>QJPP01000203.1:0-605487 GCA_003996215.1 Jaltomata sinuosa
TGTAGTTTTCTTTATGTATTTATATTCAAGTTTTGCTTTCGCTTATTTCTGCTTGCTGGTGCGTTTTGGTTAGGTAGTAGCCCATTACTAACCGTTCTGGGCTATGGGAATTGGTTCGCCTACTGGGGGATTGTAGGTGCCATCATGACTTGATAAATCGGGTCGTGACAGCTTGGTATCAGAGCTCTAGGTTCACCGATGTCATGGTACAGAAGCAAGTGTCTAAGTAGAGTCTCGCAGATTGGTACGATGATGTCTGTATCCTATCTGCGGGAGGCTACAAGGCATTGTTAGGAAAAGTTTTATCTTCTTGGCTCCTCATCGTGCGTTCCTGGCTCTATTGACTTCTAGACTTCGGTTGTTCATTCATTCTGAGATGCCTCATACGAGTGCAATAGGGGTTGGTGCCAAGGCTTCTATGCCTGTTGCTTCAATGCTTCCATCAGCGCCAGGACTCTAGAGTGAGGGTTTACTGCACTAGATAGGGGGTGTTGGGTCAGCCCAACCTCCGACTGGATTTATAGAGACCTCATTTCTTCAGGACATCGTTCCTAGGATTCTGAATCCTCTGGTGAGTGTTTCAGTACCTGGTTCTGTGAGTGGTGCTTCAGTTATAGTTGAGCTTCTAGTTCTTCAGCAGGGTTGTCTGTCGGTATTGGAGTACGAGGCAAGATTTTCCCGTCAGATTTCATCTGGTATAGGCTGTTTTTGGTGTGGTGAGCATGGGCACCTTGCTAGAAATTGCCCCAGGATTGTGTATCCCAGACAGCCTGGTTGTTATCATTATGGAGAGATTGGTTACCTTTATAGATATTTTCCCCGGCGAGGGCCGGTTAGGCCTTTAGTTTCGACTACTCAGTCTAGAGTTATATCCCATCAGCTTGATACTCCTCTTGGTGGGCCAGAGATAGAGGTTCCTGATATCATTGGTCCAGGTTAGGCTTTTTCTACCTTTGACTTGTGATAGTCCTGCTCGCGTTGCGATTCTATCCCTTCTGTCGTTTATTTTATTATATGCCTACCTGCTACTTGTTTAAGTTGTTTGGCTACTCGAATTGTAGTATCGATATGTTATTTTATTGGTAGTTTATTCTTTAGTAGTGGATGGGGGTAAGTTAGCCTTGAGAGGTTTTTTCCCAGAGTTGTAGCTCGTGGGTAGTTCTTGTTAGTCTATTTCTAGTTGGGTTATCCCTGTTTCTTTGTGATTTTGGACTTGTGGTTGAGTTGACCTTGTTGAGCGATCTTAGATGGTTGTTTCCTAGGCCGTTATCTAGTGTGGCTAGAGATCCGTGTGATGGTTTGGTGTATTACCGGTAGTTGGGCCGGAGTTGAGATTTTGCCTTAGTTGGGAGATATTAGTTATGCTAGTGTGCATAGATTGGTTTGGTCTCCCGAGTGTCTAGAGTCGACCCTCTTTGTTGATTAGTTTAGGAGGTTGGCAGGTATGTGGGTTGTTCCCATAGTCTCCTCCACTTCCTGGTCCGTTGGGTGTTTGGTTGTATCCCTAGCTCCAGTTGGAACGAATCTTGATCGTAGTTCTTTCGATGAGCTCTGGATGTTGGTATCATGATTGGGTCTTGACTTTAAGCACTTCCAACTAAGTGTTGATCGTAACCTCATGGTTGGGTTGTATTTGTAAGCATTTCGGGTGAGTTGGGCATCCGGCCCATTCTTCTCCTGCCTTAGTGAATTTGACGTGTAGCTATGAGTATTAAGGTAATGGCTTCAGGTTCATATTCGAGAAAGGATTTGTAAGGTTTAGTATGTGCTAAGGAAGCATTTTTGTTTAGTTGAAAAAGAATGGAAATGACTCTTTGTTTGTGTTTAAGTGTCCTCGTAGTTGCCTGAGGTAGCGATGAAGGTTTGCTTTGGGATTGTGTGTTGGTGATTCGATCCAGCCATCTACACATTGCCGTGGGTTTTCCATCGATTGGTTTTTGTTTCAGTAGCAACTGCGGTGTTGGCAACTTGTATTTTCAGGCATATTTGGCTTGGGTTCTTAAGGGTTCATTGGCAGCATAAAGGTTCGACCAAGGCTTTGGTTGGCAGTTTTGAAAGTCGGTGTTCAGAATCATAACTTGGAAGGTTACATCGGATGGTTTGTGGCTGTTTTTATTTGGTTGCAGAATCCTAGTGCCGGGAGGCAGTGGGTGCGGGCAACTTAGCTTCTTTTACTTCAGTTGTGGATGCGGCTATTGGCCTTGGACACCTAGTCCTTGGCTAACCTCTGCAAGAGGCGAGATATTCTAGATTTCAGCAGTGTTCTAGTTAGTACGAGGTTCTTCTACCATGGTTGGAGAGACTCAACAGCGTAAGTTTGAGCTTTAGCAGTGGTGTATGCTTTATGTTGTCAGCTTGTGCGGGTTAAGACTAGCGAGGCTATTTTGAGCTCTGATTATACGTAGAGACTGATAATAGCCATTCGTTTGCCCAGGATTTGAAAGCTTGTTTAATCGATTCCTCCGGAGTTATTGTTTATGTGGGGTTCTAGTGTTGGTTAGACTCAGCCAGTATGGATGAAAAGTTCATTATGATATATGCTTCGAAGTGGTTGGTTGTTTGCAGAACCAGTAGAGCGGTTGATTCGAGCCAAAGGAATGAGTTTAAAGTATATGCAAAAATTTCTATGGCTAGATGGTAACTTTGAACCCCAGGCACCTTTTTCCTTTGCCTTTGGGGTGTTTGGACTTGATATTTGTGGCATGGTGGACTTCTTCCTGAGGTGAGATTCGTAAGGCAATTTCACATTCAAATGATGTTCGAGTGTTCGGAGTAGCAGTAGTGTTTTCTAGAGTTGGGAGCTTGGCTCATGGTTACAAACTTTGTGGTAGGCTTACCACACTTCTTGCAGGATCGTGGTTTTGGTTTGGGTCTTTTTGGAAGGTTACCCTGGTTCATTCACTTTCAGCTGATTCAGACCTGGCACGGTTCAGTTAGCGAACTTGATGTTAGAAAAAAAAGTTTGTTCGTTGGTTGGTGGTCAGTCAAGGCAGGTAACTTTAGTTTCAATGATATGCTACGGGTTGTTATCTTGGATGGAAAGGCTAGTAGCCTATATCTTGGCTTAAAACGCATTTGAATAAAATGGGTGACTTCGTTCGTGGTAAAGTATAAGCAGGAACTATGGATCTCTGGTGTGTCAGTTGATACTTCGAGGGTGGTTTGATTATTCAGTTTGTATGCAGATTCCTTTTCGTTGTGCTAAAGGATTCAGTTCAGAATTAAAAAAAAAGGGCTTTTGCGGAATAACGGGTTCATGAGTTAGAGTTTTGGGTTGATGGATTTTCTGGTAAACTTGGTATGGTTTTAAGGATTCGAGTTTTGTGTGTTGATAACCTTGGTGCTCTGGTTTCGGTGTTGTGTAGGGGCTTTTTGGTTAAGATTCTCGAGGTTCAATTTAGGTTGGCAGATCTTCGGAGGTTGAAATCTAGCTTGGCTAGTAAGAAATTAAGGCTTGGTTGCTTTCTTTGGTTTTGTTATATTGGGTGTCGTCCGGTCGCGGAGGTTACCCGGGTTGTCTGAGAGAGTAGTGCGGGCGTTGTATCCGCTATTCTTAAATCTCTGGTATTTTCTTCCTTCCTTACTTTCGGGGATGAAATTCTTTTTAGTAGTGGATGATGTAATGACCCTTCCGGTCATTTACACGTTTTTGCCTTTCTTGTACCATTAGAGCTTACTTGTAGTGACCCAAGTCATTTATGGCTTGTCGGGACCGATAGTTCGGTGCCCGGGCCGTTTGTTTGGTCTGTATGGCCGTTCCTCGTTTTAGAGCTTCAACTTTGGAAATCCCTGAATTCTGACAACATTCTTGGTAATATCAAAGAATTAAACCAAGGTTCTAGGTCAAAAGAATCCCTTACTCAAAAGTTCGAGTTAAAGAAATGCCTCGTGTAACACCTTGCCCGTTTGGAAGGTTTGAAATAACCCGTGCCTTTGGGGTAAGACTAATAGTGTCTAATATACTAAGAAGGATGTGTTATGAGGTATTATAATCACAAAGTGGTCGTATGATAAGTTTTGAAGTCAAGCAAGTTGCGAAACAAAAGTCGGAAAAAGTTATTGTAAATTCCTTTAAGGAATTCTCTTCAAATTTGGGTTAAATGTATTGGGGTGTTTCTCCCTGTCTATAAAGAGTTAGTGGGTCCTCAATATACCAAATCAAAGGTTTATGAGTCTAGTATCCAACGCACTAAACCATTCATCCATACGACTTCAGAATAGAGAGATATTCACATTTTTGTAAGACTGCACAAGCAGACACATCAAAGTGGGGTCCGCATCCTAAGTCGGTTCAGCTTATAAAAGCTGATTTCTCCTTCGTTTTAACCCATATTTTCACCCAAAATCTTCAGAAAATCAGAAGTAAAGTCCATAAATAATCCATGGACTTTGATCCTTTCAATTCAGAAGTTTAACGGAAGTTGCTCTACATCGCGAGCTCGTCATTTTGGTATAGTTTTCCCCATCAATTTCATGGCATATCTTCGTGGGTGTTGATAAAGTGAGCTAGCAGTGTTTTCTGAGTATTTGGAAGTAGCTATGGAGTTATTTTGGTGAGGTATGGATCCCGTATACTTATCTATTTGTTGGATCAAGATTCTAAGCTTCTAGTCACGAAAAGTAGTATTTTTCGATAACTTGTAGTAGTTTCTTGTTGAATTTGGATATGTTTGTTGTTCCTGCAAGGAGGCATGTTGTTAATCTTGGAATATTGAATATTTTTGTCAAGGAAATCTCTCTCCTAAGACCCTCCTTCGTTATTATATGTTCTAGTATTATTTTACGGATTTCTGAGCCACGAAGTAGTATTTTGGATTTGTGGCTTTGGACAGCCCCTTTATCTTGTTATGTTTGGTTATTGTTGTGGTGTTCTGGTTGTGGTAAGGTGATTTAGAGATTGGGAAATTGTGCGATTCTTTTTGGGATCGCATACGATAGTGATTGGATTGGACAACGTAAAGTACGCCTTGAAATAGTTCCTTGGGAGCTCGTCGCTCCTTTGAGATGTGGTTAACATATTATTGTTGGATTTAGCTGCCATTTGTTATTGTTATTGGCCTCATTTTTATGCTTTGGAGTTGGCTGGTCGCGAGTGTGACATTAACACCTTATCAATTGGCTATGGCTCGTTCTTGCAGCCTTGTCGATTCTAGCAATTGTTCCATTACCTTGGTTGGTCAGGCTTCATAGAGACGCCTCTGGGGCTTCAGTTGAAAGTATTTGTTTTGTGTGATTCAGAGCTTCCTGGAGCTGTTCGAGTCTGGACGATGCCGTTCCCGCAGCTAGTCATCGGATGATAGGTAGGTTATGGTTTTCCCCTATCTAGACTCTGCGTATATAGGCTATAACTGCATTAATTAGCATCCTTGGATGGGTTGTTATAGGTTGGTACCCCAGACCTTGTCCGCCTTTCGTTCGTCTATTTCATACGTTGTTTGTAGTATTCGCGTAGTAATGTATATTACCATTGTGGTCCTGTGTGGCCTTGTATTGACTCTGGAACATAGATGGTGGGCTATTTGGGAATGTCCGCGAGTCCCGGACATAGAGATTATCCTTTTAGGATGGTTATGTCTGCTGAGTAGCTATTGGGCCTTTGCAGGGCTGATAGGAATTGTTATGAGCCGTTGGGCTACTTTTATATTTGTGTGCGAGCATATCATCCATGAAAAAGGTTTTCCCTTGCATGTTTTACTACAGTTTTGGCAGTGAGCCACTACTGATAGTTTTCCTAAATTTGCATTGCCCTGGGGGCCCGTTTTTGGTACTGTTGTTGATAGAAAAGGGGATTTTTGGATGTTTTCGCACTGATTTAATTACTGGTACTAGTCTTTGCGCGGCAGAGCACCAGACTTGATTTTATTACTGATACTGGTCTCTGCGGGGCAGAGCACCAGACTTGATTTACTATAGTTTTAGACCCGGTTACGCCCGGGCACCCTTGGAGGGTTTTTTGAGGCATTTTCTACTACTTTAGTCCTGGACGGGGTCTGGGCATGCATACTTGAGACTGGGTCTCTATCTTGATCCCGGACTTGCTTTCGGATGACATATCTTGATACTGAGTTTTAGTATGGGGTCGGGGACCTCCATGGACCTTGTAGCTCTGGGCCTGAGGCTTGGGGCTGTGTGCGCCGGAGGGAAGGGTATACAGTGGAGTAGAGGTATACAGGCTGAGTCCTTCCATGGAACCTTCCTGCTGGGCCTGATTGGCACCAGAGGAGGTACATACAGAGGTTCTATTTCACATCATATCATATCATGCATTGGATTCCACCCTTGTTTGTTGTGTGTTCAGTGTACGCTCCGATAGTATGGGATGCCGGAGGGTTTGTTTTCACTTGATTGTGTTCCTCGGTTGTATGGGCAGCCATTGGGACTGTAGGTAGACTATATTTACACCTGTTTTTACTTAGAGCTTGTCTTGGCACCCGGTTCTTGAAAGATTAGTGATGGCTAGCCTGTTGAGGCTTTGGTTGTGGGATTTTTGATTATTGAGAGAGATTTAGAGTCCTATCTTATTGAGGCACTTTTGTGTAGTCTTCTGAGCAGAGTGTGAGACTCTGGTTCTATTCTTGTGGGAAGCTGAGTGGTATCTCTCGGTTATTGTGGCCTAGTTATTTCATCCTAGGGTTGTACTTGTGAGGTGATTCCCTGTTTATGCTATCATATGATTGGATTGGTGTTATGATTTCCTTATACTGGTTGATTCCATTTTTAGTATGTTAGACTTCTCTCCATCTTTTCCTTCCACTTGAGGTTACCGGTATACCGCCATTTTCTCAACTCTCTCTCTACTTACTTATATTATTATGCAAGGACTCCAGGTGTGTTCTTCTTTCCTTCACCTGTGATTCTATGTAATTGTATCTCTGTGCTAGCATGTGTTACTTGAAGCTCTTGGTTATGGATGATCTGTGCTAGCTCCTTGTGCCTTGCTTATTACTTCAGTGATTGCTTTCTTGCTATCTGTTACTTACTGCTTTTATATCTTATATGCGCTCAGTCGGCCGATGATACCTACTGAGTACCCGTGGTTTTGGTGCTCATACCATACTTCTGCACTTTTTGGTGCAGATATTAGCTGAGCTTTCGCCGTTGAATGCATTGGAGACTCGTGCAGCTTTTGGATCTTCGAGACTAGGGTGAGCGCCTGATGGTCGGGGCTTGTCTACATCTCATCTTTTGTACTGTTACTCTTCGTATATTCGGAGACAGTTGTACTTATCATTTTGTTACTTCTAGCACTTGTATTCTATTAGAAGCTTCTGAATTGTCGATACTAAGTCTTGGGGTTGGTGTAGTTTTCTTTATGTATTTATATTCAAGTTTTGCTTTCGCTTATTTCTACTTGCTGGTGCGTTTTGGTTAGGTAGTAGCCCATTACTAACCGTTTTGGGCTATGGGAATTGGTTCACCTACTGGGGGATTGTAGGTGCCATCATGACTTGAGAAATCGGGTCGTGACACTTAAGAGCCAGGGTTTATCACATGATTAGCAGTGGACAGATAGGCCACCTGTGGGGTCCCTGAACTATCATCTCGTGTGATCAAGTCAGTCTTGGTACGCCAATCACTAAGGATGTGGCAATTCGTAGGCATGATTTCATGGTCTTTTAAGAGACTTACTATGACATCTATGTGAAGCTCCTTCATGCCAAAATCCTAGAACCGGTCGAGAGAAAACCGGGAAAAATGTCTAGAGCATGGCCCAAGGAACCAAAGTGTGTCTCTACCATGCAGGAGGAGGGGGTCATGACATCGAGACTTGCCGTGACTTCAGGGTTGACCTGGAATATCTCATAGCCATGGAAAGGATTCATATGGAGCTACCGCCCTACTACCTTTGAGAGAAGACCAGAGATCAAGACCCACCACTACCCAAAAACGCATTAAAAGTATCAAAGCATTGTAGTTATTTCCGTTTTTTCATTTTTACTTTTCCCTTTGTAATCAAAGATAGTGGAAGAAATGAAATGAAGTATATCCCTTTTACCCACTCGAACTATGTAGGGCCTGAATTCTCCTTCGTGAGATACGTAGGTAGCCTTTAAGGCCCGGCCCCTATCTTTAAGAAATTTTCATTTTCCCACTTTGACAGAGATTTCAAAAGGTTCAGAAGACACATCAAGTACTACAAAACAAGTATCGGAAGGCAGAGACTTGAAAAGTCTACTTTCCTGATAGAATTCACTTATCCAAAATCAATGGGCAAATTCCTATCCATTGAACCCTCGAGTTGTTAATTACCCATGGATCCATTTGCCTTGACGAAAAGCAACTTTTTTTGTGTTTAAAATAATTCTTATATGTTTATTTCCTGTCGGATATCTTGTATTGTTTATCACTAACGGAATCTAACATATCGGCCTTTGAGTTGTTTTTCACTTCAATAGGTAACATGAAATGATCTATGTTGACAAAACTGGCAGAACATCCCTACTTCACCCGCTCAAAGGCATACCTGGATTCATCTTCTAACCATCGCTTTTCTAAGGGAAAAATGACTGATAGTGAGGAAGAGAATGCCTTGGCCGTGAGAGATAATTTTATTGCTGAACAGAGTGAAATTATTGCTGAATTGGCAAGAAAGCTAAAGAAGATGCAAAAAGAGGTGCATAAAGTCAAGGATATGGCGAGCTTGGCTTTTGCCGCTAATACCCCAACTCTGGGCAACTCCCAAACCCCTCTCTAAGTCCCTCCACTCAATTCCCCATTAACCAAAAACCTTCCAAGAGAAATCCCTCCTGCCTCTGTACCTAGACCTTCCAACAAACCTCTCTCCAATAACCCTTCTCGTATCGAATCCTCATACCAAATCTATACTCCTCCTATCCAGAACACTAACCAAAACAACAACCCAAGTGCCTACCATCCACAAAACCTCCCTCTAAATTTCAAAAATATGCCACCGAATTCCTACAACTCCCAGAATAACCATCCCAACATCATCAATCCATAGAACTATACCTCCACATACCCAAATGCCATTCCACATGTACAGCCTCCACTAGTCTAGAATATGCAACCTCCTGCTTTCCATGCTATGGTAGAATCATATACCGCCCTTCCGGAAGGCCCCGAACTAGACCACTATGAGGAAAATGAGAAAGAGTTGAGGGCCATAGAGAAGAAGCATGATTATGACATGGCGCTGATGAAAGAAGAAATAGCTAGAATCAAGGAGTTTTGAGGCCCGTCTTATGAGAAAGGCTGTGACTACGATGATCTCTGTATCCATCCGGAGATGGACCTGCCAGATGGATTCAAGATTCCCAAGTTTGATACCTTAAACGGTGTTGGGAATCCTGAGGCCCATTTAAGAAGCTATTGTGACTAAATGGTCGGTGCCAGGAAGAATGATGCCCTATTGATGAGAATGTTCAGTCAAAGTCTAAGCGTGGAAGCTCTGGAGTGGTTCACGACAGAAGAACTGAAGAAATGGTCTAGATGGAGTGATATGGCCCGAGACTTTGCTCAAAGGCTTGCATATTATGTGGAAGTTGTCTAGGATCGATATTCTCTAGGTCGTCTCAGGCAGAAATCAAATGAGGTCTTTCAAGATTACGCCTATCGGTGGAGAAATGAGGCACCGAGAGTTCGACCTCCTATGACCGAAAAGGAGATAAGCGCAATGTTTATGCGCTCTCAGGAATCAGAATTCTACGATAAAATGATATCAGTGGTTTAAAGAAAATTTCGCCGACCTAGTCAAGATCGGTGAAATTATTGAAGAGGTACTTCGTAGTGGCAAGATTACCAAAGACTCGGCATCTCAGGATCAACAGGATTTCCCAAGAAGAAGAGGGAAGAAGTATCTTCTCTATCCTCCAATCCTAGCACAAAACCAAAGAAGCCCTTTGAAGCCAACCATAAAAAGTCACTTGTTCCAAACAACCCCTCCCCCAGCTCCATAAAATCCTCAACCAGTTTTCTATACTCAGCCTATCTACCAAGATCCACAACCAAACTTGCATCCCATATACCAAGATCCACAACCAAATATGCAACCCACTTACCAAGATCCTCCTTAAAATTTCCAAGTGTATCAAAAGGCTCCCGAGAACAAAAATAATCGCCAGGTTTCGCCACCCTCTAATACTGATCTCCCTTGCCCTAATATAGAAAATAAAATTCCTCAAACTTTTACCCAACTGGATAAAACCAAAACTCAGCCGTACAAGAGATTGAAGGCTGCCAGATTTATCCAACCCGTTCCACCCAAACCTGTAAATACAGACTCTCGCTTCTTTAAAGCCGATCAATATTGTGCTTACCATTCCGGAGGCACCGGACATAGTACTGAAGATTGCGTTAACCTGAGGTACAAGATTCAGGACTTGATTGATCAGAAGGTAGTCAAGCTACATACAACACCACCAAATATTAACAATAACCCGCTTCTGAATCACGGGGTAGCTACTGTGAATATGATCAAAATAGACAAACAATGAGTCATGAGCAAGTCCATAGTGCCAGTCGGTCCTGGAAAGCTAGAAGAGTTGGGGAAGTCCGTGGCTTCCTTGATTATTGCAGATAAGCCGCAATTCATTATGTTAGCATCACTTCAGCAAGCTTTTGCTCTGGTACCAGCAGAAAAGGATTTTATAGTTGGGGGCGCTGCAACCCATAGTATGACAAGGTTGGGAAGATGTTATATCCTTGATGACCTAGTGAATGATGCTTATAAGAAAGATCAACAGAAGAGACCAATCACTGAAACAGAAGCGGAAGAATTCTGGAGAAGGATGCAGTCAAAAGAGTACTCCATTGTGAAGCATTTGGAGAAGACCCCTGCCCATATTTATATTTGGGCGTTACTCATGAGTTCCCAGTACCACAAGCAGGCATTGCTCAGAGTCCTGAATGCAGCTTATGTACCAACAGGTACTAGTGCAGAGATTCTGACCACCATAGTAAGCCGAGTCCGAGGTGGCCACCGTATTTGCTTTAGTGATGATGAGTTGCCTTTTGAAGGCATGATGCATTACAAAGCCTTACATGTTACTATAAAGAGTCAAGAGAAGATTGTGAACATAGTATTGATTGATTATGGATCAGGGCTAAACATCTGCCCATTGTCCATACTCACCCAGTTGGAGTATGATCTGGGGAAGATTTACCAGAGCATAGTCAACGTGAGAGCCTTCGATGGAGGCCAAAGAGACACTATCAGAAAAGTTAGCCTGTACATCCAAAGAGGACCCGCCAAGTTATGTACAGAATTTCAAGTCATGGATATTACCACTAGCTATAACTTGCTCCTGAGAAGGCCATGGATCCATGGGGCTGGAGCGGTACCATCAACTTTGCAGCAGATGGTAAAATTCATTTGGGAAGAACATGAGGTGGTGATCCATGAGGAAGGAAGTCACTTGAGTCGTCCTAATGGATTTGTCCCAATGATTAAAGAAGTCTCGAGAGGAAGCGATTTCTATACAGTGGAGATTGTCAATGCCACTGGAGAGGATCTTGCACCTCAAATTCCCATGCCGCCAATCTATAAAATGCTTGTGACCATGATGCTAAGGAGCGGGTACGAGCCAAGTTTTTGGTTGGGGAAGAATTACGATGGTATGATTGAGCCTTTAAGCATCCCTGGACAGTTGACCAGGCATGGACTAGGGTATCTGTCATGAGAGGACAAAGCGAGAGTTGAAGGAAAGAAGCAGTCGGGACTGGCCAAGCCACTCCCTCACTTTTATCATTCATTCCCAGTGCGTACTGGTTCCCCAAGCGACGAGTTAGAGGATGGAATCAGAAAGATATTTGAGGAATGCGATGTCGTAACAGAAGGAACCTCTGAAGTAGCCACGATTAGTGATGCCAGTCCTGACAAAAGTTACAGAATTGTGTAGCAACTCCCCTCGTGACTCTCCACTCGGCTGAGTAGACAAAGACTCTATTTTATGAAAAACAAGTGATGGTCCAGATGAGGCTCCATGACCCACCCTTTATGTTTTCAATTTCCTCATACTGTTTCCTGCTTTCCCAAAAGGCACGAACCTGCATTCATGTGGGTTAATCCATAGTTTGTAAATATTTCAGAATTTCAAATGAAAGCCTCCTTATTTTGAAAACAATTGCTGTTCAGAATTGTTTATGTTTACTTGTTATTATCTAACCCATTTTGTTTTGGTTTCAGTAATAATAAGTTAAAACTCGCCACTGTCATGTCATGTCAAGAGCCTAATGAACAAACTAAGCTGGACGACGATGATTTTGAAGAATATGATAAAGAAACCATGGTTCCAGAAGAACTTAAGGACTTTGAGAACCGAGAGAGGCTCAATCTAGAGAAAACCAAAATGGTCAATCTAGGGGATGGCCAAGAGGTCAAAGAAACCAGAATCAGTGTCTATCTAACCGAAGCACAGAAAAAAGAACTCATCAAATTGCTCTGAGAGTATATCGATATATTTGTTTGGGCCTACAGTGACATGCCGGGTTTAAGCACTGACATAATTTCTCACAAGTTGCCTATTAATCCAGGGTTTGATCCAGTAAAACAAAAGATCCAAAAGTTGAAACCTGATCTGAGTTTGAGGATTAAGGAAGAAGTTACCAAACAGATCCAATCTGGGGTAGTAGAAGTCACAAAGTACCCGACTTGGTTGGCCAATATTTTCCCAGTTCCCAAGAAAGACAAAATGATCAGAATTTGCGTTGATTATCGAGACCTAAACAAGGCTAGTCCCAAGGACAACTTTCCTTTGCCTAATATCCATATCCTTAATGACAACTGCGCGAAGCATGAAATGTAGCCCTTCATGGAATATTTCTCCGGGTATCACCAGATCCTGATGGACGAAGAAGATGCGGAGAAAATGGCCTTTATTACACCTTGGGGTATTTATCATTACCGGGTAATGACGTTTGGTCTTAAAAATACAGGTGCTACATATATGAGAGGCATGGCGGCTCTGTTTCATGACATGATTCACAAAGATATTGAAGTGTACGTGGATGATGTAATTATCAAGTCTCGCGAGAGTTCAGATCACTTGACTCATTTAAGAAAGTTCTTTGAATTGCTACGGAAGTACAATCTAAAGTTAAACCCTGCCAAGTGTGCTTTCGGGGTGCCAACCGACAAGATGTTGGGATTTGTAGTCAGTAGAAGGGGCATCGAACATGACCCTTAAAAAATCAAGGCAATTCAGGAGTTGCCGCCCCTAAAGATAAAGAAAGAAGTCATGAGTTTCTTGGGAAGACTGAATTATATTAGTAGGTTTATAGCCCAGTCAATGGTCATTTGTGAACCTATTTTCAAGTTGTTGAAGAAAGATGTTCCAACCAGTTGGACTGAAGAGTGCCATCAAGCTTTTGACCGTATCAAAAGCTACTTGTCCAGTCCGTCGGTTTTGGTTCCTTCGAGAGAAAGAAGTCTGTTATTGCTATATTTGTCAATCTCAAAAAATGAATTTGGTTGCATCCTGGGGCAACATGATGAAATTGGAAAGAAAGAGCGAGAAATTTATTACTTAGAGCAAGAAGTTCATTCAATACGAGGCTCGTTACACTCAGTTAGAAAGGACCTATTATGCCTTGACTTAGGTTGCCCAAAAGTTGAGACATTATTTGTCATCCTATACGACATATCTCATTTCTAGAATGGACCCTTTAAAGTACATATTCTGAAAGTCCATGCCTATGGGAAAATTGGCCAAGTGGCAAATGTTGTTAAGTGAGTTTGACATTGTATATGTGACTCAGAAAGCAATCAAGGGACAAGCCCTAGCGGATCATTTAGCAGAAAATCTGGTTGATGAAGATTATAAACCTCTCTGAACTTACTTCCTGGACGAAGAGATTCTGTTTGTAGGCGAAGATATTACAGAAGCATACCCTGGTTGGAGATTGTTCTTTGATAGAGCAGTCAATTTCAAAGGTTTAGGAATTAGAGCAGTCTTGTTATCAGAAACTGGTCAGCATTACCCGGTGACAGCCAAACTTCGCTTTCCATGCACTAACAACATGGCCGAGTACGAAGCTTGTATTATCAACTTTCAATTGGCTATTGATATGGATGTTTAGGAACTCTTGGTCATCAGTGACTCTTATTTGAAAATTCACCAAGTCCAAGGCAAGTGGGCTGTGAAAAACCCTAAGATTGTGTCGTATGTGAAACAGGTCCAAAATCTTGCAAGAGGTTCAGAAAAATTGAGTTCAGGCATACTCCAAGGATTCAGAATGAATTTGTTGATGCTTTGGCAACCATATGCTCTATGATTCAACATCCCGACTAGAATTACATCGATCCGTTGGTGATAGGTCTGAAAGAGCAATCGGCGCACTGTGTGCTAGTTGAGGCAGAACTAGATGGAAAATCGTGGTATTATGATACCAAGAGGTACGTAGAAGCCAGAATCTATCCGGAGGACATAACAGCCAATCAAAATAAGATAATCCACTGGATGTCCAACAACGTTTTCCTAAATGGAGAAATCCTTTATAGGAGGAACCCATATCTTGGATTCTTAAAATGCGTTGATTCAATTGAAGCCACAAAGATTCTAAAAGAAGTACATGTCGGGGTATGTGGATCTCATATAAATGGGTTCACCTTAGCCAAAAAGATCTTGCGAACCGGATACTTTTGGATGACCATGGAGAACGATTGTAGCAAATTCGTACAAAAGTGTTACAAGTGTTAGTCCACGTAGATTTGATTCGAGTGCTGCCTAGCGAAATTCATGCTATGAGCTCACCTTGCCTTTTTGTAGCCTGGGTCATGGATGTCATTGGTCCAATTGAGTAGCCTTCCTCCAACGGACATAGATTCATTCTGGTAGCGATTGACTATTTCACCAAATGGGTGGAAGCTGTTTCTTACAAGTCCATGACCAAGAAGGTTGTAGCTAACTTTGACAAGAGCAATCTGATTTGCTGATTCGGGATCCCTGAGTCAATCATCATAGACAATGGAGCGAATTTGAATAGTCACTTGATGAAAGAGATATATGAGCAATTCAAGATCACTCACCGAAATTCAACCGCATACCGCCCATAAATGAATGAAGTTGTGGAAGCTTCCAATAAGAATATCAAAAATATCTTGAGAAAGATGATTGATAGTCATCACTCTTGGCAAGAGATGCTGCCTTATGCTTTGTTAGAATACCGGACAACCATTAGGACTTTGACCAGGGCAACTCCTTACGTGTTGGTGTATGGTTCTGAAGCAGTATTACCTGCAGAAGTTGAAATACCATCCCTTAGGATCATTAAAGAAGCTGGACTAAGTAATGAAGAGTGGGTTTGCACCCGCCACAAGCAAATCATACTGATTGATGAGAAAAAAATAAGCGTTGTATGCCATGGTCAATTATACCAACAATGAATGATTCGTGCATTCAACAAAAGAGTAAGATCTTGTATATTTACCATAGGACAGTTGGTTCTTAAGCGTATCTTTCCTCACAAGGAAGAGTATAAAGGAAAGTTTGCACCTAATTGGCAAGGACCGTATGTCGTCCAAAAAGTATTAACAATAGGAGCTTTGATTCTATCTGAGATAGATGGTCAAGTGTGGACTAAACCGATCAATTCTGATGCTGTGAAGAGATACTATGCTTGAGGATAGTTTTTCTTTCATTTTCTTTCCCGGTAATAGCGCTTCCCGATTGTATTAGTTTTTATAGCTTTAAAATATCCCTATCCTCTATGTACAAACTACGTCTGACCTAAATTATCAAGAATGAGATACATAGGTGGCCTGTGTCGGCTTCGATCAACCCCTCAGGAAAATCTATCTTTCCAGTTCTACCCTGAACTACATTTGACCTGTATTCTCAAGAATGAGATATGTAGGCGGCCTTTGTCAGCTTCGGTCACTCCTTTATTTATTTCCAATATCCTCCCCATTGTGAGTGTGGGAACTATGTTTGACCTGATTTCTGCCTCAATAGGATACGTAGGCGCCATAAAGACTCGATCATATTACCCAGGAAATGAAAACTAGGGCATAATTTTTGAGAAAGGAATCTCAAAAATTTAGAAGGCGAAGTTCATCTCCAACAAGTAAGAATGCGGTAAGAGCGACTGAGATGGATATCGGAATAGAATCTCGAGGTCCCTATAGAGTGTTAAAACTCTTATCAATGGAATAAGACTCATCAAGAAACCTTCAACTGGGGCAGAAATTTTGAGGAGAACCTCAAAATTTCCACCAAAACTTCATTCCAGAGTTCAGAAACAAACTCCAAAGAATTTCCCAGCACCAAGAGATCAGAGTCAAACTCAAAAAATCCCCAGTCCGAGGTGGATTAACCCCCAGCTGTGACATATTACTAGAGAAAACACTACCGAACTTTTCAGCTAGGATGACAAAAGATCTCCAAAATCTGCCAGAAGTATGCCAGAAATGTCAAGGCCTCGACTAAAGGACATTCATTGAGCTAACACATGACATGACGGGTAGAGACCTTTCCAACCTATACTTTTCAAAATCTTTGTTTTCCAAAGAATTTGTTTGAAAAATCTTTACAACAGATTAGTTTTACTACTTTATAATTTGATTTTGTCTTATATTTATATGACTCAGGAGTTGAGGATGACAAGTACTCAAGAGCGGAAAGCACCCATAAAAAGACAAATCAAGGAGAAGAAGATCGAAGGAGGTCAACACAAATCAATTTCACCAAAAACTAACAATTTTTTTGTGGATGCAGGTCATTAATTAATAATTTTTGTGGATGCAGGTCATTCCAAATTATAATAGTTTTGATTAATAATTTATATTTTTCATATTTAATTATGTGAAATTTATATAATTTTACTTAAAGAACTATTTTAAAGTCTAGATTCATAAGAAAATCCTTTTAAAATATTAAACACTCGATTTCCTTCAAAAATAACTCAGAATGAGAAATTAATTGAATAAATTAATTTCATAATTTTAAAATAAGGTAATTGTGCTTTAAATACAATAGTTATTTTGAATTATTTAAATTCATTAAAGCTCGAGTTTAATTAATTTGTCTTTATTCCTAAGCTAGCCTAATTCTCTAAAATCACTTAAGTTATGGCCAAATTTTCCTAAATCCCTCTCAATTTGGCTATCTCTTAAAATTCGAAATGGCCACATTTTGCAAATGTGGCAATCATTTAAACAACCCTCAACATTCCCTTATATCAGCCAGTTTTTGGGCCTCCACACCCTTATTTCCAGTCCAACCCACCTCAACCCAATCTTCCGCTCTGACCCGGCCCATCACTCACCTCACACCCCTATACTCCTATTCCCCTTTCTTCTTTCTCTTTAGTAGAAAAACAAATGACCTTTTGCTCATCTTCTCTTAATGACATAGAAACCCTAATCACCTCCCTCATCCCTAACGTCTCCCTCATAAATTTTCATACAACCCAATATGCTTAGCACGAGGATCGTACCTCTAAGGTACTGGTAACAACTACGTGGAACGAATCCATTCCTCCCTTCGTCCTTTCTCCAAGAAATCTTGCTCAAATGTGCCGAGATGGTATAAATTCATGAGTTGGAGCCTTATACCTTTTCAAATTCAAAATTTTCCTAAGGAATTTCCCAAAATATCTTTGATAAACCCTTATCCCACATCGGTGAAACCCCAAAATTTTACCCAAATCTCCCCCTATATAAAACCCACTATTTTCACAGTGTGGATAAGCTTGGAGGCTGGCTTTTGTAATCCTTTTAAGTCTTTTTGGAGAGTTGATCTCTGGCTCACAAGAGTTCCGAAGCATTTTCGAAGCTGAAAAAAGGCATTTCTAGGGCCAAAAATTATATAAGACTCCTTTGAGCAGAATTTGTAGCTAAGAATTCCAAGTTCAATTTCCAGTGGCATAGAAGAGTTCCAGAGAAAAGGTCGAGTCCCCGTTCACTGCTCCGAAAAAGGTGAACCCTTCATCTCTTCTTTTCTTTCTTCTTTTCTTTTTTCCTATTTATTTATTTAGCGTGATGTAAAGTTGTGTTCTTAGAGATATCCTTATTGGTTTTAGGCTAGTTTTATCTGATTTAGTGTTAAAATGGTGATTTGAAGTTGTAAAAATTTTGGTTAAGAGGTGTTTGAATGTTAAAGTCCTGAAGTTTTCTTTTCGTTCCGTGTTCTTGTTCTCTGTCTCTTATTGTTTTAAATTACTCTGTGTGCATTATTTTTGAAGTTGATATAGTATTTCAGTGTTGGAGAAACCTTGAGGGATGTGTATCTTGTGTCCTTTAGAAACATTATGAGATATGTAGTGTTGTGCCTTTTAAAAGAGATTTTTTAAGAACACATCAGATTGTCGGATGATGTTTGCTCTCCATTTGGTTTGGATTCACTGATTTTGTTCCTTTTATAGAAGAAAACGTATGATTTTATTTTGGTTTGAATTTCATCTATGTCTATCATGTGTTCCTAATAGTAAACATATGTTAAGCATGACCGTCTCTCATCCGTTTCAAGTTTGGTCTAAGGTGTTGTAGGATCGATAATGTTTTTCTCTTAATCATGTGTCGATCCATATCAGTTTGAATAAGTTTTGTTGCATATGTGTGTTAACTTGGATTCGTTCCCCTCACTCTCTAAATGTCATGTCTAGACTCAGTTAAGTCATAATTGTTCATTTAAATGCATTATTAGGTGTCATCGTAGAGTTCGCATTATAATGGCATGAACCTGTCAAAACAGATCTATATTGCTGCCTTTTGAACCATTTTTGATTACATAATCTCCTTTCTTGGCTTGAAAGATAAACACATATAAATCAGTTTTGAATGCTCCTTGTCATTATTTTGGTAAAGCCCGCTAATAAAAGTTCATGTTCTATAATTCAAATTACAGAATTTTGAGTGTGTTTTGTTGTATGTTGATAAAATTGCCTACTGATTTGGTGTGATGTTGAGGTGTGAACCTCTGAATAAGACTATATCATTAGAAGTATGAGAGTTGTCGCTTCTTCATCTAACCATCATATGTTATATTATAATCATGATTAAGTCCTGTTATATTTAAAATGCTTGCGTAAAATATTCCCTCTTGAAATTTCCTTTCCCATCAAAACTGTTTGAACTTGTCATGATCAAATCGAAGTGAAAGAAGACCATTGATAGATCAATGTACAACATCTTTGAATTATTTCTTCCGTCTACTTTGCGATAGTATTATCTGAACATTAAGTGTTTTGGTTCTTTCTAAAGACATTTGCTAATCTTTATCATTTTCTTTGCATATGATGCCTCCTAGCTTATTTTGGACCCTCTCTTTCCTGCATCGCCTCGATGGGTTAAAGCCCAACAATTGATCGAATTGTCCATGTTATAAAGGGATCAAATATACAGATTATAGTCCATACGTGGGCTGAAATATAAGCAGGAAATGGGCCAAAGCCCTGGTTGAAAATGCAAAAGCAGCAACAACAAAAATAGGCTGAAAATTTGAACGGAATGGGCCAAAGCCCATGTGCATAGCAGCAGCAGAAGCAGTCCAAGATGGACTTGATTTGATAAAATAGGACAATGGGTAGTCAGCCCAAATGAACAACAAATAGAATTGGACCAAAGTCCAAAATGAACGGCGGCGGGCCTAAAGAGGTCCCACAAACTAGATTTAGGATAGGTTTTGGACAAAAGTCCAAGAATTTTAATTATTTCTTTCTCCTTTCTCTATTTTGCCTAGATAGGATTTTATTTGTATAATTGAACTTTAATCTGTTTTAACTTAGTTGATTTATCCCTAAAGAGTAAACATCTCTAGTTAATTTTCCTTAATCGCTCTTATTTTCTTCATGTAAAAAGAAATTAACATACTGTGTTTTAACTGTCAAAACGCTAGCTGGTTTCCCTTTTCGTTTAAAAATAAACACTTTATGTGTTTTCATTCCCAAAATACATGCCAACTTTCTTTAATCAAGTATCATATTCTTCCTAAATAAAATTAAAACAGGATATTTCTTTAATGCAAGATCTTTTCAAAGTTAGTCAAATAAGTTATTTTTTCAAACAAGTCCGGATAACCGCGAGTTAGCGGATGTTTCGAGTTCTTTAAAAACCTTCTCGAAGCATTAATTTGAACCCTTACCCTAAAATCTCTTTGAATTTTTCCAACTTATTATCTGTTTTTAACTTAAGAAATTTTTACAAGTTTTTCTTGGTTTTTCCTTTTATAAAACTAAGTGGTGACTCTTGCTTTTATTTGAAAAATGTTTTGAGACTTTAACTTGGTTTTCGAAATAAAGTTTTCAAATAGTCTAAACATAAAACCATTTTTTCCCGAAAACACACCTGCTTTAGTGTTATTGCTTTTTAAGTAGAATTGCGATTGTAGTGACAACATTCCCAGTTCCCCCATCCTTTTACTTGTTGTTTTGAGCAATTACTCTCACCTTGAACTCAATCCATTACAATTGATATATAGCTACCCCAAGTCTCTTGGGTACGACCCCGACACTCGTTGGGTTTATAAATTTGTTTTGTTGCACAATCGTTGTGCCTCCTACTTGGATAGCACAATTTGAGCGTTCATCACCATCATCTTTAAAGATTTTCATGTTTTACTTTGGTCGCTAGTAAGAAGAACGCTGTGTCTACTAATTGTTTGCCTTGAGCACAGTTACTCACAAAGGAGTCAGCATGGCAATATAAAAATCAAAGGTGATGTTTTTTACAAATGCTACGCATGTCATTGCATGATCATCAACTTCATGATATTCGCATGTCACGAAGACCATGCCACGAGGACCATGACACAAGGACCATGTCACGAGGACCATATCGCAAGGACCATGTCACAAGGACCATCATCATTAAAATACCATAGACACATGCTCGTTGTGAATATTATGTCCCTCTACTGGCCAGTTTTAAACAGGATGGCATTCAGAGGTGTCCCTAAGTCGCACTTGCTCTGAAGGATCGACCCAATAGCATTTATATCCGATATCTCATGAGATGGTGAAGTCTGACATTGAGGATATCTTTTCTTCATCATTATTATGCCAAGTCTGGTATCCAGCATATTTATATCCAATATTGCGTAAGACGATAGAGTTTAACATTGAGGATGTATTTGCTTCCTTGTTATTATGCCAAGTCTGGCATCCAATATATTTATATCCAATATCGCGTAGGACAGCGGAATCTGACATTGAGGATGTATTTGCTTCCTTATTATTATGCCAAGTCTGGCATCCCGCATATTTATATCCAATATCACATAAGACGGGGGAGTCTGACGTTGAGGATGTATTTGCTTCCTTATTATTATGCCAAGTCTGGCATCCAACATATTTATATCCAATATCACGTAAAACGGTGGAGTCTGATATTGAGGATGTATTTGCTTCCTTATTATTATGCCAAGTTTGGCATCCAACATATTTATATCCAATATCGCGTAAGACGACAGAGTCTGACGTTGAGGATGTATTTGTTTCCTTATTATTATGCCAAGTCTGGCATCCAACATATTTATATCAAATATCGCGTAAGACAACAGAGTCTGACATTGAGGATGTATCTTCTTCCTTATTATTATGCCAAGTCTGGCAGAGTCTGACGTCGAGGATATTTATGCACCCTTTTTTATTTGAGACAATGAAGTATCACACTGAAAGATGTTTATACATTCAAAAGCATCAATTGCCAAAGGATACAATTATATTTGATCATGTGGCAAAGTCCTCTTCACCCTAATGATCAAATAATGCTGGCCATCGAGGTTAAAAGCACATAGTCCGAGGGATGTCAGTAAGACGCCATCCATTCAAATGATGATTTGGATTTCCCAAAATTGGAAGGCCGAAGGTTGTCTGTAATCCATAGCGATGTCCGAAACTGGATAATGTGCAAGATTTCCCAAAGCTTGACAGACTAAGAGTTATTTGTAAGACGCAGCAATATCTGAAACTGGATAGTGTGCAAGATCATCTAAAGATTAAAAGTTCAAGGGTAATGCATAAGTCGCAATAATATCCAAAATTAGATAAAGTGCAAGACTACAAAAAATTAATAGTCCAAGGGTTATCTATAAGCCACGACATATCCACGTTGATATTGTGCAGGACTACCCGTAGGCTAACAATTCAAGGGAAATCTGTAAGTTGCGTTACATCCAAGATTGGATAAAATTGCAGGATTACTCTAAAAACTGGCAATTCCAAGGACATCTGTAAGCCACCTTTATCCAAAGTCGGATGATGTGCAAGATTAATTGAAGACGAACAAATTAAGGGACATCTGTAAGCTACCTCTATCCAAAGTCAGATAATGTGCTAGATTACCCAAAGCCCGATAATTCGGGGAATATCTGTTAGTTGCGTCAATACAGATGACGCGCAAGACTTACCTCAGAGTCATATGCAAATACCATTGTTAATAGCCACAAAGTCTATCGCATTCAATAGAATGCTGCAAAAAGACCGTTACATCACAATGGCTACAAAGGCCGTCACACTCAAAAACCACCACGAAGGCAATCCTATCCGATAGCTACGAAGGCTATCATATTCTTGCCATGGAAGTCGCTATTTCCCAAGACAGAAGTAGGGATGGATGACATCTTAGCCAGAAACCAACATATTCGAGAATAAGGTACAAAGCTATATCTCCTTATTAAGCTACTTTACTACTAACAATCTTGTTTCAAATATTGTTGAGGACATCCAAGAGGATGAAAATCTTGCCCATAATGACAGGTACAAAGCACGTCAAAAGGACGTCATAACACATGATTTGTGCGTAATCCAAGGATGAGGTGCCGACTACACAAAAAAGGACGCATCAAAAAGTGGAACTTTTTCTTAGCAACAAACTGGGACGTAGTCCGAAGAGGAATATCAAACTCTTTGGACGCGAGCTGAGGAACGACTTTAACCTCCATCAAACCAAACCCCTATTTGATGGGATGTGGGTATCTCCTATCGTTGAGTCTTAGTTTCGCATCTAGGGTATTTTCTAAACTCACGCTGGGAGCAATGTTCCTTCTTTTCAAATCCGGGTAACAATGCAACTCGAACTTTGGAAATTATTTCCAGGTAAAATCATATTTATGGGTGTGAAGCGCGCCACATTCATAGTTGAGAGGTTACAAGCCTCTTTTCTATAGCTTAAATTATTCATCACTCAGCCCGAGCCAGAGGTTGTCTTAATATTAAGATTACCTTTTCAACCGATCGAGTCAAACTACAAGAAGCCTGATTCCCCGAGTCTTGGGATATGTAGGCGGGCTCTGTGTTGAAAGCTCGGCTGCATTCCAAACCCCCCAATCTCCTTACTCCCCAGCTTTCCAGTCTCTCCGTACTCTGAAACCGAGATAATTTGGAATTCTTTCAAAATTGTGGATAAAATCAAGCGTCTTGAACTGCAAGTGGCCTAAATTCTCATAATGCCTGAGATATGTAGAAAACTCGATACCTGAGTTCGGCCACGATTCCTTGAAATTTTTGCTAGAACCAACCGCTCTTTGAAGACGAATCTGTGGTCGGATAAAATTAGGAACATCAATTCCCTTTGCCCAGGGTTCCTTACATACACCCTACCCAAAGGGAAGGGCAGTTGTTGACACCCAATTTTTACCCGCCACATTATGAATTAATCTTGAGCCTTTTTGAATTTTAATTTTTTTTTGAAATAATTATTTTGTAAAAAAGGGATAAAATGTTTTCCAAATCAGCTTTATGGTAGTCTTAGGTAAGAGTTTATATTTTTCATATTTTATTATATGAAATTTATATGAGTTTACTTAAGACACTATTTTAAAGTTTAATTACATAAGAAAATTAAAATTGCTTAATTTCCTCCAAATTAATTTAAAATGAGAGATTAATTGAATAAATTAATTTCATAATTTTTAAAATGAGGTAATTGTGCTTTAAACATATATTGTGTCAAATTGTTTAAATTAATAAAGCTCAAGAATTGATTTTAATTAATTTGTCTCCATTCCTATTATAGCCTAAATTCTTTAAAATATTTAACTCCTAGCCAAATTTCATCTAATCACTCCTAATTTGGTTGTTTCCTAAAGACCAAATGGCCACATTTTTGCAAATGTGGCCATTACTTAAACCCACCTTATAACTCCCTCATCATCCTTGCTCTTCACCATTTGGGCTGACATGTCCAACACCCGTCTGAGCCCACTCTCCCTTTGTCCTCTATAATTCCTCTGACCCGGTCCGGCCCAACCCAAAAACCCCTTATACCAACACACCCCTAACTCTTTTCTTAACTCAAAAAAAACAAAACCCCCAAACAACCCTTATCTCTCCCTCACTCTCTTCTTTGTCTCTTTGTCAAACACACCCAGTACAACCAGACAAAACCCTAATACCCCCAACGTTCCCAGTTACAGTGACGAACAACAGAAGCCCTAACACCATCAAAATTCCCAAATGACATCCAATCCTCCATCCAAATCGAGCTTTAAAAGTTGAGAAACTTCCAGAAGTGGATAAGTGGCATTTCCTCTGCAAAATTCATGGATTCTTGTAAAAATTCGTACATGATTCTTGCTGGCAAGCCTATCTATTTGAGATTTCAAATTTTCTCAAAGGAAATTCCCGTTTACCCCTCTGTTTCCCCCCCATTCTTTCCCTAGATTTCCCCTATATAAACCACGAGGGTTTATGGGATTAGGGGTTGGGTTTTCAATTCATATGTTCCTTTCGAGAACCATTCTATAGCTTTAAAGAATTGCTAAGTTTCAGAGTCTAAAAGATACACTAAATATCTCGATTCCAATGGTGTTAAGATGATTCTGACAAAGAAATTGTAGTCCCAGTCGCTTCTCACCAACAATCCAAATGGATTCCTATCGCTTGCAATTTGTTGGTCCTGGATGTCCAATATTTCATTATCAAGTTGGCCGAAAAAGAGATCAACGCACAGGTTAAAGAAAGAATGAGCAAACGGGACCAAAGCCCACTAAGTATAGCAGAAACAATGATAGTCCAACAACGGACTAAGTTCAATAAAAATGGTCCAAAGCCCATAGGAGCAACAACGGTCCAAAAGAGCTGAAAACTAAATAATTGGATCAACGTCCAAAAATGAACGGCCGTAGGCCTTAAGAGGGGCCACACACTAGATTTTAGGACAGGTGTTATGGACCGAAAGTCCAATTATTAATCTCAAAGCTTAATTCTTTTCTCTTTAGATTATATGTATTTTGTTAATTCGAATTATTT
This sequence comes from Jaltomata sinuosa, assembly GCA_003996215.1. Classification (NCBI taxonomy): domain Eukaryota; kingdom Viridiplantae; phylum Streptophyta; class Magnoliopsida; order Solanales; family Solanaceae; genus Jaltomata; species Jaltomata sinuosa. The sequence continues at coordinate 25,147 of QJPP01000203.1, forward strand.
GTAACTAACTTGGACTGGCAACAACTTAGTTTAAAATTCCCTAAAAAGAGTTGTTATTTTTGCTTTTTTTAATATTTTCTCTCAAATTCACTTATGCACTACTTCTTTACATCGAGCATGTTTCTTTTATAAACTCTTTAAGAAATTATTTCCAAGTCTTTCAAATTTCATTCAATTTTAGTCAAGTCATAATTCTTATATTTTCAAAACAATAAAAATGCAAATATTTTCAAAGTTAGTCAATAAGTTATTTTCAAACAAATCCGGATAACCGCAAGTTAGCGAATGTTTCGATTGCTTTAAAAACCTTCTCGAGGCATTAATTTGAACCCTTACCAAAATCTCAAATTTTTTCTAAGTCTTTATCTGTTTTAGACTTTGAAATTTTTTATATGTTTTTTCTTGATTTTCCTTTTATAAAACTAAGTGGCGACTCTTGCTTTTATTTAAAAACGTTTTGAAACTTAAACTTGGTTTTTTAAATGAATTTTAAAATAGTTGAAATACAAAAACCATTTTTTTTGCGAAAACAGGGGTAACATTCTTCTTAACGGAAATCGTTGAGTCTATCCTTGATTTTGAATTGTGATGAGTTTTTCGGGGAAGTCTGAGTACCCAGATAACTTGGGTTTTGGTCATGTCGTGCTTAGCCTTGTTAAATTTTTTGATGTTGTTGCTTGTTGCCCGTTCATTCCACAGGTATTGCTCTGCGAATCACATACGTAACACACAAGAAAACAAGGAATTGAAAAATTCCAACTTTTTCCTTATGCGATTCACATGCAAAGCACAAATCTTTACATGCGAAACGCACAAAGGAATCACACCTTGCTAGTAATGTGACCAGTTTACTGGATTGAGGGGCGATGTGTCACGACCCGATTTCTCAAGTTATGATGGCACCTAAACCCCCCAAGTAGGCGAACCAATCCTCGTAGCCCGAAATGATTAGTAATGGGCTACTACTTAACCAAAATGCACAGTAAGCAAGAATAAGCGGAAGCAGAATGTAAAGGTACACAAAGCGGAAGCAAAAACCGAGTATATACATAAAGAAAACTGCACCAACCCCAAGACTTGGTATCGACAGTACAAAAGCTCCTAATAGAATACAAGTGCTAGAAGTAACAAAATACAATATAAATCTGTCTCAAAAAGTACAAGGAACAACAGTACAACAGATGAGATATAGACAAGCCTCGACTGTCAGGCGCTCACCCTAGTCTCAAACCTCCCAAAAGCTGCACGAGTCTCCAACGCGATCAACGGCGAAAGATCAACTAATATCTGCACTGGAAAGATCCAGAAGTGTAGTATGAGCACCAAGACAATGGGTACTTAATAGGCATCATCGGTCGACTGAGTGCATATAAGATATAAAAATAGTAATAAGAAGAATACAAGAAAGCAGTCACGGAAGCAAGGAAGAAACACAAGGAACTAGCAAAATGAGAAATCAACCAAGAGCTAAAAGTATACATGCTAGCACAAACATATACATAACACAGAAACACAGGTGTAAGGAAAAAGAACGCACATGGAATCCTTGCAACAATAGTATATAAAGGGAGAGAGTCAGGAACATGGCGGTATACCGGTAACCTCAAGTAAAAGGAAAGGAAGAAAAGCAGTCTATCATACTCAAGATGGAATCAACAAGCATAAGGAAATCATAACACCAATCCAACTTTAAGATAGCATAAACAGGAATCAACCTCACCAGTACAACCCTAGGATGGAATAACTAACCCACAATAACTGAGAAATACCACTCAAATCCTGATAAGAATGGAACCAGAAACTCGCAATTTTCTCAGAAGGCCACAAAAAGTGCCTCAATAAGATAGGACTCCCTAACCCTCTCAATAATCAAAATCCCACACTGGAGCCTCAACAGGCTAATAACCGCTAAATTACCAAGAAATAACGAACATAACCAGCTCTATAAAGGGACAAGAGTAATCTAAACTACATGCAGTCCCAACGGCTGCCCATACAATCGAGGAACACAATCAAGTGAAAACAAACCCTCTGGCCGCCCATACAACTGGAGCGTACACTGAACACACAACAAACAAGGGTGGAATCTGAGTGAAATATGCATGATGATAATAATGATGGAACCAGTAATAGTAACCTTGTATGCTCCTCCCTCTGGCACTTTGGTAGGAGGACCCATGGTGGGACATACCCGATATACAACATCCAACATCGTATACCCTTCCTCCAGCATGCTCGGCCCTTTGTCTAGGTCCTGGAATGGTAGGGCCCATGGAGGTCCCTGACCACATATAGTAACGAATGCAAAATCTCAGAGAACCAAAGCCATGAAGTACGTGCCCAGAATTGAACCGGGTCTAAAACAGTAGTAGTAATATCAAAAGACCCTATCAAAGGGTGCCCAAAGTATACTCCGGTATAAATCAGTTATAAAAGTCTCAATAACCCTCTCAAAGGGTGCCCAGAGCGTATCCGAGTCTAGATCAGTAAGAAATTGGGTCTAGTGCGCTGCCCAACAGAGCCTACTATCAGTAGGAAACCAAATCTAGTGCTCTGCCCAATATATCCTAGTATCAGTAGGAAATCAGGGCTAGTGCTCTGCCCAGAAGAGCTTAGTATCAGTAGGAAATCAGTGCGAAATCATCCAAAATCTCATGTCATCATTAGATTATACAAAAAAGGGGCCCCCGGAGCCATGCAAGTTTAGGAAAAACTTTCTATAGTGGCTCGCAGTGAAAACCAAAGTAAAACATGCAGGGAAAACCTTTTTCATGGATGATATGCTCACACACAAATATAAATTAGCCCAACGGCTCACAAATATTCCTACCGGCTCGGCACAGGCTCCACAACTACTCAACATACATAACAAGCCTAAAAGTATATCTCTATGTCCGGGACTCGTTAAATTTCCCAAATAACCACCGTTTATGTTCCATTGTCAATACAAGGCCAGACAGGACCACAAGGATGATATACAATACTACACGACTACTACAATCAACGTATGAAAAAAATGGACAGAAAAGGCAGACAAGTTCTAGGGTATTAACCTATAACAACCCACCCAAGGATGCTAATTAATGCAGTTATAGCCTATATATGCAAAGTCTAGGTAGGGAAAGCCATAACCTCCCTGTCGTCCGATGAATTACTGCGGGGACAGTGTCGTCTAGGCTCGAACTACTCCGAGAAGCTCCAAATTGCGAAACCACTATCAATACAATAATCTACACCTCAATACAAGGCTAACGATACCCATAATGCCATAAACATACCCGGGTCGAAATTTGGGTCAAAAATGGGCCTGTGAGCCCCGCAACCCGAAACCAAAAACAATAAAAATAAATTTGTTCCTTACAATCCCGGGAGCACATGCTCAAAAATTGAGCGAGAACAGACAACAATTGGGGCTCAAAAAAACCCGCTCAAGTCAAGAATTAAGGATGGAATTTCAAGAAATAATTCCGGAAATTAATCAAAGGGACTTACCACCACGAGAAGACGAGCTAAGAAAGTGAGAACTCCGAATCCTTGATCATGCAAAGCTCAATGGGGTTGATTCTACAAGGAATTCCAAGCTTTAAGAACCAACAATAATGATGGATTTTTAAGAAAACAAGAGAAGAAAAGGGTCGGGGAAGAAGACTTACCAATTGTCGAGGAACCACGGATTATCGAAGAACAACATTTTCCCGAGGTTAGGTAATGATTTGGAGCAGTTTAGGGAGAGTTTTATGTGACTTAGAGGTGTGGGAGTTGAGAAATAGTGTCTGGAAACACGAAGGGCTCAGCTTAAATAGCTGCTGGAAATTACCCTTCGCGAAGAAAAAAAAAAGGCTGGCCAAATGTCCTTCGCGAATGAGGCCAAGGTGATAACGCCCAAACTACACCTCTAATTAAAGAAGCGTAAGCGGTCGTAGTCAAATATAGAACCCAACAAAGGTTGGGGTCGAATCCCACAGAGAATATGGTGAAGATTAAGCCTTTAGTGAAGTATGTGACTAATAGTCAATAAGTTCTGGTAAATAAAGGGGGGGTTTTGTGTGATCAACTTGTAAACAAAACAACAATAAACGTATGTGAAATAATAGTAGGAGAACGAACTAGGGAAGTGTTTACCATGGCGTTGGTAACAATGTCGATTCTAGGCTTAATCGGGTTCTTTTTATATGCGTGTGACGATGTGATTGAAGTAATGGTATCGTCTAAACGTCTCTCGACCAAGTAGACAAATTTACTTTTCAATTCTCTCAAACTTGAAAAGGTGTGCTTTTAGATTTCAACCCTAAACATCAAGTAGATTAATCTAGTTACAACATCAATCATTAGACGAGAGTTAGTAGTCTCGAATCCTTGTTGTTAATCAAGTTTCCCGGTTTTAATCTCTTTACTCAAGAAAATTAAACCTAGGCATGTTCTAATGTTTGCAACCACTAGAAAACGTTAAATAACGAATGATTAACAACGTGACAACATATATTGAACCCGTCGCTACCCGGAATCTATCTCGATACCTTAGCCATGGCTCCCACAACCCTAGTTGCGGGAGGTTTAGTTACTCATGCTAGTAGAAGAATAAAAGAAAGTCATATGCATAATAAAGAAAAGAAATCCTTACAATGTATTGAGAACAATCTTTAATTATTCCAAGAACAAGAAAAGATCCCAAGAACGAATCAAGAACAAGATTTAGGAGAAGGAAACCGTGTGTAGCGCGTTTCCTCTCTCAAAACTCGCTCAAAAACTCCTAAAACTATTGGGAGAACTATTGTATATGGAATGAATAATATCAATAATAATTAAAATAAACCTAACATAGGGTATTTATAGGAGTCCAGGAAGTAAACCCAAAAATGCTCGGATTTCGTGTCGCCGACTGTCTCAACTTGACGGCTTGGGGTGATGGACTGTCACCACCTTGACGGACCATCGCCTTGGCCGTCACCATAAGGCAGTGGTGTAGCTCAACCTGACGGTCAATGTGACGGACCGTCATCACCTTGACGGACCGTCACGGCGGCCGTCACTCCTAGGCAGTACACTTCCTCTACTTGACGGTCATATGTGACGGACCGTCACATGTTTGACGGACCGTCACTCAGGCCGTCACTCTTAGGCAGAATGTCTTTTTGCTCGTATTTCCTTCTGTTTCCGTGTTTGTCTCCATTTCCTACAAATATAACATAAAAATATCAAAAACGACAATGGTTGCTTGAAAACGTACGATTGTTCTTAGTTAAAAGGAGTCGAAAGTGCCGTAAAATGGCGGCACATCAACACCCTCAACTTAAAACGTTCGCTTGTCCTCAAGCAACATGACATAAACAAAAAACAATACGACGACTCAACTAAGAAAACAAATTCATGTCTATAGCAACTCATGGTCATTCAAACTCATCTTCAATTTTAAATCAAGCTCCCTTATAGCACATAAATGTATGAAATGCTAACTTGCAAGGATCAAAACATGTCATTCCGATATGATAGAACATTTTACATACACACGCGCAGCCATCCTAATAATCAATAGACAATACAGAAATCTTGGTGCCCTCACCACAAAGAAATCCCACACACAAGATTTGGGACTAGGTAAGCACTCACACTCACAAACGATTTCAAACAATGCACATGCGATACCATAGGCTTGCCCTTACTATTCTATTTCAGTTCTTCAGAAAGCCGCTCAGGATCACTACAGGACTTGTTTAGGCTTGTAATGAGGCTTCGGGTACAGGTAGGATACATTTAGGGGTTAGTGACTAAGCCCTCCTTGGAACTACCGACGTCTTATTACCACATAACTTACTTTGTCCATCCTTATTCACCTTTATATTTCCTTCTCTCTAGCTACAGGCGCGGCCTCTTTATTTTGACAATTGTTCTTATTACTTTTTCGATCTTTTTCATCTCTTTTTTTTTTTAGGCACACACCCGAATTTTGATTCTATTCACAACCACTCTTCACTATCCTCTTTTTCTTATCATTCACCTCTATAGTAGCCACCCTCAACTTAGGTTGATTGCCTGGGTTGAGGTGCACAATGTCCATGGAAGGACCAGGGCCAAAACAGGGTTTACCTCTATAGTAGCCACCCTCAACTTAGGCTGATTGCCGGAGTTGAGGTGCACGATGTCCAAGGAAGGACCAGGGCCAAAATAGAGATTCAAAGCTAAACAGGAACGGTGACAGGTTATTGAAAGAACAAGGTCAATTATGGCTCAAACAGGGTTCAAAGGGACTATTTATATTTGGACGGTCTTTTAGGTTAAGTGGACTGCACACAAAAAGGGCCTGTGATCCTTTTCTAAGCAACCAAACTTCAAACTTAACAAAATAGACCGGGCAAGTTCTAGATGCATGCACAGAGTAAGAATTTATACAAAATACGCTCACACACTCTTGGCACCAAGAAACTATACCACTACCAACTATCAAACAGCCGCTCGGCTTAAGCATACTCATTCTAATCATGATCACACAATGACATCCAAAGATCCAGACAGTCAATCGTTTCAACATAAGTGCACAACCAGAAAATTTTTAAGGGGCCTCTTTTTAGTCCACAAAAACGCCATTTATCACTATAGACACTAAAAAAAATAATTTAAACTAACAACCTAAACATGCCGGTTCTACTAGATAGCACACCGGAGGGAAAAGAAACACGGCAACAAAAACCCTCGGTGGTGACTCACAGGTTTCCCCACACCCTCAACTTAGACTCATGCATTGTCCCCAATGCATCCATATGAAAGCTAAAATCTGTGAGAGAAAGGAATACCTGTGAAGTCGATATGACTCAGATTCTGGAATGATTTTGGAGACCGCCAGGGTCTCCAAAACAGGAGAACTCGATGGAGTGTGTGCACGCGACAACCTCATGTTGCGTTTCAGCTTCTTCCTTCATTGGTTCCGCAGCTAGTCACGACAACTTCTTCGCTCTTTCTTTGCAGATTCTCTTACGGTGTTTTTGTTTTCTTGATTTATTTTCACCGCTTTCTTTCACCTACTCGTTCGTTTGCGATCGCGACTTTACTCTCATAACCGCTCGGGTTTCAACACAACCCTTCTCTTCAAGATACACATCCGCAGGGACTTCCTCAATAGCATTGATGACCGCGACCACCCTCATCTCACTTGGTTGCTTCATCAATTTGGACACATCGAACTTGACCACTTCATTGTTTAATCGGAAGGTCAGTTCGTTTCTCTCCATGTCAACCAATGTTCTTGCTGTGGCTAGCAATGGTCATCCCAAGATTATGGGAACTTCAAAATCCACTTCGCAATCCAAGATCACAAAGTCGGCCGGGAATATAAGCTTACCGATCTTTACTAGCACATCAGACAATATTCCCACAGGTCTCTTCACTGAGCGGTCAACCATCATCACTCTTTTGGACGTTGGTTTAGGAGCTCCCAAACCCAGTTGTTTATAGACGGCTAGCGGCATCAAGTTGATGCTAGCACCCAGATCACACAAGGCTTTCCCGAAGTTGAGCTTCCCAACAGTGCAGGGAACAGTAAACGCACCTGGATCTTCCTTCTTTTCGACTAAGGACCTTGAAGAAATAGCGCTGCAGTGGTGGAGGTTATCTTTTGGTTCAAAGCTTACCGACCTCTTCTTTGTGATCAAGTCCTTCATGAACTTGGCATAACCGGGCATTTGTTCCAGCGCTTCCACCAATGGTATGTTTATTGAAATCTGCTTCAGCATGGTCATGAAGTTCAGGAACTTACCATCGTCAGCTTTCTTCTTCAAACGTTGTGGGAATGGAGGTGGTGGTCGAGGCATCATAGTTGGAAGCTTTTCAGCTTCCTTGCTTTTCTCCGCGGGCTTTGGAGTTTCCTCCTCTACCGCCTCTTCATCATCTGCAGCATCACCTTGAGTCTGAGTTACCGGATGTGGTTCCGGTAATATTTTTCCGCTTCTTGTGGTGATCGCCATACAGCTTGCGTCATTCCTCGGATGAGTCGTGTCACTCGGCAAGGTACCTGTCTTCCTTTGGTTCAGAGATGCCGAGATTTGCCCCACTTGCTGCTCCAGCTGCTTGATCGCGGTGGAATGTGACTCTACTACCTGACTCAATGTTGATAACTCAGTCCTCATCTCCTTTACCCCAGAGTCGGTCGATTCCACCTTCAGCAGCATCTTTGCCATCATGCTCTCCAATTTCGACGTCCCTGTCTCAGTGCTAGCTCTATCCCGATTACCAGGTGGAACATACAACCCACCTTTATCAGTGTGGTTCCTCCAGTTTCCTTGGTCGCGATCTCTGTAGTCGGTTTTCTCATAGTGGTTGTCTCTCTGATAGTTCCGACCTTGGTATCCTTGGCCATTGGCCTGGAAACCCCCCAAGTAATTCGCTTCCTCAGTTTCCAACTCTGCTGCTCTACCTTGGGAACCCACAGCTTTTACCTTCTCCATACCTCCTGAGAACAAGTGCTTGGTCAGTAGGTCCAACTGCGTTTTTAGATGCGCCATGTCTTGGTCGCGCTCCTCCTCTTTTCTGCGCTGCTAAGCTGACACACCAACTACATACGTACTAGCTACTACCTCTGAATCTCGTGTGTGCCAGGCCCTGTTGGTTTTGGTGAGCCTGTCCAAAGTAGTTGTGGCCTCAACAAAGGTGAGACCCATGAATGCACCACCTGCTGCGCTGTCTAACGTCGGCTTGGTAGCCAAATTCAGTGCCCGGTAGAACGTCTGCATCAAAAAGTTATCGGTCAACTGATGGTTCGGGCATTGTGTTATCTTCTTTTTGAATCGCAACCAAGTCTCGTGCAGTGCTTCGTGCGGTTGCTGCCTAAAGTTGCTAATCTCGTCCCTCAACTGTATCATCCGAGAGGGAGGAAAGAACCTTTCTAGAAAAGCTCCTCTCAACTCTCCCCACGTTGCGATAGAGTCGGGGGTCAGCTCTGTCAACCACAATGCTGCCTCATCAGACAGAGACAACGAAAACAACCTGAGCCTGATCGCTGTCTGACTCACGCCCGGTAGTTCAAACGACTTGCATATGCCCACGAAATTCATTAGGTGCTGGTTTGGATCCTCCCCAGCGACACCTCGAAACACTCCTCTCAAGTTCAACAGCTGGATCATCGTGCTAGTGATGTTGAACTTGGCTCCGGGCGGTAGCGGTGGAACAACAATGGCGTCCGTAGCGCCAGCTCCATCTAAGTCGAGATCTTCATCATTCCGTGCGATCTCATCCTGCAGACCACCAGCATTCAAATTTTGTTGGGCCTGCAGTTCTGCAGCGATCCTCGCTGCCTCTAGTTGTGCGGCCATATTCCGCCTCAATGTTCTAGCAAGCTCGGGGTCGTAAGGTAAAATTTGTTCCCCCGAACTTCGGGTACTTGGCATGCACAACTGTGTACCCTGTCAAAGACAAAAACAACAAATAAACGTAAAGCAGGAAATTATGACTAAGAGTCAAATAAACACACCGGACTTAACAAACAACCGTATTCCCCGGCAACGGCGCCACTTTTTGATAACGCCCAAACTACACCTCTAATTAAAGAAGCGTAAGCGGTCGTAGTCAAATATAGAACCCAACAAAGGTTGGGGTCGATCCCACAGAGAATATGGTGAAAGTTAAGTCTTTAGTGAATTAGTTGACTAATGGTCAATAGTTTCCGGTAAATAAAGGGGGGGTTTTGTGTGATCAACTTGTGAACCAAAAACAAACAATAATGTATGAGAAATAATCAGTAGGAGAATGAACTAGGGAAGTGTTTACCATGGCGTTGGTAACAATGTCGAGTCTAGGCTTAATCGGGTTCTTTTTATATGCGTGTGACGATGTGATTGAAGTAATGGTATCGTCTAAACGTCTCTCGACCAAGTAGACAAATTTACTTTTCAATTCTCTCGAACTTGAAAAGGTGTGCTTTTAGATTTCAACCCTAAACATCAAGTAGATTAATCTAGTTACAGCATCAATCATTAGACGAGAGTTAGTAGTCTCAAATCCTTGTTGTTAATCAAGTTTCCCGGTTTTAATCTCTTTACTCAAGCAAATTAAACCTAGGCATGTTCTAATGTTTGCAACCACTAGAAAACCTTAAATAACGAATGATTAACAATGTGACAACATACATATTGAACCCGTCGCTACCCGGAATCTATCTCGATACCTTAGCCATGGCTCCCACAACCCTAGTTGTGGGAGGTTTAGTTACTCATGCTAGTAGAAGAATAAAAGAAAGTCATATGCATAATAAAGAAAAGAAATCCTTACAATGTATTGAGAACAATCTTTAATTATTCCAAGAACAAGAAACCAAAGATCCCAAGAACGAATCAAGAACAAGATTTAGGAGAAGGAAACCGTGTGTAGCGCGTTTCCTCTCTCAAAACTCGCTCAAAAACTCCTAAAACTATTGGGAGAACTATTGTATAATGAATGAATAATATCAATGATAATTAAAATAAACCTAACATAGGGTATTTATAGGAGTCCAGGAAGTAAACCCAAAAACGCTCGGATTCCGTGTCGCCGACTATCTCAACTTGACGGCTTGGGGTGACGGACCGTCACCACCTTGACGGACCGTCGCCTTGGCCGTCACCACAAGGCAGTGGTGTAGCTCAACCTGACGGTCACTGTGATGGACCGTCATCACCTTGACGGACCGTCACGGCGGCCGTCACTCCTAGGCAGTACACTTCCTCTACTTGACGGTCACATGTGACGGATGGTCACATGTTTGACGGACCGTCACTCAGGCCGTCACTCTTAGGCAGAATGTCTTTTTGCTCGTATTTCCTTTTGTTTCCGTGTTTGTCTCCATTTCCTACAAATATAACATAAAAACATCAAAAACGACAACGGTTGCTTGAAAACGTACGATTGTTCTTAGTTAAAAGGAGTCGAAAGTGCCGTAAAATGGCGGCACATCACAAGGCCCGCGAACGCGAAGAAAAAAGTTGGGAAGGATGGAAAATAGCCTTCGCGAACGCGGCCAGCCCTCCGCGGACGTGAAGAACAAAATGGCCCATGATAACAACCAGCTGTCAAAGCAGATTTTTCTCACTTTGGGTCCCCGGGAATGCATCTAGGGTCCCGTGAACACAAACGACCTAAGCTATTCAACTAGAAACGGTGTTCCGGATCCAATGGAATCGACGAAAATCCCATTGGAGGTCGATTTAACAAAATTTGGGACCCATGCTCAAAATCAACCTTTAGCCAACTATTTCCAAAACGAAACCCAATGGTCGAAAATAAGTCTAGAAGCCTCAAGACGCAAGCCAATTTTCCCTCTAGCCTAAACTCGACATTCCGGAGCTTACGACATTGATGGAATTTTCATCCAAGGTCGTCTTCTCCGAATGTTGACCAAAGTCAACCAAACAAGCCCAACTGGCCTGAAAACACAGAATGAGAGAGAATTCCAAGCTGAAAAGCTCCTGGATCTCGACTAGAGGTCCTACTAGACCAAAGTCCATGCTCTGAAGCTAACGAAACTGTCAGAATTCGATTCCGAGCATGTTCACCAAGAATGTTGAATAAAGTCAATGATTTCAAAATCTTTAAGCTCTTAAACAAGGAAAGGCCAAAAAGACCAAATCAACGGCCTGAGCACCAAACTACCGGTTCCTACAAGCCATAAATGACTTGAGGCCACTACAGGCAAGCTCTAATGGTACAAGAAAGGCGAACATGCGTAAATGACCGGAAGGGTCATTACATCATCCACTACTAAAAAGACTTTCATCCCCAAAAGTCAGGAAAGAAGGAAAGACTAGAGATTAAAAGAACAACGGATACAAAGCCCGCACTACTCTCTCAGACAACCAGAGTAGCCTTCTCGACCGGGCGGAACCCAACAGAAAAGAACCAAAGAAAGCAACCAAGCCTAACCTTTTTACTAGCCAAGCTAGATTCCAAATATAAACTCCAAGGAACTGCCAACCCAAACTGAACCTCGAGAATCTCAACCAAAAAGCACCAACACAACAACGAAACCCGAGAAGCAAGGAAATCAACACACAAAACTTGATTCTTTAAAACCACAACCAAGTTTACTAGAAAAACCAACAATAAAAAAAACTCTAACTCATGAACCCGCTAATCCGTAAAACCCTTTTATTCTGGACTGAATCCTGTTGCACCACCAATAGGGAGCTGCATACAAGTCGAACACTCAATCACCCTTGCAGCATCAACTGACACACCAAAGATCTACAGTCTTCGCTTATACTCTACTATGAACAAAGTCACCCTTTTTACTCAAGTTATATCAAAGTCAAGCTATAGTTTACTAGTCTTTTCCATCAAAGCTAACAACCCGTAGCATATCATTGGGAACTAGAGTTACCTGCCCCGACTGATCATCAACCAATAAATGAACACTTTTGCTAACATCAAGCTCGCTAACTAAACCCAACTGAACAACCCATCTGAACCTGACTGAAGTTCGCACACTAAAGTTAAGAAAGGCATATATGAATACCTTGTGTTGACGGAGAACTTCCAAACTGTAGAACGAAACCAGCTTCGCTACACCGTGTCATGTCTGAATCAACTGAAAGCGAATGAACCACAACAACTTTCCTAATAGACCCAAACCAAAACCAAGCCTCTTCAAGTACTATGGTAAGACTACCACGAAGCTCGTAACCATCACTAAGTCCCAATTATAAGAAGTACTGTTGCTACTCTGAATACTCAAACACCATTCAAATTTGAAATTGCTTTACAAATCTCAACCAGGGAAGGAGTCTACCAAATCACGAATATCAAGTCAAAATACCCCAAAGGCAAAAGAAAGAGGTTCCTGGGGTTTCAAGTTTCCATCTAGTCATCAACAAATGGACATCCTTTTACCACAGTCTTCCCCTATAAGGCATAGACGTTTCTCCGTTACGCTCCTGTAAGGGCGGGTATGAGAAGGGTCCCCCTCTCCCTTGTCAAAATTCCTGTATAAAACCCTCAACTCACCCCTTTGGCTTGAATCAACCGCTCTACTGTATCATCACACAAACCAACCATCTCGAAGCACACAATATACCAAACTCCTAGTCCCTACTAGCCAAGTCTAACCAATACTGGAACCTCATATAAAAGACAACCCTTGAAGACCTAACTAAATAAGCATTTTAAACTCCTAGCAAATGAGTGGTGACCACCAGTCTCTACGTATCATAGGAACTCAAAATAGCCTCAACTCGCACAACCTGATCACATCAAGCATACACCACTGCTGAATCTCAAACTTACGTCGCTGATATCTAGAATGTCTAGCCTAACTTAAAGGTTAGCCAAGGACTAGGTGTCCAAGGCCAACTGTCATTGCACAACTTAAATAGGGAAGCTAAGTTGTCTGAACTCATTGCCTTCCAACCCAAGAAGCTGCAACCAAGAAGAACTGACCACAAACCATCCGAAGTAGTTTGCCAATGAACCCTTAGGAACTGAAACCAACTAGGCTTGAATAACAAGTTGCCAAAACCGCAGCTGCTACTGAAATCTCAAACCAATCGAAGGAAACCCATTGCAATCTGCAGACGGCCGAATCAAATCACCTACACACAATCCCAAAGCAAACCTTCGTCGTCACTCAGTCAACTACTAAAACACATAAGCACAAACAAGGAGTCATCTCTCTCGTTTTTCAACTATAAAGAACCTTTTTGTAGCATATACTGAACCTTACAAACTCCTTTCTAAAAATAAGAACCTGGAGCCATTCCCTTAGCTCCAAAACTTACATTGTAAAAAAAATCAACAAGGTAGGAGAAAATGGGTCGGATGCCTAGCTCACACAGAATGCTACGAATATAACTCGCCCACGAGGCTATGCTCAACACTTAGTCAAAAATGCTTAATCCAAACTCAATCACAATACTAAAATCAAAATCTCATCCAGAGAACTATGATCGAAATTCATTCCGACTAGAACTGGGAATATAACAAACCAACCCAATCGGGCAAGAAACTTAAGAAGACTATGGGAACAACCCATATACCTGCGAACCTCCTAAAATAACCAAATAAGGAGGGTCGACTCTAATCACCCAAAAAACAAAACCAAACCATGCTCACTAGCATAACTTACACCTCTCATCTCAAGATAGAAGATCAAACTTTAGCACAACTACCGGTAACACCAATCCAAAACAAGAACCTCTAGCCATGCTATATAACAACCTATGGAATCAACCATCTGTAACCGCTCAAAAGGGAAGACTCTGCACAAGTCAAGAGCCACAACAAAATCTCAACCAGAAATAGACTAACAAGAACTACCCACGAGCTACAACTCTGGGTAAACACCTATCATGGGTAACTCACCCCCATCCACTCCTAAGGAATAAACTACCACGAAAACAACGCATAAAAGCTACAATCCTGAAATCAAACAACTAAACATGTAGCAGGTAGGCATATAAGCAATTCAATGATAGAAAGGATCGAATCGCAATGCGAGCAGGATGATCATAAGTTAAAGGTAATAGTAGCTTTACCTGGAGAAAAGATATCAGGGACTACTACAATGGGCCCACAAAGAGGGGCATCAGACTGACGGGGTCTAACTCTAGACTGAGTAGTCAAAGCTAAAGGCCTAACCGTCCCTCGCTGGGGACAAGCTCTATAATGGTGACCAATCTCTCCACAATCATAACAACCAGGCTGACCATGATACATAATCGTGGGGCAATCTCTTGCAAAGTGCCCATGCTCACAACACCAACAACAACCTTTACCTAAACTACTGGAACAAAAGCCACCTCTAACCATCTAGGGACCACCCCTAATACCCTACACTCCACCTCTAGCCGGTGGCATTGAAGCCTTGGGAGATAACACCTGCTGACCCTATGGACATAAATATGGAATCATGAGACAATCCCTAGCAAAATTCCCATGCCCACCACACTGAAAGCAGTTTCCACTGAATGGATGTGGGCGGGAAGAGCTCAATGAACCTGATCGGCCACCACGGCCTATACAACCTAACTGCGAGCATCGAGGAATCTGACCCATACCATGTCCACTGTACTCAACATGTCCTATACCAACACCCTCTGGAACCCATGGAGTAATTGAAACTGACCTGGTAGATAGGTAGCAGTGGGACCTATCTCTGGTGAAGAATCCCCTAACTCGAGTCTGAGAACCTCGAAAACTATCCTTGCAACGATGTTTCTTAGAACTACCTCCATAAGCTTCACGGCATAAACCCTCAATAGCCCAAGCATGATCCACTACCTGAAGGAAGGTCATCTCAACTGTAACCAAATACTCGGTCGTCAAATGAAGCGGTGAAATCAAACCTCCAACAAAACTCTGAACCCTATAAAACTCTGAAGGTACAGCCCTAGCAGTATTCCTAACCATCTCATAAAATATTGCCTTGTAGTCCAAAACAGACAAATAACATTGCTGAAGAACTGGAAGCTCAATCCTAGCGAAAGCACTGCTCGAAGAACCGGGTACTGAAACACCCATCTTAGGACTCAGAGTCCTAGCCACGACATTCTAAAGAATTGGGGTCGCTATCAATCCAATCGAAGGCTGGGTTGGTCCCACACCACCTATCTGAAGTGGTAAGCTCTCACTATGTAGTCCTGGCACTGATGGAAGCACTGAAGCAACAGGCGCAGAAGCCTCGATATCACTCGCTGTTAAACTCATCTTAGGCATCTGAGAAGGAATGAAACAATCGAAGTTTAGAAGTCAATCAATCCAAGAACGCACGATAAGGAGTAAAGAAGATGAAACTTTTCCTAACAATTCCCTGTAACCTCCCACAGATAGGATATGGATGTCATTGAACCGATCCATGAGACTCTACGTAGACACTTGCTTCTGTACCACGACACCGGTGTAACTAGAGCTCTGATACCAAGCTGTCACAACACAATTTATCAAGTCATGATGGCACCTAAACCACCCTAGAAGGCGAACCAATGCCCGTAGCTCGGAACGGTTAGTAATGTGCTACTACCTAACCAAAATGCACAGTAAGCAGAAATAAGCGGAAGCAGAATGTAAAGGTAGATAAAGTGGAAGCAAAAACTGAGTATATACATAAAGAAAACTACACCAACCCCAAGACTTGATATTGATGGTACAAAAGCTTCTAATATAATACAAGTGCTAGAAGTAACCAAATACAATATAAATTTGTCTCCAAAAGACAATGGAGAAACAGTACAATATATGAGATGTAGACAAGCCCCGATCGTCAGGCGCTCACCCTAGTCTTAAACCTCCCTAAAGCTACACGAGTCTCAAACACGATCAACGGTGAAAGCTCAAATACTATCAGTACAAGAAAGATGCAGAACTGTAGTATGAGGACCAAGACAACGGGTACTCAGTAGGCATTATCGACCGACTGAGCGCATATAAAATATAAAAATAGTAATAAGTATAATACAAGAAAGCAGTCATGGAAGTAAGGTAGAAGCACAAGGAACTAGCACAAGGAGCAATAAACCAAGAGCTACAAGTATACATGCTAGCACAAACATATACATAACATAGAAATGCAGGTGTAAGGAAGAAGAACGCACCTGGAATCCTTACAACAATAGTATATAAAGGGAGAGAGTCAGGAACATGGTGGTATACCGGTAACCTCAAGTAAAAGGAAAGGAAGGAAAGTAGTGTAACATACTTAAGATGGAATCAACAAGCATAAGGAAATCATAACACCAATCCAACTTCAAGATAGCATAAACAGGAATCCACCTCACCAGTACAACCCTAGGATGGAATAACTAACCCATAATAACCGAGTAATACTACTCAAATCCTGATAAGAATGGAACCAAAAACTCACAATCTTCTCAGAAGGCCACATAAAAGTGCCTCAATAAGATAAGACTCCCTAGCTCTCTCAATAATAAAAATCCCACAACCGGAGCCTCAACAAGCTAATAACCGCTAAATGACCAAGGAACAAGGACCATAACTATATTTATAAAGCAACAAGAGTAATCTAAATTACCTATGATCCCAACGGCCGCCCATACAACCGAGGAACGCAATCAAGTGAAAACAAACTCTTTGTCTGCCCATACAACTAGAGCGTACATTGAACACATAGCAAACAAGGGTGGAATCAGAGTGAAATATGCATGATGCTGATAATGATGCAACCGATAATAGTAACCCTATATGCACCTCCCCCAGCACTTTGGTAGGAGGACCCATGGTGGGATATACCCGCTATACAACATCCGACATCGTATACCCCTCCTTCAGTATGCTCGACCCTTTGGCCAGGTCCTGGAACGGCAGGGCCCATAGAGGTCCCTGACAACATATAGTAACGAATGCAAAATCTCAGAGAACCAAAGCCTCGAAGTACATGCTCGGAATTGAATCGGGTCTAAAACAGTAGTAGTAACATCAAAAGACCCTCTGAAAGGGTGCCCAAAGTATACTGGGTTTAAATCAGTGATAAAAGTCTCAATAACCCTCTCAAAGGGTGCCCAGAGCGTATCCGGGTCTAAATTAGTAAGAAATCAGGTCTAGTGCTCTGCGTAGCAGAGCCTACTATCAGTAGGAAATCAAATCTAGTGCTCTGTCCAGTAGAGCCTAGTATCAGTAGGAAATTAGGGCTAGTGATCTTCTCTGAAGAGCCTAGTATTAGTAGGAAATCAGTGCGAAATCATCCAAAATTGCATTTCATCATTAGATTATACAAAAAAGGGGACCCCGAGGCCATGCAAGTTTAGGAAAAACCATGTATAGTGGATCACAACCAAAATCTAAGTAAAACATGCAGGGAAAACCTTTTTCATGGATGATATACTGGCACACAAATATAAATTAGCCTAATGGCTCACAAATATTCATACCGGCCCTGCACAGGCTCCACAACTACTCAACAAACATAACTAGCCTAAAAGGATATCTCTATGTCCGGGACTCATAGACATTCCCAAATAACCACCGTCTATGTTCTAGAGTCAATACAAGGCGACACAGGACCATAAGGGTGATATATAATACTACACGATACTACAATCAATGTACGAAATAAATGGACAGAAAAGGAAGACAAGGTCTGGGGTACAAATCTATAACAACCCACCCAAGGATGCTAATTAATACAGTTATAACCTATATACACAGAGTCTAGGTAGGGAAAGCCATAACCTATCTGTTGTCCGACGAATAGTTGTGGGAATAGTGTCATCCAGGCTCGAACTTCTCCAAAAAGCTTCAAATTTTGAATCCACTATCAATACAATAATCTACACATCCATACAAGGCTAACGATACCCATAATGCCATAACCGGGTCAAAATCTGGGTCACAAACAGGCCCGTGGGCCCTACAACCCAGAACCAGAAACGAAAAACACACATGTATTCCTTACAATCCCGAGAGCACATGCTCAAATATTGAGCAGGAAGGACAACAATTGGGGCTCAAAACAGCCCTCTCAAGTCAAGAATTAATGATGGAATTTGAAGAAATAATTCCAAAAATTAATCAAAGGGACTTACCACAACGAGAAGACGAGCTAAGGAAGTGAGAACTCCGAATCCTTTATCATGCAAAGCTCAATAGGGCAGATTCTACATGGAATTACAAGCTTGAAGAACCAACAACAATGGTGGATTTTTAAGAAAACAAGAGAAGAAAAGGGTCGAGGAAGAAGACTTACCAATTGTCGAGGAACCACGGATTATCGAACAACAACGATTTCTTGAGGTTAGGGAATGATTTGGAGCAATTTAAAGAGAGTTTTATGTGACTTAGAGGTGTTGGAGTTGATAAATTGTGGCTGGAAACACGAAGGGCTCAACTTAAATAGCTGCTGGAAATTACCCTTTGCGAATGCGGCCAAGGCGTCGCCTTCACGAAGAGCAAAAAGGGAGGCTGGCCAAATGCCCTTTGCAAACACGGCCAAGGCCCGCGAACGCGAAGAACAAAGTTGGGGAGGCTGGAAAATGGCCTTCGCGAACGCGGCCAGTCCTCCACGAACGCAAAGAACAAAACGGCTCATGACAACAACCAGCTGTCAGGCAGATATTTCACACTTTGGGTCTCCGAAAATGCATCTGGGGTCCCGTGAACACAAAAGACCTGAGCTATTCGACTGGAAATGGAGTTTCGGATCCAATGGAACTGATGAAAATCCCATTGGAGGTCGATTTAACAAAAGGTGGGCCCCATGCCAAAAATTAACCTTTAGCCAACTATTTCCAAAATAGAACCCAATGGCCGAAAACAAGTCTGGAAGCCTCGAGACCCAAACCAATCATCCCTCTAGACTAAACTCAATATTCTGGAGCTAATGGCACTGACTAAATTTTCATCTGAGGTCGTCTGGTTCGAATGTTGACCAAAGTCAACCAAATAAGCCCAACTGGCCTGAAAACACAGAATGAGAGAGAATTCTAAGCTGAAAAGCTTCTAAATCCCAACCAAAGGTCCTACTAGACCAAAGCCCATGCTCCAGAGCTAACAGAACTATCGGAATTTGATTCCGAGCATGTTCACCAAGAATGTTGACTGAAGTCAATGATTTCAAAAGCTTTAAGCTCTAAAATAAGGAACGGCCAAAAAGACCAAATAAACTGCCCGGGCTCTGAACTACTGGTTCCTGCAAGCCATAAATGACTTGAGGCCACTACAAGCAAACTCTAATGGTACAAGAAAAGTGAACATGCGTAAATGACTGGAAGGGTCATTACACGAAGAGTAGTGTGACACATACTTTGGCTGGTGTGGTTCGCACCAGTCATTGCACCCCAAAATAGATGTCATCACAGGTTTTTGACAGCCTGTGTCAATCTACGTGCGATGTGCATTTCTCCTAGTGCAGTCTGCATGTGATTCATACAGGACATCAATCACCTATTGTGTTTTTCTTCTCCTTTGCATTCCATTTCTTTTTAATTTGTTAACTTCTTTTAGCTTTTATTCTTTTAAATATTTAATACAAAAAGATTTTGCTTTTTACTTTGAGTACTCACAATGTCCATGTGCAGACTATGTCTTCTAGAAGGGAAAACACAAGGCAGATCTTAAGGAGGCAACCAGCTCCTACCACCTCAACTTCCACCTCCAAGGGCAAGAGAAAAGCCCCAGCTGCTACTCTAATACCTCCCCATGTGCAAGTCTTAGAGGAGGAGAGGATTTGTTTTAGCGTTGAGGGTATGAAGGCCGTCTATGACTGTGATAAGAAAAGAACCATCCGACAGGGGCATCACAGTCTATAAATAAACAAAACAAGCCCGGCAAAGGCACAATAGTATCCAAAATGATAAAACAAACCCGACAAGGGCACAATAATATCCATAAGTAAAGCAAGCTAAGCTAGAAAGATAGAGTGCAGATCAGTGGTAAGTATTCTCGCCTTTCACACGGGTGACTGATAAGTCAGTAATCTACCAACTTATTGATCCTATATCCATGAATTATTGCTATGTTTTGAATTGATTTAGAGGTTCTTATGGCCTTTATTAATGTCTATGCAGGTACTTTTGATAGAAGATGAAGAACAAGGATATGGACCTAAAAAGAGCCTAAAAAGGAGCTAAGTGTGAAGAGTTGAGAAAAGTTGAAGAATCTACCATGAGATATGGTGGGTGTGCGACACGCACAAGCTAAGGTGCGGTTTGCACCTCCTCCGCATGAAGATGTCAAAGTTGCTAAAGATTCTGCATAGAAGTGCGGTCACTGTGCGACGTGCACATCCCGTGGTGCAAAACACACCACCTTCACACGAAGCCCATAATTGGAGCTAAAGTCACTGGTCGAGTTGAAGCAGGTGTGTGATGCACACATTTCGATGTGCAAACCACACGTCATACCACATACCTCCCCAAAGGGTAAACTTGTCCTAAATTTATGTGATGACTTGGGAACATATAAAAGGCTATTTCAGGCCTAATTTGTAGATACAATACTTCAGACCTGAGTTTTGAAAGAGAGTTCTTTCTTTGTAAACAATATTCCACCTTCATTGAGAAGAGGGTTTCCATCCTAATCTCTTGGTTAAGAATTTGTGTGCCTAATTTGATTCTAGAACTTGAGATTCAGCTATAATGGATGGGAATTTTACTTACCCATATGGTATCTCTTTTTCCCCTACTATGAGTAGCTAAATTCTCTTGTCTAGGGGTGTATTGATGATGGGTGCTTAGCTAATGGGTGTAGGTGTTGTTAATTCACCTTTATAATTGCTTATTTGACATGGGTCTAGTAATTTCACTAAGTTTTAATCCTAAAATTGGTGGTTGCAAATACTAATTTGCCTTACTTAGCTATGTGATTGCTCGGGAGAGAATTTCATAGTTGTAGATGTGAAATTGCTAGTGGGTACTTGGGAATCCATCTAGATTGGAGGCTAGGTATATCTCTAATCGAAGGAATCTCTCATTTAAGGGTCCAAGCTAGAAATAGGATGACCTCCCCAAGCTAATGTTGGTTGATTGTTTATCACACCGATGATGTTCTAACCGAAATCATCAGAATTATGGATGTTGATCGGGAGATAGCATTCCACACATATGACCAACGCTATTCATGTCAATAGGTGAGAGTAGAAGTGAATTAATAATTACCCCATGCTATAGTAAATGCCCCATCGGATATGCATCCCTAGTATTCTATATCATTTGGTACACCCATCTTTAGTTTTATTGCTTATTGTTGAATTTTGTTAGTAGTGACAACTTTACCAATTCCCCCAACCTATTATTTGTTTTGTTTAAACAATTACTCTTGCTTTGAAATCAACTCATACAATCTCTAGTTGGCTAAGTCAAGTCCCTTGGGTATGATCCTGACATCCGTTGGGTTTATAAATTTGGTTTTACTGCACGATCGTCATGGCCTCCTAATTGGAGAGCACAATTTGAGCGTTCATAAAAAATGGCGCCATTGTCGGGGAGTTGAGTGTTAGCTAATTTTTGATTTTTGTTTTGAAGTCAAATTGAGAGTATTTGTTTTCTTTTACTTTTTGTTGTTTGTGTTGATTTAGTAGGCTCTCTATGGATGAAGCTGATGATAATGAGAGTGTTGGTGGCTTCAACAATGTGAACGCTGTCGAGCCTATGATACAAGGAGGTGTAGGTGCAATCTGCCTACCCCCTACGGTGGGAAATATTGTGTTCCCCATGACAAGCCCCATGCTCCACCTGATTCAAATGAAGGGCTTATTTGGTGGAGCAGCCCATGAGGATGCCAACCGGCATAGTCAAAACTTTGTGGAGATTTGCCAACCGTTTATCTTCTAATATATCTCCCAAGAGTCCATCTGATTGTGCCTATTCCCGTTCTTATTGACAAGGGAAGCCATGGCGTGGTTGGAAGAATTGCTAGATGACTCTATCACATCTTGGGTCGAGTTAGTTGAGTCATTTACCTCGATATTCTTTCCTCCATCTCGAATGATGAAGATAAGAGATGAGATTACCAACTTCAGGCAGCTCCCGGATGAGACCTTACATGAGGTTTCATTACGATTCAAGAAGAAGCTTCTTTTGTGCCCAAACCATGAGTTGTCAAACAATGTGTTGATCCAAAGCTTCTACCAGTCATTGAATTCCGTGAACAAGTCAGTGGATGATAACCTTGGAGGTGGCACCTTCATGGATCTAGAATTTCCCATTGCCTCGATACTACTAGAGCGTATGACAAAGACCAACCAAGCCTATCACACGAGGGAAGCAATGGTGTCTACTTTGGAAACGACCCTCAACAATCCTAACAAATGAAATGAGAAAGAAAGATGAGGAGCGAGATGAAGCTTTGGCAAAAATGATGACTCAAATCGATTTGATGGCCAAGCATGTAATGGGAGATGGTGTTAAGAAGGTGAATGCAGTGAGTACACCAGAGATTCAAGTGAGTGATGTGGAGCTTATGACTGAGGTTGATGGTAAGTTATGCTTTGTGTCAGCGGGTTCTCACCCTGGGTATTATCGCCCATGGGAAAAGAATCAAGGTTGGATTAGATACAAAGAGAGGGATGGTAATTGGTGTGACAGAGATAAGGATGGTGATCACTTCAATCACTGGAGTTCTAATCCTTACATCCCCCGAAACAAATCTGATTCTCTCTACCAACCGGGCAAAAGCAACCCCAGCCAATCCAAGTTAGAGGACATGTTGTCGTTAGTTCTTAAGAAGGTGGACACCAAAAATTTGGGAGTAAGCGAACTAAAGAGTGAGGTCTCAACACTTCACCAAATGATGAGCTCCCACAGTGCCTCAATCAAGCATCTTGAGGCCAAAATGACCCACCTATCAACCCAAATGAACCCTCCGATGAAAGGGATGTTGCCTAGCGACACCATCGCTAACCCTAAAAATGATTAAGGATTGAGGTAGTATCGTCGTGTTGCGACGTTAAATCAAGCGCTGCTTGGGAGGCAGCCCAAGTTTCTTTATTTGTTTCCTGGTTATCTTTTATTGTTTTTGGTGTTTTTTAGGGAATGCATGGAATGAAGAACTCAATAAGGGAAAGCAAGGAAAAAAGGTGTCGTACGATAGACTGTGTGGGCCGCACAAGCAGTTGTGCGTGTCACACAGCCAATCGCACAACCGACTAGAAGACCTTAAGGAAATCTGAAAAATGAAAGGTGATATGCGCTGAGCCGTGCGGGCCGCACGAGCCCAAGTGCGCGTCGCACCTCCTTCACATGATGACACAGATACCTGGGCAAACCCAAGGGTAAAATAGGGGGACTTGTGCGATACTCCATGCGGTCCGCACCTTGCTTGGTGCGAATCATATGTCGTGGCACACAAAAGGTAATTTTGAGTTTTAAATTGACCTAACCCATTGACTGACCCAACCCAGAGATGACCCGGCCGACTCTTCTTTTTCTTTTTCTTTTAAAGCTGCCTCTTCTCTCCTTTTTCCACCATTTTTTTTCACAACTCTCAAACTTCTCTCCCAAAATCCTCTCTAAATCCCTCAAACTTCCACAAAAATCTTCCCTTCTTCTCACCCAATCTTCTCCACCACTTTTGCACTGTCTCTGCCGTTATTCTCCAGGAAGTATTGTGGGTCACCATTTTTGGAAGTTCAAAAAAGCTTTGATTTTTGCTCTTCCCTTTATTATCTTTACTTGTGGTAAGTTCCTCGATGTTAAATAATTGTTTTTGATATTGTTGGGAACTCATATTGTGAAGCATGTTTAGTAGATTGTCTATGTTGATTTTGGGTGAGATCCGAAAATTTTGGGTCTCCAATTTTGAGTTTTAAAGATGAATTATCTTAGTGTCAACTTGGTAAATTGTAAATCCTTACTATGCATGTTGATTGGTAGTAATGTTTAGCCATAAAATCTGTGTTGGGGTGAAGTCTGAGTAACCCACTCGTGAGTAGTGCTTGATTTGGCCCGATGATATATTGGGTGATGTCGTTCTTAAGGGCAAGTTGTCGTTAGTCACGAGGTTGTGATTGATCGTTGATTATTGAGGTTAAATGTTGCTGACTGTAGGCACATGATCTTTGTTGAAAATCTAGTTGGGCTATATGATCTTATGTGGGGAGGAGGTTAATGGTTGTTATGCTTATTGGTGCCCATTGTTGCAAGGAGGGCTTGATGATCCAGATGATAGATGGGGTAACATCCATCTTAAGGGAAGTCGTTGAGTCCTTTCTTATTGGGTTTGTGTTAATGAATATCCGGCAAAGTCTTAGTACCTGGAAGTTATGGTCATGAATTCCCTTGACCCCTTTTTGTTATTGTGAATTTGTTGTGTGTGGTGCTATGTGCCAAAGCACATCTTGCTCTATGGATCATATGCACAACTTACAAGAACACAAAGAACCAAAAATTTCAATTGTTCCTTTGTGTGTTTCACATAGGATGCATAGATCTTGATGTGTGGGTTGCACAAGGCATCACACCAAGTTGACAAGAATGTACATGTCACTGACTTGAGGGGCGAAGCTTGGTGCGACACGCACTTCCGATGGTGCGGATCACACCAGCGTCGCACCTCAATAAAAAAAGTCTCTGAAGGTTCTGTTGGCTTGTCCGACAGCACATGCGATGCACACTCCTCCTGGTGCATTTTGTATGTGGTCCGCACAAGACAACAATTACCTGCTTTGTTTCTTGAAACCATTGCATTCTACCCTTTGTAGTTGCTAACTTCTTTCTAGGCTTTGTTTTTGTTTCTTGTCTCACAATCTGTGTGTGCAGAATATGTCCTCTAGCAGGAGAAACCCTGGAATCAACCAATGTAAAGGTCAGCCGCAAATGAAGCAAGGCTCCGCTTTGGGATAGAAGGCATGAGAGCCTACTACACTCGGGATAAAAATAGAACTTTCAACATGGAGCAAAGCTTTAACTTAAGGGAAATTGGGGATGAGCTTCCCAATATGCACAATCAGTTTGCTATTAGAGAGTGGCAGCCATTCCAAGATCTGCCTGGGGGATAATATGAAGAGATAGTCCAGAATTCTTCGCGGCCTATCAACCCATACAGGATTCAAAAGGCTATAAAGGTCCAAAGGACAGATTCCCCAATATAGACGCTGTCATTGTAAGGGGCAAGAAAGTGTCTGTCACCCCTGCTGCCATTAATGCTGTATATTGGGGACACCCAATTGATCCCGCACCGGAACTCATGGCTAGATTGATGGCTGAACCAAAGTGATATCAGGAAACAACCTCCACCATTGCTGTGGGCACCCTTGTGTGGTCTACAATGGGAGAAGATATCCCGTGGAGGTCCTTGGTTTTTGAGGCATTGCTTTGGTATGATCTAGTTCACAACCGTCTTCTCCCCTCTTAAAATAACCAAAAGATAACTCAAGATGGGGCCATTATAATCGAGGCCATCATGACGGGGGCACATGAAAACTTTGGAGAGGTTGCAACAATGGTAATACAGAGGAAAGCCTATCACAGAAATGATTCCTTTCCCTTTTAGATCTTGATCACCAAGCTGTGTACTAAAGTTGGTGTTCCTACTCTTCCTTGTGACGAGTTTACTCATGCCATCGGGGTCATTCATCTGGACAAAAAGATAGATAGAGATGCCTCAAGATTCAAGAAGCAAAGGACTGAACAAATGAGTGAGCTTGACAGTGATGAGCTTGGTGCTAGTATTGGTGCTTTATCTCCCTCTCGGACCACTCCCGAGGCACGACCATAACTACCACACACTCTATGACCAAGAGTGGGCTACAGGATATGGTAGACAAGACTCATAATCATGAGAAGCAGCTGGCCGACTTAGCCATAAAATTGCCTGGAATGATCAATAGGGCAGTCAAGAATATAGTGAAGGGGGTGGTAGATAGCTTGAACACATTGTGCAAGTGGGTTGATGTCATGGAGGGGGAAATTTATAAGCTTCAGCATGATGTCGGTAAAGCCAAGGGCAAAGGCCCGGTAGTACAAGAAGATTTGACAATAATACCTCCACCTCGAAAGATTGTCGGCCCTTAGATGACTTATTTTCTTCCTATGCGGATGAGGAGCTGCCCGGTAATGAGTATCAAGAGTTGGATGACAATGAGAACCCTGATTTTCAGCGCTCACTTCGTGATTCCACTCTTTTTGCAAACTCCCGATGGGGTGGTGCTTGCCCGAGTGGCAAGAATGTTGAAGAAAAAGCTACTGCTGATGATGGTGATGATGAGGATTAGGTCCTCCAGGGAGTTCCACCCTTTTTCCCATTGCACTATGAGCATTGAGGGAATGCTTCTTTTATGGGAGGGGGTGGCTTTATTACTTGCTTTTGGTGCCCGTGAGTGGGCTTGAGACAATTTATTGCCCTTGTCGGGCCTATTTGACATTTCTACTTAGTTTTATTTGGCCCTTGTCGGGCACATTTAGGATGATGATTGTGATGCCATTGTTTTTCCTTTCTTTAGATTATGTTTTGCTTTACTTTTTACTTTGAGCTTAATTGTGCCCTCGCCAGGCTTGAATTTTATCGATTGTGTTCCGGGTTGGTCTTACATGCCCCATTCTTCCACTACCCGTGCCTTGCAAATGCGCTAAATGCCTATGCTTAGGCTTGTTCTTGAATGAAATTATGAGTGCAAATTCGGTTATCGCCTTGTTTAATAGTAGTGTAGAAATAAACTCCGAGGGTTTTCTTAATACTATAGTTCTTTCCCAAGGAGCAAAAGTTTTGATTATTCTTTTTCTTTTCTTTTGTTTTTGTGTGTCGAACCGGGTTGGTGTTTCCCTATGATAGATTGAGAGGCAACTTTCTTAAGGGAAAATGCCAAGTTTTAGTGTAGAATTGAGTCCGTAAGTGCTTGTCTCGAAATGGGCCCACAAAAAAGTTTTCATGGCAATTTTTTTTTTGAAAATGAAAGGAAGAAGGGAAATGAATTTTTGAGGAAAAGCATTCTCTTGTCATGACTTGCACACTCTCGCTTTGGCTTGATTGACTCACAAACGAGTGTGTAATGAACTCGGAATAGCTTGTCAAAAGTCATTTGTCCCAATTGATTGTGGGACTAATGAATGAAGTCTTGTGGCATGATGCCTTGTGTGGTGAGGCTGTACCTTAATTATTGTGCATAAGTGTCATCTAGAACTTGCCCCGAATGTGATTCAAGGCAAAATTCTAGGTGTAACCGCTTGGAAGATGACTTAGGACCTTTTTGATAAGCCACTTCACCCAAATGACTTCCCAATGACATCAACTCCTAGTGAACCCCTTTGAGCTTGTGACCGTTCTTTGGCACCTTGTCAACACCTTGACCTTTTGGAACCTCTATCTTGGCACCTTGTCAACACCTTGACCTTTTGGAACCTCTATCTTGGCACCCATCCTCCCTAATTGCTTGAAAATGAAAAGTAGGCTAAAAGCCTAAGTTCGGGGGGGGGGGGGAGGGGGGAACAAAAGACAACATAGGCAAATGCCTAAGTTTGGGGGTGCATATGAGTAAATGAGGAGAAGAAAGGAAGTGCACTTCAAGTGCAAGGTAGAACCTTAATTTCAAATTGAAAATTGCTCCAAAATATCAATCCAATGATCAAATTGAAAAGAAAAAAATAAAATAAAATTGGTACTACCAAGTGAAGGTGATATAAGGTGTGAATGATCATGTTAAAAAGGAGAAATCTTGGGTTGTGCGAGGGAGGAATAAGGTGAAGTTGAAATGAAAAATGTGAGCGGTGTTCGAAATGAGAACAAAGAGCATTAGGGAGGTGTAGTCACTTGAACCAAATGATATCCTCACCTTGGCCCTAGCCAACATCGTAACCCGCAAGTCCTTGGTGATTCCGAGCTTGGCTACCCTATATTAGTGGTGATCTACATGAAGGGCAAGCCTATGGTTCAACGCGCATGCACTTGAACTTCCTTGAGAGAGTGAGAGTTCTCTTGGTTCTCTTATAATCCCGTGTTTTGAGAATTGAATAATTATGAATGGGATTCTCTCTTGTGGTGAGTGGCATCATGCACTCGAATTGAAGCATAGAGTCTCTATTTCAATTGAGGGGAATGAATGAGACAAGTTGTGTGGCAAATCTCGAGGCAAATCTTGAAGGTCCATGCCAATGACTTGAGAAGCTAAAATGTCTTGTTTTGAATGGCAAATTCCCTTAATTTTAAATGAGAAATGATGTCCTTTTGAAAAGAGTTTTGAAATGACCAATTGCCTTGAGTTTGTGGTGGTCCAAATTGAGATGAGCATAGTAATTGAGTCTTTTGTTTGTTTATTTTTTTTAATTTTTTAGTGTAGAGTAGTCTTTTATGCCTTGATTGATCCCTTAGCATAATTCATTTCTTGCTTTGTGAGTATCTTGCTTGAGGACAAGCAATAGTTCAAGTTTGGGGGTTTGATAAGTCGGTAATCTACCAACTTATTGAGCATATATCTATGAATTATTGCTATATTTTGAATTGATTTAGAGGTTCTTATGGCCTTTATTGATGTCTATGCAGGTACATTTGATAGAAGATGAAGAATAAGGATATAGACCCAAAAAGAGCCAAAAAGGAGCTAAGTGTGAAAAGTTGAGAAAAGCTGAAGAATCTGCCTTGAGATGCGGTGGCTATGCGACACGCACAAGCTGAGGTGCGGTTCGCACCTCCTCCGCATGAAGCT
Source organism: Jaltomata sinuosa (assembly GCA_003996215.1). NCBI lineage: Eukaryota > Viridiplantae > Streptophyta > Magnoliopsida > Solanales > Solanaceae > Jaltomata > Jaltomata sinuosa. Next base: position 54,182 of record QJPP01000203.1, read on the forward strand.
GCCAAAGTTGCTGAAGATTCTGCAAAGGAGTGCAGTCGATGTGCGACGCGCACATCCCATGATGCGTTTCGCACCACCTTCGCACGAAGCCCACAATTACAACTGAAGTCACTGGTCGAGTTGAAGCAGGTGTACGACGAGCACATTGTGACATGTGAACCGCATGTAGCATCGCACACCTCCCGGAAAAGCAAACTTGTCCTAAATTAATGTGACGACTTGAGAACATATAAAAGGCTATTTTAGGCCCAATTTGTAGATACAATACTTCAAACCTGAGTTTTGAAAGATAGTTCTTGCTTTGTAAACAATTTTCCACCTCCATTGAGAAGAGGGTTTCAATCCAAATCTCTTGGTTAACAATTTATGTGCCTAATTTGATTCTAGAACTTGAGATTCAGCTACAATGGATGAGAATTTGAATTACCCAGATGGTATCACTTCTTCTCCTACTATGAGTAGCTAAATTCTCTTGTCTAGGAGTGTATAGATGATGGGTGCTTAGCTAATGGGTGTGGGTGTTGTTAATTCACCTTTATAATTGCTTATTTGACATGGGTCTAGTAATTTCACCAAGTTTTAATCCTAAAATTAGTGGTTGCAAATATTAATTTACATTACTTAGCTATGTGATTGCTCGGGAGAGAATTTCATAGTTGTGGATGTGAAATTGCTAGTGGGTACTTGGGAATCCATCTAGATTGGAGGCTAGGAATAGCTCTAATCGAAGGAATCTCCCATTTAAGGGTCCGAGCTAGGAATAGGACGACCTCCCAAGCTAATGTTGGTTGATTGTTTACTACACCGATGATGTTCTAACCGAAATCATCGGAATGGTGGATGTTGATCGGAAGATAGCATTCCACACCTATGACCAACGCTATTCATGTCAATAGGTTAAAGTATAGGTGAATTAATGATTACCCCATCCTATAGCAAATGCCTCATCGGATATGCATCCCTAGTCTTCTAAATCATTTGGTACACCCATCTTTAGTTTTATTGCTTTTGGTTGAATTGTGTTAGTAGTGACAACTTTCCCAATTTCCCCCATCCTTTTACTTGTTTTGTTTAACAATCACTCTTGCTTTGAAATCAACTCATACAATCTCTAGTTGGCTAAGTCAAGTCCCTTGGGTACGACCCCGACAATCGTTGGGTTTATAAATTTGATTTTGTTGCACGATCGTCATGGCCTCCTAATTGGAGAGCACAATTTGAGCGCTCATCACTGCATCACCCCTTGCTTTTGGGTGTGTGGAGCGAAGCACAAGTTGCTGGAAAAGTTCAAAAAGTGGTCCGAATCCGCGCCGCTGCTTGCTTTGTAGCAGTGGTGCAAGGTACAACTAGTTCAGCCATTTTTTGCTCATTTTGTGTCACTTTGCAGCGTCGCTTCTTCCCTGGTCCATCTTGATTCTTTGGTTCTCTTTTTCCTCTTGTTTAAGCTCTAAATACCTCAAGATACTCCTACATAAATAAAACACCAAATATAAGTGTAATTCATAACATATACGCTCAAGACAACACTAAAAAGAGGACAAATGAGAGATGAATGATAGTATAAAAGAGTACTTTTAGCCTCTCATTAGCATACCTGGCTCAAAACTAGGTATGTAACTATCTTGAAACTGCTGAGACGAATAAGCTGGAGTAAATGGTGAAGATGCTTAAACCGGAGGCATCAGAGCAAGCGGCTGTGGATCTGGCATAGGTGAAATGGCTGATGCTATGGCTGAGGAACGGCCTCTGCCTCTGCAGCTGGTGGCACATCGATGTGCTAATCATGTATGAATCTTCCACCTATACGACCACGTCCTTATCCTCCTGTACGAGGTTGTCCTCCTCCCCGAGTCTTTCCTCCTCCCTGTGCATCACCACGTCCTCGTTCTTATCCAACGTGCGAAGCCACATGAGCTGCATCAGGTGCAAAAGGTGGCTCATTTACTTGCCTCTCCATCCGAGCCTCTCTCATAATCTCCCTGACCGTCTCCATGATAGTATGAATATACTGCGCAGAAGTAGGGTCTAAAGTCCAACTGGACCCTATGTCATACAATCTAGTGAGGCCTCTAACCAGGGTCTCCTCTGCACCAACAAAGTGGACATACCCGGGACCTCCAAGCTCGTATAAAGTAGGGTTACCTAACAGAAATCATCCATATTATCGGTACCAGACTGTATACTCAGCAATCGTAGCATCCTCATGAGCCTCTATACCTCTGTCATGCCTATGGCCCCACTGATCATGTCTGGCATCTAATAGTTCAAGAAATGCCTGATCTATCATAGAATAGCCATCACGTATATAATGATCATGCGCCCAATCATAAAATGCAGACACGTGTTGTGGATGACCAAACTATAGCATCACACGATCAACCGCGTGATGCTCTAGCATGTCTAAGCATATAATAGGCACCCGTGCCGATCATAACGGCTGATCGATAATGCAATAATCGAGCAAGGTATGAGGATGCCATCATACGGGGTCCAACGAAACTATTATAAAATAAGTAATAAAAATTAACCTAAGGTAAATATATCATTAAATATAGAATTACATAACTTAAAAATAAAGCTTACCTGGTCAGCCATCATACGATCCAGCTGATCTCTCATGGGGAGAATGGTATGATACAACTCAACACCGCGCCTAATTTCCCAAGGTCCACCTCCTAGCATATGGAAGCTTCGCCTCCTCCTCACTTCTCTAACCATGAGGTATAGGCTAAAATGACAATACCATCTCCCATGTTCAGATCTAAACGTCACATAGTTGAAATTGTTAACTTATTCAAATAATTATTAATTTTTTATAATTGAAAGTAACACAATAATTAATGTTACCTGGAGGAGAGAAAGAAATCCAACAACGTCCTTAACACTACCAATAGAGGCCCTACAGAGTGACCTCTATAAATAGGCTAAAATTGCACTGTCCCAGCTGTAGGTACCTAGATGGTCGAGATCTAATAAGAATGGAAGAAACCGCAAGCTTAGCAGATTTCCAGATGTGTTCGGGAATAAGATCCCATCAAAAATAATAAGAATATACAAACGGGTAATCATCTGAACCCTGACCAAGGGAGTATCATCGGTAATAAGATCCTGATCTAGCTGATGCAGTAAGTATTGGATGATGACCCCAACTTTAACCCACGATCTACCAAAAATATCACGATCCTCTACCACGCACTCTGTCGCATCCACTAGCATAGTATGCCACTCTAAATTACGTTGTGTAGAATCCTGAATGTACACAGCCGTACCATCGATGCGCAACCCAAACAGAACCTGGATGTCCTGTAGTATAATCATCAACTCACCAAAGGGTAGGTGAAAATAATAGGTCCCTGACCTCTACCGCTCGATCATAACAGTCACGAGGGCCGCATCAAACTGAACGCGACTCACTTAAATGAGTGAGTCAAACCTAGCAAGAGATAGGTAGTGCATGACACGAATATGGGATGGGTGAGTGTGAAATACATTCCAACAGTGATTAACTGTTTGCGCCAAAAATATGGTGTCCATAGCTAACAAACCAGTCTACAACTGTTGTGACCTATGACTACCCTGTAACTGAAGCAATGTTTCATCTACGGGTCCGGGATAGACGATACGCTCCATAATAAAAACTACCTGTAAAACTTTTGAGGTAGTTAGCATGAAAGATTTTATTCACTTAAGTTCTCTTAACTTTGATATTTATTTGACTTTATAGGAAGCCCAAATTGTTAGGACAATGAAGATTTTATTGAGAAATGTAGTGTTTTAGCACGAAAGATTTCATTCACTTAAGTTCTCTTAACTTTGATATTTATTTGACTTTATAGGAAGCACGAATTGTTAGGACAATGAAGATCTTATTGAGAAATGTAGTGTTTTAGCACGAAAAAATTCATTCACTTAAGTTCTCTTAACTTTGATATTTATTTGACTTTATAGGAAGCACGAATTATTAGGACAGTGAAGATCTTATTGAGAAATGTAGTGTTTTAGCATGAAAAATTTCATTCACTTAAGTTCTCTTAACTTTGATATTTATTTGACTTTATAGGAAGCACGAATTCTTAGGACAATGAAGATCTTATTGAGAAATGTCGTGTTTTAGCACGAAAAATTTTCATTCACTTAAGTTCTCTTAACTTTGATATATATATTTGACTTTATACGAAGCACGAATTGATAGGACAATGAAGATCGTATTGAAAAATGTAGTGTTTTAGCACGAAAGATTTCATTCACTTAAATTCTATTAACTTTGATATTTATTTGACTTTATACGAAACACGAATTGTTAGGACAGTGAATTTTTTTTATGGTAATTTCTTTTTTACATTTACATATTCTTTTTTTATGGTCATTTTTTTAATGATAATTTCATAGTTACTAATTACTAATTATTCTTTCATAGTTAATAAATAATTTCTCAAATTTTCAATCGCTAATCAAAAATTAAATTTCAATAAACATTAATTTACAAAGTCAAATTATCAATCACTAATTTTCTTTTCGTAATTATTAATTCATTTGTAATCACTAATCTCTAATAAATAATTATTAATGACTAAATAATATTTTTTATTACTAATTACTAGTAAAAAATTAATAATTATTAATAACTACAATAAGCAAAATTAATCACTAATCACTAATCTCTAATCAAATTTTAATTAATAACAACCCAAATTACTTGTTATGTTTCAAGACAGATTCAACATAAAAAAGAGGCCAATTAGATAAATTTTGACCATTAATGTTTGAAGATGTATTTTTTCACCTAGTGATATAAAAGATGTTGTATCTTATAGTACTTATCGTGTTATTCTTGAATGCGTAAACTTTAATTTTAAGAAGCCATCAATAGATTAACAATTTTATTATAGTATCCTTTGAATATAATAATTTCAATATTGAAAATGACTATGATAACTAATAATAAGGAAAAATTAAGAACTAATGACTCGTTTGATACGAGGGATAAGAGATAATTAATTTTGAGATTAATTTTAGGATAATTTTATCTCATATTTGATTAAAATCGCGGGATAACTTTTACCAAAATTATAAACTTATAGTGCCATTTTTATCCAATATTTATGTATTATATGCCAATTTAAGTCGTAACCCAAACTAAAATTACATTTAATACATTTATTAGAGCTTTGAAAATAGACAAATTAAATAGCCTTTTAAAACCCTTTATTTTCTCCGAGTCTCTCTCTTTTATCTTCATTAACTTCCACTCTTTATTGTTCTAACAAATTGAACATATACTAACAACCCAAATTTTCTACTACAAATGATTAACAAAGATTACAAGATTGTTAATCATAATTGACACTAAACTTCCACGTGGCAATCGATACCATACATTCAAGTTTCAACTCTCACCAATTAATATTATAAGTCGATCGCCTATGATAATTTATTCTCCTCTATGTATATTTATAATTGCTACTACAAATTGAATATATACTAACAACCCAAATTTTCTACTACAAATTGAATATATACTAACAACCCAAATTTTCTACTACAAATTTTATCAACAACCCAAATTTTATTCTACAAATTTTATTAGGACAAAAATTTAAAACTAACAATCTATCAAATATTAACTAAATATCGAATTAATGTATCAAATACTAACTAATTATCGAATTAATAACTAATGAATAAACATTGTAAATGATAACTAGAAAAGTAAATAATAATTGATAAAAAATTTAAAGAAAAAATACCTCAAATTGATCTTGTTGTAGGGTGATTTTTTTGGAATTTCAAGCTTCAAATCTTCTTTGCCACAATGAATATACCTTGTAACGAGTTTTTAACGGAGTTTATTGATAAAAAATAAGTGGCATCGGAGCTTTTCCACGAAGAGAATTTTAAAATGGTGGGGGGGGGGAGGGGGGAGGGGGGGAGGGGGAGGAGGGAGGGACGGACTGTGTTTTGTCTTTTGGGGAAGATGACGACTTTTTGTTGGGGATATAGTGCATTAAATTAGTGCGCTATAAATGGGGTTGGGGTTTGGGGGGGGGACCGACTGTGTTCTGTCTTTTGGGGAAGATGACGACTTTTTGTTGCACTTAACCGATGTTAAACTGTTGCCGTCTGAGAATATTGATATAGCGCACTAAATTAGTGCACTATTCGTAGTTTTGTTACTTTTTAAAAATACAACATACATCGATTACTTGTGAGATTTTCACCCGTATTTAGGTTTCGAACTCCCCAAGACACAAGTTATGCCTTAAGAAGTTAAGTTCAATTTTTAGGACATTATGTCTTAAGAAGTTAAGTTTAATTTTTAGGACATTATGTCTTAAGAAGTTCATAGTATTGAACTTATGCCCTCAGACACAAGTTATTCCTACTGAACTTATGCCCAGACAAAGTTTTTCAAAAGTTTTGCGTTGAAAATTAGATACTACTTAAATTATGCCCGGGGCTAACATTCTCTAAAATGATTTGCCTTGTGAAATTAGGTCATAATTAAAGATACTTTAACCTACAAATTTTCGTTAAATAAGTAATAGGGCAAAAATTAAAGATAACCCCAAATAGGAGCAATCTATGCAAAAACTTCTTTCCGACACGACATCCTCGCTTTGCCGCAACGGTGGGCTATTTTTCAACAAAATCAAATGTTGCACATAGGGGTGAACAAAATCGAACCGCAAATCGAACTAAACCGTAAATCAAATCGAACCATAAAAAAAAACTCGATTAGTGCTTTGGTTTGACTTGGTTTGGTATTGAAAAAAAAAAATCCGACTATAATTTTTGGTTTGGTTTTAACTAAAAAAAGTCAAACCAAGCCTAATCAACCCGATATCACACATATACTATTTTTTAAGATATTTAATATGTAAAAAATATTTACTGTGATGTAATTTATAAATATTTGTTAAATTTTTTCATATTTTTTATCTTTCAACATATTATTTCAAGTTTAAACTTAGAATTTTAAATGGTCCAATAAGTTTTATAACTCATAGACTATTAATAACTCAAATAAAACCCAAATCAATACTACTGCTAACAAAAAAATTATTCAATTCAACAGTAAAAAGGACAATCACGTTAGATATTTATTCTTTAATTTTGCATAAATACATAAACTAATTTTATTTTTCTGTTTAATATTTAGTCATGTAGTTAATACTTGTTAGACTTATTTTAGCATGACTTAATACTTTTAAATTATGATTATTTTTATTATAACTTATAAATATGCAATATTTATTCTATGCGATTTCATTATTTTTTTGATTGAATATTTTATTGTCATCACTCATTTTATATTTTGTGTTTTTTTTAAAGAAATACCTTAGATAATTGTATTTTGCTAAGACTAAAGAAATATTTAAAGCACAAGTTAATTATATGTTTGTATGAAAACTTTACTGGAAAAAACTCGAAAACCCCGAGGAAATAAAAAAATTCAAAAAAATCCGAGGTTGAAAAACTTGACTTTCATTGGTTTAGTTTAGTTTGATTTATAGATTTAAAAATTTGATACTAATAATTTAATTTGATATTTAAAAATTTTGAACCAACTCAATCCATGTACACCCCTAGTTGCACCTTTGGTAATGGGGGGTCACAGTCAAAACATGTGTATAAAATCCAAGTCCAATGTACTAAGAATATATCAGCTAAAGTATGTATCAACTGTAAGTCAAAAAGAAATGTACCAATTCCAATGGCTGCGGAAAGTTCTTTTGCTTTGTGTGTATGTACACACGTGCATACACATACATGGAATAAACTTTTTTTCTAGGACAAATTAAAGCATCTAGTTAATTAGTAAGACCAACAAAAATCAATCATACTATCTGAAACAAACTGATTTCCAACACAAACACCGTTTATATTATAATTGCTAAACGAAGTATATAAACTACTAACGAAAGGAAGAAGAACAATTAACTGGGAAATAAGGGAACCACGAAAGGAAAATTAGAAGGGCGTGAGAAGCAGTTAATACAGAATTGGGGATGAAAAATACAGTTTTTGCCTAAGCATAATTAGAATAGGCATAAACCTATTGCTCCCACAAAAACACGATATATATATATCAACCTGGATTCTAAGTAAACCTCTTGTTGTGCTGGCTAATTCTTTGGCTTTTACGTGATTGACTCTTTCCTTGTGTGAGTCATAAATCCCAGTTATAGGTCTTTCCTTAATTATAAGTTCACTATCATTCTTTTCATGGACAAGTGCCATAACAGAATTTGAGGCATCATTTAATCAAGAGTAAATGCATCAGGACCCCCCTAAAGTTGGTCGACATTTGGAAGTAGACACCTAAACTTTACGGGGGTCCTATTACACCACTCAACTAACTATATCGTTCTAAATACCCCATTTTGACCCATTTTCTCACCAGCTTTGTTCTCACGTTTGGCAGGCGCGTGACTGAAGGAAATTGCAGCAACAAACCAATTAAAAAATGCCACGTGGCATGGTTAATTTAAATCCTTTCTTTATATAAAGACACTCATCTTCTCAACCTCCCAAAAACTCCATTTCTAGCTTTGGAGAAGCTTCTCCAAAAAAAAAATTCTCTCATCATCAACGAAATCAGATACAAAAGGTAAGAAAGTTCCATATGTGTCCTTTAGTAGCTTTAATTTCTTGTTGTTTTGTTTAAAATATCTGAAATCAAGCGATTAGGTTATAGGGAAACTACTGTTACAATGTCAAATGCAAGCTTGAATCGCATTTGTAATGACGAGAATGATCCAATGTTGCGTATGAGAATGCGTTGCAAACATGGCGACTTACTTCCAATGCAGACTTCATGGTCGGACGATAACCCAGCTAGAAGATTTTGGTCCTGTCCACGCTATCGTGTATGTTCGATACAAATTTCTTCAATTATTTTCTGTTTCAGTTAAATTGATTTGTTTGTGGCCTATTTTAGGAGAAGTCATGCAAGTTCTTTAGATGGAGGGATCCTGAAGAGATTGATATGCGATCCAAAGCAGTTATTCTCAAATTGGCGAATAGAATTAAGGAGTTGGAAGGAGCATTAGCATTTTATGAAAGTAGGGACAATATGATGAAAGATAGTGATGATAAGGTGATCAAGGAGACGAAGAAGACAAAATGTTGCAGTTGGAAGCTAATCTTGCTGATTGCCATCGTGTTTGTTCTTGTTTTAGGCATTACCAAAAAAGTGAAGCATGACCAATGTAATTGCGTGCACCTACAATTGTCATAGTTGTCCTATTTACATCTAGTTTTGTATTTTTGTTTGGTTGTGTAAGGCTTATGGAACCTTATTTGTATCTCTTTGGATTACGTCAGTGGAATATCTATCTTTTGTGTCTATCTTCTGTGCTTTAACCACATTTCATTGGCAACTACAATTCTATTAGATCAAAAGTGATATTGTAGAGTTTGGTACAGTACTGTTAACAGTAGCAAAATCAAAATGAGTTTGGTACCTAATACATCCCCCTAAACTGGCAAAAAATAGCAACAGTTGCACCAAAAAATATCACAGCAATAACACCAAGAAATAGCAAAAGATGCACTACTTCCATGGGACATGGGTCTTTCGAGTTGAACTGCTTTGATTTTCATTGTTAGCAACAGCTGCAGACCTTGTTTGAACTCTTTTTTCACCCCTCATTTTTTCAAGTCTGTTAGTGGAAATGGCTGACTTTCCCTTCCATTTCATTCCATGGCGTGGCTTATAGCCAATATCTCCAGTAACTTCATCAGCCCTCCTTGTTGGTATTGTACCAATGTCAATAACTCTTCTACTTGGCATTCCAGGCTGTTCAAACAAGTCACAAATATTAGACAACTCTAGCAAATGCTAACCAACATAAACTAAATAATTCAACCAAATTGTAATTCTTTACTTACATTAAGAGTGGTAGAACCATCATCACCTTGAAATATTCCAAACCCCACTATCCTTGGCCTTTTAAAAGGTCTTGTTGCTCCACCACTAGGGCCCTCATTCTCTTGTCTTTCTTGATGCACCCCCCTTCCTCTGCCTCTTCCATTGCCTCTTTCACTGCCTCTTCTTTCATTACCTTGATTTTCTTGAGGCATTTCTCCTCCTCTTCCCCTTCCCTTTCCTCTTCCTTCCCCTTGTTGAGGCATCCCTCTTCCTCTCCCCCCTCTTGCTCTACTACTTTCATCATTTGTTGTGACCTATTTTAGAAAATATAATACATTAGTATATATTCAAATAAATCAAAAAATAATTTTTATATATTTACCTGTGACTGGGTAGAAGGTCCAGCAGATTGACTTGAACCTCTTTGAATAAGAGGACATCCTCTTTTATTATGTCCTTTTGTATGACAATTGCTACAAGTCATAACAACACCATTCTTGCTAAGCCTTCCAGTTTTTTTCCTTTCATTAGCCTCCTTCCTTCTAACTTTTCTTGGCCTTCCAGGCAACTTATTGATTTCTGGTGGCTTTACTCTTGAATTATTAGATACTGGCCACATTTTCATATTGTTCATTGGCTGAATAAAATGATCATAAGTGCTGAGGTAGGTATCCTTGTGATAACAGCTGGCAACATAATTAATTGGCTTAAGTTCTCTGTAATGCAGGGCAGCAACAGCATGAGGACAAGGTATGCCCCTAAGCTGCCAAGATCTACAACTACAACTGCGCCTAATAATGTCTACTGTGTGTGTAAATCCTTTGTGTTGTATCTCAAATCCCCTTTCTCCATTCCAAGACAAGTTGCATTGCATTGACCTTTGAATGTTGTCTTGTAAAATCTTCAAAGCCATGGGGGAAATATCAGTGATCCATGTACTTGAGAACTCTCTTAACTGACCAATTCTTGTCATCATCTTTACCCTAATCTCCTCAAGCATTGTAATAATTGTTTTGTATCTTGCACTCAATATCCATGCATTAAAACTTTCTGCCATGTTGTTATCCACAACATCACATTTACTATGTTCTTGAAAGTACCTTTTGCACCATCTTTCTAGATTGAAATATAGAAGATCATCCAAGCAATCCCTTCCCAACAACTTCATATCATCTATGTAGTCCCTTAATTCACCTTCAAAAGTGGATTTTGCAATCTTCCAGAATAATCTTCTTCTTTCTATTCCCTTCCATAATTTGGACCAGTTTGCAAGAATGTGTCTAGCACACATTCTGTGTTCAACAAGTGGCATTAACTCTTTTACTGCAATTTCCAATCCCTACCAAAGCAACACAAATAAATAGATATTTATTAAGCTACATAGCTAAAGAAAAATAAATAGACAATCAAATAGTAATTAAGAATGCAGAAATATACCTTTTGCATATCAGTAATCAAGGTTAGTTCATGTCCTTGTCCAAGATCAAGGTCATTCTGTAGTAGAGTCAAAAACCATCTCCAAGTAAACTGATTCTCAACCTCAACAACTGCCCAAGCAATTGGCAGCATTTGATTATTCCCATCTCTGCAAACAGCCACCAATAACTGACCTTTGCATACTCCTTTGAGAAAACACCCATCCAAACCAATGCACCTTCTAGCACCTCCAAAGAATGATTTCTTTAAAGCATGAAAGCACACATAAAACCCTTCAAAGATTTTCTCTCCAGTTTCTACTGTTTCTCCAACTTTAACAACACAAGTGCTACCTGGATTGACTCTTAAAAGTTCATCTCTGTAATCAAAAATTCTACCATACTCAAGAATGTGATCACCCCTGATCTCTTCTAAAACTCTAGTCCTAGCTCTTCTCACTGTTGTCTTTCCAACATGAATACCCAATTCCTTTCTAATAATCTTCTGGAAGTCCACGATCCTAATGTTTGGCTGCTCAGTTATTCTATCTTTGTATTTAGTGGCCAAATACTTTGAATTGCAAAGATAGTTGAAAGTTGAAGTCAAACATATATGAATAGGATTGTAATTTTTAACTACAAAATCACCAGTTGGGCTATCAAAACTTGCCACCAATAACCATGGACAAGTCTTTTTGCAGCATCTCACTCTAACTCTTTTAGGCTCATTCACATATTTTTCAATTTGAATTTTTTCTTGAATTGCATATCTGGTCACTGCTTTCCTAAACTCTTCTACACTTGCAAACACCAAACCAGTTTCTCAAACAATCTTCTCACAACTTGCATCAAACACAACTCTGTTCTTGGTCTTTTTTCTAACAGTTTCATGCACTACCTGGTCAACTTCTTCACCATCTCCCCAACCTGTTTCTTCCTCAAATTCAAAGCTAGGAGCTTCATCACTTAGATAATAAGGTTCATCACCTCCTAGCTTACCAAGTAAGCTATCCCTATTGTCAATAATTGTCTCATCATACCCTATATCTGGCCCTTTTTCACAATTATGAACCTGTTCATCAGTTGTGCCCCTAGGTCTCCTATTTGACCTATTGAAATACCTTTTGCTTGTCCTGATGTCCCTAAACTCTTGATGTACATCACTATCAAGGCTACTTTCTTCACTAGTATCCTCTTCACTTGAATCTTCACCTATTATAGGCTCATCAGGATGAGTAGAAGGTTGAATAGGAGGGTTGGAAGGTTCAGTAGCAGAAGAAGAACTACCAGTAAGATTGGTAGGTTCAGTAGGAGAAGGAGGCTGAGTATGAGGACTAGAAAGAGAGTTGGAAGGATGAATATTAGGGTTAGAAGACACATCCTCATTAAAAGAAAAGATTCCTCACCTACCCCACTTACACCATCAAAAGACACACTAGTGTCCATCACATGGGGGACATACTCCAATGCCAATTGGTCAACAACTGGCTCATCAACTCCATGAGAAACATAAACATCCAGACTATCCCCATTTTTAAACATAGAGACAATGTCACAAATAACCTTATCACACTTAATTTCAACTAAAAAACCATCCATAGGATTCTTAACAAAGAAAGAACAGTCTGTTGTATATCCTAGTTCCTTTATGTAGTCTCTTAACTCAAAGTAGGACATTCTATCAACATCAATATCTAGATATTCAGTAATTGATCCACCAATATAATCAGCTGGGGGACCAAAATCAATTACACCCCCATGATACCACCTCATAGTTATGAGGATAAAAGCCATAGTAAAGTCCTGAAATAGTAATACCAAACATATTTCAACCACACAAAATCAGACGAAAGTTCAAAGTCAAAACAGTCCAACCCTAACACTATGTTACGCATGAAAATCTAACACTTTAAGGCACAACAAAATAATAACGAGACAACAATCAAGAACATTACTAACATTTTTCCACAGAACTACAAAGATGTCAATCACTACTACACGAACTAAAATAATCTTTTTATATGAAAAATCATGATGTTTTTCTACAGATCACTACTAAGATGCTTTTCCCCAAAAAATCACTACTACATGAAAACAATCACTATAAAGATGCTTTTCCCTAAAAAATAACTACTACATGAAATTTTTTTGGACATTTTTACAAAAACTAAAGAAATCGTGAAGAACCCTAACCTGTAAGTTTTCACTACTTTGTTTACTATGTAATTTCTTAGTTTTCGACACCACGATCTCAGCAATTGACAAAGATAATCAGAAACCCTAACAATCCCTTAGCTTTTTTACTTTTCTGATCTTGATCGTTTAGAGAGAGAAGAGTAAATAGAAATATGTAGAAAGTTTAAAGGTTAAAGAACTCAAGGTTAAAAGAGGCGGGTCGGGTCAGGGTTAAACCCGACTTATTAATGGGTGAGACACACGCGCCAAACGTGAGAACAAAGCTGGTGAGAAAATGGGTCAAAATGGGGTATTTAGAACGATATAGTTAGTTGAGTGGTGTAGTAGGACCCCCGTAAAGTTTAGGTGTCTACTTCCAAATGTCGACCAACTTTAGGGGGGTCCTGATGCATTTACTCTTTAATCAATTACCTTGAGAAAAGTATATGCTCAATATAATATTAAAGGGAATTGCTATCTAGTCTTGAACCAATTCCCTTTTTTAAAAAAAATTGTAGTTCAGCTGGGTCCTTCATAGCAGTCATTTCAAGTTTATATTTGTAAGGTATACAGTACCTAGGGATCCAACTTTACACTATGAAACAAGAAATGTATACAGTAGATCATTTTAATACGCCAAGTTTTGTACACTGGAACCATACTATCTTGTTGTAAGTGTACTAGACATGATCAACAAACTCGTCCATCCAAAAGTACACAAAACCAAAAAAAAAACACAACATTCATTGAATACATCTATATCAAAATTCACAGTATTACATTTTTCCAAGCTAATTCCTACTCCAAGAGGAAGAAGAAAAAAGGTTACTTAAGAAAAAAGTCACTAAATATCAAATCCGTCATCACCAACAAACATCATATTGCATCTCCAATGAGCATTCAATCAAGTGCTCGTCCAATCACCTGCATGTTTGAATTTGTTTATTAACAATCTGACTTTTATTTTACTTTTTAAACCAACCTCTAACCAAATTACTGGATCACTTAGCCCTGTGGTATAGATTTGAAATTTTTTATACATGATTCCTCCTCAGTTGTATGTTATGGTTAACTTTCTACCAGCTTAAGATATTAAATAAGGCTAATCCATCTTAATATTAGCTAAGGTTAATCTATTTTAATTTATTCTACTAATTGAACAGTTTATTTTAAAAATAATTATTCAAAAGAAAAATATGCTTTGTAGAGAATTCAATAAGTTGCTGATATAACAAAAAGTATGAAAAACCAAGGTATTGATAGTTGCAATAAACTAAAGATCAATGTAGAAGATAACTTGATCCCTGAAAATTTAACCATTCTAGATGCAATTATTTCATCTTCTGTAGTGCCTTTGACGGCCTCGCTGCTTCTTTCGCCTTCTCATATTGATTCTGTATTCTAGTTCTTCAGCGATCCTAGAAAACCAATTTGAAAGCATAAAATATGCTATGGAGAATCCAATAATAAGTCCACTCCCATATCCCATAAGGACTGCCTTCCTAAATTCACTTAGAAATGTAGAATTGCTTTCTTGATCTAGCACATGTGTTGTGTTGTTTGTCTCTGGCATCCTGCTACTTCCACAACCTTCGGAAATAGGAAATCCACGCAATCTGTCATTACCTTCATATGAATTGCTATGCACCCTTGGAGATGATTGTAGGAAAGATTTAAGAATTCAAGAGACGTAAGAGAAGCAAGTTGTTGTGGTATCTCTCCCGAAAGCTGGTTAAATGAAAGGTCCAATGATTCGACTACAAATAAACTTCCAAATGATGGTGGTATATGACCTTGCAATCTATTATGAGACAAATTCAGCACCCGTAGCGCAATGAGATCTCCTAGAACACTAGGAATATGTCCTTCAAATATGTTACTTGAAAGATCAATAGCAGTGTAAATAGTCAAGATTCTAACAAGTTCAAGCTCTAGTCCCTTGTTTGCAAATGTTATAGAATCGTGGTAATATCCATCTCCAAGATATTGTGGTGACTTTATTGTTTGATCAATTTTCTTCATGGCTTCTAAATTTTGAATAAGACTCGTAGGTAAATTACCCGTGAAGGCATTGTAAGAGAGATCAATGATTCGTAGCTCAGGAAACATGTTCCCAATTTTTGATGTTCTGATGGGTCCATGCAATTTGTTTGATCTCAAGCTTAAAACTTGTAGATGTGGCACAGTTCCCAACCACATCGGAAATGTGTCTTTGAGGTGATTATTTCCTAAATCAAGAACTTCCAACCATTTGCAATTGGCCATAGACAAGGGGAATTTCCCCTTCCAGTTCATTGTCATGCAAGTTGAGAGTTCTAAGTGAACTTCCAATTCTAAAAGTCGTTGGAAGATTCCCTGAAAGATTGTTGTGGTGCATATCAAGAACCCGAAGGCCATTGATATTACCCAAACATTGAGGAATTGCTCCCTTCAAGTTGTTTCTCGCCAAATCCAGAATTACTAGTGATGTCAAATTGCAAACAGATAAAGGAATTTCTTCACTGAGGTTATTTTGGGATATAAAGAAGTATCTTGTGGAATTTGGTGGAATAGGTAGTGAACCTTCAAGCAAATTGGATCGCAAATCAATAGTATCTAGAGATTGAAGAGGAATTGAGTCCAAACTTGTCAATAAGTTGTGGGATAAATTAAGACGAACTATTGAAAGAATCCAGTTAGACCATGCCCAATCTGGAATTCTTCCTTGAAGCTTATTATTTGAAAGATCCAACATCTCTAGATGCTTTGCGGATCTTAGAAAGTCCAATTCTTTCACTTCACATGCGGCCAATTGTAACTCCTCAAGAGATTCAGGCAAAGTAAATTTTACTTCCTTCTCATTGACCAATGATATTCTATTATATGAAAGATCAAGAATCTCAATATGTTTGAGGTTTGAAAAGAAGCTGACATCCACATGACCACTAAAATTATTGAAAGAAAGAACAAGCCACGTTAGGTTCACAAGGTTTTGAATTGACTTGGGAAGATGGCCTTGCAGCTGATTGCCTTCTAGAAGAATCCAGACTAGTGTATTGTACTTGAAATCCTCAAGCTGACCAGTAAAGTGGTTAGAAGCCAGATTTAAAAAACTTAGTGATGGAAGCTGGGAGAATATCCATGATGGTATAGTTCCATTTAGGGAGTTGTTTTGAAGGTTCAGAGACTCTAAGCGGGTGAGATTCGAAAGAGATTCAGGAATAGGCCCCCAGAGATTGCAGTCCTCAAGAAGCAAAGTATGCACCGAGGTTAGATAGCCAATAGACTCCGGCAAATTACCAAAATAATTCACGCCAGGGAGAACTAACTCTTTGAGAGATGCACTGCTGTTCCATTTGGTCTTTGGTAAATAACCACTGAGCTGATCATTGCTCGCTAAGTCAAGTGTTTCCAAGTTGGGCAGGTGAAAAATTCTCTCAGGTATTATCCCATGCAACTCTGTTTTCTCAAGCATAAGAGTTGTTAAATGAGAAGAAAAATTCAGAGGAATGGTGGAAGAGATGTCTACTGCAGTAAGATCAAGCACTCTTAATTGTGTCAAATTTAAAAGGATTAGTTTGAAATCATGGGTTGTGAGTCTTAGATTACTGCCAATAGATCCGAAGAGTAAAAGAGAGATCGTAACTTGGAAAGATGAGAGATTTTAGAAGGAATTTGACCAGAGAAATAGGAGTCGGAAAGATCAAGATGCTTCAAGCTTGAGAACCTGCTAAATTCAGGCGAAATGTGAGAACCGTAAAAGCCATTATAAGAACGGTTGAGCCTTTGGAGATGAGAGAGTTGGAAGAGGCTCCTATTGGAATCAATCTTCCCTTGAAGAAAGCTGCAACTGAGGTCAAGTTCAATAAAATGGCCGGTCATCTCATCACATATGACTCCATCCCATGAGCAGCAATTTTTGCTCATGTTCCATGAACTCGTTTTTGGATAAGAATGTTGGTCATTGTTCTGACAATTATCAAATGAGGGATCTACAGTAAGTGATTTTTTGAATTCTAGAAGGGCAATGCTTTGATCTTTAGTACACAAGGATGAACAAAATGCAATTTGATAGAGGAAGAACACAACTGATAGTTGCTTGTAGCCCATGTTGGTAGTTGAAATTTACAAAAAGCTACTGCAAGTATATATAGGCCGATTTTAGAGAGAACCCAAGTTTTCTTTGACTTGTCAAAGTTGCTGCTAAGTATTTCTGATGATTTGTTTGTTATTAGATAAGTATTTTACAAATTTAAAGCTGAAACTTTTTGTATCAGCTAATTGTAAAATTGAAACTTGATGGAATTTTCATATATCGTTTTATATCTATTACTTTAAAAAAATATTATTTCAAGAAATAGGAAATGGAATTCCAAACTCTTTAATTTCTGCAAAGTTCTCCCTCCTTTTCAATTTATATGATGTATGTAGTTAGACTCAACAAAAAATTTAATGAAAAAACTGAGAAATTTGTGGTCTTGAACACCATAATATTTAGGTGGTTACAAGACCTTTGAATATTATATCTTAAACAGTTCATAATATTTATATGATTATAAATTGTGTCATTCTATTCAAAACAGAACAAGAAAAATGTATCATTGAAGCAAAAGGACTGTTATTTTTTCTATGTACAAGCTATGAATGGAAATGCATACTAGCTTGTGAATGGAAATGCATACTAGCTTGTAATAAAGTGCTTAGAAATTGCGCACACTTGTCTTTTTCTTGCATTTAAAACTATAAATGCTTTTAAATTTTCAAGTTTTTGAACGAGTCTTGCCGCTGAAATTTAAAATAAAAACTACTTACAACTTGTTTGGATGGTCTCTTTTTTAAAGCCGCTTTGGTTTTTATAAATGATTGAAAAATTCCAATAGGAAGAGTACACAAGTAAGGATCCAAACCTTAATTAGCTTATTAATCTTAAAGAGGTAGTAACCTCATCTATCTAACAAGTATGAATAAGATACGAGCTAGTAGGGTTGTTCAACACCGAACCGTAATCGATAAGCCAATTATAAAATTGGCTTATCGAATTATTGAATTATTGGTTAGTGAATGAATTAAAATTTTATAGTTAATGGTTTATCGATGCGGAGGCAAATTACTCAATTTTTTCATTGGATAAACCGTTAACCCGTTAAGAATTATCATACTTACATTTTTATCCCTGATTATATATTTTTTTTACATATAATTTATCTTAAAGCACAATTTAATATTCTGCCACTCCTTAAAATTGATCAAATCGGAACGTCGCTCTTTAAAATTGATCAAATCAAAATAAATCTTCTTGTGCAAAAATATTTGTGCAATACAAGTTCTTCTTAAGGCTAAATCTTCTTATGTTGTAGTTTGTTGAGACTTACATTAAAAGTTGGAATGATATGATTTGGTGATACTTGTATTGGAATCGTGTGTAGCT
The DNA here is from genome assembly GCA_003996215.1 of Jaltomata sinuosa. NCBI lineage: Eukaryota > Viridiplantae > Streptophyta > Magnoliopsida > Solanales > Solanaceae > Jaltomata > Jaltomata sinuosa. Next base: position 73,053 of record QJPP01000203.1, read on the forward strand.
TAAGAAGGGCTAGAAAAATTATTTTGTTAGATGGGAGATCAATATATTTATGAATGAAAGTGAAAGAAGGGAGCTTGAAATGATTGAACCGATATATCGCTCGATAATCGTATGATAAATACTAACTCGATATCGAATCAACCGATATCTTATTGGTTGACTAGCAAATTAGTATATTTAAAAGCCAATATTTGATAAGTCAAATTGTTAATCATAATTATCCGTTCAATTCGTCCGATAAGCAATCCTACGAGCTAGAAAGGACTAACTACTTTATGATCATCCCAGAATTTGCAATATACTCTATGATGATATTACATATGGTTTGGATGATTGTTACTTATTGTACTGTATCATATTGTTATTTTAAATACAATATTTATTTTAATTGTGTTGTTACTTTTTTTTTTCTCATGTCGCATTTGCTTATTATTTAATAATCTTAGTTTATATTTTATCCTACCTTTTTTTGTAATGGAAAAAAGGACAAATATACCATAGGGTCGGCTAATGGGTAAAGCCTCTAAAGCCCAAGCTTTAGGCCTCCAATTTTGAGAGGCCTACTTTATACAAATATAGTTACATAGCTTTTGTAAGATAAAAGTACTCCCTCCGTTTTAATTTGTTTGACCTACTTTTTTCTTAGTCCATTTAAAAAACAATGTCTCTTTCCTTTTTTAGAACTCTTTAATTTTAACTTTCCACATGACATGTTTAAGATCACAAGATTAAAGGGCATTTTGGTATATTTGACATATTTTTAATTTAAGACCACAAGATTCAAAAGTCTTTTTTACTTTCTTAAACTTCGTGCCAAGTCAAAATAGGTCAAACAAATTGTAACGGAGGAACTACTATATTATTTCACAGGAAAGTAAAGACAATTTTAGACTTTGATTTGATAAAACAAATAGGCCTAAGCAGAAAATCCACTAGTATAGGAGTTAATTACTCCCTCAACCACTAGTTTTCAATATTACATATTATATCACTACGAAGAAATCATATACATCGTTAAGGCGCGTCCGAATACATGGTTAAAGTGTCCGCATACATGGTTCAGTCGCATGTATCTTGAGGGTTACAGCCAAGTTGCATGTATTCGGGGGTTATGACATGTATCTTCATGTATCCAGGGGAGAGGGGGTACAACATGTATCGGCATGTATGGGGGGAGTTATTAAGAAGTGGGATATCACATGTATCCGCATATATCCGGAGGGTTACGACATGTATTCGCATGTATCTAGAGGAAAATTATTAAGAAGTGGGATATTATGTAATTAATTTAAAGTAGTGAGAGAATAAGTAGATGTGGTAAGAATGTTTTGTTATTTAGATAGTTTATTATGGAAGATATGTGACGATTCTATTTTCAATAAAAAAAATTTTGGAAGGTAGATAGATATAAATCTATGTTTCTCATAAAAAAGATTAGATTCAAATAAATTCCGTAGTTGAATGTGCCCCTAGTTATAGGTAGATATTTGACATCAAAATTTTATAAAAATAAGATGGGTTTGCTTAAAGTTTTAGAATTACACCAAGAAGTAAAAGCAAAAGCTAAAAATGATCTTTAAGTATTAGGAATACTATTATCAATTTTACTATTGGTTTCCATTGACTGAGTGTGCGTACTGCGTAGGATTAGGAAGAGACGGATGTACTAGTCTTATACTCTGGAGGGATTTGTTTGGAAGAAAAGAATCCAAGTCATATATCTAAATCATCGAATATCAGTTTCTCTTTATTTTTATCCATTGATGATTTACTGATGTTGCAATTTGTCTTCAGAACTGTTTTGTTTATGCTTGGAGAGAGCTTAACTTAATTTCACGATGCAAGGGTGAATGGCGGGAAGAATTTCAATTCATCTAACCTTCTATATTAAAATAAATAAATGAATTTAAGAAAAAAATGTTATATTATTTGTATTCCTATTTTTGCCCCCATGAAAAAGTTATGAAAAGGATGGTTTTATTGTTTTGCAAAGAAATAAAGAGATTAGGGTTTAAATCATAAAAAGAAATAGGATAAGATGTAACTTATAAAAGAGAGCACACATTAAGAGTGCAAAATGCAACGTACTCATTTTTATAATTCTCATTCTTTCCTTTTTATTATCAACATACACGCTACACTTTTATTCATTTTCTTTGTTCCTTCAACATCTTTTCTTCTTGCAAATATTATTCTGAAAACAAACAAGAGCAAAAGTGTGTTAGAAAAAAAAAATGATCTACTTCTTTGGGATATCATGCATTGCGAAAATGTATAAAGCAATCAATATTTATTTTCTAACCAAGTTATTGAATTAGATTCTATTATTTTAATTCTATAGTATTATTATTCCATCTAAAATTTATTTTTCTAGATATTTTTATTAAGTAGCATATATTATTATTTTATTATTTATTAAAATTAAATATGAATCCAATTAATCAATCCGGTTGTGTCAACTAGAAAATCTTACTTAAAATCACCAATGTATTAAAAGAGAATGAGTGAATTAAGTATATTATCAATTGAAAAGAAGAATTTTAAAAAAAATCAATTATAAGACGATTATTCAAAATTTGTCATCTCAAAAAGTTAGAAAAACATATTTTAAATAATATATATAATATTTTTCCTTGATTTTTTTTAAGACCTCTCATTAAATTTGACTTTAGGCCAGCAAAAGTATTGAATCGACCATGTATATCCCTCAATTTTGTGATTTACAGAGGACATAAGCCTCGTTAAAAAAGTGGTATACCTTCACCGTCTAACAAATAATACATGTTAACTATTTTCGTTAACATACTAATTTTTAAAATAAATCCTAAAACTGGTTTTTAAAAAAGTATCTCCCCCATTTTTTACCTCTCCCAACCCAACTGAAAAAATCCAATTTCTCTTTTATTCATACTCGACCCAACCCATTTTATTACTAAGTAGAAGAGGTTGAGTTTTTTTCATTTGGATTGGGTCTAGAGGGATAAAAATAATGGGAGATGTAATTTTTTAAAGCCACGTGAGATTTTGGAATTAAAAAACAAATTATCAATCAGTTTAAATTGTTAGAAAAGAGTTAATGATAAAAACATACTTAAACTGTCATTTTTTCGCTAATTTCATACCTTAACTATCTGTTATTTTATTTTCTTACCTAAACTATCACACCTTTTATATCAAAATACACCTCGTTGGTGAACTGACCAAACTAGATATGCTTTCAAACTTCAAATTCTCTAGGTAAAATAAATACTTAATTGATACTCTTTACTACTGTGAAATAGAGTTTAAATGAAGCACTATAGTCTATGATGATTTATTTAGTTGATTCTAACTCATTCGAGGTTAAGACAATATTATTATTATTATTAGAAAAAATGATATCACATATCATTTTAAGACTTTAAATCACAAGTTATATATGTACTTTTTCTTATTTACAAAATCAAGCTTCTAATTACAAATCATACCAGTTTAGGTAAAATGTTATATTTTTATTGTATTATTTTTTAAAATTTTTTTACTATGATGATTTATTTAGTTGATTCTAACTTATTGGTTAAGACAATATTATTATTATTATTATCAGGAAAAATGATACCACATATCATTTTAAGACTTTAAATTACAAGTTATATATGTACTTTTTCTTATTTACAAAATCAAGCTTCTAATTACAAATCATACCAGTTTAGGTAAAAGGTTATATTTTTATTGTATTATTTTTAAAAAAAAAAATTAATGAGAGAAAAAAAAAATTTACTTAATTAATGGTTAGGATATTTGTTAGAAGAGAGATAAGTGGACAAAAAAATTTCATCAATTATTTTACACGATTTTCACTCGTAGTATTGAAGAGTTTTAAATGGAGAAAAAATCTCTTATTTCTCTCTCTTATTGTCCTACCTTGTTTATTGTCACTAAGGAATATGGTTTCAAATTTGGTATCAACAGAATATTAATTCATATACTATTTATATTGCTTTTTATATATTTTTCATACAATAAATGATAGTCCAAGTTAAGGGTGTACAAAACCGAACTGCAAACTGAATCAAACCGCAAACCGAACCAAACCGCAAAAAAAAATCCGACTAGTGGTTTGGTTTGACTTGGTTTGGTATTGAAAAAAAAAAATCCGACTATATTTGGTTTGGTTTGGTTTTAACTAAAAAAAGTCAAACCGAACCGAACCAACCCGATATTACATGTATACTATTTTTAAAAAATATTTTATACATAAAAATATTTATTGTTATGTAATTTATAAATATTTCTTCAACTTTTTCATAGTTTTAATCTTTCAATATATTATTTCAAGTTTAAACATAGAATTTTAAATGGTCCAATAAGTTTTTTTACAACCCATAGATATTAGTAACTCAAATAAAGCCCAAATCAATACGAATATTAACAAAAGATTATTCAATCCAACACTAGGAATGACAATCATGTTAGATATTTATTCTTTAATTTTACATAAATACATAAACTAATTTATTTTTCTGTTTAATATTTAGTCATGAAGTTAATACTTATTAGACTTATTTTAACATGAGTTAATACTTTTAAATTATGATTATTTTTATCATGACTTATTAATATGATATTTATTCTATGCGATTTCATTATTTTTTTGGTTGAATATTTTATCGTCATCACTCACTTCATAAATTTCAAATAAAGTGAATATATTTTGTGTTATTTTTCTAAGAAATACTTTAGATAGTCGTATTTTGCTCGAACTAAATAAATATTTAAAGTACAAGTTAATTATATGTTTGTATGAAGACTTTACCGAAAAAAACCCGAAAAAAACCAAAAAACCCGAGGAAACAAAAAAAAACCCGAGGTTGAAAAACCTGACTTTTATTGGTTTGGTTTGGTTTATAAATTTAAAAACCCGACACTAATAGTTTGATTTGGTATTTAAAAAATCTGAACCAACCCGGTCCATGTACACCCCTAGTCCAAGTGTATTTCTTATTAATAATTTGTATATGTGAATGTGGTATTAAATCTGATATGAATGGAATATTAATACATATTCTGTTGAAATCAGTTTTTATATCATTTCCATACACTAAATTATAGTCTATATATATTTTTTATTAAAATATTTTGGGTTTGAATATGGTATTAGATTTGGTATCAATGGAATAACGAAAAAAAATCTGCTAATTGACGATGAATTTTATTTATGTGGGTAACTTTGAAAGAGAATCTGTTTGAATTTTGAAAGAGTAAAAAAAGGAATAACTGTTGTTAGAGAGATATGGGGATGATTGATATTTTTATTTAACCACCAACTATTTTTTAGAGATAGTTGTTAAAATTAGTTTTAATTTATTAAAATATGGATCTGCCTATTAAATTCATTGTAGTTTCCATTTTTATTAAAATACTTTAATCTTTTTTACTGTTTTGATAGAATTTATTAAAAAGCTATTAATATGAATTGAAAACTAATAAATTATGATATGATTTGTAATAGAAGAATTTTATATTGTGTATATATGTTTTTTCCCCTTATTATTACTACTATGATTTACTCTCTACAAGATTATCTTATATCTTAAGTTATTAATTCCCAATCAGAGGAGCATTGTGAAAGAGAGCCTTAAAAGAATCCTACTGACCCAATAATTGTAGTAGTCAAGTATAAGAAGCCAAATAAGTAGGAAAACATTACTTTCAAATTGGTAGAGTTATTGGTCTTCGTTTGTATTTGTCTAATGAAACAAATTGTCATTTTCAAGTCAAGGCTTAAGTCTTTCCAGCGAATTATCAAATTAACGGGTCTATTTATCTAGCAAAATAATTTATTTTAATTTTTATTGTTCAAGACCAAAATTCTTTTTACCCCTATTTAGGAGACCTCACCCTTTTTTACTTCCTTGGTGATTGGTGATTGACTGAGATAATAACAGAATGAATGCAAATGATCATGCAATAAATCAAAAATATGATTTAAGTAAAAGTATAAGCAAATAAAGCCAGATTTAGTTTGAATTCGAAGGAACCCTTGACAGAGGCAATCCCGAATTGACTTTGTGCTTGAAGAACACATAAATTGACAGAAAAACAAAAGAGTATATTGATCTTTTGATGATAGCTTATGAAATAGTTGTTATATTCAGAATGCGATGTCCTTCAATTGTGAAGGTCCAAATCCTTTTATAGGAGTGGATTCTCAGTTTTATTACTCCTCTTAATTTACATTGAATGAGTAATTAAATGACATTTAATTATAAAGGAGTAATGCCTGGCTTTGTCATCTGTATTGAGCTACAAAGACTGCTGAGTTGTCAAGTTGTTATTTCTGTTAGAAGAGTTAGAAGAGACATGTGATTGTCACGTGAGTTAGTTAGAAAAGAGTCGGTGTAAATCCTCTATATAAAGAGATAGTTATGTATTGTATAAAGCAATGAAGTGTAGAGTGATTTCCAATTAAGAGAAGTATGTAAATCTCCAGTCGTTCAATAAAAGCTTGAATTCTGTTTTCTCGGTAGAAAATTATTATGGTATGAGAGAAGTTCGTTACGATCGAGAACCAGTAGTAGATTGAAATCGCCATTTATAACTTATTGAAGCTTCAGTAATGGGGGATTGAACAAGGAGCAGAAACAGAAATTGATCCACAAACAGATCACAATCATCCTTTACATTTGCAAGCATCCGATGCACCTGGAGTTGCCTTAATCCTATGAAGCTTATCGGTTTAGAAAACTATGGAGTGTGGAGCAGATCGATGCGTTTAGCACTACTAGTCAAAAACAAGCTGGGATTTGTTGATGGCGCATGTGCTAAGAGCGTGTACAAGGGAGATTTGGCAATTAGGTGGGAGAGATGTGATGCGGTTGTCTTATCATGGATTAGTGCAGCTGTGGCACCAGAATTGATGACGAGCTTCATGTATGCGTCGAGCTCAAGGAAGATCTGGAGTGACTTCAAGGAGAGATTCGATAAATCAAATTTGAACAGAATTTTTCATCTATGGAGGAGATTACTATGATGAGTCAAGGAACAAACATTGTAACAACATATTACTTAGAAATAAGGGATCTATGGGATGAGATGGACGTGATGGTACCTTCTCCTTCATGTGATTGCACGGAATCAAGTTCTCATGTAGAGCATGTTAAGCAACAGAGACTATTGCAATTTCTGGTAGGGTTGAATGAAAGTTTTGCACAAGTGATGAGTTCTATTCTGCTTAGCTCAACAGTTCCTAGTGTAAATCAATCATATGCAATGGCAGTTCAGGAGGAAAGTCAGAGGAAACTAGGTCTGGAAGAAGGAGGAAAAGAGCCTATGGCAATGCTAGCAGGATGGAATCTGGGGCACACTAATCAGACACACAATTTCTGGGCTAGGAGGACTCAAGGTCAAAGCTCACAAGGGAAGAAAATAGGCCTGATCTGTGAACATTGTGGATACACAGGTCATACAAAAGAGAATTGTTATAGGATTGTTGGTTTCTCGGCTGATTTTAAGAGTAAAAAGAAGATGCCCACAGATGAAACTATCATGCCTCGTGCAAACATCTCAACAACTGATACACCAAACTCAGAAAAGATTGAAGGATCGGGATCTCAGTTCTATTTCCCAGTAGGTCACTTCACCAAAGAACAATATGATCAAGTGCTCAAGATGCTAGTCCCTACACCTACAGAAAGTTGTAAGGCTAATGCTACAGCAGGTATGCCTGTCTTGAATAGTAATGTTAGTGGGGATGCAGTTAAGTGAATTATTGCTTTCGGAGCCACACATCATGTAACATAATGTAAACAAATTCTGAATGAATGTAGGAAGTTGTCAGAATCACATCATAATAAAGTACACGTGCCAACATGAAATAAAATTCATATAGAATATATTGGAAATGCAGTGGTTCTAGGCAATTACAAACTAAAAAATGTACTTCATGTGCCAGACTTCAGATTCAATTTACTGTCAGTTTCCAAAATGACTAAGGATCTGAATTGCATGGTGTCCTTTTACCCTGAATTATGTGTATTGTAGGCTCTCTTTACTGGAGAGGTGATTGTAATTGGTAAGAAAGAAGAAGCGCTCTACTTACTAAAGCCTGAAGCAATACCAGTAGTTGGAACAATCATTAATACTAAAAGGTCAACAGAACAGAGATTGTGCCATATTAGGTTGGGAGATCCTCCTGTGAAAGTTATGAAGCATATTTCCATTTTGCAGAATAATATTAATGAAGCAGTGCAAGAAGACTGTATGATTTGCCCTTTGGCCAAACAGTATAGACTCAAGTTTCCTTCTAGTATTACTAGATCCACTAGCATGTTTCAGCTTGTACATTTAGATATTTGGGGACCTCACAAGCATCCCACTTATGATAGAAAGCACTACTTTTTGACAGTAGTTGATGACTATAGTAGTTTTACATGGATATCTTTGTTGCAATCCAAGAAGGAAGTAGTAGTTGTCTTGAAAAGTTTCATGTCTATGATTTGTAATCAGTTTAGTTGTGCAATAAAAGTACTGAGATCTGATAATGGAATTGAGTTTTTCAATAGTCAAGTAAATGATTTACTGTCATCTTTAGGCATTGTGCATCAAAGTAGTTTCCCTTACACACCACAACAAAATGGTATTGTTAAAAGAAAACATAGATATATTCAGGAAATGGGAAGAGCATTGAAGTTGCGATCTCATATTACTAGCAGATTTTGGGGTGATTGTGTACAAACAACAAAGCAGAGACAAAAAGATGATGCAAGTTGTATGATCTGGACAATAAAAGGGATATAAGTTGTATGATCTGGACAATAAAAAAGTGTTCATAAGCAGAGATGTTGTTTTTAGAGAGGGAGTGTTTTCTTTTAAGGTGATGCAATCACAAGAAGGGACTGTTACTTTGCTCTCATCTTTTCTAGATAATGCAGGTATACAAAAAGATGATTCTTCTGTTGATAAGCCACTATCACAACCAGCATAACTGAATTCTGCAGACTCTCTAGAGCCTACTCCCTCACTTTCTACATGTAATGAATCTACACCACCTGCTACAAGCCCAATTGCTGACTCAGAAGTGTCTCCTGTAGAGGATCCAGTAAGTGTAGAAGCAGAACCAGTACTTGAAGATGATCCCATCCATCTAAATGTGTTCCAACTAGAAAATATTGGTCCAAGGAAAACTGGCAGAACCAACAAACCTCCTGTGTAGATCAAGGACTATGTTGTTCCTAAGAAATTTAGTCCACATTCCATTACTAACCAAGTTTGCTATGACAATGTAACCACAAGTTATCAGAAGTATTTACATGCTTTTTCAGCAATTATGGAGCCTCAGTCTTTCTATAAGGCATCTCAAGACAAGCACTGGATTGATGCCATGCAGCAGGAAATCCAAGCTTTAGAAGACAACAACACCTGGATAGTTGTAGATTTACCTTCAGGAGAAAAGGCAATTAGTTCAAAATGGGTATACAAGATTAAGTATAAGTCCAATGGTGAGGTGGATAGATAAAAAGCTAGATTGGTTGCTAAAGGGTACACTCAAAGAGAAGGCCTTAATTATCACGAAACTTTCTCACCAGTTGCAAAAATGGTTACCATCAGAACCATCCTCAGCCTGGCAGCTTCACATAGTTGGGATCTCTATCAAATGAATGTTAATAATGACTTCTTGCAAGGTGATCTGAATGAAGACATTTATATGGAACTTCCTCTTGGCTTCCAAAGAAAGGGAGAGACTAAGGTGTGTAAGCTTAGGAAGTTATTATATGGGTTAAAAAAGGCATTCACCATTCCTTGTTTATTAGAAATAAAGGAAGTGATTTAGTAGTGATTCTAGTGTATGTTGATGATCTCTTGATCATTGGAAATAATTCCCACATGATTCATGAAGCAAAATACACTTTGTAATGACTGGGTCCATCGTTACGGGAAAATCATTCGTGCCAATTTTTAGAGTTAGAAAACTCCGAGTTTGGGAGTTTGAAATTTTAGGCTAGGCTAGTCTCGGTCAAATTTGGAGTGAGGTATGATCTAGGGAAATTTGGGTAAGGTTTGGGTTTTATGTCTTGATTCAAGCTAGTTTTCCTTGTATCTAACACATAAAGGAGTCCAGGGGACTTTTTGGAATCAAATTCGGGTAAGTAGAACTCTCGAAATCGAGGTTGACGTGAAGGGATTGTTCTGGGACGTCGAAAAAATAAGTGTATTATAAAATGGACTAGTTTTGGAGATTTTACGAATTTCTATCCCGTGTTAACTGCTACGGCGATTGCCACTCCGCCATAGCATAGAAATTACTGCTACAGCGAAAGTCAACGTCGGTCAGCCTCCACCATAGCGGACGACTCTGCTACGGTGGTACTGCTATAGTGGAGTGGACTTCTATAGCGGAGCGTGATGAGATTTAATGCATAAACTTTCCCAAAATAGTTTAGTTTTTCTGCACTCATTTTGGGAGAAGAAGGGGGCGATTTTGGGTGATTTCTACCAGTTTTCCACCATTTTTTGTCCTAAAGGTAAGGATTCTACTCCCCAAACTCCGTGATATCTTTCCTATGCTATAGAATTGCTAGGGGTAGACTTGGGAAAAGATTTTGGATGACCTAGGAATGGTAGAATCCGGGGAAAATGGGGATTCTAGGGTGTTAGAGTTCTTGGGTCTTGATTCTTGATAATGGGTGATAATCATTTAGCCATAATTCTCCAGGGGAATCCGTAAAAATGATGAATTTAGGGAATTAATGGTGGGAAAGATCGGGAATGGGTGAAATGATCATGGTTGGCCTGGGGTTTAGGATTTTTCATAATCTGGGTAATTTTTAGGCCATGAGGATTGATTTTTGGTTATTGTGTAATTGTTTCTAGACCAAGAACAAGCAAGGAATCTTGAAAGGGGAAAAGCTCCGGCACTGTAGAGCTTGCTTATTTGAGATAGGTGATGGTTATTGATTCTTGTATGCATTGTATGTCTGTGTACTTTGTTCTAAGTATTTGTATGGTTTGCATTGCTTAGGGAATAATGTAAGAATGTCCAAAAGTCCTGTTTTCCAGTCTTGTAAAATGAACTAAGTGTTATTGCTTGTTGGTTTACAAGTGTTGATTGTTCATTGTTTGTGACTGTGGTTTATGTGACATTGGGTTGGCTCGGGTACCACGCCTGGTACGGGATATACTAATGGTTAGCTCAGGTACCATGCATGGTACGAGATAACACTAACGGTTGGCTCGGGTACCACACCTGGTACGGGTTTACTTTATTGTATTGTTGCATCTTTATTAATGGTTCCCTGAGTGGACCGGGTTGTGTTTATGAATTGCGGTTGTGTATTTTTGGTCCTTGAGAGGCTGAGTTGTTACATTACTGTCACGACCCAGACTCTCGTGAGTGGCACCCACCCAGCCCCCTCGGATGAGCGAACCAATAGAGTTTCACCCCTTTCCTAGACTAACAGCCTAAAACAAGCAAGCATAAATGTAAACTAGAAAATTCCCACCTAGGAACTGAAAGTCAATGTACCAAATATCAATACAAAATCTAGAATACGGGGATGCAACCCCAAAAGGTAAGCTAAAATAGTTTTAAGTCTGAAACAATTAGACGAAAACTCTAAAGATAACCCAAGGTAGCTCGAATCAAGCAGCTCACCCTTGAAAGTTAGAAATCGCCGGTGCTAGATGCGAGGTCGCGTCTCAGTCGTTGGTAGATTTCCTGTACTCACCAAAAGAAAGGCAAGTGTAGTATCAGTACACCACCACTATGTACTGGTAGGATCATCAGCCAGTTTTCAAGTAAACAGTATATAATTAGTACAATAATATCAAGTAAGGAGTATGGCAAACATGCAACAATAATCATAGGCACATCTAGCCTACAGGTCTCTATCTATCTTGTTACCGCATGAATCCATCTCTTACAGTTCTAATCCACAAACATGTAACCACAACTCTCCTTTCCGTCTAGCCTGGACCGACCCTAGAATCCCCTCTAGACAACACCAAAGGTAATTGATCAACCCGGCCTAAACCAAGACCAACACAACAGTTATACAACAGTTCCCAGCCACTCAAGGACCATCAACAATAAAACCTTTAACTAGACAACCCGGTCCACTCACGAAACCAATACCAAGTATTACATCCAGTAAAACAACCCGGTCCACTCACAGAACCAATATCAAGTATCACATTCAGTAAAATAACCCGGTCCACTCATGAAACCAATATCAAGTATCGCATTCAGTAAAACAACCCAGTCCACTCATGGAACCAATATCAACCAATGCAATACGATAGTCAATGAAACAATGCAAGATGTAATAAAGTAAACCCGCTAGGCGTGGTACCCGTGCCAACCGAATGATATACCCGTACCAGGCATGGTACCTGTGCCAACCATGTGTTATACTCGTACCAGGCGTGATACCCGAGCCAACCGAATGTCAACAACCACAGTCAATATATGAACACACACAACTTGTAAACAACAAGTAAACCGTTCAATCAAAGACTGTAAACAGGAACCTAGACATTTCACACAATTTCCCTAAGCAATGTAATGCATACAATCACTTAGATATGAGTACATCAATATACACATTCACAGAAAATCATAAGCCATCATCTACCTCGAAATGATCCAAGCTCTATTCGACCTGAGCTTTTCTGTGTTCCAAATTTCTTTCTCATTCTTGGTCTAAAAACAACACATAATACATACCATTAACACACAAGGCCTGCACATTACCCGGATTATACCAAATCCCCAAACCCCAGGCCATCCATGATCATCCCACCCTTTTTCCGGGCTTTTCCACCATTAATTCCCCTAATTCTATTATTTTTACGGATAAAAATAGGAAATTAAACAACCTATGATCATTTTAATGTACTTTTATCAATGCCTAAGAACACACATGCTTGGAATCCCCTTCCTTCCCTGAATTCCACCATCCCTAGGTTATTCTAACCTTTCCCTAATTTCCCTCCTAGAAATTCTACCGCATAGGAAACGTATTACCAAGTTTGGGGAACAAAAACCTTACCTTAGGGAAGATTTTTGATGGGAAAATGAAGAAAATCACCTGGAAATTGCCCAGCCCTTCTCCAAAACAAACTTGTGAAAACTGAATGTTTTGAGATCTATTTCTGCATTAAAAACCCATCGAAGGTTGGAGCTTTTCTCCCAATATATGAAGAGTTAGAGGTCCTAAAACCTACCAAATCGAAGGTCTACGAGTCTAGTTTCCAACACACAAAACTTCACGTCCAACCAACCTCGGAGTAAAAAGTTATGACTATTTTATTGCAGACTATTTGAGCAGAAACCGGGTCTCGAACTGGGTCGGGTCAAGATTAGGATATATATGCCTATTGACGTTTTAAGTCGTAAAAATATTTCAAAAACAGTTCTGAAATAGGAAGAAACATAGGACAGGGTTACCAGGCAGTTCTTGAGTGATCAAGGTGCATTTTGGGTGATTTCTATCGCTAAAGTTTACCCCCGTGCCTAGAAACGTGATCTCTACGCGTGGCAACCGTTTTCCCCTTCTATAAGCCACGTTTGGAGCCATTTTCAGCAGATAGGACTTGGTATTTCTTGGTAGTTCTTCAAGATTTACACTTGTTTTGCTAATGTAACCATCTCGGGGCTCTTTTATGATCATTTTTATGAAGTTCTACGGACGCTTCGTCAAGTTATGATCATATGGAAAATCTGCCAATTTAAGCTTAATTATGAACTGTTTATAGGTGTGTATAAGCTGCATATATATAGTGTTTGTGAAGCTTAGGACGCAAGGAACAACTTCTGTGAAGGAACTACAGGAATTTGGGCATTCGTTAGAAAGGTATGTTAAGGCTAAGCGTTGTCCTTCTTTTGAGCACGAACCTTAGAAAATTCCTAAATCGTCAAATGCGATATTTTACTATTCTACTGCTAGAAAGACCTTCTGTGAAAGGCATTGGGATCACAGCTGAAGTATTTTTGTGGTTTTGTTATGATGATATTCCACTTGTTCAGTTATATAGGATATTCGACATCTATATGTCATTTTGTCGGTTTTCTTAACTATATGTCTATATGTAGGAGTTCTTGTTCTTCTTTGGGTGTTGTGATTTAAAATGATTGCAAAGGAACATTAAGAAATTGCAACCAGCACTCCTTCCTCGCTAAAATGATTTTCGGAAAACTTTAAAATAATGCGTCGATTTTAAAAACTCTCAAATGTAACTCGTATATTTAAACTACTAAAGGACTCGATTTTTGAAATACCTTCTTTTACAAACTATTAGGGAAACATATATAGAAACTAAGTGAAGCACCTTAAGCTCTTTATAAACATCCTCAGGTTTAATTTACCTTTCTAAAGTCGAGTTAAGTGTTCAAATTTATTCTAATAGCACATAAGATTCTACGAGGCATTTACACGTTATATGAAAGTAATTATGAGATTATGAGAACAAGAGTACCAACGGGCCAAGATTGGCAACATAATTATGATGACATATGTGCATTACGCATCCATGACATGACATGCTATGCATCAGACTCTCGATCTATAATCAGGAGGTATGGGGCCTATTGCCTATATTTATATGTATGAGACACAGATGACCACGAGTTGGCAGATATGATCCCGGTTAGCTACCGGAAGACACCACCATTGATAGAACTTGGTTGTGTATGACATGCATTTGCATTTATATATATGTATTCATGACATACGATTACGCTAGCATACTGTGCATGTTTTATTTCTATAAGGTCGGATGTCGGCCATGGAGGCTATCAGAGTTTCACTTTCAGATGGTATCTCTGTTACTTTTTTTACAACAGCTATTTATGATTCTACTCTCTACCATATATACCAGTACATTTTTATTCGTGTTGACGTCCCGTTGCCTGGGGACGCTGCATTTTGTTTCGTGCGTGCAGGTCTAGGTAGGGATTCTGATCGACCTCTCCGCTAAGATTCGAGGTTCAGCTGTGAGTTGGTAAGCTCCACCTCTTCCTGGGGCTATTAGAGGGTGTTTACTTTTGTTGTACACTTTGGGTATAGTCGGGGCCTTGTCCCGACCGGTGCTTATGACACTCTTAGAGGCTATTGTGGACATGGTATTATAGGTTTCTTTTTGTAGCTTCCAGTCTCCAGTCCCATAGGTATGGCATGTATGTATATGTATATATGTGTGTCTTCAGTTGCGGCCTCGTTGGCCAGCCATTACTTCAATATTTTTGGCTTGTCTACCTTTGTCTATATGACTTGTTGTCATTCAGGTTATAACCTTAACGGTCCAGGCTTGGTATTTCAGACGTTATGCTGCCCAACTTTTTGGGCCCATAACTTAGTCAGCTAGTGTGTTTTAGTGGCTAACTCGGTCGAGTAAGGTATCGAGTGTAAGTCATGCCTCCCCTATTTGGGGCGTGACAAACATGGTATCAGAGCAGGTCGTGTCCTAGGGAGTCCATAAGCTATGTCTAGTAGAGTCTTGCTTATGGGTGTGTTGTGCACCACACTTATAATCAAGAGGCTACAGGGCATTTAGGAGTGGTTACATTTCTTTCAATTGATAGATCATGCTATAGAGCGGAGTTATAAGAACATATGACATCTAAATCGTGCTTTGTATTTCTTATCTGACAGTGTATCTACGCTCAGGGGATAGCACAACAAGATATAGGCATGAACCTGGGGGAAGGTACCAGTCGTTCCCCACTGGGTCAGAGGGATAGATTTCCCTTGGAGGCACGTAGTGAGTCTCCCGCACCCCCAGTTCCAGCTTCCCCAGCACCTGCTGAAGCCCAGGGAGATACAGTTCCCCCAGCCCCACCAGTTCCATTAGTACATGAGGCAGCTAGGGACACAAGACCTCAAACACCTGTTGTTCCCCCGCCAGAGACCGAGAAGCAGAGGATGAGAGAGGCGGTTTAGTTATTGACTAGGATGGTTGCTATTCATGAACGTGAACTAGGGTCGGGATCAGAGGCTAGGAGAGGTCGGGCAGAAATCTCGAAGGTACGAGAGTTTCTTAATCTGGCTCCTCCATTATTTGCAGGATCTAGTTTGACCGAGGACCCCCAGGACTTTATAGACCAAGTGTATAGAGTATTCAGGGTGATGCATGTCTCTGTCACCGAGGCTGTGGAGTTAGCTTCTTTTTTACTACGTGATGTAGTTATCTTATGGAATGAGGCATGGGAGAGATTCAGAGGATCTGATGCTCCACCAGCAGAGTGGGATGACTTCTCTAAGGCCTTCCTGGCCCATTATTTTCCATGAGAGGTTCGGGAGGCTCGTCTTGACCAGTTTATCAGTTTGAGGCAGGGGAATATGAGCGTTAGAGATTATAGCCATAGGTTTAATTCCTTAGCAAGGTATGCACCAGATATTGTACGCACCATGAGGGCCAGAGTTCATCATTATGTGGCTGGTTTGGGGGATCATCTTATCAGAGACTGTACAGTAGCATCCCTACAGCATGATGTAGATATTTCCCGCATACAGGCTTTTTCTCAGACTACAAAGGACCTTTCTCGTCGGATTTGAGACACCCGCAGGGACAGGGAGCAGAGTAAGAGGGCCCATACTATGGGGTCTTATAGGGAGCCACGGGGTGATTTTAGGCCCCAGTCCCTCGATATCCACCACGCCCAGCAGGTAGTACTCCACTACAGATGCGAGGCCAGCAGTTTGATGATTATAGTCAGTTAGGACCCAGGCAGAGCTCAGGCCAGTCTGAGGGCCATCGACCAGAGCATTCTGGGCAGATGAGGTAGCCTACCCCTCCATTTACACAGTACGGTAAGCTGCATATCGGGCAGTGTAGACTAGGTTCAGGTGCATGTTATCACTGTGGGCAGACGGGATATTTTTTTAGCCGATGCCCAGGGTTAGGCAGAGGTGGACCAGCTCAGCCATCAAGATCTGTAGCAGCCTCTTCACTTTTTGTCTACCCCCTCGACCAGTCCCACAGTCTACTCAGGGTCATGGTAGAGGGAGAGGTGGAGGAGAGACCTCAGGTTCCAGCAGTGACCAGAATCGCTTTTATGCTCTCACAGGCCGACATGATTCAGAGGCATCCCCGGATGTTGTCACAAGTATATTGATGATACTTTCTCAAGCTGTTTACACATTGATAGATCCTGGCTCTACATCTTCATATATTACTCTATTTATTACTGGTAAGCTTGACATGAGATCTGAGTTGTTGTCGCAGTCAGTTAAGGTGTCTACGCTGATTGGCGATCCTATTATAGCTAGTTATGTCTATCGAGGTTGTACTATGTTAATTAATGACCATCCCACATCTGCTGATTTAGTTGAATTGACTATGCTAGACTTCGATGTCATTATGGTATGGATTGGTTGGCAGCTTGTTATGCTAATATTGATTGTCATACGAAAGTGGTCAGATTTCATTTTCCAGGTGAGCCAGTCTTGGAATAGAAAGGTAATGCAGCCACGCCCAGGGGTAAGTTTATTTCATACCTTAGGGCTCGAAAGTTAATTGCTAAAGGTTGTATATACCATTTAATTCATGTCAGGGATACGGATAAGGAGTCACAGACTCTTCAGGCGATTCCTATTATGAATGAATTTCCGATGGTTTTCCCTGATGAGCTTCAAAGAATTTCCCCAGAAAAGGAAATTGACTTTGTTATAGACTTTCTTCCTGATACGCAGCCTATATCCATTCCCCCCTACAGAATGGCTCCTGCAGAGCTAAGGGAATTGAAGGAACAACTGAAGGACTTGCTCGATAAAGGCTTTATTAGGCCCAGTACATCTCTGTGGGGTGCTCCGGTACTATTTGTTCGAAAGAAGATGGCTCCTTATGGATGTGTATTGACTATAGGTAGCTAAATAAATTCATGATCAAGAATAAATATCCTCTTCCACGGATTGATGACTTGTTCGACTAGTTACAGGGTGCCAAATGCTTTTCCAAGATCGACTTGAGATCTGGTTACCATCAGTTGTGAGTTAGGGATGTCGATAACCCAAAGACAGCTTTCAGGACAAGGTATGGCCATTTTGAATTCCTTGTCATGTATTTCAGGCTTACTAATGCCCCAGCACCCTTTATGGACCTTATGAACCAGGTCTTCAAACCGTTCTTGGATGTATTTGTGATTGTGTTTATTGATGACATCCTGATATATTCACGGTCGGAAGCCGAGCATACAAACCACTTGCAAGCTATATTGCAGACTCTCCAGGACTGCAGGTTATATGCTGAATTCTCTAAATGTGAATTTTGGCTAACTTCTGTAGCTTTTCTTGGTCATTTTATCACCGGTGACGGTATTAAGGTTGATGACCAAAAGATTGAAGCAGTGATGAACTGGCCAAGGCCCTTGAATCCGACAGAGGTCCGTAGCTTTTTAGGCTTGGCAGGATATTACCGGAGGTTTGTGGAGGGTTTCTCCTCTATCACTGCACCACTGACGAAGCTGACACATAAGGCAGCTAAGTTTCAGTGGACTATGGCATGCGAGCAGAGTTTATAGGAGCTAAAGAAAAGGCTTACCACAACTCATATCTTGACTCTTCCGAATGGCACTAAGGGTTATGTTGTATATTGCGATGTGTCGAGAATTGGCCTAGGTTGTGTTTTTATGTAGCATGGAAAGGTTATCACATACGCCTCCAGACAGCTGCGGAAACATGAACAAAACTATCCTACACATGATCTTGAGTTAGCTGCAATTGTCTTTGCCCTGAAGATTTGGCAGCATTATTTATACGGGGTTCATATTGATGTTTTCACCGACCACCAGAGCCTTCAATATTTATTTAAGCAAAGGGAGTTGAAGCTACGATAGAGGATATGGCTAGAATTGCTAAAGGACTATGATGATGACATTTTATATCATCCCGACAAAGCTAATATTGTTGCCGATGCGCTTAGCCGGAAGTCCATGTGCAGTCTAAGCCACGTTGAACCTGATAAGGTTGAAATGACCAAAGATCAATGCCAACTAGCTAATTTACAGGTACAGTTATTAGAAGCAGAGGGAGGAGGCATTGTCATTCAAAATATGGCAGAATCTTCCTTTGTCACTAAAGTGAAAGAGAGACAGCACAAGGATCCTGAGATGATGAAACTGAGGGAAGAGATTCCACAACAGCAACAACCTTTATTTGAGCTGACTGGAGATGGAGTCTTTAGATACCAAGGCCGTTTTTGTGTACCAGCAATACGAGAGCTCCGTGCAAAGATTCTTTCAGAGGCCCATTATTCTAGATATGCAGCTCACCCTGGAGTGACAAATATGTACCAGGACCTTCGACATATCTATTGGTGGAATGGAATGAAAAGGGATATCGCGGAGATGGTAGCCCAATGTCCCAACTGCCAGCAAGTTAAAGAAGAACATCAGAAGCCTGGAGGCCTAACTCAATATATCAAGCTTCTGTTATGGAAATGGGAAATGATAAATATGGACTTCATCACTGGTTTGCCTCGCACACCATAGAGGTATGATTCTATTTGGGAAACTATTGATAGGCGAACAAAATCTGCTCATTTCCTGGGAGTTAGGACAACATATTCAGCCAAGGATTATGCCAGACTTTATATTCGGGAGATTGTGTGCCTTCATGGAGTCCCATTATCTATTATCTCTAAACGAGGGGCTCAGTTCATGGCACACTTCTGGAGATCCTTTCATAAGGGTCTAGGCAATCAGGTAAATTTGAGCATCGCTTTTCATCCACAGACTGACGGACAGGTTAAGCGTACTATTCAAACTCTCAAGGATTTGCTACGTGCCTGTGTCTTGGATTTTAAAGGAAGCTGGGATGATCATCTACCCCTTATTGAGTTTTCTTATAATAATAGCTTTCAAGCTAGTATTCAGATGGCTCCTTATGAAGCACTCTACGGACGGAAGTGTAGGTTACCGATTGGTTGGTTTGAGGTTGGGGAAGCAAAGTTATTAGGTCTCGATCTAGTCCAGTAGGCGATAGAGAAGGTAAAGCTTATTAGAGATCAGTTGCAGACCGCACAGAGTCGACAGAAGTCTTATGCAGATGTTCGACGGTGAGACTTAGAGTTTGATGTAGATGATTGGGTTTTCCTTAAAGTATCGCCTATGAAGGGCGTTATGAAATTTGGCAAGAAAGGGAAGCTTAGTCCCAGGTATGTTGGGCCGTATAAGATTATTCGGAGAATTGGCAGGGTAGCGTATGAGCTTGATTTGCCTTCGAAATTAGAAACCGTCCATCCTGTGTTTCATGTATCTATGTTGTGAAACTGCATTGGAGATCCTTCGCGTATTACACCTAATGAGGATATTCGTGTTGCTAAAGACTTGTCTTATGCTGAGGTACCAGTGGCTATTTTAGACCGATAGGTAAGAAAGCTTTGGACTAAAGAAGTGGCTTCCGTGAAAGTGTTACGGCGGAATAACAACATCGAGGAAATGACTTGGGAAGCTGAGGAGGAAATGAGGAAGATGTACCCCCATCTATTTACGACTTAAGGTGAGTCACATTTCGATAATTGACAATTATTCCTTTGTAGCAACATACTTGGATTTTAATTAACTTGAAAGTGCAATTTATATGTCTTGTCGCGAGACAGCTATACGAAACCTTGTAGTTGAAATTTTTAGAATTGGATTTAAGATTAGCGAATGTAACAAATATAGCCTCATAAATGACATATTAGCAGAAAAGAAATGCAATCAAGGAATATTTTTGATCCATTCGCGGACGAATGTTCTTAAGGGGGGGAGAATGTGAGACCCCATAAATTTTTTTCATATAATATACGTAGCGTAACGTGAGTGTATGAGGTGTATATGATTTGCTGTGGATGTCAGGAGGATAATATTGCAAATGGATAGTGATATCAAAGAATTAAACTAAGTCTTAGGTCAAGGAGAGCCCTTAGATAAAAGCTTGAGTTAAAGAAATGCCTCGTGTACCACCTTGCTCGTTTGGAAAAATTAAACTAACCTGTAGCTTTGGGATGAGACTAAGAGTATATGATATTCTACGAAGGATGTGTTATGAGGTATTATAATCACTCAATGTTGTATGTTAAGTTTTGAAGTCAAGCAAGTTGCGAAATAAAAGTCAGCAAAAGTTACCGTAAGTTTCTTTAATAAATTTTCTGAACTTTGGGTCAAACGTCTTGGAGCTTTTCTCCCAATATATGAAGAGTTTGAGGGCCTACGACCTACCAAATCGAAGGTCTACGAGTCTAGTTTCTAACTCAAAAAAAACTCACATCCAACTAACCGGGTCGCGAACCGAGTTGGGTCAAGATTAGAATATATATGCCTATTGACGTTTTAAGTCATAAAAACATTCCAAAAGCAGTTCTGAAACTGGGAGAAACATAGGAGAGGGTTACAAGGCAGTTCTTGAGTGATCAAGGTGCATTTTGGCTGATTTCTATCGCTAAAGTTTACCCCCGTGCCTAGAAACGTGATCTCTACGCGTGGCAATCATTTTCCCCTTCGATAAACCATGTTTGGAATTATTTTCAGCAGATAGGACTTGGTATTTATTGGTGGTTCTTCAAGATTTACACTTGGTTTGCTAAGGTAACCATCTTGGGGCTCTTTTATGATCATTTTTACGAAGTTCTACGGACGTTTCGTCAAGTTATGATCCTATGGAAAATATGCAAATTTAAGCTTAATTATGAACTGTTTATAGGTGTGTATAAGCTGCATATAAATAGTGTTTGCGAAGCTTAGGACGCAAGGAACAACTTTCGTGAAGGAACTACGGGCATTTGGGCGTTCATTGGAAAGGTATGTTAAGGCTAAGCGTTGTCCTTCCTTTGAGCACGAACCTTAGAAAATTCCTAAATATTCAAATGCAATATTTTACTATTCTACTGGTAGAAATACCTTCTGTAAAAGGCATTGGGATTGCAGCTGAAGTATTTTTGTGGTATTGTTATGATGATATTCCACTTGTTCGGTTATATAGGATATTCGACATCTATATGTCATTTTGTCGGCTTCCTTAACTATATGTCTATATGTAGGAGTTCTTGTTCTTCTTTGGGTGTTGTAATTTAAAATGATTGCAAAGTAACATTAAGAATTCACAACCAGCCCTCCTTCCTTGCTAAAATGATTTTTGGAAAACTTTAAAATAATGCGTCGATTTTAAAAACTCTCAAATGTAACTCGTATATTTAAACTACTAAAGGACTCGATTTTTGAAATACCTTCTTTTACAAACTATTAGGGAAACATATATAAAAACTAAGTGAAGCACCTTAAGCTCTTTATAAACATCCTCAGATTTAATTTACCTTTCTAAAGTCGAGTTAAGTGTTCAAATTTATTCTAATAGCACATAAAGATTCTACGAGGCATTTACACATTATATGATAGTAATTACGAGATTATGAGAACAAGAGTACCAACGGGCCAAGATTGGCAATATAATTATGATTACATACGTGCATTACATATCCATGACATGACATGCTATGCATCAGACTCTCGAGCTATAATCGGTAGGTGTGGGGCCTATTGCCTATATTTATACGTATGAGACACAGATGGCCACGAGTTGGCTGATATGATCCCGGTTAGCTACCAAAAGACACCACCATTGCTAGCGCTTGGTTATGTATTACATGCATTTGCATTTATATATATGTATTCATTATATACGATTACGCGAGCATACCATGCATATTTGATTTCTATAAGGTCGTATGTCGGCCATGGAGACTATCAGAGTTTCAGTTTTAGGTGGTATCTCTATTACTTTTTTTACAGCAGCTATTTATGATTCTACTTTCTACCTTACATACCAGTACATTTTTATTCGTACTGACGTCCCGTTGCCTAGGGACGTTGCATTTTGTTTTGTGCGTGCAGGTCTAGGTAGGGATTCTGATCGACCTCTCCGCTAAGATTCGGGGTTCAGCTGTGAGTTGGTAAGCTCCACCTCTTCCTGGGGCTATAAGAGGGTGTTTACTTTTGTTGTATACTTTGGGTATAGTCGAGGCCTTGTCCCGACCGATGCTTATGACACTTTTAGAGGCTATTATGGACATGGTATTCTAGGTTTCTTTTTGTAGATTCCAATCTCCAGTCCCATAGGTGTGGCATGTATGTATATGTATGTATGGGTGTATTCAGTTGCGGCCTCGTTGGCCAGCCATTACTTCGTTATTTTTGGCTTATCTGGCTTTATCTATATGACTTGTTGTCATTCAGGTTATGACCTTAACGGTCCAGGCTTTGTATTTCAGACGTTATGCTGCCCAACTTTTTGGGCCCACAACTTAGTCAGCTAGTGTGTTTTAGTGGCTAACTCGGTCGAGTAAGGTATCGAGTGCCAGTCGCGCCTCCCCTAATTTGGGGCGTGACACTTATTGCCTCCTGCAGTATAAATAGAGGATATAGTGTTCTAGTTGGCTCTGATTTTAAGTTGTGCATGAAAGTACTTAGAGTTGGAATCTCCACTATCAATCCAACATGCCCTAGATTTTTTCCTCAACACCTTCTCCTCCACCAAGTTCCACTTCTGCACCTCCATAAGGATCTCCTTCTCCTGATCAAACAAAGATTGACAAAGAGGTTGTGTACTTATTTGAGCCTGGATAGTTTCCAGCCTTTGTCTGGCCTAACAAAGCTTCTGGCTATAAGTGGACATGAAAAGATTTAACTCCTTCAAGGCTACCATCAACCTCTTCATCTTACTCCAGATATTATGCATTGCTTCACCCCTATCTGACCCCTGCCACACCTGCTATAGAATACCTTTGAACTTCTGATGCTCCATCACATTTGCGTAGAGTTTGAAGGGCTTTGGATGTAGAGTTACCCTCTGGTGGTAATGTATAATGGCCGGGGAGTGATCAGATATCCCTGGCACTAGGAATTCAGCCTCAACATGACCATACTGTTGCAACCACTCAAGGTTACCAAACACCCAATCAGTCTTGCTATAGACTCTGCTAGTAGCCTGTTGTTTGTTGCACCATGTGAAGAAGCACCCTTTTGTTCTGAGGGCAGTAAGCTGCAAGTTGTTGACCATTTCCTTAAAACTAGTTATCTCATCTTGTGTGACTGGTAAGCCAATTCTTTCCTCAGTTACAAGAACATTATTAAAGTCTCCACTCAGAATCCAAGGACTCTGTATGCTGGCACCAAGACCCTGTAACTCTTGCCATAGAACCTCCCTTTGGCATGGTTCATTCCTTGAATACACTATAATAAGTAGGACAGAAACTTTAGAAGCTACATTATCAACCAAACAATGGATAAATTGTTCATGTACATAAAGGACTTAAACATTTAGATGTTTCTTCCACAATAGCCAAATCCTTCCATTCAACCCATGGGGATAGTTGCAACAATGATTCTAGTCCCTATAAGCTTTCTTGAGCATTTCTTTTTCATTATTTTCCTTAACTCTAGTCTCTAGACAACCAAATAGATCAATCTTATTCTTCCTCAGAAAGAGAAACACCTATTTCTGCTTAAAGGGCTTGTTGAGCCCTCTCATATTCCATGTACTAATGATCATGGGGGATGGTATTGACTAGCATTATCAGAGTCCTACACCCCTGATGTCTCCCCTATATTGGGTCTCAGCAAATCATATCTATTAGATAGGGTCATACATGTGTACCCTGCAGTAACCCTTTGAGAAGGTGGGACAACAGTGTCATGGCCTGCAGGTTCATGATTAGGTAAAGGTAATGCAGGGGCCTGCATCTCTACTGTGCCATCAGCTGGTCGAGCTTGCCATTTGGGTACAATCCTACGCCTTCTCCTACCCCTTCTCTTCCTCTGAGGGGCCTCTTTGAACTCCTCTACTGGTGGCTCTTGAGGGTCTTTCGCCCAGCATACATCAGTGTCGTGCCTAAACCTCAAGCATTCAAAATAGAACTTTGGCCTCCAGTCATAAGGCACATCTTGTTGAAAGGAACCATGAGGAGTATCAAGAGTAATCATCTCCACCAGTAGGTGGGAAATATCAACTTCAACCAGAATTCTAGCATAGGAGATTCGGTTCATCTCTGCCATATATCTATCAGTATAAAGAGGCTTTCCAATGGCACTAGCCACTTTACTCAGAGCCTCAGTTAACCAAAACCCAACAGGTAATCCAGGGAAGTGCACCCATAGAGGAATCGTGGTGATACATTCCGTGTTGAACATGAAGTTAGCCTCCCAATTCTTCATGACAAAAGGTTTGTTGTGGTAAGTATAAGGTCCAACTTGCATAACCTCCTCCCTATCTACCACAGAAGCAAACCTAAACATATAGTAACCATCCGTATGGTATAGGATCTGGGGTTTCTGGACAAAATTCCACACAGTTGTGATATAATTGTCCATCGATTTCTCATATGGTGTATCACCAAGAACATAACCTATAAGCGTCGTAGACCAGTGTTCATCAGACTCTCAAATATCATCCTCAGTAATTTTGACCATAATCTTACCATCTCGCATAGCTGGGGGACCATAATCAAGCGATAAGCCCATCTGAGAACTATGATT
The DNA here is from genome assembly GCA_003996215.1 of Jaltomata sinuosa. Lineage (NCBI taxonomy): Eukaryota > Viridiplantae > Streptophyta > Magnoliopsida > Solanales > Solanaceae > Jaltomata > Jaltomata sinuosa. The sequence continues at coordinate 98,539 of QJPP01000203.1, forward strand.
CTGCTTCACCTTGGTAGGGGGAGGATCAGAGATATCAGGAACTGGAGTGGTGGGGTTTTAAATATCCCCAGTCAAAAACCCAACACCTATAAACTAGAGGCATCGTGGGAGTGTCATCATCGTTACCTCAGGTCTCAACCCAGCACCAATCACTGGCTGGGTACTGTTACATTCAGCACTATTACATTCATCGTCAAACTCCTCCTCCTCTTGTATGGACTGAAAGGATGCTGGAAAAAAGTTCCCAAATGTGAGAGGGGAAAGGATATGGTTCTCCACTGAAGCTGGAGTCACCATACTGGTCGTTGGAGCTGCATTATTACGCTTCCTTGTCATGGTCGGTGCACTTTAGCCTACCTCGACTAAAACTATACCGAGAGATAAGTTTGCTTAACATGCGATATCTAACCTACCAACCCAACACTTAACCAAAAGGATAAGACAACTAAGTAATCTTCATTAATAACCAGAACTTATAGTTCAAAATGAAAGTAAAGTAACTTGCGGAATTTAACCCCTATAACCAGAAAATCGTGTACCAAAACACTATACTAACTGTTTGAAAAAAGGGGATACAACCCTAAAACAAAACAAGTCTAGGTTTGAACAATAGACTACATATAACTGAGGAATCCATGGTAGCCCGAAAGATGCAGCTCACCCTTTAATTCAGAAGTCGCTGGACTCACAGTTAAGGTCTCGTAGCAGCCACCGAAATATGCCTTGTGCTCAACAAAAGAAGAGCAAGTGCAGTATTAGTATACAAGAAATAATAGTGTACTGATATGATCATCGGCCAGCTCTCAACATATGAAATATGAACAAACAACCATCACATAGTACGACCAGACAACATATAATCATCCAAGCCCATAAGACTACTAATAAGACTCCCCGTCAACAACCGGAATCATTAACCATATAAACCATGCCCAACTATGAAAGTAAGTAGACCAAATATAATTATATCACAGCTTGCAAGTAACCCGGACCATCTAAGGATCCCTAAGACATCACTTATGGCATTTAACATGCAACCCCGATTTACACAAGAAACCACCTTAGCACTTAAACACACCAATCTAGTCACTCAAGAACTGACATGTTTGTCAGGCAATAATAAATCTCAGCCCTCTTAGGGAACCAACAAATATGAACATCAATAACAGATAAGCCTGGTTCACTCAAGTAACCAAGATAAATAGTAATAATGAATATCAAATAACATGTACACACATGACAATGGACTTATGGTTGCCCACTAGTCATGACCTACAGGGGGTGAGCTTTTGTACATGTACTATACTAGTGTGGTACCCGAGCCAGCCAAGGAATCATAAAACCTGTACCAGGTGTGGTACTCGAGCCAACCAATAAGTATTAGAACATGTACTAGGCGTGGTACCCGAGCCAACCAATGAACAGTAGATATCACAACAATCACAATCACAATGATTGCATATAACACTTGTACAACCAATAAGTTTTCAAGAAAGACTCATTACATGTGATTAATACTTAGGATATCATTTAACAATCATTTTTTTTTCTTGAACGTGTATTGTGCAAGTAATACTAATGAGACAATCATTACGCACACATAACACATATTGATTTGCAATAACCATCACCTACCTCAGTCCAAGCCTAAAATACTCTACTGAACCTGAGCCTTTCCCTTTCTTAAAGCTTCGGCTTGATTTTGGTCTAAAAAAAAATGCAAAAAATATTTTAACCAATGACCTTAATTTTTGTAGATCATAGCCTAATCCCGAACTCACAAGCTAAACTCATGATTATTCCACCTAACCTAGGGTTTTCCCACTAATAATTCGCCTAGGACTACCAATTTTATGCTTACACTAGCAAATTACGATAATATAATCATGAATAAACAGTTTATAAATAAACCATGAGGTTTTCTACACCTAAAATCCTTCTTACACCAGATTTTTCAGTTTAGGTCAAGCTAAACCCTTCCCGAGGCCTATAACTATTGATTCTAAGCGCGGGAAATCCTTCTCTATACAAGTTCTCGGATGAGGTTTTTGAACAGAACTTCGGTATAAGAATCAAAGTACTAGTTTACAAGGATAAAATACTTACCTTAACAAAGAATCTTCATGGAAAATTGGTAGGAATCATCCCAAATCGCCTATGCCTTCCCCAAAATGATTTTGTAAAATAATGAGTGTTTTGGGGGTAGTTTTTATATTTACAGCGCTATAGCGACCCAGTGCCTCTATAGCAGTACCACCATAGCGGTCGCCTCCAGCGTCACCCGCTATAGCGGGTGTGGCAAGGCAGAAAACTCAAAAAATCTCCTAGTTTTGCCTTTTTCACAACACACCCTCAAACCATGATATCTCAGACTAATGTCTTTACGTTAAGTTTGATATCGGGAGTTTTACTCGCTCGAATTCTCTTTTAAAAAGTCCTACAGACTCCTTCTCACCTTAGCTAAAATAAAAATAATCTAAGATTTAACAACTTAACCCAATTCCTTTCTGGATTACCCTAGACCTCACCTTGCTTGGATTTCATCTAAGACTGGCCTAGCCTGAAAATCCAAACTTCCAATTCCAAAAACTTTTAACCCCAATTTTTTGCACTATTGGCTCACCTATAATGACGAAAAGGGTCATTACAACTGTCACATAATTATTTACAACAAAACATGAAACAACAATCTTAAATATTATTTAGAAAATCAAAACAAAAGGTTGTTGTCTACTACTACTAGTACCATTATTATCCCACCCCAGTTAAAAACAATGCAATGTCCCTAATGCATAAAAAATAAAGAACAAGAAGGTTAAAACTCCTTGTAGTGCAAGAAGCACACTAGTCCCTACACGTAACATGGGATGCCTCTACGAAAGAAGTTTGAACTACAACAATGGTGGTAATGGTGTCAACTATGGTTGGCTTAGAGGCTGGAACCTTATCCGCCAATTACACTGTACATGTAGATCCCTCTTCCATATCGGGTCAAGGACTCTTGTAAAGGTCCTCCAAAGATCTTTGTTGGGCTAACTCTAGTTGACCCTCATTTATTGTGAACTCTGCCTCAGTCTCTCCCAAGGTGTATTCATCAATCTCATAGCCTTCCTTCGCCATTGCTTTGACCTTATGAGTTGGCAGAGGTAAGTCAAACAGGCTGATGATCGGAGCATAAATCGAAATAGTAGTGGATAGGGCCATGGATGGGAAAGCAAACTCATCAAGCTCCTTAGCATAGAGAGCAAAAATATCACTCTTTACTTTGGTAAATTCTTCACTCAACTTCTTGATGGCAGCGGCCAAGACATTCTTTTTAAATTAGGAAACCCTCCGCTCCAATCTATCTATCCAAGCGATAATGAGTTGGTGTGATTTTTGTATAGACTCTTCCACCAATTTGAAGGTTTTCTCAATGGCCTTGTTCACATAGGTGGGAAACTGAGATGCCAAGGTTGATGCCTACTTAAAGGCATAATTGTCCTGGTAAGCCACCTTAACTAAGTAATCTATAGTGTACACAGTGGCAGAAGTGGCTAGAGTTATTGGTGAAATAAAAAGTATGGTTGTAGCCCTAGATGTAGCTCTGATTGGAGTGACAAATATTGTGGTAGGCTTGAGAGGAACAGTTCTAGGCATGAAGGGGATAAGAGGCACCTCAGTATAAATACCCTCTTGCGAGGGTGTAGCCCCACTAGCCATAGATATTGCACCACCTTTGTTGGTTTCTAGATTGTAACGATATATTCCATCGTTACTAAAAATATCAGTGATCAAGGCAGGTGCCTCTTAATTCGTAATAAGAGTTAGGATTAATTTCTTTAGTATAAGAGTACATTTGGTATATACTAAGGTCTTACAATACTCCTAGCACAAAGTTAAGTTGAAATTTTCCTTACTGATTTAGTTTCGGGTTAAGTTCAAACTAGGATCAACTTCAAACATGCATTCCTCCTAGAATATAAGGAGTTAGGGTTCTCAATACCCACCAAATTAAATATCTTTGAGTCTTCTTTCCAATTCCATCGATCGTTCGTCAATCCATTTCCCGAGTAAAAACTTATGACTGTTTTACTGAAGACTGTCCATGCTAAAAAATTGAATCCGCTCTAGCGGGATTTAGGTCACTATAGCGGTACCGCCATAGCGGTTGGCAGTTTGCTATAGCGTAATGATGGAACTAGAAAGCCTAGAAATGGTTTTTATAATCTCATTCTTCCTTCTTTAGTCAAAAATAGATGAGGGATGCTCCAAAAACCCTCCTAGGCTGCTCCAAAGCTTAGGATCCAGGGGGGAGGGATTTTGGCTGAAAGAACGCGAAACCATGGATTTCGAGCCTTTCATCCATTAAGAAATGCCTTTACGAATCTAGAAATTGCATCATCCAGCTGCTTGGCATCAAGGTAGGGTAGGTTTTTCATAGAATAGACTTTTGACCTATTTTCATTTCATACTATTGTGTAGATTGACGGGAGAATTCATGTTATAGGCCTTCGGGCATAGATTTCTAAAGGATTATTGTATTGGTCTGGCTATTGATTGAATAGGGAATTATAGGTTCGGGGCGACATGTTCATTCGGGTGTAATTCTTTTACTTGTTAGGTTGTGTGGGATGCTAGACTCCGGGAAACTAAATGGTTGGGTAGGTTCGGGGAACCGATAATGTTCGTGGGATGAGGGAATTGCTAGGTTTCAGTGGGTTCCTGGGAATATTTAAATAAGGTAAATGAGACAAGCAGGCAGGGTCCGGATTCTGTATTGTCTGGGGTGAAATCGCTAGAACGCACTTATTTTTCAAGGAAGGAGTTCGAATTAGATGAAAATGATTATACGTGTTTAATATGATGAGCCAGGTATTAGTCTTTGGGCGGGTCTAATCCTACAATACTGGTCATATTTGTTGATGGTCCCATGAGTGGACTAGGTTAATAATTGAAACTGGGATAATTGCATTTTGGCCTGTGAGAGGCTGGGTAGTTGAACTTAAGTGTCGGATTGGTCTTAGTATAGACTGGGATGACAGGTTGAACACTTAGGTGATGGTTATGGGTCCCTAATATGTGATAGGTGTACATGTATTATCTCTTGGTGTTGTATAAGTTGATGCTTAAGGAATGATTTATGAATGTCTAATGGTTCGATTGTCAGTCTTGTGAAATGAACTAGTTGTTATTGCTTGTTGGTTTACAAGTGTTTTATTGTTCATTATTGTTGAATGTTGGATTTCTGCGTGACATTCGGTTAGCTCGGGTACCACACTTGGTACAAGTTACTACTTGGTTGGCTCGGGTACCACGCCTGGTATAGGTTACTATTTAGTTGGCTTAGGTACCACGTCTGGTACAGGTTACTATTTGATTGGATTGGGTACCATGCCTGGTATAGGTTATTATTTGGTTGGCTCGAGTACCACGCCTGGTACAGGTTACTACTTGGTTGGCTCTGGTACCACGCCTGGTACATGTTACTATTTGGTTAGCTCAGGTACCATGCCTGGTACTGGTTTACTTTATTGTATTGCTACATTTTTAATAATGGTTCCCTAAGTGGACCAGATTATGTTTATGAATTTTTATTATGCATATGGTCCTTGAGAAGCCGGGTTATCATTGTATTGATTCGTAAGTTTTGTCTTGGTGTAGACCAGGTTGCATATTAACACTTAGGTGTTGTTTAGAAGAGATCCTAGGGTGGGTCCGGGCTATATAAAAAGGGTAAATATCAAGTTTACTATATGTTGTACTGCTTTACTCAGTGCGAGTGTACTAATTATTCTTTGCATGTTGGGTTCCTGAGAGGGTCGGGATTTATTATTATTTGGTGCATAGTTGGTCCTTGAAGGGCTGGGTTAGTGTGCTTAAGTGACAAGGTGGTTCTTCTGTGAACCGGGGTCACATGTTATTGGCGTAGATGATGTCCTAGGGATCCTTATTTGGTCCGAGTTATGTAAAAAGGTTATATGTTGTTGTCACTAAGAATTGTCTAGGTCGGTTAGACTTATTACGTGCGGTTGATAAGCTAAGGATGAGACTTGTCATCTAGTTATGATGTTGGTTGTTGTTACTTATTGAGTATAGCCCTGGGGGTCGTTGGGGCAGTTTTGTACTAGTAGGTGATGGTATGATGGGTGTGGTCTACGTCACCAAGTAGTGGGGTTTACTCCGGGTTGTTGAGTCATAGCGGTTGACTTGGGTAAGAAAATGGTAGTCCGGGTATGGGCATAGATGTTGGCAATGGTAAGTGTGACTTGGAAAGTCTAGGTGATAAATGTGACTTGGGAAGTCTAATGGTAAGTGTGACTTAAGAAGTCTAGGTGATAAATGTGACTTGGGAAGTATGAGGGTTAATATGACTTGGGAAGTCTAGGTGACAAGGTGACTTGAAAAGTCTAAGGGATAGGAAGGTTAGTCCCGAAGTGGGTTTCGATAATGGTGGATTCTGATGGGTGGAAGTACTTATGTATTTACCTTGATTTCTTATATGATGGTAGGAGTGGATTTTGGTCGATCGATGATGCCTACCAGTATGTGTGTTTGTACTGATTCTACTCTTGCTATACCTTTTTAGGTAGAGTCTGGTTGCAGGGTTGGTGATGTTTCACAGGTTCAGGATGACGGTGATTCTCCAGCAGCTCTTATTTCTTGCTTCTATGGTGGGAGTTGTGTCTTTTTCATTTTTGTATCATCTTGTAGTAGCTTTTGTACCAGCTTAGACTAGGTTCTAGAGAGGGCTGCCTCATATTGTAAATGTTTTTCCACAAGTTCTTTAAGTCATTTATTCTTTTGAAAAAATTTGTAAAGGAAGTTCCATGTATAAAAAAAGGATTTTATTTCATGATTTATGTTCTTTTCTGCTATACATGTTGGTTCGGGTGGTAAGGGTTCTCCAATCTAGGTGGATTAGATTAGGTGCCCGCACGGACCGGTAGTTGGATCGTGACAAATGGTATCAGAGCCCAGGTTATCGGTCTCCCAGTACAAGAGCAAAATATCGAATAGAGTCCTACAATTTGGTGTGTTGACTTCCACATCTAATCTTTGGGAAACTATGAAACATCTCTCTTCGTTCATTCCTTTCGTGCGATTTGTCACTTGCTTGTGTAGGTTGAGTCTAATTGGTATCTCTCAATTCCAATTAGTATCTCGACAAGGAAAAAGGATGTCGTTTGACTCCGATTGAGATGACACAAGCAAGGGAAATTAGAACTGGGAAGGTTCCAATTGATATCTGGCCGGGGAGGCTATGTAAAGGTATGGATAGATCAGCTAACGGTCATCCATAAGGTTAATAAAAGGTAATGATACTGATTTGATTGAGTGTTTAAGCTGGAGACTTGAGATTGTGCTTATGTGTATCGATGTTATTCGAATAACTGCAAATGTGTGGTGTACAATTATTTGATTTGCTATGAATATTTTAGTCCGGGAGGAGTCATAACTTGATTTTGTGTGCTTTGGTTGGTAATAACTTACTATGTGTGCTTGAAGTGATCAGTAAAGTGGTTTTACAATTCAGAAATCAACTTGCCATTGGTAAAAATGATAAGGGAACAAGGCTTATGACTGTAGGAAAACTTCAGTTTCAGGACAGTCAAGATTGGTTGGGAACCATAGGGGAAAAGGGCTATTATTGCTTGATAGCGGAAATTGCGGTAAGGAAATATTTAGTGGTAACTCATTATTGTGACTTAAGAAAAAACTTATTTCGTCTTTAAAATTGTGATTGCTTTCATGATAAATTATGGTATGCCTTAATTGGAATGGTTGCATTATATTCGGGTATAGACTTACCATTTATATATATGGTAAGGTAACAAAAAGGGATATTGGACTGTGGGGAAGCTCCAGTTTTGGGACAGTCAGGATCGGTTGGGAACCATAGGAAGGAAAAAGGGGGACTAGTAGTGCACGATAGCGGGAATGTGTTATTGTGTGCAGTTCTGGGGTGTTTCATAATTGATTTTATGATAATGTGGTGCTAAATTCTCAACTAGGCATAGTTGAGGTTGGTCTTGAGGTTATGTTTAAAGACCGTAACGTGATTTCATGTGTTAACGTGAAATCAGGAAAGGGGAATGAGAAAATTTTTCAGAGAATGGTAAATTTTCTGAACTGCTATTGTTGGGAGTCATCATAGTGGTCTGCAAGCCGCTATAGCGGGATGGGCAGGGCATAGTCCCTGTCCTGTTTCCCCTGTTTTATTTTTCATTCCTGGATTATTTTAAATTGTTAGTTGAGCTAGTGCATGAATTATAAGGATTAATATCCATGGGCGATAAAAGGAAATGGGTGGATATGGTATTACTTAGTTGTTATTTTCCTTGAGTGATTGAGACATGTTGAGTCAGTAATTTGACTAGTTATAAGCTAGTTGCGAGGCAAAATAAGCATAGCTTGACCTCGGGTGATATCTAAAAAGTTGGTTAGTTATAAATGATGGATTGATGAGGGATAAATAGACTAACATAAGAGATGGTCAAAAATCTATGCGTTAATGAAACCCATAATGGTGTATTGATTATTGGTTATACTCTAGATGGTCTATCCTTAAGTGTTGATCTTGGAAGGGTGAAAAGGGTTATAAGGTAGGAGTCCCAAAGGGAAAACATGGTGTAGTGTTTAGTAATATAATGTTCGGTATATCATTGTTTAGGGTGTAATTTTCCAGGTTAAGATTTTTCCCGGGTTAGGAGTTAAAATTTTAATGTTAGGCTAGTCTCGGATGATTTCTGAGCAAGGTATGGTCTAGGGCAATTCGGGTGAGGATTGGGAAACTTGTTTTGTATTGAGCTAATTTTCCTTTTAGCTAAGACATAAAGGAGTTCGGGAGACTTTTTAGAGTTGAATTTGGGTAAGTAAAACTCTCGGTATGAAGGTTGACGTGAAGGGGTTATTCCAGAATGTCAAGAAATTAAGTATATTGTAAAATGGGCACTTTTGGGGAGCTTTACGACTTTCTATCCCATGTCAACCGCCATAGCGGTTGACACATTGCTATTGCGACCTCCGTTATAGCGGAGTGCTGACGGCTATAGCGAACTGGGTCGCCACAACGAGTTTCGATTCCTCGTAGTGTGGAAATGAAGTTTTGGTTCGTTATGTTTTAAATTCTTTTGCTCTGGTATTTTAATGAGGCCCCGAATTTCTTGGGCACTCGAGGAGGAGTAATCTAACTGGTCTCGTATAGCTCGAAGGAAGAAATTCCTTGACAGAGCAGAATCGAATTAAATTTTGGTTGAGCTTGGTACACCCGGGGGATTTGAGAGTTTGGTGGTTCATGTAAGGCTATTTCTACACTTTCATGGTAGAGCGTTAAGGTTCTAGGGGCTGGTTCATTCTTTTCCTTCTGCCTTAGGGATCATTCTGGGATGAACAATGGGTAAATTGGTATCTGTTATAATGACTTATTCCGTCATTACTGAAAATATCTGCGATCAAGGCAGGCGCCTCTCAATTCGTAATAAGAGTTAGGATTAATTATTTAGTATGAGAGTACATTTGGTATGTACTAAGGTCTTACAATACTCCTAGCACAAAGTTAAGTTGAAAGTTTCTGTAACGATTTAGTTTCGGGTTAAGTTCAAACTAGGGTCAACTTCAAACGTGCATTCCTCCTAGAATATAAGGTGTTAGGGGTCCCAATACCCACCAAATTAAATATATCTAGTCTTCTTTCCAACGGCATCGACCGTTCATCAATTTGTTTCCCGAGTAAAAAGTTATGATTGTTTTACTGAAGACTGTATGTGCTGAAAAATTGAGTCCACTGTAGAGGGATTTAGGTTGCTATAGCGGTACCATCATAGCGGTTGGCAGTTTGCTATAGCGGAATGACGGAACCATAAAGCCCAGAAACGGGTTTTATAATCCCATTCTCCCTTTTTTAGTCAAAAACATACGAGGGTTGCTCCAAAAAACCCTCCTAGGCTACTCCAAAGCTTGGGAGCCAGGAGGAGGAGGGATTTCGGCTGAAAGAATGTGAAACCATGGATTTTGAGCCTGTCATACATCAAGGAACGCCTCTACGGAGCCAGAAATTGCATCGTGCAGCTGCTTGACGGGAGAATTCATGTTATAGGCCTTCGGGCACAGAGTCTGGAGGATTATTGTATTTGTCTGGCTATTGATTGAATAGGGAATTAAAGGGTCAGGCGACATGTTCATTCAGGTGTAATTCTTTTACTTGTTAGGTTATGTGGGATGCTAGACTCCGAGAAACTAAATGGTTGGGTAGGTTCGGGGAACCGGTAATGTTCGTGAGATGAGGAATTGCTAAGTTATAGTGGGTTCCCGAGAATATTTAAATAAGGTAAATGAGATGATCAGGCAGGGTTCAGAGTCTGTATTGTCAGGGGTGAAATCCCTAGAACGCACTTACTTTTCAGGGAAGGAGTCCGGATTAGATGAAAACAACTATACGTGTTTAATATGATAAGCCAGGAATAGTCTTTGGGCGGGTCTAATCCTACATTACTGGTCATATTTTTTCATGGTCCCATGAGTGGACTGGGTTAATAATTTTTGAAACTGGATAATTGTATTTTGGCATATGAAAGGCCGGTAGTTGAACTTATGTGTGGGATTGGTCTTAGTATAGACTAGAATGACAGGTTGAACACTTAGGTGATGGTTATGGGTCCCTAATACGTGATAGGTGTACATGTATTATCTCTTGGTGTTGTATGAGTTGCATGCTTAAGGAATGATTTATGAATGTCTAATGGTCCGGTTGTTAGTCTTTTGAAATAAACTAGTTGTTGTTGCTTGTTGGTGTAAAAATGTGTTGTTGTTCATTATTGTTGACTGTTGGATTTATGTGTGACATTTGGTTTGCTTGGGTACCACTCCTGGTACAGGTTACTACTTGGTTGGCTCGGGTACCACGCCTGGTACAGGTTACTATTGGGTTGGCTCAGGTACCATGCCTGGTACAGGTTACTATTTGGTTGGCTCGGGTACCACGCCTGGTACAGGTTACTACTTGGTTGGCTCGGGTACCACACCTGGTACAGTTACTATTTGGTTGGTTCGGGTACTACGCCTGGTGCGGGTTTAATTTATTGTATTGCTGAACTTTTAATAATGGTTTCCTGAGTGGACCGGATTGTGTTTATGAATTATGATTGTGCATATGGTCCTTGAGAGGCCGGGTTATAATTGTATTGATTCGTGATTTTGGTATTGGTGTAGACCGGGTTGCATGTTAACACTTAGGCGTTGTTTAGAGGGGATCCTAAGGTGGGTCCGGGATATATAAAAAGGGTGAATGTCAAGTTTACTATATGTTGTACTACTTTACTCAGTGCGGGTGTACTAATTATTCTTTGCATATTGGGTTCCTGAGAAGGCCGGGATTTATTATTATTTGGTGCATAGTTGGTCCTTGAAGGGCCGGGTTAGTGTGCTTAAGTGACATGGTGGTTCTTCTATGAACCGGGGTCGCATGTTATTGGCGTAGATGATTTCCTAGGGATCCTTATTTGGTCCGAGTTATGTAAAAAGGTTATATGTTGTTGTCACTAAGAATTGTCTAGGTCGGTTAGACTTATTACATGCGGTTGATAAGCTAAGGATGAGACTTGTCATCTGGTTATGATGTTGGTTGTTATTACTTGTTGAGTATGGACCTGGGGGTCGTTGGGGCAGTTTTGTACTAGTAGGTGATGGTATGACGGGTGTGGTCTAAGTCACCAAGTAGTGGGGTTTACTACGGGTTGTTGAGTCATAGCGGTTGACTTGGGTAAGAAAATAGTAGTTCGGGTATAGGCATAGATGTTGGCAATAGTAAGTATGACTTGGGAAGTCTAGGTGATAAATGTGACTTGGGAAGTCTAATGGTAAGTGTGACTTGAGAAGTCTAGGTGATAAATGTGACTTGGGAAGTCTAAGGGTTAATGTGACTTGGGAAGTCTAGGTGACAAGGTGACTTGGGAAGTCTAAGGGATAGGAAGGTTGGTCCCGAAGTGGATTTTGATAATGGTGGATGTTGACAGGTGGAAGTACTTGACCTATGTATTTACCTTGATTTATTATATGATGGTAGGAGTGGATTCGGATCGATCGATGATGCCTACCAGTACGTGTGTTTGTACTGATTCTACTCTTGCTATACCTGGGTATAGCCTGGTTGCAGGGTTGGTGATGTTTCACAGGTTCAGGATGACGGTGATTCTCCAGCAGCTCCTACTTCTTGCTTCTATGGTGGGAGTTGTGTCTTCTTCATTTTTGTATCATCTTGTAGTATCTCTTGTACCGGCTTAGACTAGGTTCTAGGGAGGGCTGTCTCATATTGTAAATATTTTTTTGTAAGTTCTTTAAGTCATTTATTTTTCTGAAAATTTTATAAAGTAAGTTCCATGTATAAAAAAAAGATTGTATTTCATGATTTATGTTCTTTTCCGCTATGCGTATTGGTTCGGGTGGTAAGGGTTCTCCTATCTAGATGGATTATAGTAGGTGTCCACACAGCCCTGTAGTTGGGTCCTGACATAGATTCAGCTAATCTTTTATTTTGGTGATGTACACCAACAATGCAGGCTCAACTTGTGCATCTTTGTCCAGCAGTAATGTAACACCCACTTTCTTGCACATTTGGGTAATCATGCATGGAAAGGGGAATAAAGTGGCTCTCTGTATGGACCTTTTCATGATGTCCTCCGCTATAATTTTGTAATGACCCTCATAGTCATTTTATGTTTTCGACATATTTTTTCTATTTTACCCCTTTATGTAGCTTTAGTATGGTATTTGAGGTGTAAGGGGATGAGTGGTGTGGTTTTCTTGGTGGTTAGATAGATTTTGGATGAGTTTTTATTTTGAAAAGTTGAAAAATATGACTAAAGTCAACCTTTGAGGAAGATGAGCTCAAAATGAAATTTTAACATTTTTGTTGGGTCTTGGAAGGTTATTTTTAAGTTTGTTGGACTATTAGTTTGGGTCCCGAGATAACAGATGAGATTCGGGTCATTAGTTAGAAATTTGGTAATGTAGAAGTTAAGAATTGACCTTGGATCGGTGGTTTAATTATTTCAACAGATTCATAATGTCATTTTTCGTTTAGTAGTATATTTTATTTGTATTCACAGGGTTCTGAACAAATTTGAAGGGTTTATTCGGGAATTTTGGAGAATAGATTGGTTACTGGTTTTGTTGTTGGTGGTGAAGCTGAAAAACCTTCTTCGCATTCGCAAGGCTTTGATTATAATGATAGAAAAGAAAAGCTTTGTACTTCGTGATCGAGAGGGAAGGCCCCGTGTTAGTGAAGGGTTAAGTGCATCTTTGCAATTTCGGTGGTGGGTTCACGTTTGCGAAGGGTTAAGTAGGTAGGATCATTTCTTATGCTTTGCTTTTGTGATGTGTCCTTCACATTTAAAAAGATTTAGGCTCGGGTAAGGCCTCGCAATTGTAAGGCATCTTCTGCGATCGTGCAGGGTAATTACCTAGCAGGATGATAAAACCCCATATATTCAAACTTAAAGTTCTATTTTTGATTTTTAGAGCATCGGAAAACGGTTTGGAGCGATTCAAAAGGGAGATTTCAAGATTTCTTCATTGGATGTGATTATAAACCATTATTTACACATTTCCCGCTAATTATTATCAATTTTACCTTAAATTAGTATTTTAAATTGGGGGAAATGGAGATTTTTGGGCTAAAGTTAAGAAATTGAATTTTGATGATTTGATGTTGAATTCAACTTTATTTTTTATGAAATTTTAGATTTGAGTTCCTTAATATATGGATTATTCAATTTTTAAAGAAAATTCTTGTTTTGCCCTTGTGGGCTTGGAGTTGGCTTTTGAATTCACTTTTTGGCGTGGAAGAAAGTATAGCAATATGGGTGTTACAGACTCATTTACCTATGTAGATTATGTATTTGACCAGATTAAGATTGTTTGGAGACTTTGAGGATGGAAAAGTCATATTTTGACTTGTCGGGCTTTAATTAAGGCAAGTTAAGACTTTCTTTGACTCTTATGAAGAGTTAATGTAATAATTGACCGAATTAAGGGTTAATGGATAGTGGGGTCCTGTATAAATAAGATAACAAATATTTATGTTAGTATCGGTGTCATGCTATGAGTGATTGGAGACTTTATTCCTGATTTATTGTATTATATGACTATGTAAAGTTGATTTCAAGTTGTAGCATTAGTTAAATGCTTGTGTTGCTCACTTATTATTATCGAAATGATTGATATATGAAATAATTATTTGATATCTTTTTCACTATCCTACTCCCATTATATGTTATTTTGGACTTATTTATGATTGGTTGTGCTGAAGATTGAATTCGATATATGATTGATTATGTTTGATATTGCATCTCATGCACATCGATATTCGGGAAGACAAAGGATAAATCTTGATATAGGGTGATCCAGAATATTTACGGTATATAGAATTTATTCGGTAGAGGTGTTACATCCAGGATATTCCATTAGACTTGTCCAATACAGGGTCTGTATATGGACCTCGTGAGTCCCTCATGGGTTGCGTCTGTTTATATTGTTGATGCGAGTACATACAGGTTTCTAGCCAGGTCATATGCATTGCATTTTATTTCATCATCATACATTACATATTGATTTGGAATAGTGAAATATGCTACGTGTTTATGAAAGTGATTTACTTTCCTCTCGATTTGGTTGAGATGATTGAGATAGCTAGTGTTCTATAGTTGATACTTACTATGAAATTTTCTAATATTAGCTAGTTTTGGATTTTTCTTTTACCTTATTTATTGTCTTTCTAGGTTTAAGGAGTCTATATGAAAGTCATATGACATTTGGTAATTTACTCCTCTATATGGTTGAATTCACCTTGAGCTTTAATATTTTATACATGTTGAACTACTTGAATTGAATTATTTAAATGCTTATATCTAATCAAATAAGGAGAATAGCAGTATTAGGACCAATCCTCGTCACGCTTCAAGAAAAGGCTCGGTTGTTGACATTTGTTAAGTACATGCATTTTCCATATTCACTCTACACTTGATGCAAATTTTATGTGCAGGTTTACGTCTAGATTTGTGTGACGTGTCATCATTGGACTTGAAAAGGCTCACTAGAGTTCAGGGTAAACTACTTTAATTTGGTAGCACTGAAATTCTAGCTCTGTTAAACACCTTTTGGTAAAGGGAACTTCAATACTTGGCGATATGTAGAGGGTGCCGCCTTTATGGCATGAATACATGGCCTCCCAAGTATAATATTGTATCATATCTCTCTGTCTATTATCTCAAATTGAGTCTTCATGATCACTCCTTTTTATTCATTGGTAGCACAATTTTGCCTCAAGTTGTCTCACTAGACATGTTAAAATTGAGTTAAAATAGCCCAATAGTATAACAACGGACAAAGTCAACTAATAAACTAAAGTAAAAGGGTAATTTTAACCCTTTCCTTAGTAAAAATCTAGATTTCCCTCTACAGTTTTGAGTTCAGTTGTAGGTCAAAAAAGTATCTAAAAACTTGTTCTTAATTCACCCCCTTATAAAATTCCTAGAGTGGCAATTCCTACAAGACCTAAGCCGGGACTTGAATCAAATTCTGACTTGCATGCATTCACCCGAACACCGTTTCAAAAAGGGTGAAGGAGAAAACAATGAAATGTGGGTGAGAAATGTCCAATAAAAAGTTTATCCTCAAAAAAGGAAAAAAGAAATGGGAAAGAATTGTCTTTTGGTAAATCAAACAACGACGACGGCGATTTCAAAGATGAAATTGATGTTTTCTAGCTAAAGTTATAGAAATCTGGAAACATGAAGAATCAAGCCTCTAGTTATAAATGTTCATGGTTGCGGCGGAATCTATGACAAGTGTACTCAAAAAATATTTGGTTGGATTCAATAAACAACTACTGGATTGAAGTTTTATACTTGACGAAACAAGCTGAGAAAACACCATTAACGAAAATTTTGAATATGGTATTGAAATTTTAGATTTTCAGTCGAATAGATTTTAGGGCATTATGAATGGAGGGGAGTGCATTCTTTTTTCAATTCAATCGCGCTCAATCCTCCAACAAGTCATATGTAATTTGTATGTAAAATAGTTGAAATGTGTGTATATGTGTATAAATTTTATATATATTAGTAATAGAAAGATTTTGAGTACTTGCTTGTTGTATTAAATGTGTATGAAAATTGATCGGTATCATTTTGAGATATGTGTGATCACTGTATATGAAATCTATATAAATTATATATACTGTAGTTTTAAAAAAATATTGAAAATTGATGGGTATAAAAATGTATGAAATTTGATATATATCATTTTTGAGATGCGTGTGATCACAATGTGTATAAATTTTATATAAATTAGCCTTAAAAATATTGAAAACTATGTATATGAAATGTGTATAGATTCTATATAAATTGGCGTAAAAAATATTAAAAATTAATATGTCTATGACATTTGGTTTGCATCGATTATAGAATTTATTGTCGTTAATGGTGTTTTCTCTCTTAAAAATATTACAAATTGATGTCGAATGAATCGAGAAAAAAAAACTTGAAAGAACAAGGAGCAATACCAAAAATTGATTGTGCATTGATTTTGAATGAGAAATTTATCAATTAGAATTGACTCTTATAGAAAAGGGTAGAGAAAATCAAGGAAACAGTATCTCTCATTTTTTAATGGGAAGAGAAAAAGGGAGAAAATAGGGAAAGATCAGTTTCTTTACTTAATTTTTGTGATATGCGCCTAATTTATTTACTGTGTTTTATTTACTATTTTTAATTTAACTGATTTCGTACAGATTTTATAAAATAACTATTGTTATACATGGTAAATGGAAAAGTACTGTTATAGCAATAGTTTACAAAGGGGAAAAATATATATACACCATATAAGATTTTTTATTATAAGTCATACCATAATTTATTAGTTTTTCAATTCATACCAATAAATTTTTAATAAATTATACCAAAACAGTAAAAAGAATTAAAGTATTTTAATAAAAATAAAAATTACAAAGAATTTAATATGCAATTCCATATTTTAATAAATTAGAATTAATTTAACAATTATCCCTAAAAAATAGTTGGTGGTTAAATAAGGATATCAATCATTTTCATATCTCTCCAATAACAGTTATTCATTTTTTTACTCTTTGCAGAATTCAAATAGATTCTCTCTCAAAGTTATCCAGATAAATAAAATTCATCGTCAATTAACAGATTCTTCTTCGTTATTCCATTGATACCAAATCTAATACCATATTCAAATACAAAATATTTTAATAAAAAATATACATAGACTATAATTTAGTGTATGGGAAGGATATTAAAATTCATTTCAACAGAATATGTATTAATATTTCATTCATATCAGATTTAATACCACATTCACACACAAAAATTTATTAATAAGAAATGTACTTGGACTATCATTTATTGTATGAAAAATATATAAAAGCAATATAAATAAAATATAAATTAATATTTTATTGATATCAAATTTGAAACTATATTCCTTGGTGAGAATAATCAAGGTAGGACAATTAAGAGAGAGAGAGAGAGAGAGAGAGAGAGAGAGAAAGAGAGAGAGAGAGAGAAATAAGAGATTTTTTCTCCATTTAAAACTCTTCTAATAAATATCCTAATCATTAATTAAGTAAAATTAATTTTTTTCTCTCATTAAAAATTAAAAAAAAAATACAGTAAAAATATAACTTTTCACCTAAACTGATATGACTTGTAATTAAAAGCTTGATTTTGTAAATAGGAAAAGTTACATGTATAATTTATAATTTAAAGACTTAAAACAATATGTGGTGTTATTTTTCCTTTATAAAGTCGGTGGTCTCTCATATATGTAATGGGCAGTTTAATTGTTCAGTGGGCCTAGGTCGGGTTAAAAGAGAGTGATGGGTAATTTTAGTAAAATTGGGTATTTTTGGTTTTATTTTTTAAAATAATTTTCCCGGTGTGACCGTGATTTTATTTATAAGAAAACAAGACTAGAATAAATATCAGTTGGGTTGGGCCAGATCAATGATGAATCAGCCCCATGGTTCTAATTTTTGACAAAAGGGGCCGAGTCCAAAAGTGACCCGACCCACACAACAAAATATCGGATGAAAAGTGTGTAGACACTTCCATTTCCATCCAATTTAGTGGTAATTATGTTAAGTTTAGTAACGATAAATGAATAAATAGCTCAATAATATAATAAAGGACAAAATTAATTAATAAACAAAAGTAAAAGGTATTTTTTTTAATCATTTTTTTCTTTTTACGAAGCTGAAAATGGCCAATAAACCATAAACAAATGGAGAAATCGTGTGTTGATGAAGATGATATCGTGCTTGAAGTTGAATGAAGGAGGAAAACAAATTTTGGGTGAAATCTCTCCTTAGAAACGTGGTAGAGAGGAGAATATTTTGAAATTGAAAAGGGAATTGGAGAATATGCAAGTGAAGGAGATTCCTGAAATTAAGCTCAAAATTGTGGCAATTTTTGTGGATTGCCTAAATCTGATACAAATTGTAACATATTTGTTATATTTGGTAAATAAGGGGAAGTACAGATATGTACAGTAATATAGAGTTTTATTTAGTTATAGGGGTGATTTTCTTTTGCACAACTTTCAACTTATTACCTGCTTTAGTCTAATTTTCTTGAAGCAAAATGGGGTTGCTACTCGCTCGCAACAAATGAAAATGCAAGATCAAGCATTTGCGTGGAAATGGACCTTCTTTATTTCGGTAAAAATTTACTTCCACCGGGTGTTTGCACCAAAATAATGGATGCATGATCTGTTTTTGTTCATATACAATGAACGTTTAATCATGATTAATTAATATATATTATTACTTCATTAAATCACTTAACCATGGTAAATTACATTAGTTTGATGTAAACACCCGCAGTGACCCACTATGGGTAAGTATTTGTCACGCCCCGAAGTAACCCCCTTGACGTAACACGGGACTTGGGACCACAAGTGCCCCAAGCTAACCCCTTGGTCATGGCATACTCAAGCATAACAATAAATAAGAGCGGAAACATAATAGGGAAAATCCAAAAGTAGATAACATAATAGACAAGTCTGGAATCACATAACGATACAAAGTCTAGAAAGAACTTCAGATACTCTCTATGTCTGGAAAGCCTCTACATGACATAAGGAGTTGCTAGGACAAGACCCTAGCTAACTCGAAGTACAGAATTAAGAAGCTAACATAACTAGGAACATATATAGTCCTCGACCTAAGAGGACTCACCACCAGCTGATAAGATGTGGCCTGGGAACTCTAACCACAAGTCTGAGAAGGAACACCTGAATCTGCATCATCAAAGGATGCAGCGCAAGATATGCGTCAGTACTATAGAATGTACTGAGTATGAGGGCGATGCATAAATCATGACAAAACAGTTTGAAACATGCTTAAAGTGATTCATCACATAAAGAAAAAGACATGAACAAGTAATAAGATAAGAAGCATAAGTCATGAAAAAGGTTTAAGTTTCAAATATAAGGTCATATAACTTCATAGCGTAAAATAAGCATGCGGGAGTTTCTCTTAACCGACATCAAACCATGCTGAGCTACATGGAGTTCAGTGTCTTGCACCCACACTGAAAGAGTTGTTCTAACCGGCCAAGGTTAGAACCATTTTATACCAGGATTCTGTCATCATAAGCCTCAAAAGGGCAACCTACGGTGGCACGTAGTTCTGGGACTAAGGGTACTCTCACCCGGTCCAACTCGGTGCTAAATACTACTCCCAAAGCATATATACATGATATGAGCTCACATACATATGACATATCAAATGCCAAACTTGTTCATACTTGTTCATAATATTTTCATACCCCGGATCGTCATACTACTCATGAATTAGGGTTTTGAAATTGATTCATGAGCATTGATGGAACATTGGGTGTCTTATCTTGCATCATACTTCATAACATGGGAAGACTTGCATACTTCATGACTTGTAAAATTTGCATGGCTCTAGTTCAATTTTCATAAAACATATACTTTCATAGAATCGTAGGAACTAGGCATGCACATGCTTGAAAATCCATAAGGAACATGCTTATCAAAATCCAATTTACTCAAATCAACTTTATGCATATAGAGATTTCCATGGTTAAACTTCAATTCATGAAATAAGAGTTAACATGCAAAAACTCATGTGAAATCATGCGATTTTAATAGTAATTTCATAATCAAATCATGAGAAGGTCATATTTGGCAAAATCCATAACAATTGGATAAGAACCCTAATTTGAAGATCATGAAATCAAAATTTGAATTAGGGGTTTTGGGCACAAGGGTGAAAGGAACCCATTGTTGATTACCCACATACCTTGATTGAAGATAACCCACTTGAATTGGAAAGACTTAGGAGGCTTGAACTTGGAGCTTGAGACCTTGAGCTTGGTGGATTATTTTTCTTGTTGGGAGAAGAGTGAAGTAATGAGAAGAAACTTAGGATAATAAGGGTGAAAACCCTACTTGAAATAGCCAAAACGACCTCACTTAGGAGTTAAAATGGTGGGAAATAACCAAAATGCCCCTAGGATTTAACTTTAAAAAATCAGGAAAACGAGTCGGCTTCAGGTCCTACAGATTGGTTCCACGGGTCGTCGTTTGGATGACGACTCGTGGTTCCAATTCGTGGAACCTGGTCATCTGGACAGCCTGCAGAAGACAGTCTACAACTCGACAGGACGGATTTGTCGTTTGAATGACGGGTCATAAAATTGAGTCGTGGAACCTGGGAGAAACCATCCCTCTGATCTATTTCCACGAGTCAACAGGACGGACCCGTCATTTGAACGATGAGTCATCATTTGGACTCGTGGCTTCTGGGGGTACTGTCAGCCTACAAGTCTGATTCCACGAGTTGGAATCACGACCTGTAGAATGGACTACGGTTCGTGAAAACCACTTGTGGTTCTCAGACCTGAGGGCAAACCAGCAGAAGGCAACCACGGATCCATTCCACGACCCGTGGCTCAAATCATGGTCCGTGGTTTGGAGCCGTAATCCCTGGAATATGAATTTTACGAGACTTTTTAACTTAGATAGCTGGATATGTTTTTGGGGTGTTACAATATCTCCCTCTTGGGATCATTCTTCCTCGAATGAAGACTAAACAGGGAAAACTGAGGAGAAAACAGCCCAACCAAACATCAAAACATGGAAATCAAAGAGTAAACATAAAACCTGAACTTTTCAACTTGAAAACATGATAAACTAACTTCATAAAATATGGATGCATGCTAAAATCATGATAGGAACTGATGGAGTAGAATCAGAGGGACATACTAAGGAGGAAACTAGTACCTCAAGCTGAAACTGAATCGGAAAGAAAGAGATGAGGATATTTGTCCTTCATGGCCTCTTTCGCTTCCCAAGTAGCTCCTTCAACAAGTTGATTTCTCCAAAGAACCATTATCGAAGCAACTTTTTTATTCCTCAACCTCCAAATCTGACGATCAAGGATCTCCACGGAAACCTGCTTATAGGTGAGACTATCCTTCACACCCACATCCTCCAAAGGGACAATCAAGATCGGATCACCAACACACTTCTTCAACAAGGAAATATGGAAAATGGGGTGAACCGCTTCTAACCGTGATGGCAAATCCAACTCATAAGCAACCTTACCAACCTTCCTCGGAATTCAATAAGGACCTACAAAATGGGGACTAAGCATTCCTTTCTTGTCAAACCTCATCACACCCTTCATGGGTGAAACCTTAAGGAAAACTCAATCATCAACCTCAAATTCCAACTCCATTCTCCTCACATCCGCATAAGATTTTTGTCGACTCTGAGCGGTCTTAAACCTTTCTCTAATAAGCTGAACCTTCTCCATAGTCTCATGAACTGAATCTGGACCGATCAAGGCTGCCTCACCTACCTCAAACCAACTAATAGGAGATCTGCACCTCCGGCCATAAAGTGCCTCATATGGAGCCATCTGGATGTTAGAGTGAAAGGTGTTGTTGTAGGCAAACTCGATAAGAGGTAAGTGATCATCCCAATTACCTTTGAAGCCAATCACACACGCTCTCAACATATCCTCCAAAGTCTGAATAGTACGCTCTACCTGGCCATCTGTCTGAGGATAAAAAGTTGTGCTAAGCTTCACTTGGGTACCAAAACCTTTCTGAAACGATCTCCAAAGCTGAGATGTAAACTGAGGACCTCTGTCAAAAATGATGGACAAGGGAATACCATGCAATCGAACTATCTCCCGAATCTAGAGTCTGTCATAGTCGTCTGCTGAGTCAGTAGTTTTAACAGCCAAGAAGTGGGATGATTTGGTCATCCGGTCGACAATAACCCAAATGGAATCATGTTGCCTTCGAGTACGAGGCAAACCAGTAATGAAGTCCATATTGATTGCTTCTCATTTCCAAGTGGGAAGGTCAATATCTTGAATCATGCCACCTGGCCTTTGATGTTCCATCTTTACTTGCTGACAGTTGGGACACTTAGCCACAAACCCGCCTATGTCCCTCTTAATACCATTCCACCAAAAGACTTTCCATCGATCACGGTACATCTTAGTAGCACCTGGATGAATGGAATATCTAGAACTGTGAGCCTCAGTCAGAATCTATTATCTCAACCTACCAATATCGATCATATACAAGCGACCCTGGTAATGAAGTACACCATCTCCCTCTTGGGAGAAAACCTCCACCCACCGCTGATGAACTGCACCCGTAAGCTGAAGTAGAATGGAATCCTCGTCTTGCTTTGCCTTCACCTCAGCTACCAAAGATGATTCAGCACCATTTTGTACAATCACCCTACCTTCTGTCGAGTCCATAAGGAGAACTCCCAATCGAGCTAGCCTATGAACCTCTTTAACCAATTCCTTTTTCCCATCATAAACGGAAGACACACTTTCCATGGACAATCTACTCAAGGCATCCGCCACGACATTGGCCTTACCCGGATGGTAAAGCACACTCATATCATAATCCTTAAGAAGCTTGAGCCATTTTCTTTGTCGCAAATTCAACTCCTTCTGAATGAGCACATACTGAAGACTCTTATGATCGATAAATACATTCACATGCACACCATACAAGTAGTGTCTCTAAATCTTCAAAGCAAAGACCACGGCTACCAACTCAAGATCATGAATATGATAGTTCTTCTCATGAGTCTTAAGCTGTCTCGAAGCATAAGCAATCACCTTACCACGCTGCATCAAAACACAACTCAAACCAATCCTAGAAGCATCACAATACACAACAAAATCCTCTAAGCCCTCGAGTAGAGCTAACACTGGAGTTGTGGTCAATCTAGTCTTCAATTCCTGAAAGTTCTTCTCACACAAGTCAGACCACTGAAATTTTACCTTCTTCTGAGTCAATCGGGTCAAAGGGGTAGCAATAGAAGAAAAGCATTCCACAAACCTCCTATAGTAACCAGCCAAACCCAAAAGAGCTCCTAATATCAAACGGGGAAGTAGGTCAGGCCAGTTCTTTACTACCTCAATCTTTTGAGAATCCACCCGAATACCATCTTTAGTCACAATATGACCTAGAAAAGCAATAGACTGCATCCAAAACTCACACTTGCTAAACTTAGCAAACAACTGTCT
The DNA here is from genome assembly GCA_003996215.1 of Jaltomata sinuosa. Classification (NCBI taxonomy): domain Eukaryota; kingdom Viridiplantae; phylum Streptophyta; class Magnoliopsida; order Solanales; family Solanaceae; genus Jaltomata; species Jaltomata sinuosa. Next base: position 122,132 of record QJPP01000203.1, read on the forward strand.
ATCCTTGAGAGTTTGCAACACAACTCTCAAGTGATCCGCATGCTCCTCCTCACTCCGAGAGTAGATGAGGATATCATCAATGAAAACGATCACAAACATATCCAAATACTGCTTGAACACACGGTTCATCAAATCCATAAAGGCTGCAGGAGCATTAGTTAGACCAAAAGATATAACAACAAACTCATAATGATCATACCGAGTCATGAAGGCAGTCTTTGAAATATCACACTCTCTAACACGAAGCTGATGATAACCAGACCTAAGGTCTATCTTGGAGAAGAAACTAGCACCCTGAAGCTGATCGAACAAGTCATCAATCCTAGGAATGGGATATTTATTCTTGATTGTGACCTTGTTCAACTGGCGGTAGTCAATACACATTCTAAGAGAGCCATCTTTCTTCCGAACAAACAAAACTGGGGCACCCCATAGAGAAATGCTAGGCTTGATGAAACCCTTATCAAGAAGATCCTTCAACTGATCTTTTAATCCCTTAAGTTCCGCGGGCGCCATTCTATAAGGAAGAATAGAGATAGGATTCGTATCCAGAAGAAGATCTATCCCAAAGTCGATCTCGCGATTGGGAGGGACTCCGGGCAAATCCTCGGGGAACACTTCTGGAAATTCATTAACAACAGGAACAGACTGAAGATATGGGGTTTCGGACTCCATGTCCATGACCCAAACAATATGATAGACATAACCCTTAGAAATCATCTTCCTAGCCTTAAGATAAGATATAAAGTGACCTTTCGATGAAGGGGGACTACCTTGCTGTCATGCCCTATTTTTACCAAGGTTAGATAAAGCACAACTTATTGACTCTAAAAGAATTTTTATTATATACAGAGTCGCCACCTAATTTTTAAGGAAAATAAGGAAACCTATTTTTGATTATTGACATGTATGACTCACATTTTAATCTGCGAAACCCATTTGAGATTCTAGGTAAGAGTTCAAGTTATTTCGAAGGGAAGGTGTTAGGCATCCTTCGGAATCCACAAATGTGGTACCCGGCTAAACTTAATTTTTAAAGAGAGAGGTAAAAAAATATTTTTTGAGAAGTATAAATATGAACAGTAAAAAATATATATATACAAGTGCAAAGAATAATTTTAAAATATGTACATAAGAGTATGAAAAATGTATTTTTATATGTATGAGAAATTTAGTATGTATGAAAATTTATATGTAAGAAAGTATACGGGAAAATAGCTCAAGACACACCTAAATTATGGCTGAAATTGTTGTTACACACTCTAACTTTGTGGGGGTCCTATGACCCCCCTGAACTATTTTATAGTGTAATATTGTGGGTATTATTAGCATAGATGGACATGCAAGTGAACACACGTATAAGCAGCAACTTTAAAATAGTAGATTGAAAGTAAAAATCACATGAAATTGGAATTATTTGTGTTATTTGATCAATAATCATGAAGATAAAGTTAGAGAGTTTAAAGAAAATTCTAGGGTTAATGGAAGATAAATTAACATTAATGAGAACGAACCCCTCTTTTTGATAGCGTGTGAAAGAACTTACTTTAGTTTGAGTGATTTAATGGTCAAGCTAAGCTGATAATACTCTAAATATTACACTATAAAATAGTCCAGGGGGGGTCATAAGACCTCCACAAAGCTAGAGTGTGTAACAACAATTTCGACCATAGTTTATGTGTGTTTTGAGACATTTTCCCAAAGTATACAAAAGAGTGTAAAAGAATGTATATTGTTAATATGAAAAGTATGTAAATATGTTAATATAAATAGATACTATTACGAAATATATATATATAAGAAAAATGTGTAAGTAATATATGTCTAAGTACATTGAGTAAAGAATGTAAAAAATGTAAAAAAATATGTATAATGTAAAGAAATGTGAAAAAATATGTATAATGTAAAGAAATGTATCGAAAAGATTGTACAATGATTACATCGATTGACTTGCGTTTTTTATTATGTAAATACTATTTCACTTTTGCAAGAAAAAATGAGTTTAAGAATGAGAAAAGAATATATAAAGAATCATTTGCAAAGTTTAAGTAAAAATGATTAAAAGGATGGTTTGAAAAATAAAAGACGGCCTAATATCTGCGTGAAGTAAAAATGTGAACTAATTACCTAAGTTGAACTGATTTATTTGTAAAGTATTTACGGTCTAAGTTTTGCCTATGCACGTAATAATGAATAAGTAAATAAAACACACCTCCCCCCCAAAGCTCCAAAAATAAAGTTTTCACTATATTTTATCTTTTGTACAATTACAAGAATTACAAGAATATAAATAAAAGCAATAAATTTTGGAGAGATTTTCAAACCCCTTTTAATTGTCATCTTCGGAAGTATCTTCACGTACCTGTATAAACACTTAGTAAAAAATTCAATAACAAATAAATATTTACCAAAATAAGTTAAAGAAATACATATATGTATGTAAATATAAGAAAATAGAATTTTATTATAGTATCAGCTCAGATATGTAGTTGAACTAAGTTTTAAATACGCCATGGCTGCGAAACATCGGTTGGCCACCCGAGATCACCTCGCCAAGATACGGATCATAAAACTTTTTATTTCGTCTTTGTAATATTAAGATTTCGTCATCGCCCAAAATTTATTTTTTCCATTACGTATGTATATATGTACCCGTCTTTTTTTATTGTGGAGGCCTCAAAAATCGACGGAGTTTTTTCATTGGCCAATTTATTTTATTCCGTTCAAATCAATAATGTCAATATGAAAACCAACTTAACAGAGCATCAAAGGAGCCTGTGGGCAGCCCTGAAAAGCAGCCAAATAAAATGTCAAAAAGCAGCCCCATAATAAGCCAATTAGTAGTGGAGCAAAACCATCTCCGGAGTAAATTTTCGGGTGAAAAATGAGCGCAAAATCAGCAAACAATAATCTGAAAAACAGCAATAATATATGGTAGAAACACAGAGATAAACATAAGTAGCCGGGAAATACCCAACGCCGCCTGGAACAACCAAACATTCGTGTAAATTCGTTAGCCAGATACAAACATTTAACAGAAGCAAAATAACATAGCACAACAATAAAGATCTGAAAAAATGGAGCTCACCGGAGAAATAATAACTCCGGCCAGATCTGTAAAGGCAAACATATACAAACTAAATTAGACCAATTATCAAAAACAATGAAGGCCAGAAAACATTCAAACGGTCAGATCTAAAAAAGATCCTCCCAAATCTGAAGTTTAGGGGCCATTTTGTTCGCCGGAGCTCTAGTTTTTTGGGTCAAACTTTGGTACTTTTCAGCAAAATAGTGGCGGGAAAAGAAGGGGGCAGCGCAGTGGTGGTGGCTCATCGTCTCCGGCCGTCCGGTGATCAAATCCGGCAGCGGCAATGAGAGAGAGCAATAGAGATATGGAGCTTGAGAAAGAGAGAAAAGTGAGAGGGAGAGGAGAACAAAATCTGAAAATAAAATGCTTCTATGTGTAGTGTGTGTCTTTTTTATTAAAAAAATATATTAACCCCTCCCATATTTATATAATATAACATAAACCCCTCTTTGATCCCAAAAATAATAATTTTTACTCTTTTATTCTTTAGTTATTATCTAGTGAATTTTTTATTTTATTAATCAATGCACAAAGTTATTAACTAAAGGACGATAGCCGCACCTAGTCATGTCAAATATCACCTTTTAAAAAGATGATAAAACCTTGACTTGACCAAACTTTTATAGTGTATTTTTAATTAATTGCTCCGACTTCTCGCGTTTGCGAAATGTATATAAAAAAATGTAAATAATGTATAAAAATATGTGCGTTGGTATGTAATCACAAAAATAAATATAAGAATAAAATGTAATTAGCTAAAGAAAATATATTGTAAATGAGTAAAAGTGTAGTATTATTATTGTGTACGTGGGCAGATGACTGTAAAAAATATTGTGATTACCAAAATTGTATAATGACAATTAATTGATAAAAATCTTAATATTTACAAAAATAAAGGATAATTATCACTAAATTGTAAGGTAGTAAAAATGTGACAATAAATTAATAAAAATCTTATTATTTATGAAATTAAGAATAATTAACAATGAATTGTAAAAAATAAAAAATATATCAATAAATTGATAAAACTCCTAAAATAAAGATGATTATCAATAAATTGTTATATTTCAAGAAAAAAAGTGTAAAAAATATGTTGTGCTCTTTAACGATCAGGAGACCTGAAGACGCTAATTTTAAGCACGGAGAGCCAAAATTGGGTGTCAACAGTTGCCCCTTTTCGACTAAAGATGATGTAAGAATTTTTTAGAGAAAACGTTGACATGAAGCCAATTTTGCTCGACGAAAAATTATATATATTTTTTTTTGATAAAAACATGATCGAACTCTTATTTAGAGTTGTCTACATACCTTGAATTGCACGAGGATCAGGCCAGGTATAGTTCAGAAGTTGAGGCAAGTTACCTCTTGTCCTATTGTTCGGGGCGGACGACCCTGTGAAAATAATTAAAGGAAAAGACTATTTGAGAACAGAAGCATTTACATATTCCCAATGCCTTTTTCAAAATTGCCCTAGTGCTGAGTTGTGAGACGCTGGAATGCAAAATTGTGTACTTGCTAGGGAAAAAAAGTGATTATGATATGATGATGACCAAACTCTTTATAGAGCTTCCTACATGTCTCGAGATCACGAAAATCAGGTTTATGTAGTTCGAAAAATGTGAGGATGTGTGAGAAGGGATGATTTGGTGTCAATTTTGAATGCTCCAAGTATCAAATTAATGACACTGGATATGTGAGAGGGATTGTTGGTCATTAAAGACCTGATCGCCTACATATCCCATGTTTGTGTGATGTAAGTAGAGTGGTGCTTGAGAATGATGTCTTCATATTGTATAAATGCAGTGTTGATGAAACAGAATAGAGTCTCAGCTTGTTCCTCGAGACTTTGAGTCAAAATCTGATTTGTTTCTCAGAGCGTTGGAATGGAAAGGGGATCCTGGGTTGTGTGCCAGGACCTTGATGAAAACTTCGGGTTGTGTGCCGAAGCGTTAATGAAATGGAATCTTGGGTTGTGTGCCAAGATTCTGATACGTACTCCAGTTTGTGTGCCAGAGTTTTGAATGAATAGAATCTTGGGTTGTGTGATAAGATCCTAATGTATGCTTCGGTTTGTGTACCGAATCTTTAATGAAATAGAATCTTAGGTTGTATGCCAAGATCCCGATGCATACTTTGGTTTGTGTGCCGGAGTGTTGATTAGAATGGAATCTTGAGTTGTGTGCCAAGATACTGATGCACACTTCCGTTTGTGTACAGGAGCTTTGAATGAAATGGAATCTTGGGTTGTGTGCCAAGATCTTGATACATGCTCCGGTTTGTGTGCTGAAGCGTTAGTGAAATGGAATCTTGGGTTATGTGCCAAGATTCTGATGCATACTCTGGTTTGTGCGACGAAGCGTTAATGAAACATAATCTTGGGTTGTGTGCCAAGATTCTGATGCATACTCTGGTTTGTGTGCCAGAGCATTAAAATAAAATGAAATCTTGGGTTGTGTGCCAAGATCTCAATGCATACTCTGGTTTATGTGCCAGAGCTTTGAATAAATACCCGCATTTGAAGGTGGGCTCCTTTAAAATATGCTAAAAAATGTAAATACCCGCATTAGAAGGTGGGCGCCTGTAAAAGGGACTTGAATGTAAATACCAACATTAGAAGGTGGGTGCCTGTGAAGGAAGAAAACTTTTTGATTCTTTTTTTTTTTTGGTTGTAAGAATGTTGAAAAGAAAATCATGTCTTGACTTTCAGTTGGTACCAATAATTAGTCTTATGCATAAGAATTCCACCATCTTTCCCAGCTAACCGAGATCAACTTCGGGTAATTCCAATAAATGGTACCTCAGACGTACCTAAGTATCGACAAAATTTATTCATCTTGATTCAAACAAAGAATTTTGAACTATACTTTTCCTCATATTTCACGTGCCTCACCAAAAGAAGGTCCTATTTTTTCACACATTTGAGTATTTTAATTTTAGGACATTTTGAGAAGTGCACTCACACTCAGAAGGATGTTTAATGCATGCAATTGTGATACCATAGGCTTGGCCTTCATGTAAGTATTCACTAATGTGAAAACACTTGAAATAGGATCATGTAGGGCTTTTATCAGCTTGTAATGTAGGCTTGGGGACGGGTAGGATATTATTTGGGATAAAAGTGACTAATCCTCCCTTGAGCATGCACTGTATTTGTGCTTTGACATTTGTTGAATTTGAACGCTTGGTCTTCTTTGTTTCGTAGTCCCTTTCTTTGAATTTGTATCGACTTTTTTTCGTTGTTCGAGTCTTTTTTTCCCCTTTTGGAGTTCTTTTCTTTTCTCTTCTTTTTTTTTTTTTTTTTTTTGAAATTTCTCCACATTTGTTGGAGTGTTTTTTCCCCTTTTTTTGGGATTTCTCTATGTTTTAATTTGTGGGGAATTTTACTCCTTCTTTAAAGTCGTATTTTCATCTTTATTCCTCTGGGACTTTGCATCTTATGCCTTTGGCATCTTTGATCTTGAATCTTTGTTCGTCATTTGCACATTTTAGTGCGCCCAGAGAGGTCGGGCCAAAAGAGGATAGTGCATGTAAGCACTCAGACAGGTATAGGCTGAGATGTGGTTGTTCAAAGAAAAGGCTTTAGGCTCAAAGGGGAAATGCTAGGGATAATGTCGTTTGGTAGGTTATGAAAGGCTCAATCGGGTCAAAGAATAACATCAAAATCAGTCATCTCCAACTCTACTAGGTCCGCTAAAGTGACTCTGTGAAGGACTGAGATAGGGCAATTTCGGTAGATTTTTTCGGCTAGGATTGACTCACCAACAAGAGTAGAAACACAAAAGGGTTCTAAAAGCAATTCAGAACAAACTTCAAACTTGCATGCTACAAAAAGGGTCACAAAAGATAAGGAGGCACCGGGGTCCAACAAAGCATACACATCAAAAGAGAAGACTTTCAACATACCAGTAACCACATCTGGGAAACCCTCCTGATCCTGACAAGAGGACATAGCATAAAGGCGATTCTGGCGCTGACCACTAGAACTAGAAGTTGTGCCCTTTTGGGATGGTCGACCTCCTGAAGCTGCTGGGGTAGACTGATTCCTACCACCTCTCTGCCCCTTCTTAGCTGAAGGGAAATCTCTAAGCAACTGTCCAGTCTGTCCACACCCATAGCATGCACCCGTGCCCAAACGACACTCTCCCGGGTGATTCTTCCCACACCTGGTACAAACGGGAAAAGAAGGCCTCTTAGCAACACTTCCCTGAGACTGGGAATAAGAACCAGATCCTCTACTACCCTGATCATGACGAGGCTTCTGAGCCTGGGTAGGAGCACTAGCAGAAGAATGAACGGATCCTGATGACTTCTTCTGGAAAGAAGAGCGATGTCCACCTCCGGACCTGAGATGACCAAAACCTGATCCCTCGGATCTAACCCTCTTGTTCTCCCTTGCCATCTCTCTAAGATTGTCCCCCTCAATCTGATGGACATGAGTCATGAGTCGAGAAATGTTCATATCACTCAACAACAAAGCAGACCTACGCTCTTTCTTCACCATATCAGAAACCCCATATATAAACTTGCTCATCTGATCATGCGGGTCTGCTACCATGGAGGGAGCATATCAAGACAACTGAGTGAACTTCAGACTATACTTTTGCACCGACATCGAACTCTGTCTCAAGTTCATAAATTCCTCCACTTTCGCTTGCCTCAACTCTCGGGGAAAGAACCTATCAATAAAGGACCTCTCAAAACACTCCCAAGTCGTGGCGACCGGGTCCCTCACCCTAGTCTCCTTCCATTGCGTGAACCAAATATGAGCCACATCCTTGAGTTGATATGATGCAAGCTCAACACAATCAACCCCAACCACTTGCATAACTTCAAAGATCTTCTTCACTTCATCAATAAAGTTGAGCGGGTCCTCACTCACTTTTGAACCCCAAAATTCAGGTGGGTTCATCCGGACAAAGTCACGAACTCGGGCCGCTACCCCACCTTGAGGATGAACGGGGGCAGGAGCCTGCTGATTAGCCTGAGTGGCCAAAGCCTGGGCTAGCAAATGGATGGCGTTCCTGAACTTCTCATTCGTGACATCGAGAACCAAAACGGGAGGAACAGCATTCCGAGCAGCTCGGGGAGGCATAGCACATCGAGGAGGCATAGTCTGAAACTTACAAGATAAGGATTAAAGGGACATTAAAGTTAAGTTCTATCGCACGACGTGATCATGAAAGAAGTGAAGTTTTTCTAAGATACCTCATAGATTCCCCCTCATGTGTGTGGCGCACTTCACACACATGAAAGAGACTCTACTCGATGCGGCTTTCAGACATCCTAGGACTCTTGAACCTGAGGCTCTGATACCAAGTTTATCACGCCCCGAAGTCTCCCCCTGGATGTAACACGGGACTTGGGACCACAAGTGCCCCAAGCTAACCCCTTGATCATGGCATACTAAAGCATAAAAATAAATAAGAGAGGAAGCATAATAGGGGGAATCCAAAAGTAGATAACATAATAGACAAGTTTGGAATCACATAACGATACAAAGTCTAGAAAGAACTTCAGATATTGTCTATGTCTGGAAAGCCTCTACATGACATAAGGAGTTGTTAGAACAAGACCCTAGCTAACTCAAAGTACAGAATTAAGAAGCTAACATAACTAGGAACATATATAGTCCTCGACCTAAGAGGACTCACCACCAGCTGATAAGATGTGGCCTGGAAACTCTAGCCACGAGTCTAAGAAGGAATACCTGAATCTGCATCATCAAAGGATGCAGAGCAAGATATGCATCAGTACTATAGAATGTACTGAGTATGAAGGCGATGCATAAATCATGACAAAACAGTTTGAAACATGCTTAAAGTGATTCATCACATTAAGAGAAAGAAATGAACAAGTAATAAGATAAGAAGCATAAGTCATGAAAAAGGTTTGAGTTTCAAATATAAGGTCATATAACTTCATAACGTAAAATAAGCATGCGGGAGTTTCTCTTAACCGACATTAAACCATGCTGAGCTACATGGAGTTCAGTGTCTTGCACCCATACTGAAAGAGTTGTTCTAACCGGCTAAGGTTAGAACCATTTCATACCAGGATCATGTCATCATAAGCCTCAAAAGGGCAACCTACGGTGGCACGTAGTTCTGGGACTAAGGGTACTCTCACCCAGTCCAACTCGGTGCTAAATACTACTCCCAAAATATATATATACATGACATGAGCTCACATACATATGACATATCAAATGCCAAACTTGTTCAACTTGTTCATAGTATTTTCATACCTCGGATCATCATACTACTCATGAATTAGGATTTTGAAATCGATTCATGAGCATTGATGGAACATCGGGTGTCTTATCTTGCATCATACTTCATAACATGGGAAGACTTGCATACTTTATGACTTGTAAAATTTGCATGGCTCTAGTTCAATTTTCATAAAACATATACTTTCATAGAATCGTAGGAACTAGGCATACACATGCTTGAAAATCCATGAGGAACATGCTTATCAAAACTCAATTTACTCAAATCAACTTTATGCATATAGAGATTTCCATGGTTAAACTTCAGTTCATGAAATAAGAGTTAACATGCAAGAACCCATGTGAGATCATGCGATTTTAATATTAATTTCATAATCAAATCATGAGAAGGTCATATTTGGCAAAATCCATAACAATTGGATAAGAACCCTAATTTGAAGATCATGAAATCAAAATTTGAATTAGGAGTTTTGGGCACAAGGGTAGGTACCCATTGTTGATTACCCACATACCTTGATTGAAGATAACCCACTTGAATTGGAAAGACTTAGGAGGCTTGAACTTGGAGCTTGAGACCTTGAGCTTGGGGGATTCTTTTCCTTTTTGGGAGAAGAGTGAAGTAATGAGAAGAAATTTGGGCTAATAAGGGTGAAAATCCTACTTGAAATAGCCAAAATGACCTCACTTAGGAGTTAAAAGGGTGGGAAATAACCAAAATGCCCCTGGGATTTAACTTAGAAAAAATCAGAAAAAAGAGTCGGCTTCAGGTCCTACGGATTGGTTCCACGGGTCGTCGTTTGGATGACGACTCGTGGTTCCAATTCGTGGAACCTGGTCATCTGGACAGCCTGCAGAAGACAGTCTACGACTCGACAGGACGGATCCATCATTTGAATGACGGGTCGTCAAATCGAGTCGTGGAACCTGGGAGAAACCATCCCTCTGATCTATTTCCACGAGTCAACAGGACGGACCCGTCGTTTGAACGACGAGTCGTCGTCTGGAATCGTGGCTCCTGGGGGCACTGTCAGCCTACAAGTCTGATTCCACGAGTTGGAATCACGACCCGTAGAATGAACTACGGTCCGTGAAAACCACTCGTGGTTCTTAGACCTGAGGGCAAACCAGCAAAAGGCAACCACGGATCCATTCCACGACCCGTGGGTCAAACCACGGTCCGTGGTTTGGACCCGTAATCCCTATAATATGAATTTTCTGAGACTTTTTAACTTAGATAGTTGGATATGTTTGCGGGGTGTTACAGTATTTACCCTTTATTTCATTATCACAAAGATTTTAATATAAGGAAAATTAGACGAAATGTCTATTGGGTCAAATTTCTTTACTCAAAATAACTTAATTATTATTAATTACTTAAAATAATCATCCGGCCACTTTTTCTTACAGGTGAAGTGCATCGATCACATGTGCTAGCTTATTAAGTAGAAAACATGTCTTACGGAAGAGCAATTTGCTCAAGGAATTTTATTCCTATTTTTAACCCCTTTTGTTTGAAGAAAAAAATTGAATTTCTCTTAATTGCACCTACTTTTGAAGAATATAGACTGAATTTCTCTTATATTTTAAGCTCATTGATAATATTTGTAATACTACTATTTTGTTTTATTGTATTGGTCAAGCAAATAGTTATTTGTCTATTCAGTGCTTAGCTCAAATATTAAAATTTGGCCTACCGCAAACGTGAATCATTTTGAGTTAATAATATAGCAAAAGACTCAAAACATTGGGAGGAGTTCATATCCTAAATTTGGGACTGTTTAGATTAGATTTGAGTTGGTCGGGATTGAAAAAAAATTCAACTCGTTGAGAAAAGATGAACTAATGTATAAATAGTGTTTATATATGTATATACATCTCTAATACATAGTTATACATCATATATACATGATTATATACTATTTATACAATATTGATACATTACATAATATCAATATATTAGATATATATGCGACTATTTTGTTGAAATTCTTTTTGTCATCCGTACAATTATGTAAGAAGCCCTTAATATAACTACATTTACTAGATTAGTTCCTTCTTGTAATGACACTTCTTAATTTTTTTACTTTCAATCTCAATAATATTGCATCTTTCAGCAAAGACAATCTTATGTTCTTTTTTACACAATAGCTAAGCATTTTTTAATTGCAAAATTTTATCTTTTCCCTTTGAACCATAGCTAAATTTTTATCTAAATTCATACGTAAACTCTTTCAAATCGTCCCAAAATTGAAAATCAAGTTTCTCAAGACGTTGCAACCTAACCGGATATCACCCCATCAAAATAATTCAATTTTGCGGATTCAAAAAAATTTGTCCCAAGCTTCAATAGGCTTCAATAGATTTTTGACTCCAATCAGTTTGTCGACATTGATTCAAACTTCAATTCGTTGTTAAAATTATTGTTTCGTGGTTGTTTGTAAGATTGGTTAGGGAACAAAATTTAGAAAAAACATTTTTTAGTTGGACAATCGACCATTCGATGTTCTTTTTGTTTGAAATTCGAAAACTTATTGCAACATTGTAATTTTGATGATTGTTGTTGTTGTTGAAATCACTTGAGTGACATTGGTTGGAGTTGAAAACCAGGAGTACAATGTTGTTCTAGAATGGTAATGTTGAGGTTCCATGCAAATTCATTTCGGAGCTTGAGATTGAAATTTTCAAAATTTAAAAAGTATTATAAATCGAAGTGGATATTCAAAAAATTTGTTGATAACACTTGCATGAAATGTATACTAAATTTTGAACTACATTTGAGCTGGTTTGATTCAGTATTGAGAGAAAATTCAATGCCGAAATTAGATGTAGATGAAGAATAGGAAACAACACGAAATGTGTATATCTACGTATATCCTCTATGTATATCTGTGTATCCATGTGTATTCTTTGTATATCTGTATGATATATATGGATGTACAGTAATATACATTTGATATACATGTGATACAGAGGCTTTATTTCAAGAGTTAATGCATAGCTAGCCCCTTAAACTTGCTAGGAGATTTTATTTATACACTTGGACTAAGTCATATTTCAATTGAACACCTCAGTTCCTAATAAAGTGTTTTAATGAGACGCTTTCAAATTAAAAGTTGAAAAAAAAATTGTATGTGTTTTCATTCGTCTATTAGATAGTTATGACAACCACATAAAATATATTATCTCCTCTAATTATACGCATCCACCTCAAGTAAAAAATATCTAGGTTTTTACGATTCATTGAGACGAATGCGTGCAATTAGAGAAATGACATATTTTATTTGGTTAACTTAACTACCTAATAGATGAATAAGAATACATGCAAAAAAAAATTCAAAATTTGAATTGAAAATGTCTAATTGGAATATTTTATCAGGAGTTGAGATGTTCAATTAAAACAGTGCTTAGTTCGAGCGTCTAAATGAAATATTCTGACAAGTTTAAGAGACTGAGTATGTATTAAGCCCCCATTTGAAAATGATTTGAAATCAGATTGGTTTGAAGTTGAAGTTTTATTTGAATATGCAATTTGAATTTCTTAAGTTGTATTTTTTCCTCATAAATATGAAAACCCCACAAACTGTGAAAACTATCAAAAAAATTAATTCTTATACATTCTTATCAAATGGGCAAACCATTATTCATAAATATGATATCGGAATATCCTAAGACGCTGCATTGATAAATCGCATATTTCCATGTTCCTTTTAAAAATAAATATTTATGATTACAAACTTCCAAATGCGCATAATTTTATAAAGATTCACTAGTCAATAATAGTAATAACTAGTTATTATTTAATACAATTCTTTTATATAGTCAGATTATTTCTTGGGTAACTTACATAAAACACATGTTTAGGAGCTAATTACTCTTTTTCCCATCACAATCCCGACGGGATACATCCCAAACCACTCGGATACATCTCAAACCACTCAGATACATCGGCATCTTTGGTTTTACCTCTGATATATCGGCATCCCGCATGTATCAGAGGGGTTACAATATATATCCGCATGTATCAGAGGGGTTACAACATGTATCCGAGGATTGGGATATATCCGATGGGTGAGATGTATCCGAGGTGAGGCAATGTATCCCGAGGTGAGGCGATTTATCCGACGAGTTTTTTGATTAACATGTGGTATATTAAGTAATTAAAATAGAGTAGTGAAAGAGTTAGTAAATATAGTAAGGAGGCATGTCTCTTTAGGTAGTTTATCCTTATTTCTTCACGTAGCATGAATTATTATTTTTTACAAAATTTAAAATGATGAGTGTGTTTTTATAAAATATAAACTTACGGTCATTATACTTTATATCTAAATAAAATTGAAAACATAATTTGATATCCCAAATTTTATTTTTTAGAGAATTTGAGATTTGAAATAATGATCTTAAATCACATATTCTAACATTAATTTGAAATCATGATCGCATCCAATTGCCTACTAAATCTTATTTCAACTTCTATTCTCTAAAAGTACATTTTGAAAAGCTTTTCTTACAAATAATATTGTGAAACAGACAGATTTTATAAATCAACTAATCTACTGTCCAGTGGAGCCTTGTGCACCCATACATCTCTATATGCTTTTATATAGGTTTCATTTACTCATTTCCCCAAAAATAATCTTGGTTCATAGTCAACTGCCACAATAAAATGAAAAGTTTAAAATTGTTGTAAAATATATTTACTTAGATGTCTACTACCCAAATGTAACTCTCACTATTCATCCCTATTATTTTTCTCCATTATGAAGAAGATAACCTCCACCATAAACTTTCATTATTCTTGTAACCTTACACCTCCATAACCTCCTCCATTATATCTTGGTTAATGTCACAATATTGACAACCTTTAGTATGCCTCTATGAACACTATAAATAGAGGCATATGATCTCATATTGTATACACTTGAAATGCTTGAGAAACACTTGATACTTGGAAGAATAAGAAACACTCTCATCTCTTCTCTTATATTGTCTACTTTCTTGTTTATATTATTGTTCTTTTGTTCTTGGTTTTACAACACGTTATCAGCACGAAACTCTAATCACATTTTGATCTTCCACTTCAAAAGTCAGATCGGAAGTTTGGGTAAGAATTTTATCTTTTTTGCCAATTTAATTAAGAAGAGAAGGTGAGATATGTTTCCTCTTCATAATGTTCTGTTTACTTTACTAATGTTATGTTCTCTTTGAAGTTATATTGATACTGCTTTTTGTATGTGAAATATGTGGTATGTTTTAGTTACTGGGTAATATCTGATATGCTTTGTTCTTTCCGTTTTGTTAGTTTGTTGACTTTGTTTCATAGGAATTACTCTTAATATAGATCTTGTATGGTTAAAGAAAAAAAAACTTTACCACCACTATTAACATGATTTGGCTTGCGTATCTTTTGTTTCAATGATAATGTTAGGTATTAGAATTTCATGTTCACTTTTATGATTAATTATAGTGAAGGTTTCTATGAATTTTAAAAGCTAATGTTTGTCAGTAAATATCAAAAACAGATTAATAAAACAAAAGGAAGAATAAGTTATGACAAGTACACATTTATTATATATTTTATATTTAATTGTTTAAACTTTTGGGTAGCATAATTATGTTTTAAATGCACACAAAGAATGTGTAGTTTTCTTGGTATGATTAAGAATGTGGAAATACATGCCTTTATGCAATTTCTTTCTTGTAATTCATAAGTAACAATAAATTGAAGGCTATATGAGTGCATGCCTTCCCTATTTCCTTTTATTTTTAAGTGCTTATTGGCAGAATCAAACACAAGTTTTTCAATGGATCATGCTTGAGTAATAAGTAGTATTGTTATGTCTAATGAATTTTACATTTCAGAGCACGATGAGGTTAAGACATCAAATTTAAATGCTAATGTATCATTATGATAAAATGGTTGGGTTCAACTCTTACAGAATTATGGTTGAACATGCCTTTTTTTATGAATAAGATGGTAGATTCAAGTTCTATCGCACCAAGAGGACAAGACATTGGTTTGAGTCCTGATGCACCATGATGATAAGGTATTGGGTGTGGACTTATGGTCTAACACGCTTTTTTATGGGTAAGACGTTGGGTTAAGTCCCAACGCAATATATTGATTATAATGATGATCGAGGCAAAACAATGGACTTTTAATAAAAAAGTCATGAAATCCGCCACATTAATTTGCTACATTCTTTGATGTGAATGTGGTAGCGGTGCATATTAAGTCTGAAAGAAGACAAGTGATTTTATATATGTGGGCGTGAAGAAATAAAATTGTAATAGTCATCATCATGGTAAAAAGAAAGAACATTATCGGTTCTCAAAATGGTCCTTCAAAAGTGAAGGTAATTTACCATCAATTGGTATGAAAGGTATTGGGCACACAATTTTCGTGCGATATATGTCGCGCCCCATTTTTTCTCGCGAAAAGCAGGATTCGACGTGACAACTCTCTTTTAGGAAAAGAGGGTGAAGAGTCGCCACCTAACGAATTTAAGGCGCGTTAGGGCACCGTTCTAACTAATTAAATTAAATTTTTATTTTTTTAAGTCTACGCAACCAGAAATCGGGTAAGGATTCAAGTTACCTCGAAAGGAAGGTGTTAAGCACCTTTCGAGGTCCACAAATGTGGGTCCCGGCCAGATTCGTTATTTATGTGGGGAATTATGTGATAAACAAAGGTCGATTAATAAATTAAAGTAAAAATCTTATTTTAAAAAGAAACAGATAAGTTAGGCTCTAATTAAATTATTAATAAATCTAAGTGAGAAAGAAATAAGCGTGAATCACAATTAAAATACATGAACAAGTAAATAAGAAGAGATAAGCGAGAGAATAGAATTTACACAATGATATAAAGAAGATAACTTAATTACTAAGTGACTTAGTTAACTACCCCAAACAAATGGAAAGAAACAAACCTAGGTTAATTTTAACCTATTCGGATCAGCGCCCGGCTTATTTATCGAAGACAATTCCGAAGACATTGTCGTATTCTGCTCGGGTCGATTTCCATCATGTCCGTCTATCTACCCGCCTAAGTTGGTTATTAAGATTATTATCCTGAGAGCGCACTAAACAAATGAAAAATACTAACGCGTCTTAAGATGCTTACCCGTCCCAACTTAATGTCCAAGAGGCATTTGGACTTACTATTTGGGTATGCGTCTAGACAAATAAAGTCTTAGGTTTCCTAATTAAACACGGAAAGCGTCAAACAAAACAAGGAGGGTTTTACTGCAAGTAGCACGTAATTATCTCAAATAAGCCTCTTAATTAATTAAAGGATTAACACATCTCACACAATTAACATCCTTATTAATTGCACCTATAGCCACAATTTATAATGATTTGACATGCAAAACTCATCAATTAAAAATCCATAGGCAAAGTTTCTGGTTACTTGATATGCTGAGAACACATTTAATCTCTCAAACAAGGTAATTAATAATTTAACATGCTGAAATTGATAGCCAAATAATTTAGTACGCTGAAACAAGTTTTAACCTGGGCGTGATCTAAACTGATTTTAAAGCTTAAGATATGGTGACTAATTTATTTAAAGTGCTGAAACTGATAACTAATTGACATGCTAAAAATTTGTTTAGTCCTATAGGCATAATCTCTATTTTTAACTTGCAAAATAACTAATTTAATCATGCTGAGACTGATTTTAATATGCTGAATTAAATTTGACAGATTTAAACATGCTGAAAACTGAAACTAACATGCTGAAACTGTTCTAACTCATAGGCGTGATTTCTAATTTTAATGGAACTACTTTAAATCCTATAGGCATGGTTTCTAATTATTTAAATGAAACTGATTTACCCACGGATATGATTTTTTTATCTAAAATAATGAAACGAACTCGAATCATATAAGCAGGGCAATAATAAAACCGAATTTCTAATCAGACTTTTATATTAAACATGCTGAACTTCACGATTTCTGATTGAGTTGTCATATTAAACATGCTAAAAATTAACGAGCCTTACGAACATGATTCTAATCACTGAAGACATGTTAAGACGAAACTATAGGCATAATTTAACGAATGAGATTAATAGAGATCCTATAGGCATGATTTCTATAGTTTACAATTAAGCAAGTAGCACGTAGTTTGCCCCTCCCCCATAGCAGTCCCCTAAAGTATCTTATTTGTCGCTGAAGTTTATACAAAATATTACAGACCCAAATGAATGAATATACAAAGAGTAACAAAATTAATAAAATCTAAGGTCTATAGAAATCTCCTAGTCTCGGGCAACTCTTCACTGTACCATCTTCTAACAACCTGTCAAACATGTAAACACAAGGTTCGGAGGACCCAATTACACCCCCATAAGACCGTCCCTGACATGTCAGAGTTCCTGAGGATCTCAAGGATCCTAGGCAGTGCTTATGTCAGGGAATAGGGGTGCGTTAAAACCTCCATTCACTACCAAATGCCATGAAGCCAAGCCAAGATGAACCCAAATATAATCATACCAACGGCCAGCAATACTATAAAGAAATACGCCCCTTTTTTTTTACAAGTAACATTGATTCATAACTAAGGCGTATAAATAATAGAAAGAAAAGAAATGATCAAGCAAACAACAAGGCATAAATTATATAGGCATGCTGTCTACCGATCCAATACACATATATCAAGAGTTTCCATGGATAAACATAGATGGACTAGAGAGAATATCTTAAACTACAAGGAATCATACATTTGAATTAAAAATACTTCGATAAGAACTAACCAGTTAGCCGTAAACACAAGAAAATATATAAGCTCCGACCCTTAGCAATCAATAATTCTCAACCAAAAAAAAGAGAAATTTTCTTTAGAATATGAGAGTAGTAGATGTCCAGGTCTGCCCTAATGAGAAGAGGGACTGCTTTTATATAGTAGAGAAGTCAAGCACACAAGAAATTAAAAGAAGAAAGCCATCGTCAGAAGAATCAATCAGAGGAATTCTTTCCTTAAAGAAGAAAAACGAATTGGGCAAGTTCAAATTTACCTTTTAACATAATAGGTAAAACCAATCAAAATGTACAAAATAAATCACAACTTGCCATAAATAACGAAGTAAAAGCTGTCTATACTACCTAGAAAAAAGGGGGGGAAATCATTTAGTAGAGTTTACCATAAACAGGTAAGTACGAAAATTATGACAATCATTTAAGGGAGGGAAAACATTCAGAACAACTAATCAAAGGATCATTTTCCTTGAACAATGAGGGGCTGAATCAATTAGGAGCCAAATAATGTCGATATTACCATAATTAGACAAATAAAAATTTGTCCAGACTAAAGAGAATAGCAGGCCCGTTAATATGTCAAATTTACCTTTTATTAATAGGCAGAGCAATCAACATATCTCAATCAATGTTCAACAAAATAAGCAAGTATTAAGATTATCCAAAATGAGTTAGAGGAAAATTAATCAGATTGTCACACGAAATCAATCAAACGGCTATTTCCCAAGTAGGAACAAATTGATTAGACGCAGATGAATTCAACTTGAGCAAGAAAGGAGGTAAATCAGGCAAAGTACCATACAAACATATGAATCAAGTCTATTTTATGTCTCTAAGATGATCCTAGAGATCAATATCAACCACATAAGAACAAGTTCTGGAACAAAGCATCACAATACTATTTTAATTTCCAATAGTCAGTCGACATCTTTGAAGAGAATGGAATCAGAACGGGCTTAGACATCACTCATAATCGAATTTTCAAAACTAAATTTATAGCAAGGCTTAAAAAAAATGATTTCCAACATGCAGTAATCGGCATAAGTAATTAGGCACAAATCAGTAAAATCGAATGAGCATGCATAAACCCTCATAGATGGATTTTGAATCTTAGAACCTGTAGTAAGAGAAAATGAGATGAACCAGAGGATGATACATCCGGGCACAAATTGCAACACAGGTGAAACCTCAGTCGGATCTGCAAGATCCATTTTCTGTTCATCGGAATCCTCCGCCGTTCGTCAGAGAAACAAGAAATATTTGGGGTTTGGGGCGGAGTCCGGGTGGCTGTTTGGTAGAGCTCCGCCGGCTAGTGGGTTTTGGTGGAGATGAAGAGGTGATGGTGGTGTTCATGGGGTTTTCACTGGTGGGACGCCGCTCGTCGATGGGGGGAAGAAGAGAGGAGAGGAGGTAGCGGCGTCGGCACTGGTGGTCGCGGTGCCCGTTGGCTCAGCAGCGAGGGTGGCCAGCGGGTTGAGGGTTTCGTTTGGTTAGCAGCGGCGGAGGGAGAGAGAGGGGAGAGAGAGAGGCGACTGGTGAGGGAGTGAGAGTTTTGCCGGACCGCCGCGGCTAGCAGCTTGCCAGCGGCGGAGGTGGTGGCGACTACTTGGTGGAGGATGGTGGCTGATTGTGGGGTTATATGGGTGGTTCCGCCGGTCTGTATTTGTGGTGGAAACGGGCGGAGAAGTGGAGTGGCGGCAGTGGTTGGAGGAGATGAAGAGAGGAGAGAGAGATGAGGGGTGGAGGCGGCTGGTGGGGGGTGAAGGAGAATGGGGTTAGGGTTGGGGGTGTTTTGTTTAAAAGGGAAAGAAGAAAAGGGTTTGATCTCGGTCGTTGATCGTATTAGATCAACGGCTGAGATTGAATTGGACTTGGGATTTAAAATTGAGTCAAATTAGCTCAATTTAGGCTAAAATTGAAATAAACTGGGTAGGAAGAGACTAGGATTTAAATAATTTGAGATTGAAAATTGAATTCGGATGGCTATTTAATAAATGAACTACTACGTATATAAAATTTAGTAGATAAAATAATAGTTAACGATAATTATCAAAAGATAAATTATTTTAAAAAAAAGAATAAATTACGTATATATATTGTACGTAAAATAAATGACATGTAATATCATATAAAATTTATGGAAAAATAATAATAATATGAAATAAATTATATATTAAAAAATTGTATACGAATTTAAAAGTATCACGATGACGATAAAAACGTGATTTACTTAGTAAATAAAAGCAATACGCGAGGAAAATTAAGCTTAAAATAACAATAATTAGTATAATAACAGTCCGAGAGAGGTATAGAGAGGTCAAAATTGGGTGTCAACAGCTGTCCCTTCCTTGCTCGGGAATGAAGGATGAATTGGCGGGCAAGGAATGTTGACTAGTAGCCAATTTTGTCTGACACCTGTCGATTAATTCTCCTGAATCCGAAAAGCAAAAGGGGATTGCAAAAGTGTTGCGGCCGAGACTTTGGTTTTCAAATTGCCTAAATATCCCTGGTCTTACGAGAATCAGGCCGTGTGTAGTTCTAGATTCAGAAATGGACAAGGTTTCTAAAGAAAAAATGCACACGAAAATCTGAACGCAGATGTAGTTGGCACGAGTCGATGAGATTTAAACGATTAGCTGAGAATAGGACACGAGCAACGGTCTAGTGTTGGTGATATACGGATAAGAAAGGTTGTGCTTTGGAAGCGAAGACGATGGTTAATCTCGTTTCTTGGCTTGTTCAACTTTCGGTGCCTGCAATTTCTATTATAACTAGATAAAGGATTAACATTTAAATGATAAATAAAGTAAAACATGATGCAGGTTCCCTTTAAGACTATGGAAGGTTGCTTAAGACGGTAAAAATGATGTCTTTAGCGATGATATCTCACGGTCATGATACGTAAAATTTAATCCTCGGGCCATGAAATGATGTCCGCGGGCCATGAAAATGATGCCTTTAGACGATGACGCCTTTGGAGCATGATGAGCAGAAAGTGAATTCTTAGGCCATGAAATGATATCCGCAGGCCATGAAAATGATGCCTTTAGACTATGACGCCTTCGGAGCATGATAAGCAGAAATTAAAGAAAGTGTATCTGTTTTGAGCGGCATGGCATGATGTTTGGTAGCTTCTGAATAATTTGTTCCATGGTAGCTTGTTGTGATTCGATACGGTCTCGGGCTCAATGCAATCTCGGGCACAATGCAATTCTAGGGTACAATGCGATTCTCGGGCCAAATGCAATCTTGGGCTCAATCAAAATTCTCGGGCTTTATGTAATTTTTTCGGGCAAAATGCGATCTCGATCTCAGATGCATTTCTCGGGCGCAGTGCATTTCTCGGGCTCAATGCAATTCGTAATTTTCGAGCACAATGCAATCTTGGACATAATGCAATCTCGGGCCAAATGCAATCTCGGGCTCAAATGCATTTTTCGGGTAAATATAATTCTCGAGCCAAATGTAATTCTCAGGCTTGACGCAAGCTCGGGCCAAATGCAATTCTCGGGCCAAATATAATTCTCGGGGCAAATATAATTCTCGGGCAAAATATAATTCTCGGGCCAAATATAATTCTCGGGCCAAAATGCAATTCTCGGGCCAAATGCAATCTCGGGCCAAATATAATTCTCGGGCCAAATATAATTCTTGGGCCAAATGCAATCTCGGGCCAAAGTCATCTCGGGCATAATGCAATCTCGGGCCAAATGCAATTCTCGGGCCAAATGCAATTCTCGGGCCAAATGCAATTCTCAGGCTCAAATGCAACCCCGGGCCAAAGTCATCTCGGGCATAATATAATTCTCGGGCCAAATGCAATCTCGGGCCAAAATGCAGTCTCGGGCCAAATATAATTCTTGGGCCAAGTGCAATCTCGAGCCAAAGTCATCTCGGGCATAATGCAATCTCGGGCCAAATGCAATTCTCGAGCCAAATCCAATTCTTCTTTGAGAAGATAGAGTAGCTTAGCTTTCTTGCCATATTTTGATGACGGTGTTTGTCTTGATGCTGCTGAGACAATTCTCGGATTTGTACCTGCTAGTTCTGCGTTCAAAGAAAAATTGTTAATTTGTAAAAAGGGGAGGTTGAGTTATGCATATGCTCTTGGGTGCATCCGTCCTACTTGTTATGTGTCTGCGGGCTGTCGCACTCTCTTCGGGCACTCGCTCGAGCAAATAAATAAATAAGCTTTGAAATCGTATTTTGAGATAATTTGCTTTGAAAAGGGAAGGGAAATATTTAAAAATAATAATATTGTTGAATCATAAACCGTGACATATTTTTAGACATCACAACATCTAATCATCTTTGCATTTGGAGTGCAGCTCCGTCGAAATTTTTGAGGGCCCTCAAAAATTTCTGCCCCAGTGTAGAACTTGTCTTTCGGCTAGAAAATTTTGTAGAATGAGCGATCGCCTGTTGTGAATTTTGAGGTTCCCTCAAAACTCTCCCCCAGTCTTATGATTCATGGTAATGCTTTTTCAGATGGAATTTTTGAGATACTCTCAAAAATTCTGCCCCAGTTATAATGCTTGACAAAGGAAAATGAGAGGTTTTATTATGATAAGACCGAACTCCATAGGAGCGCCTACGTATCCCTCTTAAACGGGAATCAGGTCGAACGTAGTTCCAATTACAAGGTAAGGAAGCATAACAGAAATAACTTTCTCTTAACTTCTCAGATGAAGTATCTTTTGACAGAGTCGGAATTGATAGGTTTGGGCCACACTTCACCATCCATTTCTGCTAGTATGAGTGCTCCTCCTGTCAGAACCCGATGGACCATGTAAGGACCTTGCCAATTTGGTGCAAATTTTCCTTTTGCCTCGTCTTGGTTTGGAAAGATCCGTTTTAGGACAAGTTGCCCCGGTGTAAAATGCCTTGGTCTGACCTTCTTGTTGAAAGCTTTGGCCATTCTATTCTGATAGAGTTGACCATGACAAATTGCATTTATTCTCCTCCCATCAATGAGTGCCAGTTGTTCCATTCTACCTCGCACCCATTCAGCATCACTTAGTTCTGCTTCCTGAATGATCCTTAGAGAAGGTATCTCCACTTCAGCAAGTATCACAACTTCAGTACCATAAACCAGAAGATAGAGAGTGGCCCCTATAGAAGTCCTCAGCGTAGTACGATATCCCAACAGTGCGAAGGGTAGCTTCTCGTGCCAGTGTCTGTAATTGTCAATCATCTTACGCAGTATCCTCTTGATGTTTTTGTTCGCAGCCTCAACTGCTCCATTCATCTGTGGCCTATAGGCTGTAGAGTTTCGATGGTTGATCTTGAACTGCTCACACGTTGCTTTCATCAGATCGCTGTTGATATTGGTGCCATTATCTGTAACAATTGACTCAGGAACTCCAAATCGACAGATAATATGATCTCGGACAAAATTAGCTACAACCTTCTTTGTGACAGACTTATGTGAGGTGGCCTCGACCCATTTGGTGAAATAATCAATAGCAACAAGAATGAACCTATGTTCGTTGGATGCGGCAGGTTCGATAGGACCAATAACGTCCATACCCCAAGCTGCGAATGGCCAAGGAGAGCTGGTGACATGGAGTTCGTTGGGAGGAACTCGAATCATGTCGGCATGCGTTTGGCATTGATGACACTTTTGCACATAACGAATGCAATCTGTCTCCATAGTCAACCAAAAGTACCCGGATCTCAGTATCTTCTTGGCCAAGGTAAATCCGTTCATGTGAGGGCCACAAGTTCCACCGTGGACTTCTTCAATCAAACTAGAAGCTTCTTTAGCATCAACACACCTCAGCAGTCCTAGATCAGGAGTCCTCTTGTACAAGATTTCTCCGCTTAAGAAGAATTGGTTAGCTATCCTCCGAATAGTGCGTTTTTGAATACTTGTGGCATTCTCCGGATTATCTCCATTTTTTAAGTATCCCTGGATATCAACATACCATGGCTTGCCATCTAACTCCTCTTTGACGTGGAAACAATATGCAGGCTGCTCGTGAGTATGAATAGGGATGGGATCAATATAATTCTTGTCTGGATGTTGTATCATAGAAGACAAAGTGGCCAAAGCATCGGCGAATTCATTCTGGGTTCGCGGAACATGTTTGAATTCTATCTTGACAAACCTCTTGCGCAATTTGTATGCAATCTATGTATGGCAGGAGTTTCCTGTTCTTGGCAGCCCATTCCCCTTGTACTTGATGAATCAACAGGTCTGAGTCCCCAATTACCAATACCTCTTGGACATTCAGGTCAATGGCTAGCCGAAGCCCCAAGATGCAAGCTTCGTATTCAGCCATATTGTTGGTGCAAGGAAACCTAAGTTTGGCTGATACCGGATAATGCTGGCCAGTTTCTGAGATCAAAACAGCTCCAATACCTACCCCTTTGAAGTTCGCAGCTCATCAAAGAATATCCTCCACCCATTGTATATTTCGGATATGTCCTCTCCCACAAATGCCACTTCCTCATCAGGAAAATAAGTTTTCAAGGGTTCGTATCCATCATCTACGGGGTTTTCGGCCAGGTGATCTGCCAATGCCTGTGCTTTCATGGCCCTCTGAGTGACATAAACTATGTCAAACTCACTCAACAAAATCTGCCATTTAGCCAGCTTCCCGGTAGGCATAGGCTTCTGGAAGATGTACTTTAGTGGATCCATTCTCGAGATCAAGTAGGTAGTGTATGCTGAGAGGTAATGTCTCAACTTCTGGGCTGCCCAAGTTAATGCACAACACGTGCGTTCCAGCAAAGAGTAACGAGCCTCATATGATGTGAACTTCTTACTCATGTAATAGATTGCCTGCTCTTTCCTCCCTGTTTCATCATGCTGTCCCAGAATACAACCGAAAGCATTATCCATCACAGATAAATACAACAGTAGTGGCCTACCTGGCTCAGGAGGGACCAATATAGGAGGATTAGATAGGTAATCCTTGATTTTGTCAAACGCTTGATGACACTCTAACGTCCATTTTGTGGCAGCATCCTTTATCAATAACTTGAAAATCGGCTCACAGATGACAGTGGATTGGGCTATGAAGCGACTGATGTAGTTGAGGCGGCCCAAGAAACTCATTACCTCTTTCTTATTTTTTGGTGGCGGAAGCTCTTTGATGGCTTTGATTTTGGTCAGGTCCAACTCTATTCCGCGACGACTGATGATAAAACCCAATAATTTTCCCGCAGGAACTCCGAAGGCACACTTTGCCGGGTTCAGCTTCAGATTGTACATCCGAAGCCTATTAAAGAACCTTTCGAGATCGTCCAAATGACTCGAACCCTTATTAGATTTGATGATAACATCATCCACATAAACCTTGAGCGGTGTTTTGAAATGAGCGGTGTTTTGAAATCTTGTGCCATCATCACAGTCCCCACTTCTTTTTTCTTTCGGTTTTCAGAAATTCCGCCAGATTGTAGGGACTTACTGGTAGCCTGTAGAGCCTCCAAGTTGATAATGCTACCACTTTTGATGCCTTCCTCTAATCTTTCCCCGACCTGGATGATCTCGTCAAAACTCTTTTCCGTGATGAGCATTATCTTTTCATAGTACTGTGGTTCCTGGGCCCGAATAAAATAATCTTTCATTTGAGCCTCGTCCATTGGAGGTCGGGCTCTGGCCGCTTCAGCTCTCCATCTCAAGGCATATTCCTGAAACAATTCATTAGATTTCTTCTTCAGGTTTTGAATGTGAAACCAATTTGGGGCGTTATCCATGTTGAATCCAAATCTTTCTACAAAATTGGAGGCCATGTCTATCCATCTGGACCACTTTCTGGTATCCTGCTCAATGTACCAGGTTAAGGCCTCCCCGGTAAGGCTTCTCATGAACAGCTTCATCCGTATTTTCTCATCTCTTCCTACTCCCACCAACTTATCACAGTACATTCTCAAGTGCGCTTTGGGATCCCCGGTCCCATTGAATAACTCAAATTTGGGAGGTTTGTACCCCTCCGGTAATTCAACATCTGGGTGCATACATAGGTCTTCATAATTCAGACTCTTCACCCCTATAACGCCCTCTATATGTTGCAGTCTGTTGGTGACCTGCTCTAACTTTTTGACCATGTTCTGTATTAACCGGTCTTTTTCTGAAGGCTCTGGCTCAAGTTGGTGCTGAACAAAAGGAGCAGTTTCCACGTATATGGGGTTTAGGTTATAATTTCCTGGAACGTGGGTGGGGACTATATTTGGAGTGGTTTGGGAGTTTTGTGGAGCTGAGAGGGTAGGATACTGTGGTGGAGGACATTGGCTAGTCCTTGGAAAAACGTAAGTATGCTGCAAGTCATTTTGTGGTTGTGGTACATTGGGTATGGTTTGGAGTTTTGCAGCGATATTGTCCTCGACCGTCAGGTCACGAGGACTGTTCAAAGTGAAGGACAACTTGGCCAAATTACGAACTTGCGCCAGTTCATCCTGTAAGTCAAGGATTCTTTGCTCCATTCGTAAGATCAGCTTATCACGGTCTCCACCAACACTTTCTGAGACTTCCTTACTCTTACTAGCACTATTTTCACCCATTTTATCTTTTCTTTCACGATTTGGACTCGGAGGAGGAGGAGGAGGAGTCCCTTTCGATCTAGTATGATATCCCAGTATGCACAAATCAACCTTTGGGAAGGGGGTAAGAGTAAGACAAAATTAACAGAAACCAAGTTAGTAGTAAGATATTTATTCTAAAGATAAACACATTGATTGCGAAAAATAAACGTCCTAAATGCAAGGGGCCTCGTTGAGCCAGAGGTAGGCCTAAAACGACACATATATGATTCAGGACATTTTAATCCAAGCCAAGATTCAAATATTAGTCAGAGTTTAGAGTCAGATAACAAACGAAGTAAACCATTTATTAAATCAAATTTTGACCTACTATAATTCTTTGCGGAAATGAAAAACAAGAAAGTAAAACTAGGGGAAAGCGGGATGACAAGGGAAAATCCTAAATTCATAAGCCTCCATTGTACTGGTTCAGAGATCTTGGATCAACTTGTGCCCACATTGCAGGAGTGATATCATAATGACGATTCAACAGCTTCCGTGCCCAGGTGGTCTCTTCTATATCTTCAAATCCATAAGGTTGTCCAAATTTGCTAAGCCGCACATCTTCAGCATCCTCCAAAAGCCATACATAGTATTCGGGTGCACAATAGGCCTGCTCGATGCCCACGCTCACAGTCATCAACGCTTCCCATTGTTGAAGCAATTCTTTGGCCCTAGGGATTTCATATTTTGAGCCAAACTCCAGCTCAGAACCTCCCATGTGGGCTCTTAGAGGTATGACTTGGGTTCGTCCGAACTGGCGGAGCACTCGAACCGGAGCGTAAGGCTGGAGGCCTTTCAACCCAATGAGCTCGATGTAGTAAAGCTCGTTGCTTCTTATGACAGCTGTGCAGGCGAGTAACCATGAATACTTCCACTGAATCTGATATCCTGAACGGGCTTTCATAAAAGCAAACCAATCTTCGGTACCCACAGGAGAATTGAACTTGATCATCCTTTGAGAATGGGTGTCGATCTTATTTCCCATTCCCGTCAAAACGTCTATCAAGTCGGGCCGTTTGTAAAAGTGCTCAACGGCCCATAGCTGCAGCAGAAGGTTACACCCTTCGAAGAACCTCTTACCCCTAAGGCACTTGGACAGTGCCCTAAATATCTCAGCAAGGATCATGGGTACCAAGGTGGTCTCCATATTATCAATACCGCGCCATAAAGCTTGAACCACCAAACTAAGGCAAGTATCAATCTTACCATTTTCTCTTGGGAACACTAGAGTGCCTAGCAAGGCTATGAAAAAAGCATCCAGTCGCTTCTTTTCCCATTTTTCAGCAGAACAGGAGAACTCTTTCTGAAAAACCTTATGACCATCCCTGTGATCGAAACGTTCATACAGGAAATCCAAAGAAATCCAGTCAAAGTCCAGACAAGCTAGTTTGAGATTGTTTTTCAATCCGAGATGATGCAGAAACTTTTTCCCAGATTGTTTGCGAGGCAAGATCAACCCTCTATTTTGGTACCGCAACTCAGTGAACCCTCCAATCTCTTCCACGGTCGGTGCTAATTCAAAATCGCTAAACTTGAAAATGACCCTTTCAGGGTCCCAGAATTGCAACAAAGCCTTGATCAAATACCGATCTGGAGCTACATAAATCAAAGAGGTCAGGAAACCCAAGGACCGACGAATCTCTTTACCATGTTCTTTCTTCATATCTTCCCACCATCTCCTTAATTTGTGGGGAACACCTACAACCATCCTAGTGTTGGGAAATGCCGGTGTGTCTTCCATTCTACAGCCTGAAAGAGAAACAAAACAAACTTTTCTAAACTTCTTTCATATTAAACTGGCTTGGATTAATTTGTCATGATCACTTAGCACATAATATGATTATTTGTCTTTGGGTTGATGGGAACCCTTTGACAATAAGGAGGCTACTAATTTCGCGGGTTGACTCTTAGAGCCAAACCGCCTATGGCTGATGCATGCATGACTTATATAAAGGGGTAGATACAGCACTATCCTAAGTTTCTGAGATTTGGATAGACACGGACTCAAGGTTTTCCTATGCGAGGAGGCACGTGGTCACACGGTAGCAAAACTATCCGCTCACCCCACGTCTATGCCAACTCTCTAAAATGGGTATTTGAAAGGATTTTGGAGAAGTGCAAAGGCACAACTCACGTGTATAGTGTGTGAAAGTGTGATTTTCCCAAGTGGGGGAAATATGAGCGAAATGACAGTTATGAAAAGCAGTAACATGTAGCATATAGGAAAAGCAGTAACACATTGAACAGTTAAGGAAAGCAGTAAAAATAAAATAAAATAATAATAATAAATAAATCAATTAATAGAGGAACCGAAAAGCATATAACGGGTGAGGAGAAATCAAACATAAAACACATATCAACAGAAATAACATGCTAAACATAAAACAGGTAAATTGTTTATGAGAACAAACAGGAGAAGACAGGAAAGAGAATGAAAACATGAGGAAAGGATAAAAGGGAAAATCATGTTAAACACATTTAAGGACAGAGAAAATTTATAATGAAAATGCGAAAAGACACAATGATCATGATAAAATTAAAACATACTAGAATTATTTTAAAAGATAGAAAAAGGGGGGGAAAGGAAAGGAAGCTCAGCATGAAAATCTTTTTACGAATAAAGGATTACCCACACAAAAACACATAATTTTTCAAGGAATACTACATATACGACTAGATATATTATTTGAACATATTATTTAAGGAAGCACAAAAGAGAAAGTACTCTTAGCATGGAAGTAACTATTTATGAAAATAAAATATTAAACAGAGAAAAAACATAAACAGAATAGTAAGCATGCTAAACATGAAAAAAAAAACGAAGACAAGGAAAATAATTAATTATGACAAAAAAATAATCAAGTGCTTGGCGGGCCCTAAAAGGAGTGGCAGTCCAGTTGTTGAGGGTGGCTTCGGGCTGATTGTTCTGTTTAGGAACTCCCCCTCTCCCCTCATCGATGATGACATTGCAGTTCTCTTCTGTCAGAAATAGACCTCTTAAACTCTCTAGCACATCATCTTCACCATCATCAATAAATCCCGCAGAGATGAAAGTCTGATGCAATGACGGTATCGATCCTAGCGAAGCATAATAGAATCCGCCCATGGGTGACTTCCAATCTTTGTATTCTTGTGCAGTGCCAAGATAACCCAACCCGAATGTGGTCTCCTGTGACTGTATCTGTATTGGTTCCATTATGCCTTGCAAATTTGCCCCCAAGCCGCCATTAGGTATGAACCCTGAGCGAAGCAATATATTCATGATGGTGTTGCTCCACCATGGTCCCTCTCCAACAAATCCCACCATTTCCAGTGTGTGGAACATTTCTCCATCCAGTCTCTCTTTTCCTTCCACCGCGTATATAGAATGCCCCTTTTCACCATGGACCACCACCTCTTGATAGTCCCATTCAAACTTGAGGCATTGATGCAGAGTAGAGGACACCGCTCCTGCCATATGAAGCCATGGGCGACCAAGTAACATATTGTAGGAAGCCGGGATATCCATTACTTGGAACACAATGGAGAATGTGGCAGGTCCCATCAATGCATCGAGGGTAATTTCCCCAATGGTATCTCTTTGAGAGTCGTCGAAAGCCTTCACGTTCATCCTCCGAGTCTGAATCTTAGAAGTGTCAACCTCTAGCCTTGTCAGTGTGGCGAGGGGGCATATGTTTAGACCAGAGCCTGGATCGATCAATACCTTTGTTATCACCCTATCTTCATATTGCATGGTGATGTGCAAAGCATCATTGTGTGCTCTTCCTTGAAGCGGAAGCTCATCCTCGTGAAAGGATATTTTATGAGCCTCGAATACCTGCCCAACCATGTGGGCTACCTCTCCACCGGTGATATTAGTTGGTACATAAGCCTCGCTAAGAACCCTCATTAGAGCCTTCTGATGGAACTCAGAAGTCTGTAAAAGTGACAAAATAGAGATTTGAGCCGAAGTTTTGCTCAGCTGATCTACAACAGAATATTCTTTTGCTTGTACCTTCTTCCAAATGCCATTCTCCTCAACCTCTACAACTGGTTGTTTTCCCTTGCTAGAACTTCCCTGAGCCAGATTTTCAGGCATGTAGATTCTGCCAGATCGAGTCACACCCTGAGCGGTGTCAGCCTCGGCTACTTTTGCCTCTCCCAAAATACCACGTTCATAATTCTATGGTACTGCATGGGGATCATAAGCAACCGGAGTAGCTCGATATACAGTAAATGCAGATTTAGGAGCAGCCACCTCTACTTCAAACAAAACCTGTTTCTGTGCTGGAGCAGATGTTTATGACACCATCGCGACATCCCCTTCTTTCTTGATAACCCAAATAGAGCCTTCCAGATCCACTGCCTCTCCAACTTCCAACATGTTGACCTGATGATTTGGGAGCGGATTGTTGGTGACGTTTGGAGCCGGGTCTTTCAACTGAATAACCTTTGTATCAATTAGCCTCTGAATTCGATCCTTCAATGAGCGACATACTTCAATAGTATGTGAACCTTTCATCCCTGAATGGTACGCACAGACTTTGTTAGGGTCATACCATTTGGCCTGAGTGTCTACAGGTAAAGCGAGAACGGGAGTGATGAGGCCAGCTACCCTCAATCTTTCATACAACTGGGCAATTGGTTCAGCCAAAGGAGTATACTGCTTGACCGGTCTTTTCTAGAAATTGGCTCGGGGTCTGTAATTTGGATTAGGTGGGGGAGATTGGAATTGAGAAGGCTGGGCCCTATAAACAGGGTGAGAGGGGATTTGGTATGGGTATGCAGGCATTTGATAAAGAGGGATATGGTATGGAGATTGTTGGTATAGTGGAGGATGGGTTGTAGGCGTTTGGGAAATGAGCGGTGTTTTGAAATCTTGTGCCATCATCACAGTCCCCACTTCTTTTTTCTTTTGGTTTTCAGAAATTCCGCCAGATTGTAGGGACTTACTGGTAGCCTGTAGAGCCTCCAAGTTGATAATGCTACCACTTTTGATGCCTTCCTCTAATCTTTCCCCGACCTGGATGATCTCGTCGAAACTCTTTTCCGTGATGAGCATCATCTTTTCATAGTACTGTGGTTCCTGGGCCCGAATAAAATAATCTTTCATTTGAGCCTCGTCCATTAGAGGTCGGGCTCTGGCCGCTTCAGCTCTCCATCTCAAGGCATATTCCTGAAACAATTCATTAGATTTCTTCTTCAGGTTTTGAATGTGAAACCAATTTGGGGCGTTATCCATGTTGAATCCAAATCTTTCTACAAAATCGGAGGCCATGTCTATCCATCTGGACCACTTTCTGGTATCCTGCTCAATGTACCAGGTTAAGGCCTCCCCGGTAAGGCTTCTCATGAACAGCTTCATCCGTATTTTCTCATCTCTTCCTACTCCCACCAACTTATCACAGTACATTCTCAAGTGCGCTTTGGGATCCCCGGTCCCATTGAATAACTCAAATTTGGGAGGTTTGTACCCCTCCGGTAATTCAACATCTGGGTGCATACATAGGTCTTCATAATTCAGACTCTTCACCCCTATAACGCCCTCTATATGTTGCAGTCTGTTGGTGACCTGCTCTAACTTTTTGACCATGTTCTGTATTAACCGGTCTTTTTCTGAAGGCTCTGGCTCAAGTTGGTGCTGAACAAAAGGAGCAGTTTCCACGTATATGGGGTTTAGGTTATAATTTCCTGGAACGTGGGTGGGGACTATATTTGGAGTGGTTTGGGAGTTTTGTGGAGCTGAGAGGGTAGGATACTGTGGTGGAGGACATTGGCTAGTCCTTGGAAAAACGTAAGTATGCTGCAAGTCATTTTGTGGTTGTGGTACATTGGGTATGGTTTGGAGTTTTGCAGCGATATTGTCCTCGACCGTCAGGTCACGAGGACTGTTCAAAGTGAAGGACAACTTGGCCAAATTACGAACTTGCGCCAGTTCATCCTGTAAGTCAAGGATTCTTTGCTCCATTCGTAAGATCAGCTCATCACGGTCTCCACCAACACTTTCTGAGACTTCCTTACTCTTACTAGCACTATTGTCACCCATTTTATCTTTTCTTTCACGATTTGGACTCGGAGGAGGAGGAGGAGGAGTCCCTTTCGATCTAGTATGATATCCCAGCATGCACAAATCAACCTTTGGGAAGGGGGTAAGAGTAAGACAAATTTAACAGAAACCAAGTTAGTAGTAAGATATTTATTCTAAAGATAAACACATTGATTGCAAAAAATAAACGTCCTAAATGCAAGGGGCCTCGTTGAGCCAGAGGTAGGCCTAAAACGACACATATATGATTCAGGACATTTTAATCCAAGCCAAGATTCAAATATTAGTCAGAGTTTAGAGTCAGATAACAAACGAAGTAAACCATTTATTAAATCAAATTTTGACCTACTATAATTCTTTGCGGAAATGAAAAACAAGAAAGTAAAACTAGGGGAAAGCGGGATGACAAGGGAAAATCCTAAATTCATAAGCCTCCATTGTACTGGTTCAGAGATCTTGGATCAACTTGTGCCCACATTGCAGGAGTGATATCATAATGACGATTCAACAGCTTCCGTGCCCAGGTGGTCTCTTCTATATCTTCAAATCCATAAGGCTGTCCCAATTTGCTAAGCCGCACATCTTCAGCATCCTCCAAAAGCTATACATAGTATTCGGGTGCACAATAGGCCTGCTCGGTGCCCACGCTCACAGTCATCAACGCTTCCCATTGTTGAAGCAATTCTTTGGCCCTAGGGATTTCATATTTTGAGCCAAACTCCAGCTCAGAACCTCCCATGTGGGCTCTTAGAGGTATGACTTGGGTTCGTCCGAACTGGCGGAGCACTCGAACCGGAGCGTAAGGCTGGAGACCTTTCAACCCAATGAGCTCGATGTAGTAAAGCTCGTTGCTTCTTATGACAGCTGTGCAGGCGGGTAACCATGAATACTTCCACTGAATCTGATATCCTGAACGGGCTTTCATAAAAGCAAACCAATCTTCGGTACCCACAGGAGAATTGAACCTGATCAATCTTTGAGAATGGGTGTCGATCTTATTTCCCATTCCCGTCAAAACGTCTATCAAGTCGGGCCATTTGTAAAAGTGCTCAACGGCCCATAGCTGCAGCAGAAGGTTACACCTTTCGAAGAACCTCTTACCCCTAAGGCACTTGGACAGTGCCCTAAATATCTCAGCAAGGATCATGGGTACCAAGGTGGTCTCCATATTATCAATACCGCGCCATAAAGCTCGAACCACCAAACTAAGGCAAGTATCAATCTTACCATTTTCTCTTGGGAACACTAGAGTGCCTAGCAAGGCTATGGAAAAAGCATTCAGTCGCTTCTTTTCCCATTTTTCAGCAGAACAGGAGAACTCTTTCTGAAAAACCTTATGACCATCCCTGTGATCGAAACGTTCATACAGGAAATCCAAAGAAATCCAGTCAAAGTCCAGACAAGCTAGTTTGAGATTGTTTTTCAATCCGAGATGATGCAGAAACTTTTTCCCAGATTGTTTGCGAGGCAAGATCAACCCTCTATTTTGGTACCGCAACTCAGTGAACCCTCCAATCTCTTCCACGGTCGGTGCTAATTCAAAATCGCTAAACTTGAAAATGACCCTTTCAGGGTCCCAGAATTGCAACAAAGCCTTGATCAAATACCGATCTGGAGCTACATAAATCAAAGAGGTCAGGAAACCCAAGGACCGACGAATCTCTTTACCATGTTCTTTCTTCATATCTTCCCACCATCTCCTTAATTTGTGGGGAACACCTACAACCATCCTAGTGTTGGGAAATGCCGGTGTGTCTTCCATTCTACAGCCTGAAAGAGAAACAAAACAAACTTTTCTAAACTTCTTTCATATTAAACTGGCTTGGATTAATTTGTCATGATCACTTAGCACATAATATGATTATTTGTCTTTGGGTTGATGGGAACCCTTTGACAATAAGGAGGCTACTAATTTCGCGGGTTGACTCTTAGGGCCAAACCGCCTATGGCTGATGCATGCATGACTTATATAAAGGGGTAGATACAGCACTATCCTAAGTTTCTGAGATTTGGATAGACACGGACTCAAGGTTTTCCTATGCGAGGAGGCACGTGGTCACACGGTAGCAAAACTATCCGCTCACCCCACGTCTATGCCAACTCTCTAAAATGGGTATTTGAAAGGATTTTGGAGAAGTGCAAAGGCACAACTCACGTGTATAGTGTGTGAAAGTGTGATTTTCCCAAGTGGGGGAAATATGAGCGAAATGACAGTTATGAAAAGCAGTAACATGTAGCATATAGGAAAAGCAGTAACACATTGAACAGTTAAGGAAAGCAGTAAAAATAAAATAAAATAATAATAATAAATAAATCAATTAATAGAGGAACCGAAAAGCATATAACGGGTGAGGAGAAATCAAACATAAAACACATATCAACAGAAATAACATGCTAAACATAAAACAGGTAAATTGTTTATGAGAACAAACAGGAGAAGACAGGAAAGAGAATGAAAACATGAGGAAAGGATAAAAGGGAAAATCATGTTAAACACATTTAAGGACAGAGAAAATTTATAATGAAAATGCGAAAAGACACAATGATCATGATAAAATTAAAACATACTAGAATTATTTTAAAAGATAGAAAAAGGGGGGGAAAGGAAAGGAAGCTCAGCATGAAAATCTTTTTACGAATAAAGGATTACCCACACAAAAACACATAATTTTTCAAGGAATACTACATATACGACTAGATATATTATTTGAACACACAAACAAATTAAAATATTCTAAACATGAAAAATACACATATTATTTAAGGAAGCACAAAAGAGAAAGTACTCTTAGCATGGAAGTAAATATTTATGAAAATAAAATATTAAACAGAGAAAAAACATAAACAGAATAGTAAGCATGCTAAACATGAAGAAAAAAAAAAGACAAGGAAAATAATTAATTATGACAAGAAAATAATCAAAACACAAAGTAACATAAAAATACCACATAAACACAAAATTTGTAATGGTTAGAACCTAAGTATCCCCAGCGGAGTCGCCATTCTGTCGCGCCCCATTTTTTCTCGCGAAAAGCAGGATTCGACGTGACAACTCTCTTTTAGGAAAAGAGGGTGAAGAGTCGCCACCTAACGAATTTAAGGCGCGTTAGGGCACCGTTCTAACTAATTAAATTAATTTTTTATTTTTTTAAGTCTACGCAACCAGAAATCGGGTAAGGGTTCAAGTTACCTCGAAAGAAAGGTGTTAAGCACCTTTCGAGGTCCACAAATGTGGGTCCCGGCCGAATTCGTTATTTATGTGGGGAATTATGTGATAAACAAAGGTCGATTAATAAATTAAAGTAAAAATCTTATTTTAAAAAGAAACAGATAAGTTAGGCTCTAATTAAATTATTAATAAATCTAAGTGAGAAAGAAATAAGCGTGAATCACAATTAAAATACATGAACAAGTAAATAAGAAGAGATAAGCGAGAGAATAGAATTTACACAATGATATAAAGAAGATAACTTAATTACTAAGTGACTTAGTTAACTACCCCAAACAAATGGAAAGAAACAAACCTAGGTTAATTTAACCTATTCGGATCAGCGCCCGACTTATTTATCGAAGACAATTCCGAAGACATTGTCGTATTCTGCTCGGGTCAATTTCCATCATGTCCGTCTATCTACCCGCCTAAGTTGGTTATAAGATTATTATCCTGAGAGCGCACTAAACAAATGAAAAATACTAACGCGTCTTAAGATGCTTACCCGTCCCAACTTAATGTCCAAGAGGCATTTGGACTTACTATTTGGGTATGGGTCTAGACAAATAAAGTCTTAGGTTTTCTAATTAAACACGAAAAGCGTCAAACAAAACAAGGAGGGTTTTACTGCAAGTAGCACGTAATTATCTCAAATAAGCCTCTTAATTAATTAAAGGATTAACACATCCCACACAATTAACATCCTTATTAATTGCACCTATAGCCACAATTTATAATGATTTGACATGCAAAACTCATCAATTAAAAATCCATGGGCAAAGTTTCTGGTTACTTGATATGCTGAGAACACATTTAATCTCTCAAACAAGGTAATTGATAACTTAACATGCTGAAATTGATAGCCAAATAATTTAGTACGCTGAAATAAGTTTTAACCTGGGCGTGATCTAAACTGATTTTAAAGCTTAAGATATGGTGACTGATTTATTTAAAGTGCTGAAACTGATAACTAATTGACATGCTGAAAATTTATTTAGTCCTATAGGCATAATCTCTATTTTTAACTTGCAAAATAACTAATTTAATCATGCTGAGACTGATTTTAATATGCTGAATTAAATTTGACAGATTTAAACATGCTGAAAACTGAAATTAACATGCTGAAACTGTTCTAACTCATAGGCGTGATTTCTAATTTTAATGGAACTACTTTAAATCCTATAGGCATGGTTTCTAATTATTTAAATGAAACTGATTTACCCACGGATATGATTTTTTTATCTAAAATAATGAAACGAACTCGAATCATATAAGCAGGGCAATAATAAAACCGAATTTCTAATCAGATTTTTATATTAAACATGTTGAACTTCACGATTTCTGATTGAGTTGTCATATTAAACATGCTGAAAATTAACGAGCCTTACGAACATGATTCTAATCACTGAAGACATGTTAAGACGAAACTATAGGCATAATTTAACGAATGAGATTAATAGAGATCCTATAGGCATGATTTCTATAGTTTACAATTAAGCAAGTAGCACGTAGTTTGCCCCTCCCCCATAGCAGTCCCCTAAAGTATATTATTTGTCACTGAAGTTTATACAAAATATTACAGACCCAAATGAATGTATATACAAAGAGTAACAAAATTAATAAAATCTAAGGTCTATAGAAATCTCCTAGTCTCGGGCAACTCTTCACTGTACCATCTTCTAACAACCTGTCAAACATGTAAACACAATGTTCGGAGGACCCAATTACACCCCCATAAGACCGTCCCTGACATGTCAGAGTTCCTGAGGATCTCAAGGATCCTAGGCAGTGCTTATGTCAGGGAATAGGGGTGCGTTAAAACCTCCATTCTCTACCAAATGCCATGAAGCCAAGCCAAGATGAACCCAAATATAATCATACCAACGGCCAGCAATACTATAAAGAAATACACCCTTTTTTTTTTACAAGTAACATTGATTCATAACTAAGGCGTATAAATAATAGAAAGAAAAGAAATGATCAAGCAAACAACAAGGCATAAATTCTATAGGCATGCTGTCTACCGATCCAATACACATATATCAAGAGTTTCCATCGATAAATATAGATGGACTAGAGAGAATATCTTAAACTACAAGGAATCATACATTTGAATTAAAAATACTTTGATAAGAACTAACCAGTTAGCCGTAAACACAAGAAAATATATAAGCTCCGACCCTTAGCAATCAATAATTCTCAACCAATAAAAAGAGAAGTTTTCTTTAGAATATGAGAGTAGTAGATGTCCAGGTCTGCCCTAATGAGAAGAGGGACTGCTTTTATATAGTAGAGAAGTCAAGCACACAAGAAATTAAAAGAAGAAAGCCATCGTCAGAAGAATCAATCAGAGGAATTCTTTCCTTAAAGAAGAAAAACGAACTGGGCAAGTTCAAATTTACCTTTTAACAGAATAGGTAAAACCAATCAAAATGTACAAAACAAATCACAACTTGCCATAAATAACGAAGTAAAAGCTGTCTATACTACCTAGAAAAAGGGGGGGGGAATCATTTAGTAGAGTTTACCATAAACATGCAAGTACGAAAATTATGACAATCATTTAAGGGAGGGAAAACATTCAGAACAACTAATCAAAGGATCATTTTCCTTGAACAATGAGGGGCTGAATCAATTAGGAGCCAAATAATGTCGATATTATCAAAATTAGACAAATAAAAATCTGTCCAGACTAAAGAGAATAGCAGGCCCGTTAATATATCAAATTTACCTTTTATTAATAGGCAGATCAATCAACATATCTCAATTAATGTTCAACAAAATAAGCAAGTATTAAGATTATTCAAAACGAGTTAGAGGAAAATTAATCAGATTGTCACACGAAATCAATCAAACGGCTATTTTCCAAGTAGGAACAAATTGATTAGACGCAGATGAATTCAACTTGAGCAAGAAAGGAGGTAAATCAGGCAAAGTACCATACAAACATATGAATCAAGTCTATTTTATGTCTCTAAGATGATCCTAGAGATCAATATCAACCACATAACAACAAGTTCTGGAACAAAGCATCACAATACTATTTTAATTTTCAATAGTCAGTCGACATCTTTGAAGAGAATGGAATCAGAACGGGCTTAGACATCACTCATAATCGAATTTTCAAAACTAAATTTATAGCAAGGCTTAAAAAAAATGATTTCCAACATGCAGTAATCGGCATAAGTAATTAGGCACAAATCAGTAAAATCGAATGAGCATGCATAAACCCTCATAGATGGATTTTGAATCTTAGAACCTGTAGTAAGAGAAAATGAGATGAAGCAGAGGATGATACATCCGGGCACAAATTGCAACACAGGTGAAACCTCAGTCGGATCTGCAAGATCCGTTTTCTGTTCGTCGGAATCCTCCGCCGTTCGTCGGAGAAACAAGAAACATTTGGAGTTTGGGGCGGAGTCCGGGTGGCTGTTTGGTAGAGCTCCGCCGGCTAGTGGGTTTTGGTGGAGATGAAGAGGTGATGGTGGTGTTCATGGGGTTTTCACTGGTGGGACGCCGCTCGTCGATGGGGGAAGAAGAGAGGAGAGGAGGTAGCGGCATCGGCACTGGTAGTCGCGGTGCCCGTTGGCTCAGCAGCGAGGGTGGCCAGCGGGTTGAGGGTTTTGTTTGGTTAGCAGCGGCGGAGGGAGAGAGAGGGGAGAGAGAGAGGCGGCTGGTGAGGGAGTGAGAGTTTTGCCGGACCGCCACGGCTAGCAGCTTGCCAGCGGCGGATGTGGTGGCGACTGCTTGGTGGAGGATGGTGGCTGATTGTGGGGTTATATGGGTGGTTCCGCCGGTCGGTATTTGTGGTGGTGACGGGCGGAGAAGTGGAGCGGCGGCAGTCGTTGGAAGAGATGAAGAGAGGAGAGAGAGATGAGGGGTGGAGGCGGCTGGTGGGGGGTGAAGGAGAATGGGGTTAGGGTTGGGGGTGTTTTGTTTAAAAGGGAAAGAAGAAAAGGGTTTGATCTCGGCCGTTGATCGTATTAGATCAACGGCTGAGATTGAATTGGACTTGAGATTTAAAATTGAGTCAAATTAGCTCAATTTAGGCTAAAATTGAAATAAACTGGTAGGAAGAGACTAGGATTTAAATAATTTGAGATTGGAAATTGAATTCGGATGGCTATTTAATAAATAAACTACTACGTATATAAAATTTAGTAGATAAAATAACAGTTAACGATAATTATCAAAAGATAAATTATTTTAAAAAAAGAATAAATTACGTATATATATTGTACGTAAAATAAATGACATGTAATATCATATGAAATTTATGGAAAAATAGTAATAATATGAAATAAATTATATATTAAAAAATTGTATACGAATTTAAAAGTATCACGATGACGATAAAAACGTGATTTACTTAGTAAATAAAAGCAATACGCGAGGAAAATTAAGCTTAAAATAACAATAATTAGTATAATAACAGCCCGAGAGATGTATAGAGAGGTCAAAATTGGGTGTCAACAATATAATTTGGTAAATTTTGTATAAATCCTCCATCAAAAGAAAATATAAAGTGGTGGTGCACTTGACTTTTTAAAGTGATGTTGAGGTGGGTCATGTAAATAGACATGACACTTAGCTTCTAATTAAAAATTTGTGAAGCACATACGTATGATGATAGTCTATTCCTTGAATAGAATGTGACTTGTGATAAGCATTGAAAATGCCAACCCATTCTTGAAAGTGAACTTATCGAATGTGGTAAAAATTATTGTGTGTAAAGACTTCCTTATATATGATTGGACAAATATCAAAACTCACCTCTACGAAAGGTTTGAGAGAAATGAAAAGAAAATATTTTGATATTAACGATCATTGGTCAAGTACTTTAGTACGTCACATATATTATGGTATGTCTTATATATCATGAATTACCAATGGATAAAAGCAAGAAATAAGTCTTACACAAATATTGTGGTATGTTTTATTATGAACTACCGAAGGACAAAAGAAAGAACCAATTCTTTCATTTAAAGGTTGTGATCATGACCAAAAATGAATGTTATTGTGTGGCTACACAAATTTATCATTGGTTGGGTACATATAATTTTCTCCTTAAAGGAGATGTTCGCCACATGTGTGGTGTTATGCAATATGTGGTAGTACACAAGTATTTGATAGCTTCGAAAAAGCTAATGTGTTACTACTTGAAGGAATAAAATTGTTCCTATATGGGATAATTTCAAAAAAGTACACGTAGTAAATATACATTGCAATTTCGTGGCCAAAAAAGTACATTACATTTTATAGCCAAATTTGAATTTGGCCATAAGTGTAAAGTAACTTTTTTGTATAACAATGTATATATTTGTATATTATTGTATATTGTTGTATATACAATACAGTTTTTTTATTTTGGTGATTTGCTTCTTTCTCCCCAATCTATACAAACTTATACAATGCAAATACGTTGTATAATTATGTATATATAATGTTTAAACAATGTATACATTGTATAAGTGTGTATAGTATGGAGAGGAAGAACAAAATCACTGAAATAAAAAAAATTGTACTGTATATACAACAATATACAATACAGTATACAAATATATACAACAAAACGTACTTCATCTTCTTCCTCGAATTCAAGCACCAAATTCATCCAAAAACACCTAAAAACTACACCAAATCATCTAAAATTTCACATTTATGCTCCTCAATTCATAACCAATCTTTTGCAATCATACCCACTCGAAGAAAAATTTATTTACGAAAATTTAATTTTCAAATTTTGAAGCTTGGAGCTTCAATAATGGCTGAACATCCAAAATATTCATGCTATAGCTGTGAAATTGTAATGTAAATTTGTTATATGCTTGGTCTACGAATTTTATAGACCCATATTTTCTTAAATGTTCATTAGTTGTAGCAATATGAACAACTATGAAGATTGGATTGTGTGTTTGAGAGAGAGTAAAATTTGGCTAAGGATGTAAAGTAACTTTCTTTTTCTATAGACATTAAGCCATTTTTTGTAAGAGCTTAAAAAGTTGGTCATATTTTGCAATGTAAGGTTGTCACATGCACTTTTATGTAATTTTTCCTATATGATATTGGGGTTATAGTAAGTCTCAAAAGAAACTTATTGAATTTCAAAGGTATTAGCCAAAAATGAAAATATATTGAGACTATAAATTATGGGAAGATTCCATATCTTCATATAACTACAATCGAATCGGGTTTAAATATTTATGTGAAAGGTTACCCTTTTTTTTCTCCTATTTGTTGATACAAATATGGACATGGTGATTGAATCACATGCAATAGTAAACTAAAAGTTTACAGAAAATATATAAGTTGACATGATCGGTTGACCATCCCGATTTATATATGATGCAAAAATAATTGAGAATTCATGTGGTTATATATTGAAGAAATAGAAAGTTCTTCACGAATTCTCTTGTGCTGCTTGTTCTCGTGATAAATTAATAACATACCAGCTAAGGTTGGGATTGTATTCCATAATTTTTTAAAACGTATAAAAAGGTGAATATGGACCCGTTCACCTGTCATGTGGATCATTTACTATTATATGATTTAATAGATGCATCTATGATTGGTCACGTGTGCTTTATTTTAACTTGTAATTTATTTTTTGAAAAGGTTGTTTGCTCAAATTGTTAAATTAAGAGCATGATTCCAAACTATAAAATTATATTGATAATGCTGGTTGGTTTAGCAGAAATTGTATGCCTCCAATTATAGCTAAACCCGTTGGTTATGAGAACAAGTCTTCCAAAAAAATTTTGGTATGAGACGTTATTTTAATGCAGCAACACTTGTATGCATCAAGCCAATAAGGTTCCCCTATATTGTT
Source organism: Jaltomata sinuosa (assembly GCA_003996215.1). Taxonomy (NCBI): domain Eukaryota; kingdom Viridiplantae; phylum Streptophyta; class Magnoliopsida; order Solanales; family Solanaceae; genus Jaltomata; species Jaltomata sinuosa. The sequence continues at coordinate 164,803 of QJPP01000203.1, forward strand.
GGTTCAGGGTCATGAGCCAAATATTCCATCTAAAATTTGAATGTGCGGTATTTGATTTAATTGCTCCACCATGCACCAAGATGGATCCCCCAATAAAGGTGAGTGAATGTTAGATTTTCTAACATTAGGGTGAGATATGATTAACAGTTGAAATAGATGGAATGAATTATCTAGATCCTCGTTAAAAAAAATGAACTTGAAGTTCAAGAGATAATTCAGTTGAAAAATATTACAAATTTATTGTCAGATGTATTTGCTGTCTGCTGACCCTATGATATAATCCAGCTGTGAATTCTCCATGAGAAGTCCTTGAAGGACAGAGTTTATGGCACGCTTGAAGCGTGATAGACCACTCGATTCCAAACGTAAAACTCCTTAAAGAATGAGAGGAGCAAATGATCAAGATGGTCATGATAATGAGGCAAGTGCTTTAAAAGAGCACTATGACATAACATTTCATAAAACCTTGGCAAAGGTTCAGGTACCTGAAAATGATGAAAAATGAAGAGATCTCGATAAGTTATGTCATATTGAAATCGATATCAAAATAACCATCGATCGTATTTTTGATATAATATAGCGTTCACCATTATAAATGGTAACGAGGATCTTGAATTTAAATCTGTCAAACAGTGTGGACAGATAAATTATTGGCCAGATAAAATACGCAATTCAAGTATATTTTTATTTCACTTGAAAAGTGATGATCAGGACTTAGTCTATAGACTAAGGTATAATGCCAGTGGGGTACAAATTGATAATTGTGCGAAATATAAAATCGTAAGATATAAAGTACGTCTTGTGCCTTGAGACATAAAGATTTTTCGCAAAAATTTTGACATTATTGTTTGGAGATGTATTCTCCTATGGTGGATGCAATAAGATTTCTTTCAATCTAGCAATAGATGAAAAACTTGAATGCGTACAAAGAATGGTTGTTATGTCTAGCTAGACGGTAAAGGTTATATGAAAATCCATGAAGGATTTTAAAAAGGTTAAAGCGATTCTATTGAATAGTACCCCCAATGGTTGTAAGAACGCTTAACATAAAGAAAGATCAATTTTGATCTCATAAAAATAGTTAGAACGTACCATGTCTTAGTGCATTTGGTGCACTTATATATCCTGCTATTACTATCCATGAGATAATATTCTTACTAATGTGAACGCAAGATATAATCTCAAATTTATGTGGAGATATTTGATTTAGATCAAATATTAGTATGGATTGGTTTATTCTAACAAATTTTGTCTAGGTTCATTGGTTATAAAAATGCAGAAAAATTATTTGATTTATACGAAATTTGATCTCAAGAAAGTAATCTGTTTACATGTGAAAATACTGTCATATCATATTATTCTACAAGATTGTCAATTTTATTATCATGGAAAAAAAGTGTTTGTCACTTGGTTGTTGCTACGAACAAGTCGAATGTGCAATTTGTCTGCGATAACGAGGTCACGAGCAGAGTGATTATCAAGTGAATATATTTTGGCTGAGTTCAAAGACTCAACATGTCCATGAGACAAGAAAATGATATATCAGGATGAGCTCAAGGATGCAACATATTTTTGAATGTGATTTATTCACTAAAGCATTAGCAACATCAACATTTGAGAAGCTGATATGCAGGATTGGGATGCGTCGTCTCCAAGAAATTAAATGATGTTTGCATCAGGGGGAGTCACATACGTGCTACACTCTTTTTCCCTTGGCCTAAGTTTTGTCCCAATGGATTTTTCTGGCAAGGTTTTTAACGAGATAGCAAACAACGCATATTACAAGATATGTGTACTCTTTTTTCTTCACTAGGATTTTTTTCCACGGTTTTTTTTTTCTAGTAAGATTTTAACGAGGCACATTATCTGTTACTGGACATCAGGGGGAGTGTTGTAAAATATATTTACTTAGATGTCTACTACACAAATGTAACTCTCACTATTCATCCCCATTACTTTCATCCATTATGAAGAAGATAACCTCCATCATAAACTTCCATTATTCTTGTAACCTTACACCTCCATAACCTCCTCCATTATATCTTGGTTAATGTCATAATATTGACAATCTTTAGTATGCCTCTATGAACACTATAAATAGAGGCATATGATCTCATATTGTATACACTTGAAATGCTTGAGAAACACTTGATACTTGGAAGAATAAGAAACAGTCTCATCTCTTGATCTCTCATATCTTCTCTTATATTGTCTACTTTCTTGTTTAAATTATTGTTCTTTTGTTCTTGATTTTACAACAAAAATAAATTATTATTAAGTATAAAATGTTTTATTCTTCTTAAAGATCGACTAAAAAGAAAGAAAATCACATAAACTAAGATGGGGTTAATACTCCCTCCATTTCATTTTATTTTGTTCTTATATTAAAAATATTTTTTTGTTTGTCCATATTAGCAAATTAAGAAAAAAAAAATTCAAATTATTTTTCAATACTACTTATTAAATAACTATATAAATTATTAGTAGTAGTCAAATTAAAATTTTCAAAACATAATTAATAAGGTTAATTTATCAACATAAACCTCTAATAAATACTTTCATAAGAGGAGTGCAAACTCAAAATGCACCAAGTAAAATGAAAAAGGAGTAGTAAATTAAAAGTAAATGTTTAGGATTAGTGTGAAACAATGAGTTATGGAGTACTTTTTTTGTCTTGATATTTTTTTATTCGACTGAATTTGTTTGACTAATTTTTGAATCTAAAATGAATCAGATCAATTTAATATTCTAAAATTTAATTTTAAATCTTCAAAAATTATAAAAGTTATAATTCTTTCCGTATTACTATGATAAAAAAATATAACCTACAATGTTAGTCTAGTTTTACTTAATTTAAATTCTCAAAAAGCAAGACGTACTACATAAATTGAGACAGAATAATACATAAGTTCAGCGTAAAAACTCTGAACAAGTTATTTAAGTTAAATATTTTATAGCATATGATGGAAAAGGAAGAAAAATATTCTTATCGAATCAAATTCCCCCGGCCCCTCGAAAAAGGAAAAAAGACTTCACCCCATAAAAGAACACTAGTAGTACTAGGTCTTTGCAATTTGCATTTTGCACTTTACCCTTATCTCTCTCTCTCATCACACTTGTCAGTATCTAAAATCTTGTTTATCATCTTGTAAAATGGGAATTGAGGAAGTGAAGAAGTATGTGATGGAGAAATTGAAGGAACTGTTGTTATTGCTAGACAATTTTGGTGGTCAATTCCTTGGTTGGTTCGACAAGGTGTTTCCACGAGACACTAGAAAAGACAAAATCAATCACTGGTTTCACGTTGCTTTACCCTTTCTCATAGCCGCTATGGTCTTCACAATCGTCAGTTATTGCTGCTACTGTTGCTGCTGTCGCGGCCGCCGTGGAGGCGGACGAGTCAGGATGATGAAAGCTCCTGGCAGAAACTGTAGGATGCAGAGAAATACTTTTGAGAGCAATCCGGAAGCTTACTTTCGGAATCTCCGCTCTTATCCTGGTGATCAACTTGTCTAAATTGGGATGTCATTTAGTTTCTGCGATTTTTGTTTATAGTAGTAATGTTTGGGCTTGTAATTTGAAAAAGTTAAATGATCCAGAGTCTACAAAGCCGTTTCTCGTAGCCTGGAAGACGAATCAGGATGATGAAAGCTCCTGGCAGAAACTGTAGGATGCCGAGAAATACTTTTGAGAAATACTCAGTTAGTTAAATCGAGTATGGTGATGGTTGAAGTGCTTTTCATTTGAGCTTAATTAATATGTTATTTAATTTCTGTAATTTTCGTTTCCAGTAGTATTATGTATTGTATTGTCTATATATTGTCTGGGTTTGTGATATGAAAATTTGAAAAAGTAAAATAATCTCTTGCTGTTAGATCTTAGATGAACTTATATTACTGAACAGAGGCAAACTCAGGATATTCAAAGATGACCGAGGGATGATATTGTATCGGATTGATTACTGAGTAATGACGAAAATATAAATATATAGGTCAAATATGATTTTACGCTAATTAAACTTTAAGATAATTGAGAGATATAGTTAAGATTGTGTAAAATGTAAGATGCTGTAGATTTGATTCTAGATTCATAGCCTATTTAGATAAGTTTATATCTTTTGGCTCCTAAATTAAGAATTTTAACTTATGATTTTTGGTTTATTTTTTATCTTTTTGATTTGAAAATAAGTGTTTTTATTTTACCTAAACACGTCTGCAAAAATGATTAAAAACTATTTTGACTTAAAAATATTTAAAATAAATCAATTCAATTGTTGCTCATTTCCGCTTACCTTTTTAAGCCATTTAAAAAAATTTTAAAAGTCAAATTAGTTATAAGTGACATTTGGGATTAAATCATGGGTCATGAAAATGAGAAGATGCACAATTTAAGTGACAGAACAAATTTTGAACGCCACAATGCATATGAAGTTTATGCACCAACAATTATTATTGTAAAATATATACACAATAAAGATAATTATTATAAATAATTGATCTGATAATCTAATAAAGGTGTGCTCTTATCGTCTTAAATTATTTATTGTATTTCTCTTTTATATGTTCTTTAGAAAAAAATAGTTAAAAAGAATTTTTAATTATTTTATATTTATTTACATATTCAAATATAATCTCTCTTCACTGGTATTACTCTATTTATGTGTCATCTACATCAATTAAATTATTTATAATCTTCAAGAATAATTATTTTAAAAAGCATTACAAATAATTTGCGACGGATGGAACACCTCTCATTTCCATTTTATCCTCGTTGAAAAAAATAATAAAAACAAAGAATAATTACCACTAAATCTTATTTAAGGAAATTAGATAGATTTGTTCCCCTTAAATATTCTGTAATTAAGATATTATTGAATATAATTGTTTAGTTTTAAATTTCTAAAAATGATTACTACTTTAAAAATAATTTTTTTGAGCTAAATTAACTGTTAATATGGGACAAAAGAAAGTAACTACCCTATTTCATGACAAGTTAAAGTATTATTGATAAATGTAAAATTGTTTGGCCTATTAATATAATATTTAACTTAAATCTAAATTGATAATTGAAGCTCCACCTTTTAATTTGCTTATTTACTCCTATATTTATTTATTATTTATGTCTTTCAACCTTTTTCTTCATTACGAAGGAAAGTAAATTAATTAAAGCAGGGAGGGGACTGCCAAGTTCCTATATTCTTATATACGCGTGTTTGTCTTTTTTTATTTTCACTTTCGAAATCCAATGAAATCTTCTTAAAATCGATCATTACGAATATTATGATTCATTCGAATGGCTGTCAATGGTCAATCTTGCTTTAGTGTTTGACGAATTTGAAAAAATATTACTTTAAAAATAAAAGTACTCCTTACTACACAGTAAAAGGCAAAGAGTATTGTTATCAACAAGGCAATTATATAAAGGAATAATTAGAGCACTAACCAAAAGTTCAAAAGGAAAATTGTAATAAATGGATTAGATCAATTACAGTCCCCATCAACTTTAGCTTAATAATTGTACTGAAGCTTCGCCCTTAATATAAAAGGAAGACCGCAACACAAGTCTACAAATTAATTAAAATATAAAACAGTGAACTTTTGTCACTTAAATGAAACCGTACGGAACCAATGTCATAGGTTGTTCTATTAAGTTGGTTGGGATTGGGCCCCATTGAAATAATTAGTGGGTCTTGAAAATTCTTTATTAAAAGAGTGATAAACAAGTGCAATGGTAAGTTAATACTTTCTCAGTCTAATAATACTGGTCTACTTGGCATACATATTAAAAAATAAAAAATAATAAAAATAATTTAATTATATCACCCTTTAAATATAATTAATTCAATACTTAAAAAAATATATTGCATAATGATTATAATTAATAAAATAGATAAATTATTCATTTATTTTTTAAACTAGATAAATATTATTAAAAATTTATTTTTAGTAATATGAATAAATATTATTAAACGAAGGGAGTAGTATGTGAAAGAAAAAAGAAAGCATAAGCAAACATAAGAGATGCTACAATTTAAGTGGCGTAGATTTAAGTTGACTATATCTAATAGTACTCCCTCGATTCATTTTTACTTGTTATTTTTTAACTTGACACACTCATTAAGAAAATAATTATTAATATAATTATTTTACCATATAAGTGACAAGTAATTCTGAACGAAGAAAGTAATACATAAATTTATAGAGCCCACGATTGGTCTCTTGATATGATACATAAATAAAAAACTTTAGAAGGGTGTTCAGGAATTTTCTTCAGAACGTATAGAGTTGCTCTAATTGTTTACATATCTGCCCAACTAATTGTATCGTTTTCCGGTCAACAAAGAATACTCCTTCCGTCTATTTTTATTTATCTATTATATTAAAAATATTCAATCATATTCGTACTTGTCCAATTTATAAAACTAAAAGATAATTTAACACTTAATTCCTAACTTACCCTAATCATTGACTATAATAATTTTCCTAATACATTTTTTCAAGACATTGTATTTATTATACTCAAATGGTAATATGGTAAAATTGTTCTTTTATTTATAGCTTCTTAAAAAAGGTGCCTAGTCAACCGTGGACAAGTAAAGTTGAACCGATGGAGTACTTTAACAATGAATTAGAGAAGAAATTTATAGTGTTCTCCATTAATCTCTTCACCACTCATTCAAGTTTTACAGTGGGTAGCTATTAATCTTGGAACTTATTCCTTCCTAGTCTCTCTGTTCCGAGTCCTTGATTTAGTCATCGAACATATATAGGTTCTTGGAAAGTGTATAAAGCTCTCTCATTCACTTGATTTGAGGTGATCTTTTAATGTCATTGAAAATGACCAAAAGTTGGTTGAGTAGTGAGTGAATTGCAAAGACTCCAGTAGAGTAATTTACCACAAGGTCCCTAATTAGTACTCCATTCCTTCAAAATTACTTGTCACTTTTTAATTTAGTACAATCATTAAGAAAATTATAATTAGAATAGTGACTTTATCATATTATCTCTATTAATTGGTACTAGTTGAAATTGACTATTTTGGATTTCAAAAAGTCTTAGTAAATAAATTAAGGATAAAATAGAAAAATTTGATTTGTTTTTTTCGTGATATATCAAAAATGACAAGTAAAAAATAAAAATCAAAAATAAAAATAAGTGACAAATAATTTTGAAGGAATGGAATATGTGACCTCCTCCCCTTTTGTCCTTAACATTTGATTGCATCTATTTCTTTCTCTAGTCAATTTCTTCCTGAAACAAAAACTGATAAGTCATTTATTTTCGGCTAAATTGACAAATCAACTTGCACAATTTGTGAAGTTGCAGTATTAGTTAAGACTAATTATGATTGAACTTTTTACGAGAAAAATGACAAAAGTCATTCCTTATGTTTGAGTGTAGTTTGTTAAACATAGTCGAACAGTTTTAATGCTTTATATTTGTTAGATTTGATGAGTATTATTAAAAAAAATTAACGAGAACTCACGTTTAGAGGTATAATTCGTATTTTTTGCTAATTTTGATTTATTTTTAGAGTTGGTGTAATTTTATGAGGTGTACTTTCTGTTATTTTTTTATACTCTTTTAGTATTCTATGCAGGGTTTGTGTTGTATATTTTATGATTTAATAAAACTTTTTCAAAGTGTGATTAAATCTTTCTTTTACTATTTTTGTTAAATCTAACGAATACTTTCTACATTTTATTTTATTTAGTCCATGTTGACCTGACATTTTTTTTATAGAAAATAGTACTTATTTATTATGAGTTTATTTTATTAAATTAGCTTTATTAATTATGTTTTGAAATTTAAATTTAACTACTAATACTTTATATAGTCATTAATGATAGGGGTAGTATTGGAAAACTGATTATAGTTAATAATGGCATAAATTAAAAACTAATTGATAAATGATATCTTATTTTTTTAAGTGAAATAAATAAAAATAAACATTTATTTTTAATATTGTTGATGAGGAAAAGGGAGTAAATGATAAATTATTTTTTAATTTTTTAAACTGAAAAAATAAAAATAAAATAGCCAATTTTGATATAGTGGAAAAATTAAAATTAAAGAATTTCCAAAAAAAAAAAAATATTTTTTTAAAACTAATTAAAAAGAAAGTATCTCAAATAAATTGAAACGGACGAGGGAATATTAACTTACCATTACCATTTGCACTTGTTTATCACTCTTCCTCTTTTAATAAAGAATTTTCAAGACCCACTAATTATTTTGATGGGCCCAATCCCAACCAGATTAATAGTGTTACCTATGACATTGGCTCCGTACGGTCAAGCGACAAAAGTTCACTGTTTCTAAAACTATTAGTTATCGATAGTCCGTGCATAATATATTTATTTTTTTATCCTAATTTATATAATATAAATTAAATTTAAAGAGTTGATCAAAAAGTTTTTGTACAATTTTTAAGTATCTTAAATTCTTAATTATTGTGAATTACAATACTTTTTTTATGTGGCACTGATGGAATTTGGAGATTCACCCTAATTTGTTTATATAGTTTTTAAATATTATAAGTTGTTAGTTATTGTGATTTATAGTAGTTTTTAAGTAATTTTTAATTAATAAATGTTACTCCCTTTACTCCAATTTATGCGATATTGACAAAATTTAGAGTCAATTAAATTTTTTATGTCTTTTAAGTATTTTAAATTAATAATTATTGTGATTTATAGCACTTTTTAGATTATTTTTAAATAATATATGTTACTTCCTTTATCCCAATTTATGTGGCACTGATAAAATTTCGAGAGTCAAACAATTTTTTTATATCTTTAAAATATTTTAAATTGTTAGGTATTGTGATTTATCTTTTTTATATGTATTTTTTAAATATATAATAGATTTAAAAAAACAAATAAATTAAAACGAAGATCGAACCCATAAATAAATAAACAAACAGTAAAAACAGGCATATTGACGCTCTGCTACCGGCTTATTCCCTCTTCTTAGATAGTAATTTTAATTTGTAGACTTGTGTTGCGGTCTTCCTTTTATATTAAGGGCGAAGCTTCAGTACAATTATTAAGCTAAAGTTGATGGGTACTGCAATTGATCTAATCCATTTATTAACAATTTTCCTTTTAGACTTTTGGTTAGTGCTTTCTCAATTATTCCTTTGTATAATTGCCTTGTTGATAAGAATACTCTTTTGCCTATTCCTGTGTAGTAAGGAGCACTTTGTTTTTGAAGTGAAATATTTTCAAATTCGTCGAATTCTAAAGCAAGTATCCGCTATTGACAGCCAATCGAATGAATTGTAATATTTGCGATAATTGATTTTATGAAAATTTTATTGGATGTCAAAAGTGAGAAAAAAAAAAGTTAATAACATGCATTTGCCTCATTTGTTTGTACTTAATGAGACTCTAAATCTGAATGGTTCAGATCTCAACACATTAAGTGCATTTATTTTTTACATTTGAAAATCTCTTAATAGATCTGGATAAGTTTGAATCGCTCGAATTTAGGACAAAGTCTAATCAGCATTCAGACTTACCATTTTATGCACGGTTTCTCTATCTCCAACTATCCTCTCTTTCTCCGGCAGTCTAGCGAAAACTTTTCTCTTTAGTATTAGGTTTTAAAATTTCTACTTGATTTCTTTTGTAAAGCTTTATGTGTTTTTTCCCTTTTTTTTTTTTGTAAAATACAATATCTTTTATAGTTTTTATTTGGGTTATCTGTTTACAATAGAATGGAGGTTCAAATGATCTTTTATCTTAATCTCATCAAAGTAATAACGTTCTAGACATTATTCATGGCAAAATTCTTCTTGATATAATCTAACTTAAACAATTGTTCTTATGCTAATTTATTGTTAATATTTTCAGAAGTAGTAGGAGTACTTTATTTTTACATAAAAAAAAGGCCGAGGAGTTATTTTTCATTCTCCTTTTCTGCTTGAGGATTTTAAAATGATATAACTAGATGTTTTTTTGGGTATAATTTATACCCAAATTGTGTAGGAATATAAAAAAAATTGTGATGATTAAATTCAAACCCCACAGTCAGGGGCGGAGCTAGCAAAGGTCCAGAAAAATTATACCGTTTATATATGATTAAAATTATTTTTATGTATATTTAGTAGATGTTGAACCCCTTTAGCCTTTTCGTGTAGTTACTTTATATATTTTAAACTTTTTAGTGAAAATTCTAGCTCCGCCACTGTCCACAAAATAATAAGGGAATTGCAATCTATGATTTTATTTTTATTTTGTTTCAATTGTTTTTTTTTTAATACTTATTGATATGATGTGTAATTAATTTTTATTTGAATTTTATATTTATTATGTTTGATAAATATTTATTATGATTTATTAATAAATAAATTATGCACATTCAGATGTTGAAAAACAAACGATCTTAATAATTCAGTATTTAGATCTAGAGACAACAACTTAATCATTCAGATATGCATTCAGATTGAGACGTTTTACAACAACAACACAACAACAACATACCCAGTGTATTCCCACAGCGTGGGGTCTGGGGAGGGTAGAGTGTACGCAGACCATACCACTACCTCAGAGGTGAGGTAGAGAGGCTGTTTCCGATAGACCCCCGGCTCAAGACAAAACAGTCTAAAAATAGGCTAAAAAGGGCGTAACAATGATACAGGATAAAAAACAAGATAAAACTACAAGAGACGATAGGATAGGAAGTAATATGTAGTAACAAACAACAGACAGACAGACAGAAATAGAGCACTGCCACAAAATACTACCACGAGAAATCCAAGAACAAGAAACTATAAGCGTAACACTACGATTACTAGTCGGGACAATAAGGAAAACACTCCTACCTACTAGCCTACACCCACTTCTACCTACTACTCTTTTACCCTAATCCGCGTCCTCCACACCTTCCTATCTAGGGTCATGTCCTCGGTAAGCTGCAACTGCGCCATGTCCTGTCGAATCACCTCTCCCCAATACTTTTTCGGTCTACCTCGTCCTCTCCTGTAACCATCCATAGCCAACCTCTCACACCTCCGCACTGGAGCATCCGTGCCTCTCCTCCTCACATGGCCGAACCATCTCAACCTCGCTCCCCGCATCTTATCTTCCACCGACGCCACACCCACCTTATCTCGGATATCCTCATTCCTAATCCTATCTCTCCTTGTAAACCCGCACATCCATCGCAACATCCTCATCTCCGCCACCTTCATCTTTTGAATATGGGAGTTGTTTACTGGCCAACACTCTACTCCATACAACAGAGCTGGTCGGACCACCACTCTGTAGAATTTGCCTTTAAGTTTAGTAGGCACCTTCTTATCGCACAAGACTCCAGATGCGAGCCTCCATTTCATCCACCCAACACCAATACGATGGGTGACATCCTCATCAATCTCTCCATTTCCTTGGATAATAGACCCAAGATACTTGAAACCCCCTTTCTTTTGGATGACCTGTGTATCCAGCTTCACTTCTACGTCATCATCCTGAGTCGCCTCACTGAACTTGCATTCCATATATTCAGTCTTGGTCCTGCTCACCCTAAACCCCTTTGACTCGAGGGTCTGTCTCCAAACCTCCAACTTAGCATTAACTCCTCCGCGAGTCTCGTCCACCAAAACTACATCATCCGCAAATAACATGCACTATGGCACCTCACCTTGTATTTGCCGCGTCAATACATCCATTACCAAGGCAAATAGAAACGGGCTAAGGGTCGATCCCTGGTGCAACCCCATCAACACGGGAAAGTGCTCTGAATCTCCTCCCACAGTTCTAACGCGAGTCTTGGCCCCCTCATACATGTCCTTAATTGATCTGGTGTACGCCACGGGTACACCTCGAGCCTCCAAGCACCTCCAAAGGACCTCCCTAGGGACTTTATCATACGCCTTTCTAGATCGATGAACACCATGTGCAAGTCCTTCTTCCTTTCCCTGTACTGCTCCACCAGTCTTCTAAGGAGATGAATAGCTTCTGTAGTCGAGCGTCCTGGCATAAAGCCGAACGGTTCTCTGAAATAGGCACGATCTGTCTCAACCTCAACTCCACCACCCTCTCCCAGACCTTCATAGTGTGGCTTAGCAATTTGATACCCCTATAGTTGTTGCAACTCTGAATATCGCCCTTGTTCTTGTACAAAGGAATCATCGTGCTCCATCTCCAAGCTTCAAGCATCTTTGCCGTTCTAAAAATACCATCAAACAACTCGGTTAGCCACTTCACACCTGTCTCACCCGAGCTTTTCCAAAAATCAACGGGAATCTCATCTGGCCCCGTCGCCCTACCCCTTCGCATCTTACGAATCGCAACCTTAACCTCTTCAACCTTTATAAGGCTACAATAATCATAGTCACGACGCCTCTCTGAGTGTGCCAAATCTCCCAGCACCAAGCTCTTGTCCCCCTCTTCATTCAAGAGTCCATGGAAGTAAGACTGCCATCTCCTCCTAATGAGTACCTCATCTACTAGTATTTTGCCATCTTCGTCCTTGATGCACTTCACTTGGTCAAGGTCTTGAGTCCTCCTCTCTCTAGCCTTTGCTAACCTGTATAACTTCTTATCCCCACCTTTATCCTCTAAAGTCGCGTATAAGCTTTCAAAGGCTGCCGTTTTAGCTGCCGTTACCGCTAACTTAGCCTCCTTCCTAGCTATCTTATACGCCTCCCTATTCCTTCGCCTCTCCTCCTCATCCTTACTTTCTACCAACTTCGCATATGACCCCTTTTTTGCCTCCACCTTTCCTTTTACTTCTCCGTTCCACCACCAGTCCCCTCGATGCTTGCCAGAACGACCTCTCGAGACGCCCAACACCTCTCTAGCCATCTCCCTTATGCAACTAGCGGTCGTATCCCACATATTATCCACATCCCCACTACTCCCCCAAGCCCCCCTAGTCAACAACTTCTCCCCTATTTCCCGTGCATTAGCCATAGTCAGGCTACCCCATTTAATCCTAGGCCGGTCATCCACAATCCGCTTCTTTTTCTCCTTCGTGATCTCTAAATCCATCACTAAGAGTCTATGCTGGGTCGAAAGATTCTCACTTGGGATAACCTTACAGTCTCTACAAAGACCTTTATCACCTGTCCTAATGAGCAAAAAGTCTATCTGAGTCTTGGCCACCGAACTACGGAAGGTAACCAAGTGCTCCTCCTTCTTCGGGAAACTAGAGTTAGCTACTCTCAACTCAAAGGCTCTAGCGAAATCCAATAGTGCGGCACCCCCTTCATTCCTATCCCCGAAACCAAAGCCTACATGCACATCGTCATAACCCCTCGAAGATGCCCCGATGTGCCCATTGAAATCTCCTCCAATGAAGAGCTTCTCAGTATCAGGCAAACCTCCCACTACCTCGTCCAAAACCTCCCAAAAGTGTTTCTTCTCCTCCTCATCTAAGCCTGCTTGTGGTGCGTACGCACTAATAATGTTCAAAGTAGACCCTCCAAGGACTAACTTAATTGTCATCAACCTATCGTTGACCCTCCTAACCTCCACCACTTGCTCTCTCAACTCCTCATCCACTAGGATACCTACCCCATTCCTATTCCTCGCACCTCCTGAGTACCACAACTTATACCCGTCTACCTCTCGCGCCTTAGTGCCCACCCATTTAGTCTCCTGGACACACGCTATGCTAATCCTCCTCTTCCTTAGGACCTTCACTAGCTCTATGGACTTTCCGGATAAAGTCCCTATGTTCCAAGACCCTATTCTCAACCTAGATGCTCCCTTAACCCCCTTACCTCTCCTTCCCCTCGCCCCCGCCCCCGCCCCCGGCCCCACCCCCGACCCCGCCCCCAAACCCGAGTGCGACCGATGACATGACCCTACTCGACCATCCTTCACCAAAGCCACTAAAACGTGCGCTATAATCAAGGATAAACCAACTCCACCAACTACTCTATACTAAACAACTATATGACACGAAAAGCAAAAAAAAAGGTACAAGAGACCGGAACTACACTACCAAACACGATATAGAGCCAATAATTTGCTTCCCGAATATACTACACGTCAAAATCAATATAAAATTTAAAATTTTTAAAAAAACTAGACAGCGAGTGTTAAAGCAATGACAGAAATGTCAACCTAAATAGGCTATCAAGAATGCGATAAAAAACTGAGGACGGAAATAAAGCCTAGGGATAGAAGTCATCGGGGTCAAGCTGTGAGGAGAGAAGGACGGTCTGCTTGCTAAAGTGGTTGGATTCCGGCAAGGTGGGGTGTCGAAATTGGTCGCCGGAATCTTCTTGTTCGCCGGAATCTTGGTGGTTGTCGGAAGCTCGGTGGATGCCGGAAATTGAGCCGGATCTGAGGTTGCAAAGGACCTGCAAGGAGAAGATACACAAGAAACACAAAGAAAATAGAGAAAGAGAGCAAGATCAAGAATCGAATCTGGCCGGAGTAGATCTAGCCGGAGCAGATCTGACCGGCGTCCAGCTAGAGAGAGGGGTGGCGGCTAGTGGCGTTCACTGGTCGATCGTGACCGGAGAAAGGGGGCGGCGCAGTGGTGACCGGAGAAAGGGGCGGCGCAGTGGTTGTACAGTACCCTCTTCCGTCAGAAGCCGCCGGAGCCGGAGCCGGGGCCGGCAGTTGTAGCCGTGAGCTGCTGGACTTGTTAACTCAGTGGTCGTACAGTTGTAGCCATGAGCCAATGTGTTATGAAAACACGTTTTAATATGAATGAAAACAAATGAAGTCTTAACTTGTTTGGTCTAGCAGTTGGGAGGTCAAAATCACATTTTAAAAAAAAATATTTTTTTGGTACAATGAAGTGTTTGACCAACTAATGAAACTGCCGGAAAGAAGTAGAATTTTTTTGTTTTTCAAAACAAGCAAAAAATTACTTTTTAAGACAAAAATATTCATATTATTTATACATATTTATCAATGTATTCATTGTTAATTAATTAGCATATCTCATAAGTTTGATTAAAATTTTATTTAAGAATTTTATTCTTTATTCTTACACCATAAATTTTTTATTTTATTCTACGTTTTATATATTATTATTTTATATTTTATACCTATTATTTTATGTTTCCATCAAATAAATATTGAAATGCTAGTGAACCCCCCAAAAAAAATAAAAAAATCTCATTTATATATATTATTTTACGTATAAATTTTTGTTATTGTGAAAGTTTTATTTTTATAGGTAAAGATAATAACAAAACAAATATCAATATTATTTAATATTATCAATTAAATATTATTAGATTATATAGCTGACAAAATACTGATACGGTCTGAATCAAGATTAGTCGCCGGAATTATAAAAGAATGAAGTACGCAAATCTTCGACGTAACACCATGTTCAGTCGCATAGACGCATACGATCTCAATTACACTATGCAATAAGTAAAACAGTCCAGTCTTAGTTACACAAAACAGGAAATCACAACAAAAAAAAAAAAAAAAAAAAATTGAACAAAGCAGAAACACTGTAATTGATGGAAATAAATTACTAGCATCTTGTAATTTCTACATAGATTGGAAGCTTGAAATATATTACTACTACTTCCTACCAGAGTTACGGTAACCGCCGGCAGACGGACCTCTCTTATTATAGTTTCCCCTTCCTCCATTACCTCTTTTTGTATATTTCTTGTTTCCCGTACTTGCCGTTGTTGATGAAGTTCTAAACATACTCCAAACGTCCCATGCCGTTGAAACAACACTACTCACTGTACCAATTACATCAAGGATCTTACCAAATGTCTCTTTATTACTATAATTTCCCTCCTCCTCCAAAGGACTAGTGGCTGGATTTGCTTTTTGCTGATGCAATAGTGTTTCGTACATGTAAAGCAAAGAACAAGCCTTTGAGAAATCAGGAAGAGGGAACTGAGATGAGATTCTGTTCTTGTAGGGCAAGTATTGATAAGGTAAACCAGCGAGAAGTTGCAAAACCAAATCTGGATCTGATATTAGACTGCCGATTGCTGTTAGAGAATCGGCTGTGGATTTCAGATTTTTTACATATGATTCGATGGTTTCGCGATCCCCTTTATTGGTACTGTGAAATTGCATTTTGAGTTGTTGAACTAAAATCGTTTCATCTTTTGAACCCAACTCGGTACTGTCATCTTTTGAACCCAACTCGGTACTGTTATCTTTCTCTGATGGAAAATTCATTGTTGGTTCTCTCGTCTTTTTGATGATCAGTGAAATCTCTGGTTTCTTTTTGGGCTGGGTACCTGTAAGATTGAAAGCCTTAAGTCTTAAAGATTTGGATATATAGTTGTTATTCACTCCATTTCAATTTGTTTGTTTTACTCTCTTTTTTTTTAGTACGTTAAAAAAATTATTTATTTATTTTGGCAATTCTATCAATTTAACTTTCTACTGCATGTTTGAGATTTACACGATTAAGAGATATTTTTGATATATTATATATATTTTTAATTTAAGACCATAAAATTTTAAAAAAAATCTTTACTTTCTTAAATTCCGTGTCAAGTTAAAATAGGATAATTAAATTAAAACGGAACAAGTATTTATTTTTTCATATTATATTACGATGTATTATATTATTTTTTATTATTACACAATATCATACATCAACAATTTGGAGTAAACGTACTAAAGAAATAGAATATAAGATAAAACTATTATAAAGAGGTACGATAAAAAATAAATTAGAATTATTAGATAATAAGTAAAAAGAAAAAAAAATGATACAATCACACTAAATTAGTCATTACATAAAATAGGTATTTTTCTTTATTTGTTATCTAATAATAGATTCACAATACAATATAATAAAATTTAACTAATAATTAAAATAAATATTGTATTTAAACTAACAACACAATTCAATCAGTAACAACCATCCAAACAAAGTCTAATATTCCGTTTGATACCGTAGACAAAATTGTGTGTTGATTTGTGACTCGACAACTTATCATGGTTAAGTGATCTAATGAAGTAATTATATATATTAATTAACTACAGTTAAGTGATAGTTGTATTATGTATATATCCAAACACATGTTATGCATTCATTGATTTAGTGTAAACACTCGGTGCGAGTAAAATTTTTCTCAAAAACACTATTTTACATTGCGCCAATTTTCACTTACAATTTAAGAAGAAAAAAATGTTTTTCAAGTGAAAAACATCCCTTTCGTAAATTTCAACATTTTATCATTAATATTTGTGTGGTAATGAAACCTTTCATTAGGTACTTAAGATAAGAAATGTAAAGTTAATTTGTTTTAAAATATAAAATATACTATCATTTTTGTGTAATAGGTTATAAAAAAACAATGATATATAATTGAAAGGGCTAAAATTTAAAATTAAATTATTTTAAATATAAAATATATTAACTTTTTTGTACATATTAAAAAGTATGTAACGTTTATTTTTTTCAGTTAAAATAATACGATGAGATGACAATTCACTGCAATAAGAGCTAATTTGGTTGGTGGATGAAAAGTTGACTCGCACACTTACATAGAGTCAAGAACCATACAGAATATTTCTTTCATTTCAATTTGTTTAATTTTTTTTTTATTTGTTTAAAAAGTGATTATTTTTTTCTTTAGCAACTTTTTAATCTCAATTTTCTACGTGACATATTTAATATCATAAAATAAAAAAATATTTTAAAATATTTGATATATTTTTAATTTAAGACCACAAAATTTAAAAGTTTTTAGTATCAACTTTTGTTGTGTCCAAAATTTTCTTTGCTTGTGAATGTGTCTGTGTTATCTCTTCTAAACTTTGAGACACTCATAATTTTGGCGAGATTAGGTGGGCGTTTGGTGATGAATTTTTTTATTATTATTATTTAAAATTTGTAAAGTTGAAATTGAAGTTGAAGTGGTGTTTGATCATATATTTTATTAAAAATATTTATAATTTAAATATTTTCTTTTTTAAAATATAAATTATGTCCTTCAATTTCTTATTACTAGCAAAATCATCTAATTTGACTAATTTATCTTAAACATACAATCGAATGTATTCTAAAAGAATAGTGTCTTAAAATAGATGTTACATAATGTCATAGACTAGAGTATTGTTCAATGGTTCTATTGGTTATTGACTTGTGTGCAATCAACATTTTAAAGGTTGGATATTAATCTACCTTACTTATACTGGAATACTAAAGTTTCTTATCAATTATGTTCATCTCCATCTTCAATAATATTAGCTTTTTATCTCCATCACCGATAACATTTTAAAAATGATAGATAGAAACAATCATGTCCATTCTTCAATTCGAACCTTAAAGAAAGAGCTGCACGTGAAAGTAAAATAGCTAAGGAAAATAATTACATCCATTTCTTCACGTCTATGTTGATTTATCACCTTTTTTTTTAATTTCTTTCTATGTGTTTGTTCAATAATGGTGGTTTGAAGATTGAATTTTTTTTACAATGTCTGCAAGTCAAAGTAAAATAAACCACAAGCGTTGGATGTTGTATTAATCAAATATTGTATGCTTCTTTTTATTGGTTTTCTTGAAACATATTTGCACCACTAACTAATTAAAGGTGGTGGCATGAGCTATTAGAATGTGGAACTTAGGGTGTTTATGGGTGGACCGATTCGGTTTTTTCACTTAATGATTCAGCTCATCGGCTTTCATATGTGTTAAATCATTACAAAATCAATAAGATATCGATTGATTTGGTTCTGCATAACGATTATCAATTAGTTATTGGTTAATCGAGTTATCTGATATAAAAAATAGGTTAACGGGTTATTCGATATAAAAATTAGACAATTCGATCCTGAATCGATAACACGATATTTATAAAATTTTAAATCACTCCTGAACCGTTAATTTAATAATCCAATACCGATAATTTAATAACACTTTTTCAATTTGAATTATGATTATGGTTCAATGTCAATGTTGAGAGGCAGAACCACAGAAGTAAAAGGAATTGTTCCATGGAGCTGAATATTGTAATAAAATCTAGTCCATTAATTGTATGATGTGCCACGTGTCAATGATCAAGAGGTCCATTGAACAATACTTGAGGGGAAGGGTAATGGACGGAATCTCAACCCTCTTAATTCCACTTGCATTCATGAAGCTTTTGATTAATGTAATTACTTGTGTTTAAGATCCATAAAAGATACTCCCTCTGTACCATATTAGTTTTCTCATTATACTGAAAATAATTGTCCCATATTAGTTGACCATCTTACTAAATAAAGAAAGCATTAATTTTTTTTTATATTACTCTTGCAATTAATAATTCTTTTTGAAAGTGTTCATATTTATTTGTAAAGTTTCAAATAAATTTTTTAAAGGATAAATTAATAAAACAATCTTCTTATTTATGATTTTTTAATATCCGTGTAAAAGAAAAATGTGCAATTAATATGAGACGGAGGGAGTAACTCTTTTAAGATCCAATCAAGGCCGTTCTTCGGTTTAGATGATTTTAAGATGATTTAACACATAATGAGCTTCTTAAAATCTTCCATTTAGATATTCGAATTAAGCTTTATTTCAATTAAATACCTCAATTCTTAATAAAATATTTCAATTAGACACCTTCTATATAAAGTTTCAAAAAAAAAAAATTACACGTGTATAGTTTAACTAATCACATAAAATATATTATCTCATTTAATTGTTCATATTAATCTCAAGTAGAAAATGTCTAGGGTTTTACGACTTACTGAGATGAATATGTATAATTAAAAGAAATAATATATTTAATATAATTAATTTAATTACCTAATAGACAAATGAGAACACACGTAAAAAAAAAATCATAATTTGAACCAAAAGTAACTAACTGAAACACTTAGTAGGCGTTTGGCCATAAATATTATTAACAATATTCTGGAATACGTTTTCACTTTATTCCAGAATACTTGTTTGGCCATGAAAACCAAAAACATATTCCGAAATATGTTTTCACAATTTTTGGTTTTTTTAAAAACACCTCTTGAGGTGTATTCACTATTTTTTTATTCAATTTTTCTTCACTTTATTTTTAAATACTACACTAACTCAATAGTCTAAAATATTTTTGAAAATACTATGGCCAAACACAACTTCAACTCTATTATCAACTTTAAAGTGAATACCAAATAAAGTAAATAAAGTGAATACATTGTTGGTTCTTATGGCCAAACGGGTCCTTAATAAGAAGTTAAAAATGTTCAATTAAAACAAGATTTAATGAAATACTCTTTTCGTCCATCTTTACTTGTCCACTATACTAAAAATAAATGTCTAACAATACTTGTTCAATTTATGAAATAAAAAATAATTTTACACTTAGTCCTAATTTACCTTTATAATTAATTATAATCATTTTCTTGTTATATTTTTTGAGTTATTGTATTTATTATATTCAAAGAGTGATAAATTACCCTTGTATTTATAGTTTCTTAAGAAGTGTGCAAAGTCAATAGTGGACAAGCATCGTTGAACAGAAGAGTATCAAACAAACTAAGAAAAAGATGATGAGGAAAGCTAAAACGAATTCAATTGGACACTCAAAGAAGAAGAAAATGGAGGGGCACCACTATCAAAAAAACATTCTTCCATACCAAACACGCCCCCAGAAGGAAAACCAAAACATTGCAATAACACAAGGAAAGTTTTTGTAGAACTTCAACTACACATCATGGTTATGTTGCATATCACACATCTCAAAGAGAAACTTTAGCAATTCAAGCTTTTGATTAGACTAAAGTTGGAAATCGCCAATAGAAGATGAAGATCAATTATAATTACTTGTGTGGAATTGCCTGCCAAATTTTCCAACCAGCCACTACAGTACTCACCGCACCAACTGCGCCAACTACAATCATTCTCGACGCACTCGCTGCACCAACTGCACCCATTGCACCAACTACAGTACCCAATGTACCCACTGCAGCAACTACAGTAGTCACTGTACCCACCACAGCAACAAAATTCTCTACGGTAAAAAAAGCAGACAATTGCTCTGCACCACCAACACCGCCATCAGTTGGAATTTGCTCCCCATGATCCTGCAATAGGACTAGTAAAATTAGCTCATGCTCAATTCAAAATGGGACTAACTTAGCTCAAATTGACCTAAGAGAAACTCCATATTTTTGTTTAATATGTTATATAGTCAATACCAATGGATTCGTTTTTATTAAGTATATGCTTAAAAGATTATTTAAAAAACAAATAAAAGATCAAAATATAATAAAAATTGATCACATAAGGTTATGACTGGTTTTTAGACTCGCTCATTTTGATCTTGACACCCCTATCCAGTGAGGAAATCAGAATTTTCACTAGGAAATTCAAAGTACAAAGAAGTAAACTCACAAGAGCATTCAATATCTAATATATATAAATAAAAAATACTTCTAATTTGTGGGATTTGTTCCGCCCCTGCCCCTACCTACCTGCAATAATATTGCCTCCTGCATGTACACCAAGGAACAAGCCTCTTCAAAAGTTGGAAGAGGCCACTTTGATGATATTGTTTTTTGGAGGGGTAAATATTCACAAGGTAAACCAGCAAGAAGTTGCAACACCATGTCTGAATCTGAGATCTCTCTGCCTATTTCTGCAAGAGAATTGGCTAAGGACTTCAATCTTTTCACATAGGACTCTATGGTCTCTTGATCCTCCTTTCTAGTACCGTGAAATTGCATTTGCAGTTGGGCTCGCCGGATCTGATCATCCTCCATTGGAAAACTCATTGTTATGTTTTTCACTGAGTAAACTATGCTACCTTTTCTCTCTCTTGTTTTTCTGATTCTCTAGTAGACCGGACTCTTTAAGAATGATGAGTACCATAAAGCATATATTTTTGGGATAATTTATGTGACATTTTTTTGAATTTTAAGTGTTAATATTTGAAATTTTGATGTTAATTTAAACAGATATCCTTTAGTTTAAATTTCATATCTCATTTTATATGATTTTTTTTTTAGTCAATCTCAAAAAGAATGACACATTTCTATATTTAGTAACAATTTAATTTTAAAATATTCATTTATTTTTAATGAAATGATTTATACTTATACAAACATCTAAAACTTATTTTAGATCACAAGTTTCAAAAGTTCTTTTTCTTTCTTAAAGTTCGCATCAAGTCAAATTAGATAATATAAAGTGGGACAGAGGAAGTACTATATGTCGTAATAATTAATAATTTAAAATATTTGAATACCAT
The DNA here is from genome assembly GCA_003996215.1 of Jaltomata sinuosa. Lineage (NCBI taxonomy): Eukaryota > Viridiplantae > Streptophyta > Magnoliopsida > Solanales > Solanaceae > Jaltomata > Jaltomata sinuosa. The sequence continues at coordinate 186,940 of QJPP01000203.1, forward strand.
ATAAAAATTAAAATTAAATTAAATAAAAAATATTGACTCCCAAAATTTGAAAGGTGATAAATTAGGATAAAGAAAATACTTTTCAGTTTATCTGGAATATAAGGTCAAATAAACTAATTTTTAATGTGAATTTAGATGTTGAATCTTTAATTTTCTTTATATACAATTTTCATATTTATATACTATATAAAATATATTATAATTTATAATAATTTAAAAGTTTGAAAATTGTTTTAACAAATTGTTATTCAAAGAAAATATTATTTGACTATTTTAATAATAATTAGATCATAAAAATTGAAACAAAAAAAATATCTTTGGCATTGTAGACTATATCTGATAATTAAATTGGTGTTTGACCATAAATTTTAAATTAAATACTTTTTATTTTATTTGAAATTTATAAAACTAGAGTTGAAGATGAAATTATATTTGATTATATTTTTTATAAAGAAGACAAGAAAACATTTTGGAATTTACAAAAATGGAGTTGAAAAATAGATTTGGAGTACTTTTCAAAATTTAGAATCCAGCTCAGAGTTGAATTTAAAAATTCAATAGCCAATATTCATTTTGAAAAAAGTAAAAAAATATTCCAGAAAAAAATAAATATTTCCTCCGAATCACTTTACTTGTTATATTTTTTCTTACACTACCCTTAAAAAATTATATATTTTAACTATTATACTCATATTTATATCTTTAATAATTTATATTGTTAAATCTCTCTTCAATAAATATTCTCCTTAATCTCCCTTCAATAAAAAATAAAATTAAAAAAGTTAATCTAAGCAAAGACAATATTAAAGTATGTGTATGTCTACTTTATTTAGGTTTTCTATGCTAAATAGTCAATATTTATTATTTTCAAAAATAAATATTATTAAAGATAAAATGAAAAGAATGTAAATAATTATAGCTTGATTTTCTAAAATAATTATTATTTTAGATTATTTAATTTTAATAAGGACGACAAGTGAAATATTCTGGAATGTAATTCTGATGGTTAAACGACTCCTAAAAATAGCACTATAATACTAGTTAATACAATTATGCATAAAAAAAATATACGGAAAAATGAGGGACTGGACAGCAACATTTTATTAGTATATCTTTTACTTAACGATCAAGATTTAAACTAGTACGATGAGAGATAGACACATTATTGTTTACCTTTTTTTAAAGATTAATTTTATTGGTGGATGAAAAGTAGACTCGGTGGAAAGTGAGTCAAGAAGTGTACTGTTGAGAATATCAACTTTGTGATGCATGAAATTTCCCTGCACTATACTTTTTTGGTTTTTAGTACTTGAGTGGCATTTTTTATCACCGATTCTAAAAGAGATGGGGATAATTTTCAGAAATTTTTCCTCATGTTTAACTTTATATAACACTAACTTTTGTGATTTTAATTATTACATTCACCCAAACTCGTACCATGAAATTGCATTTGCAGTTGGATTATATTCAACTGAAATTGTGGAACTATCACCTTCCTCCATTGGAAAACTCATTATTATATTTTTCGGTGAGTAATCTATGCTAGTTCCTTCGATCATTTGTCATATTTTGCTTTATGAAAAGTTAATTTGACTAAACTTTAAAGTTAAATTAAAATAGATTAATTTAATATTTAAAATTTAGATAGTCGAAAACTATACAAAAATACTATAAGTTGCAATATTTCTCAAGTTAATATGATGAAAAAATACATCTTAAAATGTTGATTAAAATTCATGCAACTCAAAAATCGAAACAGTGACAAGTAAGAGTGGACGGAGGGAGTACTTGATAAGTCGGTATTTTACCTACTTATTTAGCCTTTAAGCTTATATTTTTGCTAGTTTAAAGTGGAAAAATAGTGCAATTGACACGGATTACTTCTGTTTTGCAGGTCTTTGTGTTTTAGAAGTGTTCGGGATGAATTCGGATGAAAACAAGTCAAAAGGAGGCCATTCGAAGAAGCAAGTAGCTGGCAGCAGCACATGCCTTCGCGAACGCGGGGTCCCAGCCGCGAACGCGAAGGCCAACCGAGTCGAAGCTCCGAACGCGGTGTACCACTCGTGTACGCGAAGGTCAACCAGACAGAAACCCTTCGCGAACGCGGTGGACACTACGCGAAGGCGAAGAAGGAAAGCAGCTGCGGGGGCAGATTTGTTCTTGTTTAATTATTTGGGTCTCTCGAATCTTCCATTCTTGAATTTATAATCAATGGTTGCAAACATTGACTTAGCTTTCTAATTTGTGTTTTTGCTTGAGAAAGGATTACCCTAAATTTGAGAAGGTTTGATAGTGGAGATTTGAGATTTACACTCTAGACCAAGGCTAGATATAGTTTGGTTGCCGAAAACTCCCATCTAAGAATTGAGGTTAGAGATAACCCAACTCACCCAACTGAAAATTTGGTTATTGTTTACTCGTGGTGATTCGAGAGAACACACGAGTTGTGTGTTGATTGGTTGAAAGACGGTCAACTCCTCCTTTAGCCAAGACTACCCAAGTGTTAATTGGGTGCAAGTCTTGTGAATTGATTTTTTATTCCCGAATCTCTCTTGTTATCTTTGCGTGGTGAAAGCAAGGTGAAAGCCATTGATCAATTTATCTTTTATCTTTAGTTTTAGTCTAAAAAACCCCTTTAGATATCTTTTTCTCTTTTTATTATTTGAACTTCAATAAGTTGCTTAGACTCTTTATTAGCTCGATCGCGACTACATTGTTCCCTTGGGTATGACTCCGACACTCGTTGGGAATTATAAATTTTATTTTGCTCTAACGATCGTCGTGACCTCCTACTTGGAGAGCACGATTTGAGCATTTATCAGTACTTCCCCCCTCTCTCTCTCAAGTAGACGATAAAATATAGAGAAAATGACTAAACTGCATATATCTTCTAATTTTCGATTAAAATAGTACGATGAAAGATAACAAATTATTGTTCATGACTGGCTTTGCAGCACTAAGGATTAATTTTATTGGTGGATAAAAAGTAGACTGAAATATCTTATTTAATAAGCGCAGATTTTTGGAACCATTGAATTGATCCTGGCCGATCGGATGGACCTTATATGATGAAGGGTATTTTGCGTAAATAAATCAAAAAAGGGCTAATTCTGATTCCATATCAACTCTGTCTCACTGTCTTTCACGTCACTGATTACACGTGTTAATGATAAATAAACTCACTTGCTAAATTCATCTCACTCTCTCTTTCTTCCGCTTTTCGTGCTCCAGATCTTTGCTGCTGCTCTTTTGTTCTCGGAGGTAACTTCTTTTTCTTCCTCTTTTCTTTCAAATCCTTTGGTTTGCTTTACCTTTATCCTGTGACTTTTTAGTTTTCTGGGATTATTCCCCTTTTCTCTCGGTTCTTGGGAAATTACGAGCTCTGTTTTGTGAGTTTCTTTCTATATATGTATCATTAAAACATTACTTTGTCTGATATGTCAAAGTGTTGCATGTAAGTAAAAAAAATTTCTTCTAATGAAGATTGAGATTTTAATGTTAACATTAGAAATTGGGGTTTTAAAGTTCTATTTGCCAGACAACTAAAAAGACGGATAGAATTTTCTGGAGGAATAAACGAGTGAATTGCAAAGAAGCTACTTCAAGTTTGGGTAAGTCAAATTCACCTGAGAATAAAAGGTATATAGGATTTACTGGGGAGGAGGAGGGCTAGAGGTACTTATTTTCTCCTCACAATAAAAAAAAGTGGGTGCAGCTCAAATTAAACAAAAGTTCAACTATGTATACAAATGTTTTTACTTTGACGATAAATTTTCTTGGCAAATTGGAGTTTAGGAAAGAGCGAGTCAATGAGTCATGAAAAACATAGTCTTTGTTGTTGTTTCTTTTCTTTTTTTACAAATCATGGTGTTCGAGCCTGCTTTACTGTTGTTTCTTATTTATGCTACGTTACCTTAGACACAGTATGAAGAAAAAGCTTTTTTTATCTTCACCGACAATCGAGTTGCACTGGTTTTGAAGAATCATGTACTTCTTAAGTAAAGAAGTTTAACTCTAGGAAAGATGACTTTATATAGGAACGTTTAGTTAAAGAAAAGAATAAGCTAAGATGAATTAATATTTTCAGATACTTGTGAAGAGTTGATGTCTTCATCAGTGAATCATTCACCTTTCTTCTTCATAAGCCTATCCCCCCCAAAATCAATCCTATAGTGCTAGCGCTCTGCTAATCATTTCATGCCATAGGAGTGAAGTAGAAAAATAAATGCGATAATCTAGAGAGAAATCAGTTGGATATTTATGTGTTTGCTTTATGAAGAGTACGAAATTTAAAAATTGATTCTTTATAATTTGCTAATGTATTTTCCCCTTCGTTTCTTAGCTTATATGTAAGAACCATAGTGGTTCGTTTAGCAAATAGTCTTACTTCTTGAAAGTACACATAACACACGATAGGAGAGTTTGAGTGACAACACTTCTCGTTGTGTGTAGGAGGACGATGCAAATGAATCTACCCACTCACCAAATTTCGTCATTTATATCATGGTTAGTTCCTCTACAACTTTTACTATCATTTATCTGACGGTTAAATCCTCGACAACTCTTACTTCTGCTATTTGTTGATTCTCCTTTATCTTTTTACTTTTACACAATATCTCTCTATATTAAATTATTTTGCTCCTTTGCAATAAAATCTTGCACATCTAATTAAGAAATCTTTCCATTTGTCTTCTTCAAATATTGTCTTTAACCTCTTCCACTCAATTTTCTCAATACAAGAACCATAAATCTAAATCACTCAATGAATTTAATCTTGAATTTTCACCAGAATTTTCTTTCTAATTTTCTAACTCTCCAAATCAGATTTTTTCCAAATCAAGACTTCCCATTTAGACATATTTGTTTTGAAAATACTCATCTAATGAGAATAAGTAGTTGAGTTTTTTTGATAGGGTGTATAAGAATATGTTGGTATTTTGTGTTCAAATTAGTAAACCAAAAAATTAAAATAAATTGGAAAGCAGAAAAAAAAAATTTACTTAAAATTTGAGTCTACAGAATTCACTGTGTGAACTTAAGGAATTCAATCCCCTCACTGTACCCGAGGTTTAGGATTATTTCCTTCTAGCATAAAATGGATATACCTGTCGCTGGAGTAGTGGTACCTCAAACGCCAACGACTTCGTCGAACTCAACGAACGACAACAAATCACACATGACTCTATATTTTTATTTGTAGAAAATATGCAGAGGAAGTGCAGAAAATTCATTTTTTTAAAAATGAGAGAAAACTCTTCTATTTATAGCCACCAAAGGGTAGGATAAAGAGGTGTTAATTATGTCTTATCGAAAAGGTCACAACTTATAGGAAATGTCACAACCTATAGGAAAGGTCATAACCTATAGAAAAAGTCACAACTCATCTTAAAGGTCTCAACCATTCAAAGTGACTAGTGTCTTTTCGCGAAAACACCTATTCATTTTCCCATTCATACATCTTAAAAATTCAATAATCCCCCACATGAATGGGGAATGGCTATGTGATGAAAATCATGCATGAAAAAACTGTGTGATTCGTAAGTAAGGATTAATCGCATCTGGATAAGTAGGTTTTCCTTTGAACTTTCCGTAGTGAACATATGTCGGATATACTTGGTCAATCGGTAGATTTGATATCTTTAAACCGTCGAGCTTTGATGTATACCTAGACAACCATATGTCACACAATCAACTCTTTAACGATTATTGGTTCTCATTATTTTATTCGTTTCAGCCATGAACACATCTGGTTCATAAGTGCATAGAGAACTGACCTTACAAGATTCTCCTTGAAGCGGCATATACTTCACACTTAAATAGGTGATTCCTAAATGTGTTATCCCGTAGATACACCATTTGATATACCCTGTATCAAACTTAGAAACCATTAGAAAGTCTTAATGTCTTATCTTTGTTACTGAACATTGGCTCATCACGAGAATGGACCATAAAATTATTTTGACAATATTGAACCATCATCAATGACTTTGTTTGATCTCCTTGAACCTAGATCTTGGGATCTCCAGTCTTCTAAGTAGAGTTACCGCCACGATAATTTATCCTCGGCCATAGTCCTATTCTCTTCGATGATCTTTCAACTACCTCTCTAGTGGATCCAATATATTATCTCTTGACTTTACATAGTCACTTGTGATAATTTCACTAGAGAATAGTTGTCTAACGGTATTATATCTTTGTCGTATGTGACGAGACTTACCGTTATACATAACACTCTCAGATTTTTCTTTACCTTTTGACTATCGCAATGTATGTATACATGTGTCAATGTCTAAGCCATTTCAGTGTTATTTAACTTTTTCACCGGCTTAGTCTAAAGATATAAACTCAGACTCCATTGTAGAGCAGGCGATACATGTTTGTTTGGATGATTTTCAAGACACTGCTCCTCCACCAATGGTAAAAACATACCCACTTGTGGATTTAGTTTCAGTTGACCTGGTGATCCAATTTGCATTGCTATATCCTTCAACAACTGCTAGATACTTTTTGTAATGCAAAACAAAGTTTTGAGTATGTTCCAAATACTCCAAAACTCGTTTCATAGTCATTCAATGATTCTAGTTGAGATACTTATGTAGAAACTCAATTTATATGATGCACATCAAACTTCCAACACTCTGGCGTAATCCAATTGAGACTGACTTTCACCTTTATTCTTAACAAGAACAAGGTTCACATCAATTGATGTTTTTAGCAACTTTAAAGTTCAAATACTTGAATTTTTCAAGTACCATTTGGATATAATGAGATTGAGATAATGCTAAACCTTGAGGAGTTTTGTGAATCTTAATTCCCAATATCAAATCGGCAACTCCTAAGTCTTTCATATCAAATTTACTAGCAAGCATACGCTTAGTAGCATTTATATTAGCAATGTCGTTGCTCATTCTCAATATATCATCCACATATACACAAATAATGGAGACTTGATTTGCAGTATTCTCAATGTAAATACATTTGTCACACTCATTAATTTTGAAACCATTGATAACATTGTATGATCAACTTTCACATGCCATTGTTTGAATGCTTGTTTTAGTCCTTACAAAGACTTAACAAGTCGACACACCCTCTTTTTATTTTCAGGAACCACAACCCCTTCAGGTTGTTCCTTGTAGATTTCTTCCTCCAAATCTCCATTTAAGAAGGCTGTTTTCACATCCATTTGATGGATTTCAAGACCATATACTGCCGCCAATGCAACTAACATCCGAATAAATATTATTCTTATTATCAATGAATGTGTATCAAAATAATCAAGACACTCACATTGTCTAAATCTTTTGACGATAAGTCTTGCTTTATATTTGTCAATAGTTCCATAATCTTTTTATTTTCCTTTTGAAAATTCATTTGGAACCTAAAGGTTTGTTTCCTGGAGGAAGATCAGTCAATTCTCACGTATAATTGTTCATTATGAATTCAATCTCACTATTGACTACCTCTTTCCAAAATGACGAGTCTGCAAAAGACATGACTTCCTTAAATGTTTGAGGCTCATTTTCTAGCAGAACACTAAAACTGTTTTAGAAATTAACGATGAAGTTTTTATATTCTTCAAATCGCTTAACTGAATGAGCTTTAGTTTCGATGAAGTTTTTATATTCTTCAAATTGAAATAACCATTCAAACAGAGGGTTTAGTGAATCCGTGAAGTTTTTATATTCTTCAAACCGAATACACAAACTGATTTACTCGGTGAAGTTTTTATATTCTTCGAACCGATCTTTATTCAGACTTATTTTTAGTTAACGATGAAGTTTTTATATTCTTTGAATCGCTAACCAAATGAACTCTAGATTTTGATGAAGTTTTTATATTCTTCAAATCAGAATAAAGATCCAAACAGAGTAGAAAACCAAAGGTTTTAATCTTCAAAAATAGAGTACATTAATATTATCATGTCAATAGTGCAAATCATACTTTAAACAAATAGGATATATGGTAGACTGATGACTATACGTAAAGCACATCATGATATTAATACTTGTGGATGTAGACCTCCGTTGTGGTCACAACCGTTTGTTAGTATATTTCTCAATCATTGCACCTTTTGTAAATCTACTTATTCAAATATCCAGCTAATAGCACATTCACTGATGTGAAAATCCAAGCTATTATCATTAATTGATTCTTCGATTTATAGACCAAAGAATCATCATATCTTTTCAAAAGGTTGACTTTCAATATTTACATCTTAACCATGAAACGTCACAACCTTTCAAATGACATTTTTCATGAAATTAAAGAATACGATCTTTAATTAAAAGACATATAATCAATTATCAATTGACTAATTCAAGCAACTAGTCTTTACTAAGACGGAACTAGTTACGTAAAAAAATTCACTAACTAGCATATCAATATCCACCAAAGACATATATCATGGGCTGACATAATACACTAAAATCAACATTTTCTGATTTTATCGAAAATCAATATCCTTTACTATTGGTGACATATTTTATAAAAACACAATCTACCATTTTCGATTCTATTTTACCCTTTTGAGTTTAGAAACTTACACTTTAGCCAAACACCCCCACATTTTGAAGTAATTCAAGTTGTGCTTTCTTCCGTTTCATTTTTCATAATGGAATATATTGTGTTTTTCTATGGGGCACTCAATTTGAATATTCGGCTAGCCATAAGAATAGCTTTCCCCCACAAGTTCTTGGCTAAATTAGAACTTGTTAATTAACAAGGCATTAATCATTATTAATGATTAATGATCGTCATTTTTATCGACCGATAAAAAGTGAGTAGCTTTTCACCAACGTTCACGTCTATATAAATAATTATATTTTAATAAACATATCTTTTCATGAAAAATCACGACAATTCAAGTGACACTCTTTCATGAAAGAACATAACTCTTATAAACAAATATATGTTCAGTTGGGTAGTTTATAAACTAGTCATATACTAGTTAAAACTCACTGACCACCAAATCAAATATTCTCCAAGGATTTTGTGGGTTCAACCTAATACAAGAATGTCATTAGATTTCATATTTTGTTCTTCCAAATTAAATTAGACACTAAGTCTAATATTGACTTTATTATAAATCAAGAACCCCACATTTGTAAATCTAATTCATGTCTTACTACCTTGAAAATAATCCTCCACATATTGCGTGTATCAAATTCTATACAAACTCACCGATTTCATTTGGTAAAAGAATAAAAAAATTAATCGTGAGACATGGTATTTCCAATCATCACATGCATGCAAGAAACAAATTTATGAAATCAGGATCTTCTACCCTATTATAGAAATTGAATTTCATAAATCATACCAGGTAGAAAATTAAAAGTAAAAAGTGAAAAAAGTAGTATCCGGTCTTGTTGATCAGCTTCTTGAAACGTCACATGTTTGGAAGTTGGAACCCAAACGTTTCAGGCCAGAAGCAGAACATGTCACTTCCCTAAGAAAAGTAACTTATACTACTAGTTCAACACGTACCACTATACATGGTAACAATTGGAGAAGAGGCAGAACTAGGCAGAACAATATATTTTCATTGGTAGAGTAATTGCTGCCACAAATTTAAAATACTAAACTTTTACCAACACATATCAACAGATACAATTCCCAAAAGTATCTTCTTCAACATCAATGAATAAATCCTCTTCTTTTTTTTTTTCCCGTCATCAATCTGCCGTTTTTTTTTTCTTTCCTAACATTAATCAGTACATATTGTTCGTTTTAACAACGAACACAGCGACATGGAAAAAATTGGTCTTTGCCACGTTCTTCTTTAACTCATGGCTATGACCTATGAGTATTGTTTACTTCCATAGTCATCGTAGCACTTCTACAATACAAAATTATATATACTGATACCAAGTCATTATTATGCCAAAACTAAAATGATGACTAGTAGTACATAGAGTGGCACAAGAAGTACTGATCCAATCATATATGGACCCTTTAATAAAAGAATCCAAAACAAGATGCAATTTCTCAAATCAGGAGTAAAAATCACACGGATTTTGGTCTCCCAACAAAAAAAAGCTGAACACAGAAATTAAATTATAAATTCCTTAAGATTGTTGGTATCCTATGTTCAAATTAGTAAACCAGAAAATTAAAATAAATTGAAAAGCAGAAAAGAAAAACTGTACTTAAAATCTGAATCCATAGAATTCACTGTGTGTACTTAAGGAATTTAATCCCCTCACTGTACCCGAGGTTTATGATTATTTCCTCCCAGCATAAAACAGATATACCTGTCGCTGGAGTAGCGGTACCTCAAACGCCAACGACTTCGTCGAACTCAATGAACGGCAACAAATCACACATGACTCTATATTTTTGTTTGTAAGAAAATATGCAAAGGAAGTGCAGAAAATTCATTTTTTTAAAAATGAGAGAAAACTCTTCTATTTATAGCCACCAAAGGGTAGGATAAAGACGTGTTAATTATGCCTTATCGGAAAGGTCACAACTTATAGGAAATGTCACAACCTATAGAAAAGGTCACAACCTATAAGAAAAGTCACAACTCATCTGAAAGGTCACAATCATTCAAAGTGACTAGTGTCTTTTTGCGAAAACACCTATTCATTTTTCATTCATACCTCTTAAAACCCAACAGAATAGTGCAGAATATGGTGTATTAGTAATGCTATTAGGAGTCCAGAGCCTAAACGGTAACTTCTTTTATCAAAAATTTTCAAAGGGCAACAAATATTGAAAACAAACCAAAGGGCAAAAGGCGTATGTTGCCCCACGCCTTACTAAAAAAATTAACGGGGCCGTCAGTTAAAGATGGTATGGCATGACAGGCCGTACGCCTCGTTAGGCGTGGACAACACCACACCTTCTCTTTAATTTATCGTACAATGGCTGACAAGGCATTGTGGTTTCCACGCCTTGAAGTTAGTTAAGCATAACACTTGCAGTTAGTTAAACTTAATTTAAGCATAACACCTGCAGTTAGTTAAGCATACACAAATTTTGAATCTTTTTGTTTTATGCCACTAAGAATAGTAAGATGGAAAATGATCCATCCTTACTCGGGACTAGCATTAGGGTTGTTCATGATTTGGATAAAAATCAATCGATCCAAATCGAATTAAATCGATTAAATAAACAGATTTTTATTTGATTTGGTTTGGTTTGATTTTACATTTTTAAAAATCGATAATATTTGGTTTGATTTTGATTTTGTTCAAAAAAATTAAACTTATAACCTCCAAACCGATAAATATATATTATATTTGATTTTGGTTGATTTTAATAATTTAAAAATTGCTCCTAATTAGATAAAACTTAATGCTTAAGAGATGATCATCAAATGCTAAGTATTGTGTTGGCTCTGTTTGATTGGTAAAGAACTCTTTATGTCCAATGTTTGGTACAACAATTTGGTAAATGACTTTAAGGCGTGAATACTACAACGCCTTGTCAGTCATGGCAGAATAAATTAAAGGTAAGCCGTGGTGTTGTTCACGCCTTCCAAGGCGTATAATCTCACGGCCCTGTTTAACTAGGGGTGGCATGGTATGGTACAGTACAGTATTTGAAATTTCGATTTGATAATTTTTATATTCGATTTTTAAAAAATACAATACCATTACCATACCAAACTAGTTCGGTATGGTTCGTATTTAAAAGTTAGGTTTTGATATCTTGCGGTATGATAAATTGGTAATCATAGTTTGTTCAACTTCAACTAATAGATACTTGTACAATAGTAGAGAATTATGATTTCGACTTTTCAAAAAATATCTCAATTATATCATATCAACACATTACATATGTTGAAATATATATTCAAAAAAGGTATAAGCAACTCCCTTTATTAATAAATTATATAACAAAATATTTCAATCGTGATTAAGTAGTCAAAGTTTTAATATCTAAATATTTAATTTTATACTAATATTAGGTTGTATATTTGCTAGTATTTTAATAATATATAAATTATTTATGCAATTATATACTTCGGTATGGTATTCGGTATTTCGGTATATCATTTATAAATATCGAATACCATACCAAATACCAAAAAAAATTAAAATGCATACCATATACCATACCAAATACCATAATATCCAAATCACGGTATCAAAAATTTCGGTTCGATATGGTAATTCGGTATATACCATACCATCCCCAACCCTACCGTTAACTCTTTTAGTAAGGCGTGGGGCAGCACACGTTTTTACTCCTTTGGTTTGTTTTCATTATTTGTCGTCCTTTTGGAATTTTTGATTAAAAAAGTTGCCCTTTAGGCTCCGGACTTGCTATTAGTTATGCTGAGATTTTTCTTATGCAGTGTTTGATTTGGTATATTAAAAATAACATGCATTGCATAGCTTGATAAAATATTTTGTTTACAAAAATATCTTTCACGGACCACAAATATGGTGAAAAAATTATGAAAAAAGTTTTGAGGGACAATTGTGTCTTTAACTATGCTAATACATGAATTGAAATGAGTAGTTAATGTTAAAGGTAAAATTTAATTATTTTTTTTGATATAATGGACAAGTAAAAATGAATAGAATGAGTAAAATTTTGAGATTAACTAAAAAAAAAATATCACATAAATTGAGAGGGAGGAATAATAATATTGAGAGATTTTTTTAATAGATAAATATAAATCCTCTAGCGGACCAAGACTAAATTTCCAAACAATAATTGATACTCCTAGTATCTATTTTAATTTCTTAAAGCAAAGTTTATTTTAAACCAAATTTATTTGCAACTGAAATTAGATTTAAAGTGGACAGTTGGAGTTAGATTTGTCTTGTGCTAATATTAACTCACACTAATGAATGGTGGTAATTTTCAATAGCATTGAAACATCAACTGAAATAGAGTAACAAGTCAAAGTAGAAATGCTTCATACAGTTACCAAGAACCTAGCTCTCTAGACTTTGGTCTTTTTCAAGAACATTGTAACGTAACGTCAATTCATATGGTGGTAGTTAGCAAGTTAGAAGTATTTCCAATTACACTTTCCAAGAACCTACTCAACAGTAGCCAGCAACTCAGGGGACGTTTGGTTGTTACTTAGGAAATGTGTTATTTATGTATTTCCTCCGTCCTATATTAGTTGCACACTTTTTTTTACATGCATATTAAAAATCATAAATAAGAAGATTGTTTTATTAATTTACCTTTTAAAAAACCTTTTTGAAACTTTACAAACAAATGTGAACACTTTCAAAAAGAATTAATTGCAATGGTTATATGAGAAAAATTTAATTAATGCTTTCTTTATTTAGTAAGGTGATCAACTAATATAAGACAATTATTTTTAGTATAGTGAGTAACTAATATGGGACAGAAGAAGTATTAAAATTAGCATAATGAGTATTATGGTTGGTACTTTTTATAATTCATGTTAAGTGGATTGTTGGACTTTTTTCATAATTTAAAATAAGTAAATTTTTTAAAGTTTAAAAAAATTGTGGAGACTTTTTTCCATATTTGTCCTTCCTTTTAATGAGGTTTTTAACTATTTCCTCCGGATTATTTTATTTGTTGTCCTTACTAAAAATGAATGGTCCAAAATAGTTATCATTTTAAAATATCAAAGTATAATTAGTTGTTTGTTTCTATATTTACCCTTAGTCATAAATATGAAGATATATTAATGTAGTGTAAAAGAGAGAGGTATTAAATATTGTGAAGTAATAAATGAAGATAATTTAGTCAAATTACACTCTAGTTAATTCTTTTTAGGGGTGTGTAATTCAAAAATGTGACATGTAAAGTGATCCGGAGGGAGTACTTTACATTTTCTAGATGAATACTCCCGTCGTTCCTAAATAAGTAATTATTTAGCATTTAATTTTGTTCTTAAATAAGTGGTATTTTAGATAATCAAGAAGACATTAATGATGTTCTTCCAATTTGACCCTTTTTTAAATAAAGAAAGTTTTACAAAACCAAGAAACTACTAAAAAATTATATTTTTTTCAAAGTATTTATTAAGGACAAGTTAATAAAAGTACTTTCTGTTTTCTAGGAATGAGTAACTTTTGTTAAGGGGTGTGCCCAAGTTAAAAAAAAATTACTTATTTAAAAATGGAGAAAACAGTTTGAGAATAATAAAAAAGATGGTAATAGAAAATAATCTTTAATTTATGTCCTTAAATATATTTTTTAAGGGGCGTGTCACACCCTAACAATTTAATTAATGTGAACTATAGAGAGTAGTAATTTATATTGTAAACATTACTTAAAGGTTAGAAATGGCTATATATTGATTTGGATCCACCCATATTAAACTATGTTAATTAGTCTGTTAGTCTATTAACTTTTCTTCATGTATCCTAAATAACATGTATAAATATAAATATTTCCATTGTAATTTGACCGGAAGAATTTACAAGGAAAATATTTTACATCTTCAAGTGGATATTTACGTTGTAAACAAAGAAAATTCATCTGCTTTTCGTGAGGATTTTCGACAATTAGTGAAACTAGTCATAGTTGTTGTAGACCAAATTTTGCCAAGGAAAAATTCATAAATCTCCTAAATACAAGAGCAGATGGCGCATGGTATGAATCAGCATGCAGACCGTATGAGTCAAATATCGCATCGATGGTTCACACGATTTCTAATGTATTTGTAGGTTAAATATTACATCAACCTTTTTAGGAAAAGTTGTTCGTATTCGGTCTTGTTCATAGAGAGAAAATATAAAAAGCAAGAGGAATTTGTTAATAAAAAACCGTGTCTTAAAAACGAGCAGCTTGATCCATATATTTAGGTAAATCATTTGTCACCTGATCGATTAGCTTATCTAAAAATCCAATCCAATGAACCTTTGTATCTTTAGCTTAGTAAAGAATATAATGTTCAATATAAGAATATTGAAATGAAAAGTTGAAACCCCCAAATGAGAAAATGAAAAGGCAAGTCTTTGTAGAACTTCAATTTTAAATATCATGTTACATAATGCATACCATCTCTCAAGACTTAAATTTAGGTAGCAGTACTTCAAGCTTTGATAACAAACCAAAGATCCAATAACTTAAAAGTACAAACACATCTAAAAAGGGACAAAGTAGCAAAGCACTGCTGACAATAAAACTCTATCCATACTCTTAATGTAGTAATTACTTGCGTGCGAGCGCCTGCCAGATTTTCCAGCCAGCGGAAGCCACAATACTCATGGCGCCAACCGCAGCGCTCAGTGTTCCAACTGCATTTACCGCAGCATCGAAATTTTCTGCGTTAATAAAAGGAGATGACTCCTCTGCACCACGAGGATGATCACTTCTAATTTCCTCCTCCTCATCCTGTAATTAGGAACCTTAAAATTAGTATATAAAAATATAATCTAATCGGTTTAGTTATTGACTTGGCCCTTTTGATTCACCTAATTCAGCCAACTTAAAAATTGGAATTTTTTTGTCAAAATACGTTAACACAATGCATTACTTTTAGGCGTAATATATAAATGTGCCCTTTTAACTGGCTTCAACTGACATTTGCGTTCTCCAACTTTAGGTGTGCATAAGTAGACACTTAAACTTGTATAAAGTTAAACAAGTAGATACACGCGTCCAGGACACCACGTAAGATGCATGTGTCTAGTTATTCAACTTTCTACAAATTTAAGTGCCTACTAGTATACATTCAAAGTTGAAGGGCATAAATATTATCGGAGACCAAGTTAAAAAAAATACTAGGTACTTAAAAATCATAAAGAAACAAACAAACAAATTAAGATTTAGTAAGAATTGTACAGATCAAAACTTACACATACAAATTCAGTAATATTTCAATAAAAAAGTTGATTTAAACTCATAATTTTTAAAATATAATAATAAGTTGAACTAATAAAGCTTAAATCTTGAATTCGCCTATACCTGCCATAATAAGGTCTCCTGCATGTAGACCATGGAACAAGCTTCATCAAAAGTGGGGAGAGGCCACTTTGATGATATTGTGTTTTGGAGGGGCAAATATTGACTAGGCAAACCAGCAAGAAGTTGCAACACCATGTCTGAATCTGAGATAGGACTCTCTATTTCTGCTAGACAAATAGCTATGGATTTCAATTTATTCAAATAGGATTCGATGGTCTCTTGATCCCCCTTTCTAGTACCACGAAATTGCATTTTCAGTTGAGCTAGCCTGATCTGATCAGATTCCTCCATTGGAAAACTCATTGTTATTTCTCACTGAGTAAACTCTGCTACCCTCTCTCTCGTTTTTCTGATTCTCTGACTAGACCTTTTCTTCTTTTTTTTTTTTCACTTTACGAATGAGTACCATAAAGTATTGAGTATACTTTTTTTGTTTAATTTAGACATGGAACAAATTGGCTTTTGAGCCTAGTGTTCAATTTTATTTTTGAATCATCTATATTTCATTTTTTAAAATGATACTCTCTCCGTCTAAATTTATATGAGGTAATTTAATTTGACATTGAATTTAATAAAGAAAGAAAGACTTTTGAAATTTGTGATCTAAAATAAGTAATACTACCTTTATCCATTTTTAACTTGTTATTATTTCGCTTCTCGAGGTCAAACTGTATGAACTTTGATCAATATTTTAAGATGTATTTTTTCATCATATTAATATGAGAAAGATTGCAACTTATAGCATTCTTCATGTAGTTTTTGACCATCTAAATTTTAAATATTAAATTAATCTACTTCAATTTAGCTTTGAAGTTTAATCAAATTGACTTTCATAAAGCAAAATGTGACAAGTAAAAATGAACGGAAATAGTAGATGTTTGTGTGGCTTTTATTAAGAGAAAAATAGACATTTTAAAGTTAAATTGTTACTAAATATAGAAATGTGTTACTTCTTTTGAAATTTACTAAAAAAAATGAGTGATATAAATTAAAACAGAGGAAATAATTATTTTGATCTATCTATTTTTAACGAAAACGACAAGTAATAATCCAAAGGGAGTAAATTTTTATCGCCAAACGGCTCCTAGAAATAGCACTAACAATACTCCCTCCGTCCCATATTAGTTGCACACTTTCTTTTTTATACGCATATTAAGAAATCATAAATAAGAAGATTGTTTTACTAATTTACCCTTTAAAAAACTTTTTTGGAACTTTACAAACAAATGTGAACACTTTCAAAAAGAATTAATTACGAGAGTAATATGAGAAAAATTTAATTAATGCTTTTTTTATTTAGTAAGATGATCAATTAATATGGAATAACTATTTTTAATATAGTGAGCAACTAATATGGGAGAGATGAAGTATTAATTAATAGTACAATTTTGTAGCAGAAAAATATATAGAGAAAATGAGGGAGTGGATAGCAACATTTTATTAGTATATCTTTTACTTAACGATTTAAGGATTAAAGTAGTACGATGAGAGATAGACACATTATTGTTTACCTTTTTCTTTTTTTAAAGGATTCTTTATTGGTGGATGAAAAGTAGACTGGCATATACTTGGGCAAAGTGAGTCAAGAAGTGTACTGTTGAGAATATCAACTTTGTGATGCCTGAAATTTCCTTGCACTACTTTTTTGGTTTTTAGTTTACTAGACATTTATTTTTTAATTAGTTCTAAAAAAATAAATATATTTTTTATTTTAATTTACGTGATACTTTTTATTTTTCGAGAGTCAAATAATTTTAAGTTAATTGTAAATTTGAACATAAAGTCTATATACTACTTATATGATAAAGAAATTATTAATTACCGATGGGACCCGAACTGCCTTGCTCATTACCTTTTTTCTTGGATTAGTGCTTTCCTAATTATTCCTGTGCTTTCTTCGGTGCTAAGAATAATATTGTCTTTCAACATCAAGAGGTGAATGATTTAATTTCAAGAACTTTATATTATATTTAATTTTTTGCGTATAATTGAAGCTGGTCTTTTTCTAACCGTCTCAATTATCTTAGAGCTCATTTGAATTAACTTATTTTAAGTATTTTTTTTAGTTAAAATAGCTTTTAAGTTTTTTTATAGTGTTTGAGTAAAGAAAAAAAGTGTTTTTGAACACTAATCCAAAATAACAACAAAAAAAAAGCTAAAAGTGAAAAACTTCATTTTTAACTTTAATTCAATTCAATTTACTTTTTGAACCATCGATCGTATTTTGAAAATTTGTTGATTTTCAAATAAGGCAGGTTTTTTTGTTCAATAAAAACATGACACATGAGGTTTTTAAAATTGAAAATAAAGTTTTAACGGGGGAGGAGTAAATAGAGTTCTAAAATATGACTATAATGACATATTTGTTGAAAACATGGGAACCTTTTTTGTTTTTAAACAAAACATGGGTAATTAGACCCATTTCTCTAAAAACATTAAATTGTGCTACCGATTTTTGTAACATTAATTATTTTCATTCGTCCTTGTTGCATTAATTAATTTTAGGATTATTGTAGTCATTTTTGAGTGTTTGAGCCGGAGATTTATCGAAAACAATTTTTTTAATTCTCCTTAAAAGTAAAAGAACGATTTATGTATATTCTACCTACTGGGTATGTTATTGTTGTAGTCATTTTGCCCCTACTACGTATTAGTCAACTTTGGTCTACGAAAAGCACATGTACATGGACCCAACTGAGCAGATGATGATCTACATAGAAGGAATCATCTAGCTAAGGGCCAGCAAATATAATTCAAAGAAATCACAATAGATAAATGCAAGTTTGTATAGAATGAACTTCAACTGCTAATAATGATGTATGTACCTGGATATATACGGATTCAAAATTTTATGTATCACCGGTCCCCGATCTAGTGGTATTTTTATGGGGATTCTATTTATTGCTGAAGGATAAGATCACTGCAGTTCCTTTTCAGGCGGAGATTTCACTAGGTATATGCTGTTGTTGATGAGTTCCTGGAACAATCTCAAGTTAATATACAATAATAACTGGTAATTCCAAGCTAAATCGATCCATAGCTATTGCCGTGGTTGTAGCACATGAGACTAATGGAGTAAGTTAAGTAAATTAGAAACCAGTACTGAGTCTTTGATTACATAAAACTTGAAATCATGAACTCAAACGTAAAATGCATGAACATTAAGGGTAACATATAGATACAACATAGCACTAAATTTTGATAAAATAATACTACTTTCGACCATTAGTAGTGTTGCGAGTAGAAGGGCCTCCTCCGCCTCTCTTATTAGTATTGTTTCCTCTTCCTCCACCACCACTATTATGTCCTTTCTTATAGTATTTCTTACTATTTCCTTGACCCGCCTTCGCCTTCGCCTTCGCCTTCGCTGCTGTTCCAGTAGACCAGGGACCAAGCGCATTCCAAAATTCGCGTGCTATTGAAGCCACAGCTGTAACTGTACTTGCTATATCATGTATCATCTCCACAGTACTCTTACTCGAATTATTATTATTAGCAGACTGATTCTCACCAGGAGGAGTATTAGGAGTTGATGTTTTCTTCTCGTATTCGTAAAGCATGGAACAAGCCTCTGAGAAATTTGGAAGAGGTAACTGAGAAGAGATTGTGTTTTTGAGGAGCAAGTATTGAGGAGGCAAACCAGCGACAAGTTGCAAAACCAAATCTGGATCTGATATTGGACTGCCGATTGCTGCTAGAGAATCGGCTCTGCATTTTAGATTTTTCGCATATGATTCCATGGTTTCCGAATCACCCTTTCTGGTGCCATGGAATTGCATTTTGAGTTGTTGAGCTGTAATTCTTTCATCTTTTGAACCCATGGAGGAACTAGCTGCAGCTTTCTCCTTTGGAACACTCATGATAGTTTTGTCAACTTTTATCTGGCTAGTGGACTTCTAAGGTTGAAGACCATATATGATTCCTTCCAATTGGTATTGTGGAAAAATTTTATGGCGAAAGAGGCATGCCATGTCATAGTTGTGTGAGAGTATTTTTAATTACTAATAAAATATATCATGAGTCTCATTTCATTATAATTTCTTTTCTCTTTTCACCCCTCCACCTCCACCTTCTTCCATTCATCCCTCCAACTAATATAATAGCACTATTTTTTATTTTTTACTTTATTTATTAATGTCATTTCATTACACAAATTAAATAATAAAAAGTGATATTGAATATTCGGTCATGAAAATAAAAAAATATTTTATTTAAAATTTTTAAAACTAGAGTTGAAGTTGTGTTGGTCATATTTTTTATAATAAATATTTAGAATTGAAAAGTTTCAAATAAATTTTATCACTGATTATAGAACTTTGAATTTTACACAATTTTTTAATTTTTTTATTACATAGAAGTTATTTATCTTTAAAATTTATCACACAATAATATTTTTTATCACATAAAAGTCATCCAATTTAAAATTTATCACATAATTTTATTAATTTAAAAAAAGGTGTTTATGTATTTTACCAGAGGCGGATTCATAGGTTTTATTTTATCTCTATTTATTTTTTAATTTTAGATGCATAAAAATTCACACAAATTTTAAATTATGAATATGTTTCTATATTTTACTATACAAATGGGTATATTAGAAAAATAAAATAGTCAAATCACATTTTTAATATTAATGTTAATAAGTAAAAATTATAATACAAAAATTAAAATAAGAAAAACAAATATAAACTGTATCTCATAACAAATTTAGAATTATAAAATGAAATATTAAGAGAGATTTCTAGAATTATCTCAAATGTAATTAACTTATTTTGATGCGCCATATAATATTTTTTGTATAAAATATCATAATTTACGTAAAATTCACAAGCTAAATATCTTTTATGTGACAAAAAATTTGAAGAAGAGGAATTTTATATTATAAACTTTAAAATTAAGGACTTTCAATGAATGCAAATATTAAGATAAGAAAGAAACAAATTTTCTTGAGTAAATAAACCAAATTGATTTTAAACCAAAAGATAAATAAATTTAAAAGTAATTAAATCAAAAAAATGAGAAAGAAAAGAAATAGGGAGAGAGAGAGAAATAGGGGGACTTTGATCCACTTTTATGATAGTCAGACCCCATATTTCACTTGGCAAAACATGAGAGGAACCTCACACAACTTTTGTATGCCACCTAATACTTGTGCTTCTACCACCATAAAATTTTTTGGTATTGTGGATGTTACATCCTCTTTCGTTTTATTCCAAAAATAAATATTTTATTTTATTTATTTATTTTAATAAATCAAGAAAATTTTAATTTTGTTTCATATTATTTTTAGTATTAAATAACTACATAACTTCATACTATTATAATTAAAATTTAGAGTTTTAAAATATCTTAATAAGACTAACGTGAAAAAATACACTTGAACATGCAATTTGGGATTAACAACGTGATTTCAAATTTCAAAAAGTATGATTTGAAATTTAATTTTTTTTAAAAGGTAAAATTTTCCCCATGAATTTATACTTTGTAAAAAAAACCCATCATTTTAAATTTTATAGAAAAGATTCATACTAGGCATAAGGGGTGTTCACAATCAATTTTTATTTGGTTTGATTTGATTTGGTTATATATTATTAAAAATCAATACCACATAAATTGGGACAGAGGAATTAACATATATTATTTGAAAATGATGTAAAAAGTACTATAAATCACAATAATTAATAATTTAAAATATTTAAAAGACAAAAAAGATTTAGTTGACTCTCCAAATTCTATCAACGACGCATAAATTGGAGTAGAGAGAGTAACATATATTATTTAAAAATCACGTAAAAAGTACTATAAATTACAATAATTAACAACTTAAAATATTTTTAAAACTTATAAAAAATTTGATTAACTCTACAAATTTCATTTGTGTCACATAAATTAGGAAATAGAAGTAACATATATTAGGCTTGTATTGGCACAAACGCTTTTATATCTAGTAGTAATAGAAATAAGATCGGCATACATCACACCATTTCCGCCCCCCTTATAACCAGACAACTCCTTAGAGGTCGTTTGGTAGCTGATTTGAAGGAGAGTTATGTAAGTATCAAATCCCACATAAGTAATATCATATTTAGTAGTTGATTAGAGAGTAAGTTATTCATGTATAAAATTAATTCGATATTTAATTTGTAATTTAAAAACTCGCATGATAAATACATGTATAAGTTACGAGAGAATCTATTTATTATTTATGCAAGATAAAAGTAAAATATAACTAATACATAAATAATTAAAATGTATATAATTATTAATACATATAAAAATAATAAATAAATTTCTTCATAATTAATCCTTACGTTATTAATATTTCCATAACTTTAATCAATTACCGAACTACTCGTTAGATTCTACTCATGTATACTGACCATAGAAAGGACATGCAAAAAAAAAAGGAGATTTATCTTTAAATTTCCAACAAAATATAGTACGATGACATAACAAATTTTGTTTCCTTGTCATGTTTCTTTTGTTCTGTTTCCAAATCTGTCGTTTATTACTACTTTATTCCAAGGATGAGTAATTTGGTTGGTGGATGAGAAAGTTGACTGGCACAAGTGAAACTAGGAAATATAGAGAATATCAACTTTTGTTTGGGGCCTCTACAAATTTTCTTTCCTTGTCATGTTTCTTTTGTTCTGTTTCCAAATCTGCCATCATATTAGTTTTAAATTTGATTACTTTAAATGTCATTTTTTTTACTGAGTCTGAAATCCAAATGACATGTAAAAATTAAAAAGTGATTTAAATAAAATATAATTTAAAAAGTAACAAACAATAATAATAGTGTACTAAATTAGAGCGCTATCCAAACTTTTCTTTTTTGCTGATTAGCAAGTGCACTTTGTGCACATAAAGCCATTGCAACTAGTATTTTTTTCAGTAAACATATTGGAAACTCACAACCAGTACATTCATTGCTACATCACTGATAACAATACTGATTTTCGTAGTGAAGTCACAGTAGTTTACGGTAGCAATAACAACAATGACCGAATCATCAAGGAAACAATATATATGAGTGAAAAATAGCTCAAAATACTTTGTCAAGGAGCAACAAGAGTGAGTGAATACAAAGTAAAATCATAACACCAAGTAAAATCATCGACCCTCCGCCCTCTTACCTGTGGAACAATTAAGTCCTCTTAATAAATGCATGAAAATAACAACATGATATATAACAAGATCTCTAAATTCCATGACTGGGTAAGCAATATATATATATATATACTAGTCTCTGGGAATGTGCGTTGCACGTTTGTCCCCTGATCAAGTTTAGCACAATAGTGATAGAAGTCTAACAGTGCAACTGTATCTCATGCTAATCAGTACAAACATTTTAAAACAATAAAAATAAATTAGTGTAAATATTTGATGAATTACACGACATTTGAAGGAGAAAAGGCAACTAAAGTCTAATTGGAGTGGTATAGAGACTAAGTAATGAGAATTCGATGATAAGGGAATAAATAAATTTATGTAGTTCACAAAAACAAGAGCCAAACTTCATACTCACTTTTAAATTGGAAGCATTGGCAAAAAAACCTGCCGTAATTGCCTTCCTAATTACTGCCAGCAAAATGACTAAATTTAGTTATCATATAGCATCATAAGCTCTTCAATGACAGAAACAACGATTGGCCCAAAAAAGTGTAAAGCAAGTTTTAAAAATATTGTATTAAGAAAGAGACCAAGTTGCAATCCATAACACTGCTTCAGGCAACAATTTTCATTACTCCAACGACAAGTTGGTTCTTATATATAGTACTTAGCAGTAATTATGATGGTTCAAAATTCTAACTTTAATTCTGTTTCTACGTAATAGTGGAGAATGACTATTCATATTCAATTTTCAATTCTAAATCTAGTCTATATCTTAAAAAGTACTTAATGGACAATTATAAGATTCAAATGCAATTTTAATTCTGAATGTGATAGATATTGGAGAATACATTGTAACTTTTCAAATTCATTGGTAAGAATTAAGTTTGATTAATTTACAAATGAAATAGTAAAGCTAGTCATTTTATATTTATCATGACCATGTAAGAGGATATCAAATTTCTCTTTCTTCTAATTATACATTTTCTTTTTATTATTTTGATGAGATTTTTCTTAAATCTTTGAGGAATATAATCTGCATTTACAACTTTGCACATATATGCTATATAATATATGATATGATTTTTTATTTTATATTTATTAATTAAATATTTTATAATATTTTAATTTAGTATAGGGTAAAATGGTAATTCAACTTTTCACTTTGGAGCTTCTCACTTTTAATAATATATATAGTATATACTATATATAATATATGATATAATAATATATGCCATAAGTTGTTGTGGAATCTGTGTAGGAAAAAAGACAGACTTTGGATGCAATGGGTACATGTGTACTATGGGGAACACGGTAGCATATGGGGTGTGCACGCCCCTCAAGCCTCATGGATGGTGAGGAAGATCATTCAAGCCTATAAGTACTTTGAAGCTGTTGGATGGGATGAGGGTACAGTACAACGTATGGACCAGTTCTCTATCAAGCAGCTGTATCAGAAGCTTCGAGGTGACTTTCATTTTGTATTTAGCTCTACATGGAAGGTTGCTAACAAAAGATAGATTGGCCTCTTGGGGATATATAACTGATGTTAAATGTGTCTTATGTGAAGCAGCTAATGAAAATATCAACCATCTGTTCTTTCGATGTTGTTTCTCCACCCAGGTCTAGCAGACGCTCCTCAATTGGCTACATATTACTAGGCAGCCTGCAGGATGGGATGCAGAAGTTTCATGGGCTATCACTCATTGTAGAGGAAAGCAACCACTGGCTATGCTATATAGAGGGGCCTTAGCAGCATGTGTGTACAATATATGGCAGGAAAGAAATCAACGTGTATTTCAAACTAAAGCGAGAGAGCTTAAAGAGCTAGTGAGACAGATTGTGCAGATGGTGCATACTAGGGGTAGTATCTACCCACGTTTGACCTTAGTGTTGCAAGGTCTTAACTTTTACCCTGTGTAATGATGCAAGATTCGGAGTAGTTTGGTGATGTGAGCTTATGGTGCAGCATATAGCTTAGATAGACTAGTAAGTTTGCAATCTGGGGTTTGTCCAGTTGCTTTTTTTTTTTTGCTTTGTAATTCTCAATTGGTGATAAATAAATTCAGTTTATTTGCCAAAAAAAATATATGATATGATATATGATGATATGTATGCGCACTAGGCTTTCGTGTGGGCACCCACTAGACCATCCCGCAGGTCTACCCAAAGAACATTGTTAGGCCAGGTTGGTGAATGTATGCAGGCTTTACTCCTACTTTTGTGGGGTAGAGAGGATATTCCGGTAGACCCTCGATTCAAGGAAATTTTGGTCCAGTTATCTCTTCTTCTTCTCATTTTAACTCTTGCTAAATTGAAAGAAAATCTCTTATCGGTCTCATAAATGTGTCAATTGGATCTCAATTCTTTTGAAAATAGGTATACTAGGACTCTAGGTAAATTAATTCTTTTTAGCTTGACACTCGAAATTGCTGATCAAGCTTTATCTAGAAAATCAAAATTAGTACTTTCTCTGTACCACTTTCCTTGTCACATTTTTATTTACACGCTTCCTAAGAAAATACTAACTAGAATGTAATTTGGCTAAACTATCTTTTTTTAAGTTAAATTCGGCCATAGAGGCCTTATATTAAAATAAATCTGCAATAAATTCAAGGCCCAATTGAACTGGTCAGGTCCAAAACAAAAGACAAAATAGAGTACATAACAAAAGGAAAGAAATTAGAAATGTTGGAGAGAAATTGGAAAGTGTGATCTTCTTCTTCCAACAAGCCCTAGAAATCCGCCGGTGGAACTTGAGGGTTCCGCCGGTGGAGCTTGAGCTGGAGGAGGTGATGGTCATGGTACGGTTCATAGGATTTCACACAGTAGCTCATTAGTGGAGCCATATCTTTCGAGAAAGATTAAGGGTTGAGAGAGGAGAGACATATTCATGGTCGATCTCATCCCGCATGTCATCGGATCTCTTTGAGTTTCGACCGGCAAGACAGACATACCGATGAGGTTAGTTCAATCTCCAGTCTTAACCTATCATTTTCCTCTTTAGATTTGACTCATAAACACTCATTAGTTACTGGTGTAAGGTTATGAAGCCTTGCTGGTTAATGGAGCTTCCGTTCCAAGATTCTTCACCTCCGATGCCATTCCTATTGCTGCCATGAATTTGAGTCGATCATTTGTTGTTCACTTCAGCTAAGTGTTCCTTGTCTAAATCATATTCCTTCTCTCTTCACTTTACACCGGTGGGTTGAACCCCAAACAGAGTTGATACCACCACCAGGTGCTTAGTTACAAAAGGAGTAGTACGATTTACCAACTGATCTTTGTTCATGTGCAGGGATTCAAGAATTTGCAGAAACAAGTATGAACAAGAGGATAACACGACATCCCAAAGCTTGATTCTCTTATAGGATGACACTCAAAACTCTCACAAGTGCGGATAAAATTAATCATAAGAAATAGCTTCAGTTTTGAGCGTGGTTTGTTTTCATACTGTTCTTACTTTTTATCTATCAATTCCTTGGATCCTACATTGCTGTTTATTATGTATTGTTGGTGATTATTGTTCTCCTAATGTGTGAAACACCTAGCTTGTCCATATTGAGAATTGTCCTTCCTTTGTTTGGTATTTCCTGCATTTGGTTAATGGTAAAATCACATGCAAAACAAAAAACCAGATTAGCAAAGAAATTCGCAAGAGTATTTTCCTCTCGGAGAGAGTGTTTTACTCTTGCGTCAATTTGTGCCCTTAAATCCTTGATAATGTTCACCTCCATTGCAATACTCCATGGGATATCCCAGTGCCCTTCTAAAATCTGAACTAAAGCCTGAGAATCAGTCTCAACAATAACTTGACCCAAATTATTATCTCTGCAATACAGTAATCCCTCTCTAATTGATTTAGTTTCAGCCACCAAATTAGAGGTGTTGGAGATTTTAATACACTTAGCACCACAAAATTGCCTTCATAGTCTCTAATACAAAAGCTACAGAGCTAGGTCCAGAGTTTCCCCTTGAAGCTCCATCTGTGTTACATGTAAACCAATATCTTGGAGGTGGCAACCACCTCACCACTTTGACATTATAAGAAGGTTTATAGCTATCCAACATGTTCACCATCTCTGTCCACTTCAACCTTTCACCATTTACTTTGAATCTGATGCTAATGACCTTTCTTATACCTTTGGTGACCTCCCAAATAATCTTTCTAGTGGTGTATGTGCCTCCATGAAGAATAGTGTTTCTTCTCTTCCACAGATACCAAAGGATGAGAATAGGAGTCACCTTATATACTGCATTTAGTCTTTGATTGCCATTTCAGTTTCTCTACTGCCTGATATTTTGTTTAAGATCAGAGAAATGAATATTGTGCCCAGTAGCATTAGTGAAATATTTCCAGACTTGCTGGGCAATTTATCCTTTAAGAAACAGATGCTCCACAGATTCAATATCTAGTATGTTACAATATTTACAAAGAGGAGAGATATTAGTGTTCCAATAATGCATAAGATGTGACACAGATACCATACCTTTCCAGACCCTCCATGCCAGAAAGGAGTATTTGAAAAGGATTCCTGTACTCCAGAGATTCTTCAGGTCTTCACACTCCTCCCCTTTAGTTCTTAGTAATTCCCAAGCACTTTTTACAATAAACTTTCCTGTACTTGTAGGAGCCAACCAAGGTTTATCTCTTTGGTTTATCAGCTTTGCTTGACTCATTTTAACATGAGTAATAACATACTATGTAATGACCGGGTCTGTCATTACGGGTAGTTCCATCATGCCAAGTGTTAGAGGTAGAAAACTCTGGGTTTGGGAATTTGAAATTCTGGGCTAGGCTAGCCTCGGTCGGTTTTGGAGCGAGGTAGAGTCTAGGGAAGTTCGGGTAAATATGGATTAGGGTGTCTTGGATTAAGCTAGTTTTTCATGTAGCCAAGACATAAAGGAGTCTGGAGGACTTTTCAGAATCACATTTGGGTAAGTAGAATTCCCAGAATCGCATTTGACGTGAAGGAGTTGTTTCAAGACATCAGGGGAAACTGGTGTGTTGTGAAATGGCCAAAATTGGCAGATTTTTGGACTTTCTTTCCATGATGATCACGGTCACACGCGATAGAGGCCACCAATATAGCGGTAGAAATTATCGCTATAGCGGCGGTCAAAGGGTGGTCAACCTACTTAAGACTGCTATAGCGGTAGCCTATTGCTATAGCGGGACAGCTATAGTGGAGCGAGGACTGCTATAGCGGGCCGACGGGATTTTGATGCAGAAATAGCTCCCAAAACATTCAGTTTTTCACAAATTCATTTTGGGAGAAGGGCTAGCCGATTCCAGGCATTTTTCTTCCTTTTTCCATCAAAATTCTTCCCTGAGACCAAGAACAAAAGAGGAATCCAGAACACATGAAAGCTCGGGTCGAATAGAGCTTAGAACATTTCGAGGTAGGTGATGGCTTATGATTTTTTGTGAATGTTTATATTCATGTACTCATGTCTAAGTGATTGTATGTATTACATTGCTTAGAGAAATTGTGTGGAATGTCTAGGTTCCTGTTTACAGTATGTGATTGAATGGTTTTACTTGTTAGTTTTACAAGTTGTATGTGTTTATATATTGACTGTGGTTTGTTGACATTCGGTTGGATTGGGTACCACGCCTGGTACAGGTATAACACATGGTTGGTACGGGTACCACGCCTGGTATTGGTATAATATTTGGTTGGCACGGGTACCATGCCTGGTACGGGTTTACTTTATTGCATCTTGCATTGTTTCATTGACTATTGTATTGCATTGGTTGATATTGGTTCCGTGAGTAGACCGGGTTGTTTTACTGAATGTGATACTGGTATTGGTTCTGTGAGTGGACCGGGTTGTCTAGTTAAAAGTGCTATTGTTGGTGGTCCTTGAGTGGCCGGGAATTTGTATAACTGTTATGTTGGTCTTGGTTTAGGCCGGGTTGAAGAAATACTTTGGTATGTGTCTAGAGGGAATTCCAGGGTGGGTCTGGGCTAGACGGAAAGGTATAGTTAATTGCTCATGTTCGTGGTATAGAACTGTAAGAGATAGATTTTATACTGGTACAAGGTAGGTAGGACTTGTAGTCTAGGGCCTGTATACTTGTTGCATGTTTTCCATATATTTACTTACATATGTTGTATTGTGATATATGCTATTTATTGAAAACTGGCTGATGATCCAATCAGTACGCAGTGGTGGTGTACTGATACTACACTTGTCTTTCTTTTGGTGAGTACAAGAAATCTACCAGCTACTGAGACGCGGCCTCGCATCTAGCACCGGTGATATCTTACTTTCAAGGGTGAGATGCTTGTTTCGAGCTACCTTGGGTTATCTTAGAGTTACAGTCCATTTGTTTTGGACTTAAAACGATTTCATTTTTGTCTTTTGGGGTTGCATCCCCGTATTCTAGAAATTTGGTATTGATGTTTGGTACAATGACTTTCAGTTCCTAGGAGGGATTTTCCGCAGGATAATAATTATGTTTAGTTATTGAATTGTTAGTTTACTTTTCACTTGCTGGTTTTAGGTTGTTAGTCTAGGCAAGGGTTGAACTCTATTGGTTCGCTCATCAAGGGGTTGGGTGGGTGCCACTCACGATGGGTTGGGTCGTGAAAAAGATGGTATCAGAGCCTAGGTTCGTTGATGTCATTGTACGTCTAGTGGAGTCTTGCGGAACGGTGCAGAGACGTCCGTACTTTTCTTCGAGAGGCTATAGGGCTTTAGGAAAAAAAACTATCTCTTCCTTCTTTCCTTCGTGCTATAACTCGATTCCAATTGGTATTTGGTGATACAAATTGGTATCTAACCTCGTTCACTCTTTTGTCCGTAGATGGTTACTACAAGGAATAACGGAGCAAGGCCAGCAGTCCCAGCAACAGACCCGACAGTTTGCGACAGAGGTAGGGGAAGGGATAGGGGATGAGCTGGAGCCTCACCCGCCAGGGGTGGAGCTCGAGCTGCTGCTGCACGTGAGGTAACCCCTCCCCCACCCCAGGAATATGTGGCTGAGGATGTAGAAGAAGTGGTTGTAGAGGATGGAGGGGCTCAAGAGGAGGAGGCACTGGTTGGGGGTGCAGGCCTTCCTACTATGACACCGGAAGCTTTTAGGCAGGTGTGGGATATTCTGAGTGGGTTGGTTGGTACTGGAGCCATACCTGCAGCTTATGAAAATCAGGCCTTGGATACTCAGTTACTACACCAAGGATGGATGCAGCTTCGGACACAAATGATCTCCTCAGGCCAATGCTAGGCCCAGTGATGACAAGTAATGAGCATGAGATGCTGACTAAGTTCCTTAAGCTGAAACCTCTGAAGTTTCAGGGTACAGACAAGGAGGATGCCTATGAGTTCATCCTGGATTGCCATGAGAGGTTGCACAAGTTGGGTATTGTACGTCAGCATGGGGTGGAGTTTGTCACTTTTCAGCTGCAGGGTGATGCCAAGCAGTGGTGGAGGTTTCATGTTGAGTGTCGGTCTTCTATCCTACCTCTACTAACTTGGGAGCAGTTCCATGCATTATTTCTAGAGAAGTACATTCCCCGTACTTTGAGGGTCTGGAAGAAGGATGAGATTCTGAACTTGGAGCAGGGTAGCATGTCGGTCTTAGCTTATGAGGTTAAGTTCCATGTGTTGTCTCGTTTTGCTTCACAGATGTTGGGTTCCGAGAAGGAACGGGTTCGGTTATTTATCAAGGGTCTGAATATTGATCTGCAGGTACTGTCAGTGCATATGACTTCTTCAGGAAAGGGTTTTAATGATGTGGTGGATTATGTGAAGAAAATTGAGGGAGTTAGGCAAACGGGGAAGGCTAAGGCTTTAGCCAAGAAGCCCCGGAATGAGGGAAACTATAGTGGTTTATACTTTTGGGGCCAGCATCAGCAGGCTTATCCGGCCCATCCTATTCAGTCAGCTCTGCCAGCTATAACAGGTGGTCGTCATGGAGCTCAGTCTTCAGCTTCTATAGGCCAGGGATCATCCTATACATCAGCTAGCAGACCTACTTTTGACCGTGGTTGCTTCCATTGTGGTGAGTTGGGACACTTTAAGAGAGAGTGTCCACATAGACAGACAGGTAATCAATGTCATCAACAGACTAGAGTAGTGGTTTCAGCAAGCAGAGGCAATAATGCTAGGTGTCACCCACAGGGTGGGCGAGGTAATTTTCAGGGAGGCCGGGGATACAGAGGGAATGGCGGCGCAGGCAGGGGTGCGACACAGCCGGCCTGAGAAGTTTCCCGGATTGATGATCGGGCACATTGCTATGCTTTTTTCCAGGAAGGACTGAGGCGGAAGCCTCAGATGCGGTGATCACGGGTACTATTCTTGTCTGTGATAAAATGGCTTCAGTATTATTTGACCCATGTTCTACATATTCTTATGTGTATGTGAGTTTTGCTTTGGGGCTGGGTTTGACCAGTGATATCCTTGATTCCCCTATCTATGTTTCTACCCCAGTGGGTGAGTCAGTGGTTGTGACTCATGTATATCGTGACTGTTCAGTTATTTTTGTGAGGTTACATACTTGGGTAGACTTGGTAATCCTGGATATGGCTGATTTTGATATTATCTTGGGTATGACCTGTCTATCTCCTTATCATGCTGTGTTGAACTGTAACACCAAGACTGTGGCTCTAGAAATTCTGGGTAAGGATAGACTAGAATGGGAAGGTGTGTACAGGCCTAAGCCAGTTAAGATAATATCGTTTGTTCGGGCTAGGAAGCTAGTGGGGAGGGGGTGTCTAGCTTTCTTGGCTCATCTCCGGGATGATAGTGTGGAGTCTCCTCCTATTGAGTCAGTTCCAGTGGTTTCTGAATTTTTAGAGGTGTTTTCAGTGGACTTGCCTGGCATGCCTCCGGACAAAGTCATAGATTTTTGTATTGATTTGGAGCCGGGCACTCGTCCCATTTCCATTTCTCCGTATAGAATGGCTTCGACAGAGTTAAGGAAACTTAAGACTCAGCTGCAGGAACTCCTAGATAAGGGATTTATACGTCCAAGTGCTTCACCTTGGGTTGCTCCGGTTTTGTTCGTAAAGAAGAAGGATGGTAGTATGTGGATGTGCATAGACTATAGGCAGTTGAGC
Organism: Jaltomata sinuosa; assembly: GCA_003996215.1. NCBI lineage: Eukaryota > Viridiplantae > Streptophyta > Magnoliopsida > Solanales > Solanaceae > Jaltomata > Jaltomata sinuosa. The sequence continues at coordinate 218,982 of QJPP01000203.1, forward strand.
AAGGTGACCATCCAGAATAAGTACCCCCTACCCCGTATAGATGATTTGTTTGGCCAGCTCCAAGGTGCATTGGTATTTTCGAAAATCGACTTGAGATTAGGGTACCATCAGCTAAAGATTAGACCTGAGGACATTCTGAAAACTGCTTTGCGGACCCGGTATAGGCATTATGAGTTTCTAGTAATGTCGTTTGGTTTGACCAATGCGCCGGCAGCATTCATGAGTTTGATGAATGGGGTGTTTAAGTCCTACTTGGATTCTTTCGTTATCGTGTTCATCGATGATATTTTGATCTACTCTAAGAATAGGGAGGAGCATGCTATCATCTTCGTATTGTGCTGGATATCTTGAGGCACCAAAAGCTTTATGCAAAATTCACTAAGTGCGAGTGTTGGTTGACTTCTGTGGCATTTTTGAGGCATGTAGTGTCAGAAAAAGGGGTGATGGTGGATCCCCAGAAAATTGAGGCAGTTAAGAGTTAGGTGCGGCCTAGCTCTGTGATCGAGGTGAGGAGTTTTGTTAGCCTCGCGGGGTACTATCGGAGGTTTGTTAAGAATTTAGCTTCTATTGCTACTCACCTGACCAGGCTGACACAGAAAGAGGTACCGTTCGTGTGGACCAACAAGTGTGAGGAGAGCTTCCAAAAGGTCAAGACACTTCTGACCACAACCCCTATTTTGTCCATGCCGGTTGAAGGTAAAGACTTTGTTGTTTACTGTGATGCTTCATATTCTAGTTTGGGTGTTGTGTTGATGCAGGATAGGAATGTGATAGCCTATGCATCCAGGCAGTTGAAGGTGCATGAGAGGAATTACCCGACTCACAATTTAGAGTTGGCAGTGGTGGTTTTTGGATTGAAAATCTGGAGACACTATCTTTATGGTGTCAAGTGTGAGGTATTCACAGATCATCACAGTCTGCAGCACGTTTTCACTCAGAAGGATTTAAATCTGAGGCAGAGGAGATGGATGGAGTTATTGAAGGATTATGATGTGAAAATTCAGTACCATTCGGATAAGGCTAATATGGTGGCAGACGCATTGAGCCAGAAAACTGTTAGCATGGGTAGCTTAGCTTGTTGGGGGCGTCCAAACGACTATTGGCTAAGGAGATTCGGGCTTTGGAGGCCAAGTTCATGCACTTGGGTGTTTCAGATCAAGGTGGGTTGTTGGACAACTTTGAGGTCAATGCCACCTTCATAGGGGAAATAAAGGCAAAACAGTTTCAGGATCCGAAACTGGGTAAGTTGCGAGGTAAGGTAATATCTGGGGAGTCCAGAGACGTCATGTTAGACTCTGGTGGAGTGTTGCATTTCAGGGAGAGGATTTGTGTTCCTCGGGTTGACAATATAATTCAAAAAATCTTGACAGAAGCTTATGGTTCGCGGTACTCAATTCATCCGGGTGTGACCAAAATGTACAGGAACTTGAGGCAGCATTACTGGTGGCCTGGGATGAAAAGGGACATAGTAGATTTTATGTCCAAATGTCAGAACTGCCAGCAGGTAAAGTATGAGCATCAAAGACCTGCAAGATTACTTTAGAGAATGCCAATTCCAGAGTGGAAGTGGGAAAGGATAACCATGGATTTCGTGGTGGGTCTTCCCAAGACATTGGGAAAGTATAACTCAATTTGGGTCATTGTTGACAGGCTGACCAAGTCCGCTCATTTCATTCCGGTCAGGGTAGATTATAATTCGCAGTAATTAGCTAATATCTACGTGAGGAAGATTGTGAGATTACATGGGGTATCACTGTCTATCATTTCAGACAGGGATACGCAGTTTACGTCTAAGTTCTGGGAAAAGTTATATGAAGAGTTGGGTACACAACTCACTTTTAGCACAGCCTTCCATCCTCAGACTGATGGTCAGTCGGAGAGGATGATTCAGGTACTGGAGGACATGCTGAGAGCATGTGTAATGGACTTCGGTGGTCATTGGGACCAGTTTCTACTATTGTGCGAATTCTCGTACAACAATAGCTACCACTCCAGTATCGATATGGCACCGTTCGAGGCTCTGTATGAGAGGAACTACAGATCACCGGTTGGGTGGTTTGAGGAAGGTGATGTGAAGCCGCTGGGCGTAGATTTAGTGAAGGAAGCGCAGGAAAAGGTAAGGGACATACAAACCAAGTTGCTGGCTGCTCAAAGCAGGCAGAAGGAGTATGCAAATTGCAAGGTCCGGGACATGGATTTTCAGGTTGGTGAACAAGTATTGCTAAAAGTATCACCAATGAAAGGGGTTATGCGGTTTGGTAAGAAGGGAAAACTTAGCCCTCGGTTCATCGGTCCATTTGAAGTGCTTAAAATTGTAGGGCCAGTAGCCTACAAGTTAGCACTGCCACCTAGTTTGTCGGGCGTCCATCCGGTATTCCATGTATCCATGCTCAAGCAATACCATGGGGATGGGGACTACATCATCAAGTGGGATGATATACTTTTTGATAAGGAACTTCGTTAAGAGGAGGAACCAGTTTTGATTCTTGCTCGGGATATCCGGAGGTTGAGGACAAAGGTGATTGATATGGTGAAGGTTCAGTGGAAGCATCATCCGGTTGAGGAAGCCACTTGGGAAATCGAGAAGGACATGCGGGACAAGTACCCTCAATTGCTTGAGGACTCAGGTACTATACTTCCTTCCTTTTTTCCCATAATTTTGGGTTGATTATTTGGGGATGAACGATGGGTAAAAATTTATCTGTTGTAACGATCAGTTCCGTCATTAAGGGTAGTTCCATTGTGCCAAGTTTTAGAGTTAGAAAACTCCAGGTTTGTGAGTTTGAAATTCTGGGCTAGGCTAGTCTCGACCGGTTTTAGAGCGAGGTAGAGTCTAGGGAAATTTGGGTAAAGATGGGTTAGGGTGTCTTGGATTGAGCTAGTTTTCCACGTAGCCAAGATATAAAGGAGTCGGAGGGACTTTTTGAAATCGCATTTGGGTAAGTAGAACTCCCAAAATCGCCTTTGACGTGAAGGGGTTATTTCAGAACGTCGGGGGAAACAGGTGTGTTGTGAAATGGCCAAAACTGGCAGATTTTTGAACTTTTTGTCTGTGACGAGCGCGGTCACGTGCGATAGCAGCCATCGCTATAGCGGTAGAAATTATCGCTATAGCGGTGATCAAAGGGTGGTCAACCTACTTAAGACCGCTATGGCGATAACCTACCGTTATAGCAGGACCGCTATAGAAGAGCCGGGACCGCTATAGCAGAGCCGGGACCGCTATAGCAGAGCCGGGACCGCTATAGCGGGCAGATGGAATTTTAATGCAGAAACAGCTCCTAAAAGATTTAGTTTTTCACAAATTCATTTTGGGAAAAGGGCTAGGCGATTCCAAGCATTTTTCTTCCTTTTTCCGTCAAAATTCTTCCCTGACACCAAGAACGAGAGAGGAATCCGAAACACGAGAAAGATCGGATCGAATAGAGCTTGGAATATTTCGAGGTAGGTGATGGCTTATGATTTTTTGTGAATGTGTATATTGATGTACTCATGTCTAAGTGATTGTATGCATTACATTGCTTAGGAAAATTGTGTGGAATGTCTAGGTTCCTGTTTACAGTCTGTGATTAAACGGTTTTACTTGTTGGTTTTACAAGTTGTGTGTGTTCATATATTGACTGTGGTTTGTTGACATTCGGTTAGCTCAGGTACCACGCCTAGTATGAGTATAACACATGCTTGGCACGGGTACCATGCCTGGTACGGGTATAACATTCTGTTGGCACGGGTACCACGCCTGGTACAGGTTTACTTTATTGCATCTTGCATTATTTCATTGACTATTGTATTGCATTGGTTGATATTGGTTCCGTGAGTGGACCGGGTTGTTTTACTGAATGTGATACTGGTATTGGTTCCGTGAGTGGACCGGGTTATCTAGTTAAATGTGATATTATTGGTGGTCCTTGAGTGGCCGGGAATTTGTATAACTGCTGTATTGGTCTTGGTTTAGGCCCGGTTGAAGCATTAATTTGGTATGTGTCTAGAGGGGATTCCAGGGTGGGTCCGGGCTAGACGGAAAGGTATAGTTAATGGCTCATGTTCGTGGTATAGAACTGTAAGAGATGGGTTTCATGCTGGTACAAGGTAGTTAGAGACTTGTAGTCTAGGGCCTGTATACTTGTTGCATATTTTCCATATATTTACTTGCATATGTTGTACTATGATATATGCTTTTTATTAAAAATTGGCTGATGATCCTTCCAGTACATAGTGGTGGTGTACTGATACTGCACTTGTCTTTCTTTTGGTGAGTACAATAATTCTACCAGCGACTGAGACGCAACCTCGCATCTAGCACCGGTGATTTCTGACTTTTAAGGGTGAGCTGATTGTTTCGAGCTACCTTGGGTTATCTTAGAGTTTCAGTCCATTTGTTTCGAACTTAAAACGATGTCATTTTTGTCTTTTGGGGTTGTATCCCCGTATTTTAGAAATTTGGTATTGATGTTTGGTACAATGACTTTAGTTCCTAGGAGGGATTTTCCGCAGGATAATAATTATGTTTAGTTATTGAATTGTATGATTGTTAGTTTATTTTTTGCTTGCTGGTTTTAGGCTGTTAGTCTAGGAAATGATTTAACTCTATTGGTTTCCTCATCCGGGGGTTGGGTGGGTGACACTCCCGACGGGTTGGGTCATGACATACTCAGGGAGCAAATTTTGCATTTCCTCATAGTTCCATCCCTCTTTCTGTAGGCAATCTCCTACATCTTTCATATTATAGCAAGTATGGATATCCGTCTGATGTTTGAATAAAGGACCAAGATTTGTCCAATTTTCAAACCAAATACTAGAAGATCTATTTTTTGGTTCCCACCACATAACATGCTCCAATATGTCTCTATTATTCAACATATGTTTCCATAATTAGGATCCTCCTTTTCATTCCACCAGAGCATGTATTTTCTTCTTGCAATATTTATTCCACATAAAGTTGGACTAAATATTATTTTGGATTCTGAATCTCCACCATAGTTTAGCATACATAGCTTGAGAGACCTCAAACAAAGATCTAAAGCCAAGACCTCCTTCATTCTTAGGCAGACACACCTTCTTCCAAGTTGCTCAGTGTTTGCTCCTCCCTATTTTCTTATTGCTCCAATATAATTTTGCAAATATTCTGTGCAAATCTTTTATAACATACATAGGGGGAACAATGGCAGATAGGGTATAAATGGTAGTACTTTGTAAAACACTAGAAATAAGTACTTCCTTACCTCCATAGGAAAGCATCTTACCCTTCCAGGCCTGTAATTTTCCTTTTACCTTTGCTATCAATTCTGAGTAATGTTCTTTTCTCTTCCTTGAGTGAGTAATAGTAAATCCTAGGTACTTCATAGGAAAGCCTCCCTTATCTATCCCAAGGCATTGTTTCACCTTATCTGCAGGGAGTATTCTTATGCAAGTAGAAAAAACTTTTCTCTTTGTTCAACTTTTGGCCAGATTATTTCTCATAAGCATGCAGAGTGAATATGATCTTCTTTAGGGAGTATTCATGAGTGAATGAGAAAATGATAGTGTCATCTGCATAGGCTAGATAATTTAGTTCTGAGCTCCATTTTGGCATCCCATACCCTACAAATTGATCATTAGTAAAAAGAGCATTAAGAGCCCTGGTGAGCACTTTAACTGATTAGATAAAGAGGGTAGGGGAGAGAGGATCCCTTGTATAACCCCTCTTGAGGATTGAAAGAATCTCTGTGGTTGACCATTTATGAGGACTGAGTAGTAGTATTTAGCAATTAACCTCCAAATCAGATCTACTACCCCATTTGAGAACCCCATTTTTCTCAAAACCTTCATAAGATAGAACCAAGAAATTCTGTCATAAGCTTTAGCCATATCCAGCTTAATGGCCACATTAGAAGGATTTCCTCTTTTACCAATATCTGTAACCAATTCCTGTGTGAATAACATATTTTCTATAATGCTCCTGCCCTTTACAAAACTTAATTGATTAGATGAGATTAGTTTAGGGAGCAACCCTTCCAATCTATCATGAATGATCCTGGAGAAAATTTTATTGACAAAATTGCTAAGCCTAATTGATCTCAAATATGAAAAGGTTTGAATATTCTTCTTTTTAGGTAAGAGCACCAAATTAGTATGGCAAATAGATTTGGGGAGAGAGTTACCATCAAAGAAACTATGCACCATTCTGACAATGTCTGACCCTACAAAATCCCAACAAATTTGGTAGAATTTACCTGATTGACAATCAGGCCTACTTGCACTGTCCCTATTTAGGCTAAAAACAACCCTCTTTACCTCTTCATTGTCTGGTTTGACCCCCAAGGCTGCATTATATTCTTTATTAAGTAAGGTTGGGACATGCTCTAGTAGGGACTGATCAGTAGGGTCCCTTTCTTGCCTGAATTAGTTCTGGTAAAATACAACTGCTTCTTCAGTAATTTCTACAGGATCTTCTAGCCAGTCACCGTTTTCATTTTGAATCTTCATTAATATGAGCTTTTGTCTTCTATCCTTAACTAGGCTGTGAAAGAATCTGGTATTTCTGTCACCATCAACAAACCAATCATATCCTGATTTTTACTGGTAGTAGCATTCTTCAAGGTGTAGGTACTTGTTATATTCAGCCTTAGCTCTGTGCATAATCTCTCTATTCTCCCCAAAAGGCTCTTCCTCAAATTGTTGCTCCTTAATTTTAGCAATATCCTCCTTAATAATCAGATGCAGGAAGATATCCATATAAGCTTGCCTACTCTAAACAGAAAGGACCTTCTTGATCCTTTTAATCTTTCTTTTAATGTCAATAAAAGAATCAGAAGATGTTTCATTATCCCAATTTAGTCTCACCACTTCTTTAAATCAACATGCTGAGTCCAGAAGTTAAGGAACCTAAAGGGCCTTTTGTAATTGGAATTGTTGTTATCACAGCTGACTAGCATAGGGACATGATCAAATTCATTTCTTGCTAGGTGCGCAACTTCAATAAAATTGAACAAGCTCTGAAAATCTGAGATGATCAAAACTCTATCTAGCCTCTCAATAACACAGTCATTACCAGCTCTTCCATTCCAACAAGTAAATTGACTACCCTTATATTGCACTTGGTCAAGCTCACAAGATTCAATACAAGTTTTAAAGTCCTCAAAATCAGAATCCACCACAAGAAGCCCTCTAATTTTTTCTTCTCCATTCAAAACCATATTAAAATCTCCACCAATCAACCAGGGGTTATTCATGTTTGTGGCTAAAGCATATAGGTCCTCACATAGATCTATTCTCAATTGCTCATCACATTTAGCATACACTAATGAAGCATAGAAAATATTTGCTAAGGTTGTGTCTTGGAATTTAATGGTGAGTTGCTGATCTGTATTGCTAATCACTGTAGTAACAAAACCATGATTAGTAAACACCCATATTTTTCCATTAAGATTGTGCAGCACCTGAGGCATTTTAAACCTAACTCTGTATCTGTTGATGGTTCTAACATGCTGAAAAGGCTCTAGTAAGGCCACAAAAGTAAATTTGTGGTAGTTATTTAGCATTTGGACTCTCTGAAAGGCTTTCTGAGATTTTACAGACCTAATATTACATATGAGGGCTTTCATCATAGATCCTTAGGTTTGATACCCAAATTCCTTTTAAGTTGAACTCTGACAGGTTGGGATGATTCTCCATTTCCTTGTTTCTTCCCTTTCTTTGCAGATTTAATTACCTTTTCTACTCTTAGGGATAAGTCAGCATCTTTGTATATCTGGTCCTCATTTATCAATTCTTTTCCTTCTTCCTACTTTTCCCCAGGTTCAATACTATGTGTAATAATATTGTGAAGAATTTTGTTTGGAGATTCTATCACTCCCAGAATGATAGGGGTCTCTATCTGGACTGCAGTTGGGACTTCAATAATGGACATGTTACTGGGACCTTGTTGCTGCCTGCATACTAACTCACTGTTGTTGCTGTCATGCTGTGTTAGTTGCTTGTTGTTGTCAATCTCTTTCTCCTTTTTCATGTAAAAACATGCTACAATTGTTGCCTTTGTTTGTTAGCCTTGAATCTTCATTGAGTGCATCATTGTCATGCTTTATTTCCATGCTGCTGCTAATTCCCTCTTCTGTTCTTGCGGGGCTACTGGCCCCTCCATCTCTAGTGTTGTTTCTTCCTGCAGGTTGTTGATCAAGCTCAAGAGCTGTATTATCTCCTGTGTTGCTTATTGGTACTTGACTGGTGGCACTACCATTTTTCTGCTTTTGATGTTTGCTAATTGCTTGTAAAATCTAATATTTTGTGGATGATTTATGTCTGCTCCCTAGCTTCCCTATTACACTAGTAGTGCATGCTTCTGTTACCTCTTTATTGTCTTCCATATTGTTGTTATTGTTATCATCTTTACCCCCTTCCTCATTGTTATCATCTGCTCCTTCTTGAAGAACATTGAATGTGTTAGATGTGCTAACCCCTTTTGGTCTGTTGTCCATTGTTATTTGTATTATCTGTATCACCCATTTTGATGCTATTGTTATACTTGAACCGCTTTTTGGTAGGGTTCTACTTTGCTAGTACACTTTGCCATTAATGTATGTTCTTTGCAGTGGTGTTGCTACCAACTGTTCCTTCTTATTTTATTTCCCCTCGGATATAAGTTTAGCATTTTGTCTTTTTAGATCCGGGTGTAAGGTTCTACATTCCACCTCTTCATGACCTTGTAGTTTACAAGTGTGACAATACTTTGGTAGCATGTCATATTGAATTTTAATGGTGTGCACTGTGGTTTCCTTTGTACTACTATTCACTACTTCAATTTCCACTTATTCCAGAAGCTTAGCAGCTAAATCAACTTGGACTTTCACTCTCGTACAGCTTGATCGAGTTTTATTGATCGTAGCCATGTCCAAATGAATTGGTTTCCCAACAACACTAGCTAGATAAAATAGGGACTCCTTACCATAAAAAGGTTGGCAGTAAATCTGGGAAGGAGATCCATGCCATAGCTTGAGTAGTCTCTGTATTCGGCTTGAACTTTGTATCACAGATAAGAGGCCTCATTTGATATGCTAACCCATCTCTAGCAGTGTATAGTACACACTCTTTGGTAGTATGTTAACAAAGTCTTCCATCCAGTTAAATCTCATAAGTATATGCCAATTTCTTAGCAGTCCCATTTTGCAATCTCTTTTCACTTTGTATTGCTTAGGAATTTGTACTCGGAGATCCTCCAAATCTGGCTAACCGTATGAGAATTTCCCAATCACCGCTAAATGTAGTTCCTCTAGGTTATTCATCTTATGCACTTCTTCTTCAGTCCAACTCACTCTTGGGATGCCATTGTTATATTCTACTGTCTTTATATGAATGGGATCCATAATAGGTATATCCATGTCACATATAGCATTATCCAGTTTTACTAAATCAACGAATGTCTTCTTGTTTGCTTCTCCAGTATCACCTTTCGTATCACTAGGCAAACAACTAGGTTCGCTAGGCAAACTAGTTAGTTTAGGGGTGTTTTGGATGTGGTTCAATGGGGGGTTAGGATTTTGTGAGGTTGTAGTTTTGGTTGGAAGGGATGGGAAGTGTGACGAGGGTGCGGGTCTGTGCTAGCTGCCGGAGGCGGCAGGCCGTCGGCCAGCGTCATGGCCGGGCAAGGTAGGTTTAGGTTTTTTTAGGCTCGCTGAGGTTTTTTCAGAGATTTTTTTAGAACACAAGTGTTCTTATTTTTTATTCCTCAATATTTAATATTTTACTCTTTTGCACTACATTAATTTCTTTTCATATTTATTAATAAGGGTAAAGACAGAAACAAACAATTAATTATACCTTTACTTTTTCACATAGGATTTGATGGTTTCTAGATCCCCTTTTTTGGTGCCACGAAATTGCATTTTGAGTTGTTGAACTAAAATTGTTTCATCTTTTGAACCCATCGAGGAACTAGCTGCAGCTTTCTCCTTTGGAACACTCATATTTTGTTCTAATCAGACAACACTTCGGGTGAACTCACTCTGACATATGGTTGAAGATTATGAGTTCCAATTACTATTGGGGATGGTATATGTAAATTTTGTACTGAAGGGTCAAAAATGTCCTTAATGTATCAGAAATGATTCAAAAATGATCTCCTTAAGTGAATTTTTGAGTCTTTCTTCATTGTTAAAAATAAGTGAATTGTTCAAAGTTCAAGAGAATTGTTGAAACTTTTTTTCATCTTTGCCTTTTCTTTTAATGAGATTCTTAATTATTAATTTATATTTTTTAGGTGATAAATTACACTACTTACAAAGGATATTCCTACTTTTAAGAATAGTTTAGGAATAATCAAAAGGGTAGTAATGCAAAGTAGTGTTTAAATTATGTCCTAAAATATTTTTCTTAAAGGGTGTGCATTACCTCAAAAATTCACTTAATATGAATTAGAGGGAGTAATATTTTTTTTAGGTCTAAAAATACCCTTTTTAATGGCAAAAATAACATAAAAGTTGATGAATCATTTAATTAAGGCGGAATAAACAACGTTATTACTTATATTTAGAAGTTTTTTTTAGATGTGTTGCTATTGGAGGAGTTGAATGTGATGCAAATATGTGCAGAAGCCTTTTGAGTTTCATTGTCATGGATAATAAAGGAGAAGAAAAATGAAAAAAGAAAAAAAGAAAGAGAAAAAAAAGTAAGTTAACCATTTTTAGATGTTGTATGCTCTTAATGAGAGTGACAAATACACTATTTGTCATGTCAACAAAATGTGTCTAATTAATACACTTTTGGAGAAGTTTAGGTGTTCAATATATACTAACTCGAGTTCAAATGTTTAAATAAAAAAATTGGACAAATTTAAGGCGCCGCATATGTATTTGGCCTTTAATTAAACAAATGACTTTATCTTATTAATCCATATAGATTTTTAAAATCAATTCAACATGTCCACAATACAAAATCTAATCCCACCCAATATCCTGTCCATTAGGGATAAATTTTTTAGCCCATATTAATGAAATGAGTGTATTTAATTCATATTTAATGAATTGAATCACTCATATTTTAATGGAAAAACTACGTGACATGACATACTTAAGCCCTTAATTAGAATCCATAACAACACTTTCAAAAAATTACTATCCACAATAAAATAACAATATTAATAAGCTCAGTCATAACTCCAAATATATTTAGAACAGTTGACTCCCATTCCTAAATTAACGCCCCAAATAAGTATCCACTTCCCTTTTCAATGAAACCTCTCTCCCACAATCCCCATAGTTTCGGCATTACACCCAAAACCTACTTCTTCATGATTTGAATTTATTTCATACCAAATTCAAGTACCTACCACAATTATAGGTAACCCATATTATCAGTTATTGCAAGTATTTCTTTCATAAATACATTTTGAAGTAGTTGTATTCTAATCGATTTCAATTGCTTTTTCTCAATTTTTCATTATTTTACTCGATTTACAGTTGTTTTTAACATTGGAGGTATGCTTTAATGGCGGAACATACACCAACTAAATGATTTATCAGAGGTATGATTTTAATGGCTGACTATGCACCATCTTTCAATTTGGGTATTTCTCAAGCGAATACAAATGCAGGATCTGCTGCTAATGCCGATCAAATTGAAAAGCCTGTACAAGAATTTCGATCCAAGCATATGAATGATCCAGTAAAAATGGCTGAAATATTGAAGCAAGCAGGCACAGAAAAAGACAACAAAAATTCTTCACCAACTTCCACTAAAGGCAACAAACAAGTAAAAAAAAGGAAAGCCAAAGATATTGCATCTGCTAGCAAGAATTTGGGGAAAATATTTGAAAAAGTTTATGAATCTGAATCTGGTGGAGAAGATGGTGGAGAAGATGTTGATGAAGAAGGAGAGGTAAATGTATTTTTAAAGTTATATATGTATTTGAACAACAATCTATTATATTTGTATTTTACCGACTCAACAGAAATACATGTTGTTCTACATTCTCAAGACAAATTCAAATAAAAGTTTTTTCTTACTGCTCTTGCATATGTATTGAATCAAATGTATTTGTATTTTTGGCTGGGTCTTTGGTATAAGTACTTAACATACAAGTACAACAGAAATACATGTTGTTCTATATCTATTTGCATTCAAATACAAATATAAATATTTTTTTTGGTTGTTCTGGCAGATACATTTTTTGTTGAACTCAAATGTATTTGTATGTGTTGGTTGGGTCTCTAGTAGAAGTACCTAACATATAATGATATGAAATGTATTTGAACTAGAATACAAATACAAATACAATTTTTATATATTGTTTTGGCATATAGATGCAAATACAAATTACTTAACATACAAGTACAACAAAAATACATTATTCTATATCTATTTGCATTCAAATACAAATAGAAATACTTTTTTTTGGCTGTTCTGGCAGATACATTTTTTGTTGAACTCAAATGTATTTGTATGTGTTGGTTGGGTTTCTGGTATAAGTACTAAATATACAATGATATGAAATATATTTGAACTAGAATACAAATACAAATTCAAATACAAATACAGATGTTCATATGAAATGTATTTTTGATATGTGTTTGGCTGATCTGCTATTTCATTGAACTTAAACTTAAATTTTTTGATATTTTTCTAGAGAATGTACGTGATGAAATATTCATGGACAGAGGCCTCCCGAGATTTGCACCACACATGGGATGTTACACAAACAATAAGGCAATTGAAGCTCTAAAGGCTAAGCTAACAACTGAACAGTTTACGCGTTTTAGTGACCAAACTATATTCGGGGTATTCACTCGCATGAAGCGTTGTGTTATCCAGGCACAAATGATTAAATGTGTTATATCGCTAGATACAACTGATAGTTCAGCCGATGCCATTATTATATGTACAAATGAGACCATACTACATTTCACCAGTCGAGAGTTTTGCATAATAACCTCTCTCAATTGCACATCAAATGAGGCAGATTTTGTATTTGACACGGACGCACCCAACAAGATAATTGTCACGACCCAACCTACCGAGCCGTGCGGGCGCCTACTCTATCCAATAATATCAATACAATAATGCAGTAAAATAAATCCATACCAGGTGTGATATCCGAGCCAACCATTAGTGTTTCCCGTAACCTCACCTAGGAGTTTTCCATTTTCATACCCATTTAGTTATCCTTACAATTCTCGATTCCCCGAACCTTCTCAATATCCCAGTCCCTGAGACCTATCATCTTATCATACCAGGAAAACATAAACAGCCCCAAATAATTATCAATAACCCACAATTTAATCCAACCAATTCCTACCACCTACATAACCAACACCGAATCTGCCAGACTTTGTTCCCGGACGCCTAATCATGGATTCTCCTTTCCCATTATACAATAAATATGGAATCTAAGCAGGTCTATCTACTCAATGAAAACCTAGCCTACCTGGACGCCAAGCATCTACAATCATGTGTTTCTGGCTCTGTGGAGGCATTTTTGGCAGTTCTGCAGGCCCGAATCCGTGGTTTCGCATCCCTTTTACTGGAATTCCTCCTCCCCATGGCTCCCAAGCCTTGGAGCAACCTAGGAGAGTTTTTGGAATAGCTCTCATCTATTTTTGAGGATGAAGGGAAGAGAATGAAATTAAAAACCCATTTTATGGGCCCGTCGCTCCGCTATAGCGGTCTCTATTCCGCTATAGCCGTACCGCCATAACGGAGTCAACCGCTATGGCGGAGGTTGACCGTCCTGCCTTCCACTATAACTGTAATTATTTCGCTATAGCAAAGGTTGCCGTGGTGGAGTGGTAGCGCTCATCACAGACGAAATATGGAGGTATCTCCAAAATTGGTCCATTTTACAACATACTTATTTTCTCGACGTTCCGAAACAACCCCTTCACGTCAACCTCGATTTCGGAAGCTCTACTTACCCGAATTCAATTCTGAAAAGTCCCCTGGACTCCTCTATGTCCTAGCTACAAGGAAAACAAGCTCGAACCAGGACATCTAACCCAATTCTTACCCGGATAGCCCTAGACCCTACCTCACTCCAAAACTGGTCGAGACTAGCCTATCCCAGAATTTTTAACTCCCAAACCCGGAAGTTTTCTAACCCAAAACTTGGCACGAATGGTTTACCCATAACGAAAAACTCGATCGTTATAATAGATACCAATTTACCCATCGTTTATCCCCGAACGATCTCTACGACGGAGGAAAAGAACAAGCCCGTCCCTCAATCTTAATGCTCTACCATGACAGCGTAAATATAACCTTACGCCAACCACCAAAAATCGACCAATCCCTTGGTATACCCAACTCAGCCAAAAATTCAACTCACTTCTGCTCTATCAAGGAATTCCTTCCTTTGAGCTGCACAAGGCAACTAGATTACCCCTCCCCGAGTACCCAAGAAATCTGGGGCCTCATCGAAACACCGGAGCGAAAGAAACTCAATGAATGACCCAAAACAATTTCCATGACAAGGGAACCATATCCCACCATGGAGGCCCTTTTTTCGCTATACCCGGAGTTCTACTAGCCTGAACTTCATTCCGAAAGCTTCCTACGGGGTACTATGCCCCTCACTTATCATCCTATCACCTTACTCCTATCAACTCTATACCCTGAGACACCACGTGCCTCTGAACCACACAACAACAAAAATTCCATTGGAACCCATCCTAGCCTGAGATTTTGTTAACTCTCACCTTAGGGGGAACTCTATCTGGGAACTTACACCCTAGCCGCGGCTAAAACCGTTACACCCCTACCTCTCAAAGGGGCAGTAACACTGGGTATTATCATGGTCAAGAAGAGAGACAATAATGCTAAAGAATCCATTTTAATAACCCCACTCCTTCGATTAACCCTACCACTAAGTATTTTCAACAATAAACCAGTAAATAATCACCCTCATAACATAGCCTATGAGTAGTGTCCAACACTACTCAGTCAATTATGGGTCATCTTGTCAAATTCCACATTGGTGACTATACTCACCAGTGGTCAATCACAATCTTATCAATCTCCGGGCTACCATGTCTACCCTTTCTTTTCTTTGCGTATGGATGCTAAATTTCTGAAAAATTCCCTTCTACGCATACTATATTAGCTAAATCATTGGTTTTCTTGTTTTACAAGGCAATTCACAACTTAAAACTTGCTTTTACATTGCCCCCAGGAATGAATGAGAACAGGGGAAAACACGATGAGGCTCCTGCCTCGCGCCCTTTCTGCTATAGCGGTGGTCACTCCGCTATAGAGGTTCCGTCGTAGCGGTTGGCTTCCGCTATAGAGATCCCGATAGTAACAGTACCTGAATTTTTTATTTCCAGCTAAATGCACTCATCCCATTTCCCAGTTATCACTGTCTAAACCTGTAAATTCTGCCATGGTCTTAAACCACCCTCAAGACCATTCCGGCATTATCGCATCATAAATCAACATAACACATCATGAAATACAAAAAAATCACAAAAATATTTGCTTCCCAACAATATCTTCCCGCCATTACACACTAATGGCTCCCTTGTTCCCTTAGTTCCCAACCTAGTCCCGACTGTCCTGAAACTTGAGTTTCCCTACAGTGTACAATTCCTTTTTGTTCCCTTACCATCTATATAAATGGTAAGCATATACCCGGATGTAATACAAACAATTCAAATTAAGGCATAATCACAATTTATTATTTAAAACAATCACAGTTTTCAAAGCTGGAAATAAATTTTCCTTAAGTTACAATCATGAGTTACCACAAAATTTTCCTTACCGCAGTTTCTGCCATCAAGCAATGATAGCCCTTTCCCCTCCATGGTTCCTAACCAATCCCGACTGTACTAAAACTGGAGTTTCCCTACAGTCGTAAGCTTCATCCCCTTACCATTTTTACCAATGGCAAGCCCGTTTCCGAAACACCACTTTATTTACCAATTTTAAATACACATAAAAAGTAATTATCAACCAAAGCACACCAATTCAAGTTATGACTCCTCCCGGACCAAAACATTGACAGCAAATCAAATAATTGTACACCACATATTTGCAGTAATTCAAACAACATCAATACTCATAAGCACAATCTCAAGTCTCAAGCTTAAACAGTCAATCAAATCAGTTTCATTGCTTTTTATTCGCCTCATGGATGACCATTAGCCGATCCATCCATACCTTTACATAGCCTCCGCGGCTAGATACCAATTGGATCCTTCCCGGTTCCAATCCTTCTTGCTTGTTTGCCGTACCCGGAGTCCAATGACATCCTTTACCTTGTTGAGATACCAATAAGAATCGACAGATACCAATTGGACTTAACCCATATAAGCAAGTAACGAAACCGCACGAGAAGGAATAAAAAAAGAGAGATATTTCCTAGAATGCCTCATAGCTCCTCAAAGATTAAATGTGGATGTCAACGCACCAATCCATAGGACTCTATTCTTTGACACTTTGCTCTTGTACTGGGAGACCGGTAACCTGGCTCTGCTACCATCTGTCACAACCAAACCTACCGAGCCGTGCAGGCGCCTACTCTATCCACCTAGATAGACGAACCATCACCACCCGTCCAACAGGTAACCCACGGAAATTAAAGTAAACCATTAATCAATCCATTTTTATACATGAGAAATTCTTTTACAGAAAATGTTCATAAAATAGATGACTTAAAAAATTTGCAGAAAACCCTTACAACCTTTAAAAACACCCTTCCTAGGACCTAGTCTAAGCAGGTACAAGAGCTACTACAAGATTTATACAGAACATGTAAGAGAGACACAACTTCTGTCATGGAATCGAAGGACAGAAGCTGCTGGAGATCACCATCGTCATGTACCTATGAAACATCACCAACCCTGCAACCAGACTATACCAAAAAGGTATAGCAAGAGTAGAGTCAGTACAATCACACGTACTAGTAGGCATCATCGATCGACCCGAATCCACACATACCATCATATAGGAAAAAAGGGAAAAACATGAAAAATAAACATTATAGCTCCCTCCTTCACATTTAGCCTTGACCCTGACCTCTAGGACTTCCCAAGTCTCACTCATAACTAGACTTCTCAAGGTCCCCTTGTCACCCAGACTTCCCAAGTCACCTTTAACCTTCACCCCAGTCAATTACCTTGACTAAATACCTAGACTAAATCTGGCCCATTGCCCAACCAAACCACTTATACCCAAGTATTACCTACCATTTTTTGGACTTTTTCGGACCTCTAGGACAACTTTACCACCTGGTTATATTAACCAATAACCACACCCAGACTCTCAGTCTTTCTCTATATTTACCAACCACATGCAATTCACCTAACCACCATTGACACCTTCAATGACCACCATAAAGATACATCTAAATCCCTTCTTAGATCACATAACCCGGATCCTCCAAGGGTCCTCCATCCACACCTAAGTGTTCAACTGACTACCCCGGTCTACACCAAGACCAACTCACAATATACTACCATAACCCGGCCTACACCAATACCAAACTAATAACATAATATAGCAACCTGGCCTACACCAAGACCAACTCAACAGATATAACAGGATTCCTGGTCACTCAAGGACCACCAACGAATATCACAATTCAATAAAAAAGCCTCGTCCACTCACGAAACCAATAACAATCAATGCAATATAATAATATCAATGCAATGATGCAGTAAAATAAACCCGTACCAGGCATGGTATCCGAGCCAACCGTTAGTATTTCCCATAACCTCACCTAGGAGTTTTCCATTTTCATACCCATTTAGTTATCCTTACAATTTCTGGTTCCCAGAACCTTCCCGACATCCCAGTCCATGAGCCCTATTATCTTATCATACTAGGACAACATAAAAAGCCCCAAATAATTATCAATAACCCATAATTCAATCCAACCAATTCCTAGCACGTACATAACCAACACCGAATCTACCAGACTTCATTCCCGGAGGCCTAATCATGGATTCTCCTTTCCCACTATACAATAAATATGAAATGTAAGCAGGTCTATCTACTCATTGAAAACCTAGCCTACCTGAATGCCAAGCAGCTGCAACCGTGCATTTCTGGCTCCATGTAGGCGTTCTTGGCGGTTTTGCAGGCCTGAATCCGTGGTTTCGCATCCTTTTTACTGGAATTCCTCCTCCCCATGACTCCCAAGCCTTGGAGCAACCTAGGAGGGTTTTTGGAATAACTCTCATCTATTTTTGGGGCTGAAGAGAAGAGAATGAAATTAAAAACCCATTTTCTGGGTTTTCTGGTCCCGTCGCTCTGCTATAGCAGTCCCTGTTCCGCTATAGTGGTACCACCATAGCGGAGTCAACCCCTATGGCGGAGGTTGACCGTCTTGCCTTCCGCTATAGCGGAGGTCGCCGTGGCGGAGCGGTAATGCTCATCACAGATAGAATGTCGTAAAATCTCCAAAATTGGTCCATTTTATAACACACTTATTTTCTCGACATTTTTGGAACAACCTCTTCATGTCTACCTCGATTTCGAGAGCTCTACTTACCCGAATTTGATTCTGAAAAGTTTTTCGGATTTCTATATGTCCTAGATACAAGGAAAACTATCTCGAACCAGGACATATAATCTAATCCTTACCCGAATTACCCTAGACCCTACCTCGCTCCAAAATCGGTTGAGACTAGCCTAGCCCAGAATTTTCAACTCCCAAACCCGGAAGTTTTCTAACCCGAAACTTGGCACAAATTGTTTACCTATAATGATGAACCCGGTCATTACACTAATGGGATAATATTTTAATTTCAAAAGAAATACTCTTCTCCAAATTCACGAATAAGATATGAGGCTAAAACAACGATGATGATGCCTTGAAGTTTGCCATTCTCTATTTTATACATGCATACATATTGGCTGGATAAAAGAAAAGTACAAACATACAACGATATCATTTTGACTTGGTGGAGAGCGATCGATATATGGATTAACATTGGGGTTCTATAGCTTTTACAGAACTGGAAAAAAGCATAATTGCCAAGTTGACTGCCACCGAAAAGTTTTATGAATTCCAGGGTATGCCACTTGCTATACAAGTGTTGTACCTATGTTGTCCTGGACAGTGCTGTAAAGGTTGATGATCAAATCCCACGTTTTCTTAACTGGGAGACAAAAAAGGACCGTCCCCATTTCCAGACCATCATGAAGACGATGTTCCGTGAAGGATATGAAAAAGTAATTTTCCAAGTTCATGCTTGCGAAATCATTGTTATATTTTTATATACGACTGATTACAATTCAATTTTTACAGATTGTTTTCAAGAACATCCAGCCAACTGTGAGTGAACTTGCCATCCTTCGGATACCACCAGAGGTTGTTCCAACTATTTCGGAACAACATGAACAACAACACAATGCAGCAGTGGATTCAGATGATGATTTTCAACAATCACCGCCGTCAAGTCTTCCTGCAAAGGGAAAAGAAAAGGTTGGTGCATCATCATCATGCGCTAAAAACAAATCGAAGCACCAGCCACCTGTGCTAGCAGATTCAAAGAATTTTCCTGCTAAGTTGGATTCAAAACAAGCTTCAACCAAGAAATCACTGCCCCGAGCTGCAAAATCACTGATCGAAAAGACAAGAATTCAAAGACCATTATCAAAATCACCGATTTCAGCCACTAAAAAATAAGTCACCAATGCCTCAACGAGGCAGAATCCCATTCATAGTCCATGCGATGTGCCGTCATCAAGTAAACACTCAGATAATGTCATCTCAAGGAAAGAGTTTGAAGACTTCAAAGTTAAGGTTAGTTAAATACAATATCCTAAATACAATTTGACTTATAGTTATATATACATACATACATATATATATATATATATATTTCAAGTTGATTTTACTCACTTATTTGTATTCATCACAGGTACGAAGAGAATTGACAGACATTCGCACATGGATGAATGGAAAATTTGAACAAGTTTTGAATGCTATCCAAAAAAATAAAAATAATGAAAAGGTACTCTCCATACATTGAGTATTACATACACACTATGTATTTGATTGTGAAATATTTTTCATACAATATGTATCTTTATAGATTTAGGTATTGTGTATATACAACAGGTAGTCATTCATACATGAACTGCTAACATACGTGATACAAACAGTCAAATACAAAAGAGGTCAACACTTTTTATATTTTTTTATGAAAATGACTTGTTATTTGTACTCTAATATTTTTGACCAGGCCAAGGACACTGACAGACCTTCTCACACACCTTATCGTGCTGTGCACATGTCACCACAATGCAACGCACATCAGACGAGCAATATTCATGTTCAAGAAGTAATCATTCAATTTAATTCACTTACATTAGTTATTCTATTATACAAAAGTATAATACAACATTTTTGAATGACATGAAAGGACCTTCTTGCTGCAATACATAATGAACATCATCAAGGCGGAATTAACTTCATTGATATGAGCGAAGAACGATTAAAAGCAATGGATATTCAGTCGGCAGGGCACAAGAAATTAGTGGTATGAATTATTTTTTATTTATATGTATGAACTCATTGATGACACATGTGTGTAGTAATATATTGTTTATTTATTCTGTAGGATGTTGGTGTATCTCATGTTGATCAAATAACTACTGAATTTGTCCCTATCATAGTTGATCAATTGCATGTACCACAAATACAACACACTCCACCTGAAAGAGTAGTATATTATTTTTTTATTTTACATAATCACTTAATTAAAGCTTGTTATAGATAGATAATTGTATTTATATTTTTTTAGGGGAGTGAACATCAGTTCAGTTTTGATATACCACGGAAAACTGTTTCAAATCCAGATAATGTGGTAAACCAAGATGTGCCAGAAACTATCACTGTTGATCAAATCATGCGATCACCCAAAACTCCTGCTGCCATGGAAGTCCAACTTGAAGAAGCAGTCCCTATTCAAGCAGTAACCACTCCAAAATCAGCTGTTACGGATTCACAGTTCTTCATACCCGATAGTCAGCTCCCAAGCCTCAATACGGAGAGAAGCATGATTTTACATCCATCAGCTGTCGTCGAGGAACAAACACCTGCACCCACACCGAGAGTGAAACGGCCATCTAAATGGAATATATAGCCGTACATGTCAAAATTTGGATCTAAAGCCGGTAATTCTATATGCACTTCATAGTTAGATATTATATGTATTTGTACTCTTCCCCACCAATATTCAGTTTTACATGTGTTATGGTGACCTTAGTATATATTTTTGCATGCCCTGATATGTATTTGTATTCATTCTGTAATGTATTTACTATATGACATAATATGTATTTGTATTCACATAATTTGAAATGTATTTGTATGTTACATGTTTTAGGGGTATTTATATTTTTATATAGTTATACAGTGAACATGATATGTATTTGTCTTAAACACTGCCCAACATATATGTATTGCATTTCACATGTTTTAACGTGGATTTGGATGTTTACATTTTTTTTAAAGAATTTTAATTTTTATATTTTTTCCAGTGAACATGAAATGTATTTGTATATGTGGACAATCCAATCTGTATTTGTATATGTATACTATCCAATTTGTATTTGTATTATTCAGATGAATACTATTTTCTTCTAGTTGCACATTAGCTTGTAAATGTATTTATTATGGAAACAGGTAGTTCAACGGGAGAACCTTCAAGATTTGTGGATAAGCATCCATTTGCGTCTAATAGACTTTATGAGACACAAGACATGCGCATGGTAGATATGTTCACAAATTGGGTGAAAGTGAATCTCCTGCAAAGGCATGATAAGAAGTACGTTTTATAAAAATCATGTGTATTTTAAACATAAAATAATACTATTATGCTAGGCATCATATTACTCTATTTTATATTATAATGCTATGTGTCTCTGTTGATTATAGGAAGGATAAGTAGGATCAATACAAGAGGCATAAGTCGGATTTATCGCCTCACATGCCTTTTGGTGTTCATAGAGTGCAAAACAAAAATTGATTATACGTAATGTCTTATCCTGATCAATCATGGGATGACTCTGTAAGTATGAGAATTCATACATGCAATAAATTTGTTTGATAAAAAATGCTCATTGTGGTTCATTTATTTTATTTTTTTAGCATATTGATGTTATCCTATACTACCTGCGAAAAAAATAAAAGTATGACCACCAAACCACATGCAAATACAACACCGTTGATTGCAACTTCATAAACATTATTGCTAGCATATTTTCTAAGTATGCCGATCCAGATTACAATGGTTTAGAGTTGGCTGGTCAAGAATCACAAATTTGCGAATATGTTAATGGGTATAGGATGCATGCTACTGTACCATTGCACACGGTGGATAAAATCTTTATTCCTATTAATATTCCAGTGAAACATCACTGGGTGCTTGCTGTGGTATCATTTGATGAAAGATGCATATTGGTATACGATTCGTACCATTTAGCTGGACATGATGCTGTTGTCAATTACGAGATAGGGAAGTTGGCTGAGCTTATACCCATGTACCTTGAGAAAAATTAAATTTTACACTAAGAAGGGTATCGATCATGATCAACATTTAAAATACAAAGATCATGAAAAAATAGACTTCTTTGATATATCTTACGTGAAGGATTTACCAAAACAACCAACTGGAAGCCTATAAGTATATGATGTTTGAAATTTTCTATTTTTTTTTAAAAAAATACATTCCTTTGTAATCTAAGTCACTTTGTTTGTTATTGGCAGAGATTGTGGTCTATTTCTAGTGACATATGCAGAGTATTTGAGTTAAGGTCACAGTGTTCCATCAGTTAAATTCAACCCAGCTTTGCTTCGTAAAAGATATGCAACACTAATATGGGATTACAGGATGCGCAAACTACTCAATGATGCTGAAAGCAATAACGAGGCACCAATGAGGCCATCCAGACCAGCTCACAATATTAATAGCACTGATCAGATTGTTCTTGAATAGGCTACTGATAGGATATAACGATGCCTTTTAGTTGTATTTCTTATCCTTTTTGAAAAGTCTTTTGAAACTATATTCAGGTTAATGTAAATTTTCAGTTTGAACTACATATATTAAATGATGAAATGATAGAAGGTCTATTTTAGCTATTCGTACTTGTAATTTGTATATGTTGCTAGTTTTCCAGTTAAAATCTGATCTTATCTTTATGAGCCAAAATACGTTAGCAAGATGCACAAAAAATTATAAGTTTTTTTTTATAAAAATACAAGTACACTTTAATGTTCTGTTTTACTATATGAATTAGTTTGAATTAACCACAGTTCGAAATATATTTACTTACTATAGTTATGCAAATACCTATACATTAAATTAGTCAAAAACTATAAATACAAATACATTTATTTAATATAGAACTATAAAAATACAAATATATTTTGCATTTTTACATTTTTCATTGATCTTAAATGTAAATATAAATACATTCTATTTAGTCTATCATTATAGTTGTATTTGAACTCAAAACCAACTACAAATACAAATACATTTATTTAGTATAGAACTATAAATACAAATACATTTTTCATTTTATATTTGCCATTGATCTTAAATGTAAATACAACTATAAATACGAATACATTCTATTTAGTCTATCATTATAGTTGTATTTGAACTCAAAACCAACTATAAATACAAATACATTTATTTAGTATAGAAGTATAAATATAAATATATTTTTCATTTTACATTTTCCATTGATCTTAAATGTAAATACAAATACATTCTATTTTGTCTATCATTATAGTTGTATTTGAACTCAAAACCAAATACAAATATATTTATTTAGTATAGAACTATAAATACAAATATATTTTTCATTTTTACATTTTCCATTGATCTTAAATGTAAATACAAATACATTCTATTTAGTCTATCATTATAGTTGTATTTGAACTCAAAACCAACTACAAATACAAATACATTTATTTAGCATAGAACTATAAATACAAATACATTTTCCATTTTTTACATTTTTCATTGATCTTAAATGTAAATACAACTATAAATACAAATACATTCTACTTAGTCTATCATTATAATTGTATTTGAACTCAAAACCAAATACAAATATAAATACATTTATTTAGTATAAAACTATAAATACAAATACATTTTTCATTTTACATTGATCTTAAATGTAAATATAACTATAAATACAAATACATTCTATTTAGTATAGAACTATAAATACAAATACATTTTTCATTTTAGATTTTTTATTGATCTTAAATGTAAATACAAATATATTCCATTTAGTCTATCATTATAGTTGTATTTGAACTCAAAATCAAATACAAATGAAATCATCTTTTCACCTACGAGAGTTAAATTAAAAAACACTTGTAAAATACATTTCAAACACTTCTACTAAACAACTATACAAAGAAAAATACACTAACACATGCTTATTAAGCAAACCAAAACATGCTTATTAAGTAGATCAGGCTTGTTTTTGCAACACAGACTTGCAGAAAATACAAATTGGTTCATGGACATACCAACATAACATAAAATCTAAAAGAGAGAATGTAAAACATAGAATGTATCCTAGTTGACAGAATGTATAACATGAACATAAGAACACAAAGTCCATCTATTCAACCCGAGGTCCATTCCTGCATGAATGCCTATTGTGTCCTTTAAACTCGCAGATACTACACGAATTTGTGCTTTTCTTTCCATATAATTCTTTCCCTATTTTTTCACGGTCTTTTTTTAGAGGTTGTCCATGAGGTCTCTTGAATATTGGAGGCAGAACAATATCTTGTTGTACATCTTCAGGTATTATCCAATCGTCTTTGTCTGGTAAAGGATGTATTGGTACATCGTATGTCATCAACATTGTCTTAGGCTTGTATAAGTCTAAGGAATATTCATCTGGCTCAAAAACCTTCTTCTTCAGTACAGCCCAATCATGCGCACAGGGTATTCCATCCATCTGAAACCTCGCACAAGTACAACTTTTATTCTTAAGGCAAACTATGAAATGCCTATCTTCATCATGTACTGTATGGACATAATCGGTGGCTGGTACAACCTGCATTATTCACAAACAAGTACTCAGAAAGAAAAAAGATTTTACACATTAAGAGATAAACGTAAAAGTCAAATACATATACATATATATCAGTTCATTCATGTATAAGAAAGAAGTAAAAATGAAACTTACCGTCATACGTGTACTTTTTTCCTCGTTTTCTTTAAGAATGAGTTGAAATTTACCTGCCAATGGTGTGAATGTGTATGTTGCTTCTTTTCGGCGTTCGCAATTCCATCTGCCAAACATCAACCTAACTTGCTCTAGAAAATCATATATGGGAAGCTCTCTTGCATGTAGAACTGCAGCATTTATAGATTCCGCTAGATTTGATGTCATGCTCAGGCCCCTATCAACGGGCGCATACAACCTGCTCTATTTTTTGTATCCTGCCAATTGCAAATACTCCTTTACTCGAATATCAACACTCTCAACCCTTTCCATCAGTTTGTCAAATTCAGCCTTCGTATATGATTTGGCCATCGTATAAAATACTTCAGATAATGCCTCACGAGACTTTCTATACCTTTTTTGCACATTATTCCAAATATGCCACATGCATGCGAAATGATGCCCTCTTCCAGTAAACACTCAAGTAACAGCCTTTATGATGCTGTCATTTCTATCCGACACAACACACATGTTCTCTCGTTCGCTGTATGCTTCTTTCAACTGTGTAAAGAACCAATTCCATGAGACATTATTCTCTGAGTCAATAACGCCATATGCCAGTGGAAAAATATGACCTGCAGATTCAAATACATATATTAACAGAATTGTATATGACATAAATTATACACTTTATACATAATTTTTGTAACCTGCTGCATCCATAGTGCTAGCTGACACAAATGTACCATTGTATGTTCCCCTTAGATGGCTCCTATCAACCACCACAACCAGTCTACATTGTTCAAACCCCTTAATGAAAGCATTAAGCGCTACAAACAGATACAAGAATTCATTTTCATAAGTTTTTTTTGTCTTTATGTGCGATCCAGGGTAAATTGTGTCCAACATATATAAGTATCCTGGTAACTTGTTGTACGATGCAGCAGGTTTCCCATGTAGTAACTCCAAAGCTTTTTCCTTAGCCCTCTAACACAACATGTATGTCAAATCTAAATCGAGTGTCTGTTTCATGTCATTCGGAATATCAGTTGGAGTGTATTTCCTTTTGTGATTCTTGAAGTTTTGTTTGACAATACCCCCAACCAATTTACTTGTTGCATGTCGCTGACCATAAACTCTATTTTTCAAGGGACAAGTATGCCCCAGCCTGAATTCTCTTATTCTGAACATCCCCAATTTGTTAATATCAGAAGCTTTCAACAAAAAATCACACTTCCCCGATACACATGTTAGTGTATAACTTCATCACAAATACAATATACATCACTCTCATATAATACCAATTAAATACAGTTGAAAGATTTCTAAGAAGAAAACTCTTACCAAGTTTTGCTTGACCTGTCCGCATAGAACTGAAACCTTTCCCTAATTGTATATTCTTCCATCATCGCCTTTTTTTTTCTCCTGTAGACTTGATCTTCCACAAATTCTTTGTGACTAGGATCTGAAATAATGAACTGATTTATCGTTGAATGAATTAGAGCTACAGGATCCACATCATCTGTAATTACCATGTTTCTATAACCAAATGTATTTATCCCTTCCAAGCAATTCAATTCATAACTTTCACCATTTACAGATGATGAATTTGTTAAACTGATTTCATTATTCTCTTCGAACAAACTAACACACAGTGGCATGTCTCTCATCTCCTTAAATTTTTTCATTTGCATAACATATACCTTCACCCCCATGTCATTGTGTATTTCAATAGGATTTGGGTCACCTACGATTTTGTATTCGATTTTCGTACGTTTGACCCTCAAATTAGTCCCAATTTGAGTTACAACTAGATCACATAGCTCACTATATGATGCGTACGTGCTTAAAGCAATTGCTTCAATAGTATATCCATCATATAGGTTCTCATCAGTCCACCTACCAGAATTCTTGACAATAATAGGGATGCTGGCCATTTCTATATCCGGACAGAAACACTATCACTTATACAAAAATAACGAATTGAATTCAAAAAATAAAATTAAAAAACTGAACAAAATATTAGGCATTAATCCATTTGTAATGATAGAGTAATACACATACAAAATATAATTTATACATACATATGTATTCATATCTCCGTATATACACATATGAATTCAAGTACTAATATATATTCGAATTGAAGTACACAAACTACATATACAAACCACAAATATATTTATATCTCCATATATACACATATAATTTTTTTTCCTAAATCATACATGTATTTAACAGTTTAATCATCAACAACTTAAAATTGAGATTACACAGTACACAACATAAGTATTTCAACATAAATATATTTTGAATCTAACAAAGAGTTTTACTTTCGATTGTATTTTTTTTAATCAGAAATGTATTTGATATTGTCATAACCACAAACATACCTAAACGGTCCAATTGACAAATACCAGACCAGACTATATGTTTTCACAGCTAAATACATATGTATTAGGCGATACTAAGTGTGATTCGTATTTATTCATTCATTTTACTATTCCACCATTGTCAATCTATTTTAAGTTTTTTAAGTTACATACCTGATTCAGTTGAATGATAACGATACAGACCTGAAGGAGTGAAAAAATGTCGTAATATATATTGAAAGTATTTCTCGATTTTGTATTTCAATAATGAAGCTCAAAATCTACAATTTGATAGAGGATTTCGAAATCAAGATTCAAATTGAGCAATTTGTTGAATTGTTTTCCTTCAATTTGGTAATGACCGGGTTCGTCGTTACGAGTAAACTTTTTGTGCCAAGTTTCGGGTTAGAAAACTTCTGGGTTTGGGACTTGAAAATTCTGGGCTAGGCTAGTCTCGACCAGTTTTGGAGCGTGGTAGGTTCTAGGACAATTCGGGTAATGATAGAGTTAGATATCTTGGTTAGAGCTAGTTTTTCTTGTAGCCAAGATATAGAGGGGTTCGAGGGACTTTTCGAAATTAAATTCGGGTAAGTAGAGCTCCCAAATTTGAGGTTGACGTGAAAGGTTTATTCCGGAACGTTGGAGATTCTGGGTGTGTTGTAAAAAGGGCTCTTTTTAGGAATTTTCCGAGTTTTTGTCTGTGATGAGTTCTACCGCTCCACCACGGTGACCTATGCTATAGCAGAATAATTATCGCTATAACGGAAGTCAAGACATTCAACCTCTGCCATAACGGTTGACTCCACTACAATGATACCGCTATAGCGGAATGGGGACCGCTATAGCGGAGTGACGGGACCAGAAAACCCAGAAATGAGTTTTTAATTTCATTCTCTTCCCTTTAACCCTAAAAATAGATGAGAGCTATTTCAAAAACCCTCCTAGGCTGCTTCAAGGCTTCAGAGCCATGGGGAGGAGGGATTCCAGCGAAAGGGACGCGAAACCACGGATTCGGGCTTGCAAAATCATCAGGGAACGCCTTCAAGGAGCCAGAAAGGGCATGGAACAGCTGCTCGGCATCCAGGTAGGCTAGGTTTCTTCCCAAGAGTAGATTGGCCATTTTTATTTCCTATTATTGTGTAGAATAAAAGGCATAATCCATGATTAGGCCTTCGGGCACGGAGTCTGGCGGATTCAATACGGGTTATGTGTGAATTAGGAATTGTATGGATTGAAGGGTTGGTTTTATGATACCTATAATGTGGATATTTTATTGTTTTGGTAGAATAAAATAATAGGCTTGGGGACTGGAATATCGGGAAGGTTTGGGGAACCAGGAGAATGCTTGGGAACCACGAATAATGGAAATGGGAAACTCCTAGATAAGGTTCCGGGAATGTAAATCGCATGAGATGTAGTTGTTGGTTTTACTAAGGCTAAGGGGAGGTGTTCCCACTCTATGTTCGATGTTGGGTAAAGTCTCTGGAATCACGTAGTTGCTAAATTATGCTAAGAAAGAAAATCGTTCATTATTTGTCAGTAAGAGGAAATGGGTTGATCCTCGGACCAAGGTTGGGCTAAGTCATCCACTCGGGGGGGGGGGGGTAGGTGATGGTTAACGATTCCTGTAAATATTTTATATTGTGTACTCTTATCTAAGTGCTTGTATGAGATACATTGCTTAGGGAATTGTTAGGAATGTATATTGTGTACTCTTATCTAAGTGTTTGTATGAGATACATTGCTTAGGGAATTATTAAGAATGTATGTCGTGTACTCTTATCTAAGTGTTTGTATGAGATACATTGCTTAGGGATTGTTAGGAATGTCTAAGAGTCTTGTATTACAATCTGTGAATTGAACTGTGTGTTCCTTGTTGGTTTACAAGTTGATTGTTCATTGTTGTTGATACGCCCAAATTACAACTCCAATTACGAAGCGTAAGCGGTCGTCGTCAAATATAGAACCCAACTAAGGTTGGGGTCGATCCCACAGGGAATAAGGTGCAAATTAAATCGATAGTGAATTAAATGACTAGTAGTCGATAGTTTCCGGTAAATTGGGGGGTGTTGTGTGAACAATATTTAACCAAAACAAATAATAATGTGCGATTAATAATCAATATGAGAGTGAACTAGGGAAGTGTTCACCATGGCGTCGTAACAATTTTTACTCAAGGCTTAACCGGGTTCTCTCTATATGCATATCACGATGTGATTGAATTCATGGTGTCGTCTAAACGTTTCTCAACCAATTAGACAAATTTCCTTTTCAATTCTCTCGAACTTGAAAAGGTGAACTTTATTATTTCAATCCTAAACATCAAGTAGATTAATCTAGTTACAGCATTAATCATGAGACGAGAGTTGGTAGTCTCGAATCCTTGTAGTTAATCAAATTTCCCGGTTTTAATCTCTTTACTCAAGAAAATTTAAACCTAGGCATGTTCTAATGTTTCCAACCACTAGAAAACGTTAGTAAGTGAATGATTAACCACGTGACAACCTAAAGATTGAACCCTACGCTACTCGGAATCTATATTGCTACTTTTACCATGGCTCCCACAACCCTAGTTGTGGGAAGTTAGTTACTCATGTTTGCAAAATGAAAGAATGAAGAAATAGTATTCATAATAATAAGAAGGAGTTCTTACAAAAGAGATGAACACAAGCTTCAAGCTTTTCAAGAACAAGAGTCTAAAATCCCAAGAATGATCAGGAACAAGATGATCAAGAAGGAAAACGTGATTGTGTAGTGCTTTCCTCTCGAATTCTCGCTCAAAATAATCCTAGAACTATTGGGTAATGAACTTGTAAAATGAATGATAATGAAATAACCTAACCTAGGGTATTTATAGGAGTCCAGGAAATAAACTCAAAAACGTTCGGAATCCGCGTCGCGCGTACTGCCTCAACTTGACGGTCTGGGTGACGGACCATCGCATGCTTGACGGACCGTCACAGTGGCCGTCGCCACTAGGCAGTGTGCTGCCTCATCTTGACGGTCTACTTGACGGACCATCGCATGCTTGATGGACCGTCACAGTGGCCGTCACCACTAGGCAGTGTGCTGCCTCAACTTGACGGTCTACTTGACGGACCGTCGCATGTGTGACGGCCCGTCATGGTGGCCGTCACTCTTAACCAGTGGCGCTCTTTTGATTGTTTTTCCTTCCTTTTCTACATTTGTTGTTATTTCCTGCAATTCCAACATAAAACATCAAAAACGACAACGGTTGCTTGCAAACTCACGATTATTCTTAGTTAAAGGAGTCAAATGTGTCGTAGAATGGCGGCACATCAACACCCTCAACTTAAAACGTTCGCTTGTCCTCAAGCAACATGACAACAAACACAAAAAGATGACTCAACTAAGACTTGTGTCACTAGCAAATCATGGCCCTTCAACAGTTTATCCGATTTTAAATCAAGCCACCCCCCGGTAGCACACAAATGTATTCAACATTAACTTGCAAGGATCCAACCATGTCATTCCGATATGATAGAACATTATGCATACACACGCGCCGCTATCCTAACAGTCAATAGAAAATACGGAGATCTTGGTGCCCTCACCACAAAGAAGTCCCAAACACAGAATTTAGGACTAGGTAAGACGCTCGCACTCACAAACGATTTCAAACAGTGCACATGCGATGCCATAGGCTTGCCCTTACTATTCTATTTCAGTTCTTTAGAAAGCCGCTCGGGATCACTACAGGACTTGCTTTGGCTTGTAATGAGGCTTCGGGTGTAGGTAGGATACGTTTGGGGAATAGTGACTAAACCCTCCTTGGAATCACCGACCTACTATTTCCACATAACTTTACTTTGTCCATCCTTATTCACCTCTTTATTTCCTTGTTTCTTGCAAACAGGTGCGGCCTCTTTATTTTGACAACTCTTTTTTAATTTCTTTTTCTCTCTTTTACATCTCCTTTTCGTTTCTTTTTTCTTTCTTTTCTTAGACACACACCCGGAGTTTTCATTCTCTTCACAACCAATCTTATCCATCCAAATTTTCTTATCATTTGCCTCTATAGTAGCCACCCTCAACTTAGGCTGATTGCCTGAGTTGAGGTGCACGATGTCCAAGGAAGGACCAGGGCCAAAATAGTGATTCAAAGTTTAAACAAGGAATGGTGACTGGTTATTCAAAGGACAGGGTCAATTTTTGGCTCAAATAGGGATCAAAGGGATTATTTACATTTGGACGGTCTTATAGGCTAGGTGGACTGCACACAAAAAGGGCCTGTGATCCTTTCCTAAGCAACCAACTTCAAACTTAACAAAATAGATCGGGCAAGTTCTAGATGCATGCACAGAGTAAGCATTTATAACAATATGCTCACACACACTTGGCACCAAGAACCATACCACTACCAACTATCAAGACAACAACTCGGCTTAAGCATACTTATTCCAATCATAACCACACAATGACATCCAAGGATCCAGACAGTCAATCATTTCAAACATAAGTACAAAATCTTTTTCAGAGGGGGCTCCTTTTAGTTAAATTTTCAAACAGCCATGCTTGCTACGGACATCACAATTTTTAAAATTTAAACGACAACCTAAACATGCCGGTTCTACTAGATAGCACACCGGAGGAAAAGAAACACGGCAACAAAAACCTCTGGTGGTGGTACTCCTACCCCTAACAAAATAATTTAGCATTGTCCTCAATGCTCAAGGAAACATATATTCAGAATAAAGGAATAGGGGTACCTGGGAAACCTAGGTTTCCGTACGCGGCTCATCATCATCTGGGGTCTTTTCAGACTCCGGTACAGTATTGGAAGATGCCCCACCTGCTTGGGCACGCACTCTTTCCTATCGCAGCTGCTCATCTATTATCGACCGCTGCTTCGCGGCCTCTAACTCGTCCTCCTCAGCTGATATCTTTTTGTGCTTCCTCTTCTTTGATTTCTTTACCCCACTTTCACCTGTTTGGGGTTCACTGATTTTCAGCGGCCGACCCATCAAATCCACTATCGTGGGTTCTTCGTCCAAGTCCACGAACTCCAAAGTCTCCTCATAAAGCATTTTTTCTTACTTGAGGGCTGTGATATCATTTTTCACCTTTTTTAGCTCCGCATCAAATCTCGCCAGGTCCGGGATGCTCATTTCGTTTAGCCTTGCATCCATCCGGGTTTCCATCGCATATACCCTTGCGCGCAGCCCCTCGAATGGCTTCAGAGCCTCCCGTATTGCTTCATCAATGGTGGGTTTAACCAAGTCCGTCCATGCAGCAATTTGTTTATCCAACTGTTTCTGCTTTTGCACCATCTTAGCAAAATTTTGGGGGTTCATGTGATATTCTGGTGGTAGAGGAGCCTTGTCGCAGTGCCAGAGCTTTCAGCAGTAGCTCTTGTTGTCTGTGACGTTTTTGGATCAAACACCGCAAGTGGCATTTCTGTGCCTGATGGGGTGTCGGTTGCCTCGGAGGTGGTTGTGGTTGGCTCTTCTAAGATCTGAGGCTTGTGAACCCTCAATTCAAACTTAGTGTCATCCCTTGATTTGTCAATATTCAGCTTTGATGACGCTGTCACTTGCTTATCAATACCATCCCATATTGGCACCTCTGCACGCCTGCATAACTCAGTCACTAGGCACGGGAACGGCAGCGAAGAAGTAGTTTTTATGGCCCGGGTCCGCATCTCATCTGCAATTATCATTTCGAAGTTGATGACGTACCCGGCTATCAAGCTTGCCACAAGGATGGCTCTTCCCTCATCCAAATTATTGTCTCCTCCTGTTGGAAATAACCTGAGCCGCACAACCGCCCACCAAAACTTGGCTATGACGCTTTGTGATTGCTTCGATATCCGTCCCCTCTGAGTCAGCCAAGATGGTGAGCCATCAGTCAATGTTCGGGCCAACCATGGTCTCTGCGAGTAGGCGTTGGAGATCTTGTCATGAAACTCTGGCATATCAGGTGGAGGGATGTATTCAGGGCCAAAGAGGACCCTGTTGATTATTTCCCGTGAGATGTCCACTTGACTACCCCGAACGGGCACCCTGTCCTGCTTTGGGGCTGATTTAACCCCTTTTCCTGGCTCACATTTGTTCTCCAGCAGTGCCAAATAGTTGGCATAGAATTCCCGGACTATTTCTGGAAAATAGAATCCCGGGGGTGAACTCATCCACTCGAGCTGATATCTTTGGAACTGTGTCTAAAGAACTGGGTATTCGGGCAGATCTGTTGTCATGATTTGCACTTCTTCAGCTATCGGTCTTTTGTGGCTTCTCGACCTCGTTTTGGACAGACCGTCAATATAGTGCTTCTGAGCATCCTTAAGTGCCCACCGGATCGACTCTCTGTCCATGGGTGCACTCCCTGCAATGTTTTCAGGACCACCTACATCCTCCGGATTGGGGCTGGAGCTACCACTTTCATCCGATCCACTACCGCTCCCCGACTTACTGCTAGATGACCCACTCTCCTCTTCAGACTGGGAGACTTGGGTGGTTCTTCGTTTAACTAGCCTAGTTTGGTAAGTCGGGGCTACAACTGCTTCTTCGTCGCTACTCGATTCATCGATTAGGGTCCGAGTGGTAGCGGTCTTTTCCTTCCTCTTTTGAGCTTGACCGCGAGGCGGTTGTTGTTTGGGTGCCATGTACCTGCACGTGAACAAGTTCAAACATGTGATAACAAGAACACACTCAACGATACCTTCTGTCTAAGAGTGACGGTTTGGGTGACGGACCGTCGCACCGATCGTCACTCTAAGACAGTGAACTGCCTAAGGGTGACGGTTTGGCTGACGGGCCGTCACGCCGACCGTCAACTCTAGACAGCGAGTTTTCTCCTTCTTTGAGGCATTGCATCGAACACCTTGTGCTCAATTCGGGGTATTGCTATATTTTTGTGGGATTTGATTTCATAAGGTCACCACCCATCAAGTAATTAATTCATGGGTTACTCAAGGCTTCACCCATGTCGAACTTACGATTTCAAACAACAATACCACTCATACCCAACAACATACATAATTTCACAAATACATAAACGCAACAATTCGCCCGACTACACCTCCACTAATTTGCCCCGTGTTACTCACTAAATCCAACTATGAAGAGTTTAGCAACATACCTTGATTTTGTTAGTAAGAAGGAGTCGCTATTCCCTTTTTGAGTTATATGAACCGATGGACAACTAGCGGGAAATTTGTGGTTTCTTGCGTTTTGAACGATGGTGAAGAAGGGAAAATGGGGGTGTGGTGCTTGGGAGCAAGTTGAGGATTTGCTTGGGGAGAAGATGTATTTTAATGGAGGTTTGGAGTTTGGGATTTGAAGATAAGCGGTAAAATGATGAAGATGAAGTTAATATGTACCCGGGCGGGTCGGTTTGGTTATGGGTCGGGTCGCCCAAAATTAAACAAAGAAAACTTACCTGATGCGCTGCCTGGAGTGACGGTCCGTCAAAGTCTCGACGGTCCGTCACATTGGGGCGTCACAGTTAGGAAGTGAGCCTTTTGAGGATTATGGGTGACGGTCTGAGATGACGGTCCGTCACCTTGTTGACGGTCCGTCACTCACCCCGTCACTACTAACCAGTGGTTTATGAATATTTGTCTCCAAGTGACGGTCCGTAGTGACGGTCCGTCATGTTCTTAACGGTCCGTCAACTCAAACCGTCACCCTTAGACAGAATACGCTGTTACGTCCACTTTTTGTACCTGCACACTCAACGAACAAATTAACCAATTCTAACAAGTCAAATTTTTCTAAGACTATACTACAACAACAAATTATGGGTTTCCTCCCATACAACGCTTGATTTAACATCGCGGCACGACGCGGGTGTCTTGATTAGTTAGACTTCATCAAGATACACCAGAGACAGAACATGTACCTCCTCCGGGTGGCCCAGATATTGCTTTACTCTCTGCCCATTTGCTTTGAACAACTCACCATCATTATTTTCGAGTTCGATCGCACCGGATGGGAACACTTGGTGTACTTTGAATGGTCCGGACCATTTGGATTTGAGTTTCCCGGGAAATAATTTGAACCTGGAGTTGAACAACAATACCAAGTCCCCTACTTTGAACTCCCTATTCTCAATATTCTTGTCATGGTACAGCTTTATTCGTTCCTTGTAGAGAGCGGACCTCTCATATGCTCGCAATCGGAACTCGTCCATCTCATTCAATTGTTCCAACCTTAGTTTCGATGCCTCTTTCCAACTGAGATTTAACTTTTTGAGCGCCCAAAGGGCCTTGTGCTCAAGTTCCACGGGCAAGTGACATGCTTTACCAAAAACAAATTGGTAAGGAGACATACCTATTGGCGTCTTAAACGCTGTGCGGTACGCCCAGAGTGCGTCATCCAGCTTCCTCGCCCAATCTCGCTGGTTCACATTCACAGACTTAGCCAAGATCTCTTTAATCTCCCAGTTCGACACCTCGACTTGCCCACTGGTTTGGGGGTGATAAGGTGTGGCTACCTTGTGTTGCTTCACTCCATATTTTGCTAGAGCAGCCCGGAACACCTTATTACAAAAATGTAAACCTCCATCACTGATGATTGTGTGAGGGGTGCCAAATCGAGCAAAGATGTTTCTTTTTAAGAACGCCACCACACTTCTCCCTTCGTTATCGGCTAAAGCAACCGCCTCTACCCACTTTGACACATAATCCACCGCTACCAAGATGTAGCGGTTCCCGTAAGAACTTTCAAACGGGCCCATGAAATCTATTCCCCATACGTCGAACAATTCAACCTCGAAAATAGTGGACATGGGTAGCTCTTGTCGGCGAGAGATTTCTCCTCTTCGTTGGCATTGATCACAGAACTTGGCAAATTCATATGAATCTTTCTGGATTGTCGGCCAATAATAACCACACTGTAAGATCTTTCGGGAGGTTCGATTACCCACATGATATCCTCCAACTGGGGACGAATGGCAAGCTTGCAAGATGCTTGTCATTTCCGCTTCCGGTACACATCTCCTCACTATGTTGTCAGCACACAACCGGAATAAATACGGCTCATCCCAGAAAAACTTACTTGCATCATGGAGAAACTTCTTTTTCTGGTAGAAGTTCAAATCTTCCGGGATCATGTCACTCACCGCATAATTTGCGAAGTCAGCGTACCAAGGCACCATATCACGTGACGCAGCCATCACCTGCTCATCCGAGAATGCATCATCAATCTCCGGTTCATCTATTACGTTCTCTTCCCTCTCAAGCCTGGACAGATGGTCCGCTACCTGGTTCTCACACCCTTTTCGATCCTTGACTTCAAAGTCAAATTCCTACAACAATAGCACCCATCGGATTAGTCGAGGTTTTGCATCCTTTTTGGTCATCAGATACCTCAAGGCTGCATGATCTGTGTGCACCACCACTTTTGTACCAAGTAAGTACGCTCTGAATTTCTCAAACGCATATACAACTGCCAGCAGCTCCTGTTCTGTCACTGTGTAGTTCTTTTGCGCCCCATTCAATACTTTACTAGCATAATAAATGGGATGGAAAAGTTTGTCTCGCTTTTGTCCCAGAACAGCTCCAAGTGCAACACCACTTGCATCGCACATTATTTCGAACGGTTTGGACCAATCCGGGGCAATTATAATAGGAGCATCCACTAGCTTTTCTTTCAGGCATTCAAACGCCCTCAAGCACTTAGCATCAAATACAAATTTAGTCTCCTTTTCAAGCAACTTGCACAATGGGGTAGCAAACTTAGAGAAATCTTTGATGAACCTTCGGTAGAAACCGGCATGACCAAGAAAACCCCTCACACTCTTTACTGAAATGGGTGGAGGTAGTTTCTCGATGACTTCAATCTTGGCTCTATCCACCTCTAGCCCTCTCATAGATATCTTGTGCCCTATAAAAATAGTAATCTACGCATTAAAACATAAAGAATGTTACCCATCTTACTACTTCAAAATTCAGTCCCTAAATCGTGTAAAAAATCACATCCTAAATCCCACCAATTCTAAAGTGTGTATCTCTTCTTTACTTTTAAGTGACAAGGGGGAAAGGGTATACTTTCTTCTCTATGTCGCCGTCTCATCAATGAGCGTAGATTAATAGCCAAGCCTACCCTTTTTTGTCAATCTGTATCCCATTCTTCAGGTATAGTTTTCTTTGATCACAGATCGACAGGTGATCCGTCCTTTCTCCCCCTTTCGTCATAAGGCGTGGTCTGACTCTGAGAAAAGAAATTCCTGTGTTTAGGTCCCTACTAAGCAGAATTCGTAAACTATGCAAAGGCTCTTTGAACAATGCCTTCTTTCACCATGAAATGACATTTCTCCCAATTCAGCACGAGGTTTGACTCTTCACACCTTTGCAATGCCTGGCCCAGATTAGCCAAGCAATCATCAAATGCATCACCCACTACTGAAAAGTCATCCATGAAGACCTCCAATGTGTTCTCCACCATGTCAGAAAAGATAGACATCATGCATCTTTGGATGGTTGCAGGAGCATTGCAAAGACCAAAGGGCATGCATCTGAAAGCAAACGTACCATAGGGACAGGTGAACGTGGTCTTCTCCGTATCTTCTGGGGCGATAGATATTTGGTTGTACCCCGAATATCCATCTAAAAAGCAATACCAACCTCTTCCAGCTAATCTATCCAACATCTGATCCATAAAGGGCATGGGGAAATGATCACGGAGAGTACAGGAGTTTAGCTTCCGGTAATCCATACAGACTCGCCAGCCCGTGACAGGTCTTAATAGAATCAGCTCATTTTTGTCATTTGCTACCACAGTCATTCCTCCCTTCTTAGGAACACATTGCACTGGGCTTACCCATTTGCTATCAGAGATTGGGTAAACCACTCCAGCATCGAACCATTTGATGATCTCTTTCTTCACCACCTCTTGCATTGGCGGATTCAATCTCCGCTGGTGTTCGGTGGTGGGAGTGCAATTTTCTTCTAGCTGTATCTTATGAGTACA
Source organism: Jaltomata sinuosa (assembly GCA_003996215.1). NCBI lineage: Eukaryota > Viridiplantae > Streptophyta > Magnoliopsida > Solanales > Solanaceae > Jaltomata > Jaltomata sinuosa. The sequence continues at coordinate 257,401 of QJPP01000203.1, forward strand.
AATACCTGGTGGGATGCCAATAATATCTGCAATGGTCTAGCCGATTGCTCTCTTGTGTCTCCTCAGAGTGGATAATAACGCTTCAACTTGAGATTATAAAAGGTCTGTCGCGATGATTATCGGTAAGGTATCTTTGTCACCCAAAAATGCATACTTCAGATGGCCTGGCAATTCTTTCAACTCTAATACCGGTGCTTCCTCAATAGAAGGCTTTGCAGGAGGGGTTGGTCTGTTCTTTAAATCGAGATCCAATTTCTTTGGGGCGTAACCATATGACCCCATTCCAACCACCGCATTTACCACTTCCTCATAATCTTCGACGCCATCATCATCGAAATTCATCATAACTGCTGCCAATGTCTCTACAGCAAGTCTCTCTTCAACAGAAACGATCACATCAGGTTCTGCAACAACATCAATAACCGAGACGACATTCATGTCCCTCGGTTGCTTCATTGATCTGCACACATTAAACTTCACTACCTTGTCATTCAACCTGAAAGTCAACTCGTTGCTCTCCATATCGACCAATACTCTTCCGGTTGCCAAGAAGGGTCGTCCCAAAATAATAGGGACTTCGAAGTCCACCTCGCAGTCCAAAATCACGAAGTCTGCCAGAAATATGAACTTCCCCACCTTCACAAGTACATCATACAAAATACCAACCGGGCGTTTCACCGATCTGTCAGCCATCAATAACCTCATAGTTGTCGGTTTGGGGGCTCTAAGCCCAACTGCCAGTAGATGGCTAACGGCATCAAGTTTATGCTAGCCCCCAAATCATAAAGAGCCTTGGCAAAGTTAAACTCCCCTATGGTGCAAGGAATAGTGAACGCACCCGGGTCTTCTTTCTTTTGGACCAACGACCTTGATGAAATGGCGCTACAATGGTGGAGGTTGTCTTCCGGTTCAAAACTTACCGACCTCTTCTTTGTGATCAAGTCCTTCATGAACTTGGCATAACCGGGCATTTGTTCAAGCGCATCCACCAGAGGGATGTTTACTGATATCTGTTTGAGCATGGTCATGAAGTTCAGGAACTTTCTATCTTCCACTTTCTTCTTCAGTCGCTGTGGGAAAGGAGGTGGTGGCCGAGGCATCATAGTTGGAAGTTTTTCAACCTCCTTGCTTTTATTTGTGAGCACTTGAGTAGCATCTTCTTCCGCACCGGGTTTTTTAGTAGACACTTTCACACCCTCATCGAACATAATTTCAGCATCTATTAACTCATCATCTTCAGCTACAGCATCTTTCTGGGTCTAAATTACCGGATGTGTTTCCGATAATGCGTTACCACTTCTGGTGGTGATTGCCATACAATTCGCGTCGTTTCTCGGGTTTTAAATGGTGTCACTCGGCAATGTTCCAGCTTTCCTTTGATTTAGAGACGCCGAGACTTGACTCATTTGCTGCTCTAACTGCTTAATTGCGGTGGAATGAGAATTCACTAACTGACTCATTGATGTTAATTCAGATTTCATTTCCTTGACTCCGGAGTCAGTAGAATCCACCTTCAACAACATCTTTGCCATCATATTCTCTAGTTTGGACGTCCCTATCTCATTACTAGTTCTTTCTCGGTTACCAGGTGGTACGTACAACCCACCTCTATCAGTGTTATTTTTCCAGTTCCCCTGATCACGATCTCTGTAGCCAGCTTTCTCATGGTAATTGTCCTTCTGATAGTTCCGACCTTGGTTCCCCTGGCCATTGACCTGGAAACCCCCCAAATAATTTGCCTCCTCATCAGACTCGAACTCTGCTGCTCTACTTTGGGAACTCACAACTTTCACTTTCTCCATATCTGCTGACAGCAAATGTTTTGTTAGTAGGTCCATTTGTAGACATACCGACTGTATGAGTGCTGGCAGCCGTCTCCTGTGCTGTTCTGTAGACATACCGACTGTATGAGTGCTGGCAGCCGTCTCGGTGTCCCGTGTATGCCAGGCCCTGTTGGTTTTAGTGAGCCGGTCCAGAATAGCTGTGGCATCGATGAAAGTGAGACCCATAAACGCTCCACCTGCTGCATTATCTAGTGTCGGCTTGGTAGCCAAATTCAATGCCCTGTAGAATGTCTGCAGAAAAACAAAAACTCGTCGTTCAACTGATGGTTAGGGCATTGTGTCAGCTTCTTCTTGAATCGCAGCCAGGTCTCGTGCAATGCTTCGTGAGGTTGCTGCCTAAAATTGCTAATCTCATCCCTCAACTGTATCATCCTAGAGGGAGGAAAGAACCTTTCTAGGAAAGCTCCTTTCAACTCTCCCCAAGTTGCGATAGAGTCGGGGGTCAGCTCTGTCAACCATAGCGCTGCCTCATCAGACAGAGACAACGGAAACAACCTGAGCCTGATCGCTGTCTGACTCACACCAGGCAATTCGAATGACTTGCAGATACCCACAAAGTTCATCAGGTGTCTGTTTGGATCATCACCAGCCGTACCTCGGAATAATCCCTTTAAGTTCAACAGTTGGAGCATTGTGCTAATTATTTTGAACTTAGCCCCGGGCGCTAGTGGAGAAAGAATAATGGCGCCCGTAGCACCAGCTCCGTCTAATGCAGTGTCATCCTCTATATCTTCAGCATTCAAGTGATGCTGATCCTGTTGAGCCTGTTGTGCTGCAGCGAGCCTTGCTGCCTCCGTCTGTTGTGCGGCCATGGTTTGTCTTAGCGTTCTTGCGAGCTCGGGGTCGTAGGGTAATATTGGTTCACCCGAGCGTCGGGTACTTGGCATGCACTACTCAGTACCCTGTAATAAACAAAAACAATAAATAAAAGTAAAATCAAGAAATATGACTAAGAGTCAAATAAACACACAAGACTTAATAAACAACCGTAGTCCCCGGCAACGGCGCCAAAATTTGATACGCCCAAATTACAACACTAATTACGAAGCGTAAGCGGTCGTCGTCAAATATAGAATCCAACTAAGGTTGGGGTCGATCCCACAGGGAATAAGGTGCAAATTAAATCGATAGTGAATTAAATGACTAGTAGTCGATAGTTTCCGGTAAATTGGGGGGTGTTGTGTGAACAATATTTAACCAAAACAAATAATAATGTGCGATTAATAATCAATATGAGAGTGAACTAGGGAAGTGTTCACCATGGCGTCGTAACAATTTCGACTCAAGGCTTAACCGGGTTCTCTCTATATGCATATCACGATGTGATTGAATTCATGGTGTCGTCTAAACGTTTCTCAACCAATTAGACAAATTTCCTTTTCAATTCTCTCGAACTTGAAAAGGTGAACTTTATTATTTCAATTCTAAACATCAAGTAGATTAATCTATTTACAGCATTAATCATGAGACGAGAGTTGGTAGTCTCGAATCCTTGTAGTTAATCAAATTTCCTGGTTTTAATCTCTTTACTCAAGCAAATTTAAACCTAGGCATGTTCTAATGTTTGCAACCACTAGAAAACGTTAGTAAGTGAATGATTAACCACGTGACAACCTAAAGATTGAACCCTACGCTACCCGGAATCTATATTGCTACTTTTACCATGGCTCCCACAACCCTAGTTGTGGGAAGTTAGTTACTCATGTTTGCAAAACGAAAGAATGAAGAAATAGTATTCATAATAATAAGAAGGAGTTCTTACAAAAGAGATGAACACAAGCTTCAAGCTTTTCAAGAACAAGAGTCTAAAATCCCAAGAACGATCAGGAACAAGATGATCAAGAAGGAAAACGTGATTGTGTAGTGCTTTCCTCTCGAATTCTCGCTCAAAATAATCCTAGAACTATTGGGTAATGAACTTGTAAAATGAATGATAATGAAATAACCTAACCTAGGGTATTTATAGGAGTCTAGGATATAAACTCAAAAACGTTCGGAATCCGCATCGCGCGTACTGCCTCAACTTGACGGTCTGGGTGACGGACCGTCGCATGCTTGACGGACCGTCACAGTGGCCGTCGCCACTAGGCAGTGTGCTGCCTCATCTTGACGGTCTACTTGACGGGCCGTCGCATGCTTGACGGACCGTCACATTGGCCGTCACCACTAGGCAGTGTGCTGCCTCAACTTGATGGTCTACTTGACGGACCGTCGCATGTGTTACGGTCCGTCATGGTGGCCGTCACTCTTAACCAGTGGTGCTCTTTTGATTGTTTTTCCTTCCTTTTCTACGTTTGTCGCTATTTCCTGCAATTCCAACATAAAACATCAAAAACGACAACTGTTGCTTGCAAACTCATGATTATTCTTAGTTAAAGGAGTCAAATGTGCCGTAGAATGGCGGCACATCAGTTGTGATTGTGGATTGATTGACATTCGGTTGGCTCGGGTACCACGCCTGGTACCGGTATAACAAATGGTTTCACTCCTGGTACGGGAATACTAATGGTTGACTCGGGTACCACTCCTGGTATGGGTTTACTTTACTGCATTATTTCATTGATATTGTTGCATTGTGTTGATTGGTGTTGGTTCCATGAGTGGACCGGGATATGTTTATAAATTTTTATATCATATTATGCTTTTGGTCTTGGTGTAGGCCAGGTAATTATATTTTGAGTTTGGTCTTGGTGTAGGCCGGGTTGTGATATCATGTTATGAGTTTGGTCTTGGTGTAGGCCGGGTTGTTATATCATGTTATGAGTTTGGTCTTGGTGTAGGCCGGGTTGTTATATCATGTTATGAGTTTGGTCTTGGTGTAGGCCGGGTTGTTATATCATGTTATTAGTTGGTCTTGGTGTAGACCGGGTTGCCATGTTAACACCTAGATGTGTTAGGGGGATCCCGGTGGGTCCGAACTATGTAAAATAGGTTATAAGTTCATAATTTATTGCCGTTAAGTGTACTAATGACAGTCAAGGATTATTTCTAGTTAATAAGCATAAGGATGGGTCTTGGGGTGGACCGGGTAGCCTGTTTAACACTTAGGTGTGGTTAGAGGATCCTTGGAGGGTCTGGGTTTCCGAGATGAGAAAGGGATTTAGATATAACTCTATTGCTGTCATTAAATGTGTCAATGGTTGCTAGGTGAATCTCATGTGATTGGTAAATTGGGAGTAAGATTGAAAGTCTGGGGTTGTAGTTGTTGGTTGTTATAACCAGGATGAAAAGTTGTCCTAGAGGTCCGTGAAGGGTCCGGACACTGATAAGTAATACCACGGGTATAGGTGGTTTGGTTGGGAAGTTAGTCAGTCTAAGTTTGAATGTCTAGTCAAGGCGGTTGACTTGGGTAAAGAAATGGTATTTCGGGCATGGACATTGTTATTGGTAAAGGTCAAGGTGGCTTGGTAAGTCTAAAGGTTAGGAAGGTCGGTTCTGAAAGGGAGAATTGATAAAAGTGATGTTGAAAGGGGTGGAGCATTTACATTATGAATTTTATGTTGATTTTTATATGATGGTAGGAGTGAATTTGGGTCAGCAGATGATGCCTACCAGTACATGTGGTTGTACTGTTTCTACTCTTGCTATACCTTTTTGGGTATAGTTTGGTTGCAGAGTTGGTGATATTTTACAGATTCAGGATGGCGGTGATCTTCCAGCAACTCCTACTTCCTTCTATGGTGGGAGTTGTGTCCATTTTATATTATAAGCTCATCTTATAGAAGATCTTGTACCGGCTTAGACTAGGTTCTGGGGAGGGTGTTTTTATTGATAATAAATTTCCACGAGTTTTAAGGGTTGTGTAATTTTCGAAATCTGTTGTATAAAGATTTTCCAAGCATTTGTAAAGGGATTCCTCAGGTATTAAGGGACTTATTTAATGGTTTATTTTCTTTTCCGCATTGCCTGTTGGTTTGGGTGGTAAGGGTTCTCTTATCTAGATAGATTAGAGTAGGTGCCCGCACGGCCTGGAAATTGGGTTGTGACAAATGGTATTAGAGCCCAGGTTACCGATCTCCCAGTACAAGAGCATAATGTTGAATAGAGTCCCGCAAATTTGTGTGTAGACATCCACATCTAATCCTAGGGAAGCTATGAAGCATTCTAGGAAACATCCCTCTTCTTTCATTTCTTTTCGTGCGGTTCATTTACTTGCTTGTATGGGTTGAGTCCAATTGGTATCTCTCGATTCCAGTTGGTATCTCAACAAAGTAAGGATGTCATTGGACTCCGGTTGCAGTAAGACAAGCAAGGAAAATTGGAACCGCGAAGCTTCCAATTGGTATCTGGTCTGGGAGGCTATATAAAGGATGGATGAATCGGCTAACGGTCATCCATGAAGCGAATGAAAGGTGATGAAACTGGTTTGATTGAGTGTCAGAGCTTGAGACTTATGATTTTATGTATTGCATTGTTTGAATGACTACAATTTTGTGGTGTGTAATTACTGAGTTGCCTTGAAATTTGTAGTTAGTGAAGAGTCTTAACTTGGTTATGTATTAATGATTAAAGGAATTCTTGTTTTGTAATTCAAGTGGAAAACAGTATGCTAAATGTTGGGCAGGGTCTTATCGTTGGTAAAAATGATAAGGGAAAAGGATATATACACTTGTGGGAACTCAGCGTTCAAGTGGTTGGTATGTGAATAAGTACCAGGGACAAGGGCTATTATTGCTTAATAGCGGGAGTTATGGTAAGACTTGGATGATCGACTAATGGTCATTCATGGGACGAATAGAGAGTAAATTGTGTGACTTGATTTGGTTGTGACTGGATTTGGTTGTAACTTGAAGTTGAAATGTTGTGTTGTACAACTCTCGTGTGACTTGCTTGAAATGTGTGTAAATTGTTGTCTGCCGTGCATGTTTAGTGTGCAGAGGGTCATTAAGTTGAAAATTCTGTGTACCTTAGGCTGTGATAAGCTTTTAAAAGTCTTGATTTAAAAGTGATACTGCATTTTTGAAGGAGGGCTTATCATTAGTTAAGAATGTAAGGAATTGGAAACTGTGACTGTAGGGAAGCTTCAGTTTCAGGACAGTCGGGACTTGGTTGGGAACCATGGGAACAAGGGAGTCATTAGTGTGTAAATACGGGAAGATATTGTTGGGAACAATTGTCTAGTGTTAACTCTTTGTAATTGATAGTATTTTATGCTGAATCGTGATGTGTTTGGTGCAAGGAATGGTCTTAAGGGTGGTTTAAGACCATGGCGGGATTTACAGGACTAAACAAAGGTAACTGGGAAAGGGAAAGGATACACTTACTGAAAATTTCAAGTTACTGGGATGTTACTGTCGGGACCGCGGTAGCGGTATGGTTATCGCTATGGCGGAATTGCTATAGCGGAGCGGCCATCACTATAGTGGAAGAGCGCGAGGCAGAAGCCTCACCCTGTTTTTACCATATTTTTCATTCATTCCCGGGGCAACTAAAGGCAATAGTTGCATTACGGGCTGCTATGTGAAACACGGAAATCGACTATAGAACTTATATAGCATGCATATAAGGTGATTTACCTGAATACTTAGCATCTGTGCGCGACCAAAGGAAAGGGTAGATATGGTAGCCCGGGGGATTGGTAAAACTATGGCTGACCATTGGTGGGAATAGTCACCTATGTAGAGTTTCACAAAATGACCCGTGATTGATCGAGTAGTGTTGGACACTGCTCATAGGCTATGTGATAAGGTGATTATTGACTGGTTTAGTGTTGATGATCCTTAGTGGTAGGGTCAATTGATGGAGCAGGGTTATTAAATGGGTTTCTTTAGCATTATTGTGTCTCTTGTGACCATGATAATACCAGTGTTACTGCTCGTTAAGTGATGAGCATATTTTCGCCATAGCATTGGTTAGGGTGTGAGCGCCCGGGTAGAAATTCCCCCCTAAGATGAGAGTTGATGAAAACCTCAAGGTAGGATGAGTCCAATGAAATTCTCGTTGTTGCATGATTTAGAGATACGTGGTATCTCAGGGCATAGTGTTGATAGGAGTAAGGTGATAGGATGATATGTGAGGGGCATAGTACCCCGTAGGAAGCTTCCGGAATGGAGTTCGGGTATAGTAGGAAAGGGATCGCCATGGTGGGATCTAGCCCCCTTGGCGGGGAAAAACTGTGTTGTTCGTTAGTTGAGATTTTTTGGCACCGGTGTTTCAACGAGGCCCCACATTTCTTGGACAATCGGGGAAGGGTAATCTAGTAGCCTTGTGTAGCTCGAACGAAGGGATTCCTTGACAGAGTAGAAGCGAATTAAATTTTGGTTGAGTTGGGTATACCAAGGGACTCGAAAGTTTTGGTGGTTTGCTTAAAGTTAGATTTACGCTGTCATGATAGAGCATCGAGTTCAGAGGGTGGACTTCTTCTTCTCTTTCCGTCTTAGAGATTGTTCAGGGATGAATGATGGGTAAATTGGTATCTGTTGTAACGATCGGGTTCGTCGTTACGGGTAAAATTTTCGTGCCAAGTTTCGGGTTAGAAAACTTCTAGGTTTGGGAGTTGAAAATTCTAGGCTAGGCTAGTCTCAACCGGTTTTGGAGCGAGGTAGGGTCTAGGACAATTCGGGTAAGTATTGGGTTAGATGTCTTGGTTCGAGCTAGTTTTCCTTGTATCCAAGACATAGAGGGGTCCGAGGGTCCTTTCTTAATCGAATTCGGGTAAGTAGAGCTCCCGAAATCGAGGTTGACGTGAAGGGGTTATTCTGGAATATTGGAGATTCAAGGTGTGTTGTAAAAAGGGCTCTTTTCAGGAATTTTTTGAATTTCTGTCCATGACGAGCCCTACCGCTCCACCATGGCAACCTCCGCTATAGCGGAATAATTACCGCTATAGCGGAAGTCAAGACGGTCAACCTCCGCCATAGCGGTTGACTCCGCTACAGTGGTACCGCTATAGCGGAACAGGGACCGCTATAGCGGAGCGACGAGACCAAAAAACCTAGAAATGGGTTTTTAATTTCATTCTCTTCCCTTCAGCCCCAAAAATAGATGAGAGCTATTCCAAAAACCCTCTTAGGCTACTTCAAGGCTTGAGAGCCATAGGGAGGAGGGATTCCATCAAAAGGGATGCGAAACCATGGATTCGGGCTTGCAGAATTGTTAGGGAATGCCTTCCCAGAGCCAGAAAGGGCATGGAACAGTTGCTCGGCATCCAGGTAGGCTAGGTTTCTTCCCAAGAGTAGATTGATCATTTTTATTTCCTATTATGTAGAATGAAAAGGAGAATCCATGATTAGGTCTTCGGGCACGGAGTCGGCGAATTTAATACGAGTTATGTGTGAATTAGGGATTGTAGGATTGAAGGGTTGGTTTTATGATACCTATAATGTGGATATTTTAATTTTTTGGTAGAATAAAATGATAGGCTCGGGGACTGGAATGTCGGGAAGGTTCGGGGAACCGGGAGAATCCTTGGAAACCAAGGGTAATGGAAATGGGAAACTCCTAGATAAGGTTCCGGGAATGTAAATGGCATGAGATGTAGTTGTTGGTTTTACTAAGGCTATGGGGAGGTGTTCCCACTCTATGTTTGGTGTTGGGTAAAGTCTCAAGAATCACGTAGTTGCTAAATTATGCTAAGAAAGGTAATCGTTTATTATATGTGTCAGTAAGGGGAAATGGATTGATCCTCGGACCAAGGTTGGGCTAAGTCATCTACCCGGGAGAGGGGGGTAGGTGATGGTTAAAGATTCCTGTAAATGTTGTATATTGTGTACTCTTATCTAAGTGCTTGTATGAGATACATTGCTTAGGGAATTGTTAGGAATGTATGTTGTGTACTCTTATCTAAGTGCTTGTATGAGATACATTGCTTAGGGAATTGTTAGGAATGTATGTCATGTACTCTTATCTAAGTGTTTGTATGAGATACATTGCTTAAGGATTGTTAGAAATGTCTAAGATTCCTGTATTATAGTCTGGAATTGGACTGTGTGTTGCTTGTTGATTTACAAGTTGATTGTTCATTGTTGTGACTGTGGATTGATTGACATTCGGTTGGCTCTGGTACCACGCCTGGTACGGGTATAACAAATGGTTGGCTCGGGTACCATACCTGGTACGAGAATACTAAAGGTTGGCTCGGGTACCACGCCTGGTACGAGTTTACTTTACTGTATTGTTTCATTGATATTGTTGTATTGTGTTGATTGGTGTTGGTTCCATGAGTGGACCGGGATGTGTTTATAAATTGTTATATCATATTATGCTTTTGGTCTTGGTGTAAGCCGGGTAATTATATTTTGAGTTCTGTCTTGGTATAGGCGGGGTTGTGATATCATGTTATGAGTTTGGTCTTGGTGTAGGCCGGGTTATTGTATCATGTTATGAGTTTTGTCTTGCGTAGGCCGGGTTGTTATATCATGTTATGAGTTTGGTCTTAGTGTAGGCCGGGTTATTATATCATTAATTAGTTGGTATTGGTGTAGACCGGGTTGCCATGTTAACACCTAGATGTGTTAGGGGGATCCGGGTGGGTCCGAACTATGTAAAAGAGGTTATAAGTTCACAATTTATTGTCGTTAAGTGTACTAATGACGCTCAAGGATTATTTGTGGTTAATAAGCATAAGGATGGGTCTTGGGGTAGACCGGGTAGCCTGTTTAACACTTAGGTGTGGTTAGAGGATCCTTGGAGGGTCTGGGTTTCCGAGATGAGAAAGGGATTTAGATATAACTCTATTGTTGTCATTGAATGTGTCAATGGTTGCTAGGTGAATCTCATGTGATTGGTAAATTGGGAGTAAGATTAATAGTCTGGGGTTGTAGTTGTTGGTTGTTATAACCAGGATGAAAAGTTGTCCTAGATGTCCTTGAAGGGTCCGGACACTGGTAAGTAATACCACGAGTATATGCGGTTTGGTTGGGCAGTTAGTCGGTCTAAGTCTGAATGTCTAGTCAAGGCGGTTGACTTGGATAAGGAAATGGTAGTCCGGGCATGGACATTGATATTGGTAGATGTCAAGGTGGCTTGGTAAGCTTAAAGGTTAGGAAGGTCGGTTCTGAAAAAGGGAATTGATAAAGGTGATGTTGAAAGGGCTGGAGCATTTGCATTCTGCATTTTATGTTGATTTTTATATGATGGTAGAAGTGAATTCGGTCAGCCGATGATGCCTACCAGTACGTGTGGTTGTACTGATTCTACTCTTGCTATACCTTTTTGGGTATAGTCTGGTTGCAGGGTTGGTGATGTTTCACAGGTTCAGGATTGCGGTGATCTTCCAGCAGCTCCTAATTTCTTCTTGTAATGACTGGGTCTGTCGTGATGGATAGTTAGAGTTAGAAAACTTCGAGTTTAAGAGTTTGAAATTCTGGGATAGGCTAGCCTCATTCGGTTTTGGAGTGAGGTGGAGTCTAGGGAAATTCGGGTATAGATTGGACTAGGTGTCTTGGGTTAAGATAGTTTTTCACGTAGCCAAGACATTGAGGAGTCCGGGGAACTTTTCAAAATCAAATTTGGGTAAGTAGAACTCCCAGAATTGCGTTTGACGTGAAAGGGTTGCTTCAGATCGTCGGGAGAATCAAGTGTGTCGTGAAATGGCCAAAACTGGCAGATTTCCAGACATTCTATCCGTGATGAGTGCGACCACGCACGATTGCAGCCACCGCTATAGCGGTGGAAATTGCCGCTATAGTGGCGGTCAAAGGGCAGTCAACCTATTTAAGATCGCTATAGCGGCAGCCGACCACTATAGCGGGACCGCTATAGCAGAGTGGGGACTGCTATTGCGGGCTGCTGGGGTTTTAATGCAGAAATATTTCCCAAAATATCAGTTTTTCACAAGTTCGTTTTGGGAGAAGGGCTAGGCGATTCCAGGCGTTTTTCTTCATTCTTCTATCAAAAATCTTCCCTAAGGTAAGGCTCTCGTTCCCTAAACTCTGTAATACGTTTCCTATGCGGTAGAATTGCTAGGAGGGAAATTGGGGAAGGGTTAGAATGACCTAGGGATGGTGGAATTTGGGAAAAGAAGGGGATTCCAAGCATGTATGTTCTTGGGTATTGTTAATAGTATGTTATTATGATCATATGTTGTTAAATTCTCTGTTTTATCCGTAAAAATGATAGAACTAGTAGATTTAACGGTGGAAAGCCCGGGAAAAGGGTGTGATGATCATGGGTGGCCTGGGGTTTGGGGATTTGGTGTAGTCCAGGTAATGTGCAGGCCTTGTGTGTTAATTGTATGTACTATGTGTTATTTTTAGACCAAGAACGAGAAAGGAATTCTGGTAAAAAGGACGCGAAACCACGAATCCGAGCCTGCAGGACCGCCAGGAATGCCTCCACGGAGCCAAAAATGCATGGTTGCAGCTGCTTGGCGCCCAGGTAGGCTAGGTTTTCATGAATAGTTAGACTTGTTTACTTTCTTTGTATAGTAGAAATGGAGAATTCATGTTTTAGGCCTCCAGGTATGGAGTCTGGCAGATTCGGGATTGGTTGTGTTGTTTCTAGGATGTACGAAATGGCGGGTCTTGTGAATGTTATTATGTGTTCAATTTATTCATATTGATGTGATAAAATGATGGGTTGAGGGGCTAGCGTGTCGGGAACCAATTCCTAGCATATACATAACCAAACCCGAATCTTCCAGACTCCGTGCCCTGAGGCCTAAAACATGGATTCTCCATTTCACTATACAACAGTATGGAAGTAAACAAGCCTAACTACTCATGAAAACCTAGCCTACCTGGACGTCAAGCAGCTGCAACCGTGCATTTTTGGCTACGTAGAGGCATTTCTGGCGGTTCAGCAGGCCTGAATCTATGGTTTCGCGTCCCTTTTGCTGGAATCTCTCCTCCCCATGGATCCCAAGCCTTGGAGCAGCTTAGGAGGGTTTTTGGAATAGTTCTCATCTATATTTGTGGCTGAAGGGAAGAGAATGAAATTAAAAACCCATTTCTGGGATTTCTGGTCCCGTCACTCCACTATAGCGGTTCCCGCTCTGCTATAGTGGTCCCTCTATAGCGAACAACTTCTGCTATAGTAGTATTAAGCGGCGTTGACCACCTTGACCACCACTATACCGGTATTTTCCACCGGTATAGCGGAGGTTGCTATGGTGGACCATTGCGCTTGTCATGGACAGAATTTCCAGAAATCTCCCAGATTTTCCCATTTTACAATACACTTGCTTTCTCTGACGATCCAAAACAACCCCTTCACGTCAAACGCGATTTCGGGAGTTCTACTTACCCAAATTCGATTTTGCAAAGTCCTCCGGACTCCTTTATGTCTTAGCAACAAGGAAAATTATCTCGAACCAAGATATCTAACTCAATCCTTACCCGGATTATCCTAGACCCTACCTCGCTCCAAAACCGGTCGAGACTAGCCTAGCCCAGAATTTTCAACTCCCAAACCTGAAAGTTTTCTAACCCGAAACTTGGCATGAATGGTTTACCCGTAACGACGAACCGGGTCGTTACAATTGTAAAAATTAAATGTTTTGCTCCTTCAATGTAGCAACAAATCTAACTTTTAATACTTAAGCCCCTTTCATTTTACTTGACTTTTGTTAACTTGACATCCCCTTAAAAGAATATCTATTAGAAGTTTATTTTACTAAATTAACTATATTAATTATATTTTGGAATCGAAATTTGACAAGTAATACTTTATATAAGTAGTTATTTAATGACAAGGGTAACATTAGATGAAAATCATAAATTTCTCTTGATTTTCTAAAATGGACAAGTGAAAAGAAAAATATATTTTAGTATAAGGATCAAGTAAAATGAAACTAGGTTTTGGGGAGGGGGGTTAATTAATTTCGATTTTCTTGAACTTATGACGGGGACCAAGAGTTTGAATTCTTTTATTTGGTTGACTTTTAGCCACATGCGATGGCTATGTGCATGTGTCCCAAAGTGACGTATAATTTTTTGGTAATGAATATACTCGAGAGAAAGTGAGTAAATAGAATTGCATACTGGATCTAATAGAACAGGAGTTCCAACTACAAGAAACTATGTAGTGGTTACCTCCACATGTACACAACAGAGGAAGTCAATCCATTGATTCCATCTCGTTACTTTGTATATTAACAACCATCAACAAGGTTGGGCAATCTGTTATCCAATCTATATTCGAACAATAAAACAGAAAGTAAAGTAGCAAAACAGTATGCTAAACAACAAAATAGTATAGCAAAAATAATTTGCAGAAAACTTCAGGAAAAAGATGAAGAATTAAATCGAGCCCATTGTATTCACAGTATATCCTTAAGGAAATTATTGCCCTCTATGTACCCGAGGTGTTGGAATATATTCTCTCAGGATAGAATGATTTATTCATCGGAGTAGCAGTACCTCAAACGCCGTTGACAGCGAACTCACTAGACAGCAGTAAACCACACAAATTTTTTATGAAGTGGCAGAAGAAAAGGAGTAGAAGATCAGAAAATTTATAAAGAGTATCTGAAGGATCAAAGGGTATTTATAGCCAATAAAGTGTTGCTTCACAAAGAAAAACAATGGTTCAGAAAGGATGCAACTCTTCGGAAGAGATGCACTGGTTTGGAAAGGTCACAATGGTTTAGAAAGGTGCAACTCTTCAACTGAAAAGTTATACCATTTCACCCTCCATTTCCCTTTCATTGGTTTTCATAGAACTCAATAATCCCCCACATGAATGGGGAATGGCCATAAGATAAAGGAATGCACGGACAAGTGTGTAATTTACAAGAAAGAATTAATTGTATCTGGATAAGTGGGTTTCTCTTTGAACTTTCCATAGTGAACATATATTGGATGCACTCGATCAATCGGTAGATGCGATATCTTTAAACTGTCGAACTTTGTTGTACACCTAGACAAAACAAGTCACACAACTAACCCTTAATCGTTTATGGTTCTCACGGGTGTGTTCATTTCAGCTATGTGTTGACACCCAATTTTTACCCTCCACTATTTGATTAATTATCGAGCTTTTAGATTTTAAATAATTTTAAACAATTAATATTTTAATTAAAAGAATATTCAAAATTAATTGGAGAATATTCTATAATCTTCATGAACAAAACATGCTTCTACGTATATTCATAATATACATAGATGTATATCATTTTGTGAATTTTGATAGATATTCAAAGGATTTTCCCAAAAATTATTTCAAATATTTAAAACTGTCAATTTTGATCAAAATAATTCAAACGGAAATTAAATTGTGAAAGATTGGTATTTTCATAAACACATGCTTAAGGATGATAGCAAATTAATTATTTTAGTTGTGTTAAAATAAATAAAGATCGGTTAAATTAATCGTATTCAGTTTGTCTCTATTTCAATTACGGCCTAGTTCATTTGAATTAATTAAATTAGGTTCAATTTGGTTAAAATTTCAATCGTGTGGCTGTAATTTTAACCAATTTGGTTAGTGCTTTAATTCGAATTGATCACATTTGCAAAGCAAAGTGGCCAAATCCTCAACCCCAACTCAAACAGCCTTCAGCCTCCATTGGGCTAATAATTAAACCCCCAACATTTCCCACCGGCCCACATCTATTTCTTCCAGCCCACTCCAATCACCCCATACCCGGCCCAAATTCCTCACACCACTAAACTCTTCTTTCCCTTTTCTCTCTCACAAACACAAACAAACGACCCTCTCTCCCTCTCTCTCTTCATTTGTTTAATAGACGACAACAACAAGAAACAACCCAATACTCTCTCCGTCAAACCCAGCAACCGAACGACGACCATCCCAGCTCCAAACGACTCCTAATTTCTAGAAATCATTATCCTTCTGTCCAATTTCCTCTCACCTTCGTTTATTGTACGAAGAAGTGAGTTGTCCCGCTTCTAGAAGCTCCTAGAAATCGTCCAGGTGGCCTCTCAAGCGTCCCTCACCCTGAAAAAGCGGTTGATGATCTTCAAGATCATCGGTCTTGATCGATTTCGTACCAACAGGGTACAAACGTGGCTTCAATCAGAGGGTTTTGGGGTTTTGAAATCCAAATTCCCAATTCTTATCCTAAAATCCCCACTCGTTTCCCCCCCATTTTTCCACCCGTTGGAAGCTCCGGAAATTCCCTATATAAACCCCTCCTTCTTCACTATGGAGGGAGGGTTTTTCGAGTAGCAAAATCTTGGAGAGTCCTTTTCTCCGATTTTAGGGAAACTTGAAAAACCAAGGTAACATCCCCTTTCCTTTCATTTTACTTTTCTTGTTTCTATTGTGGCTGGTTGGCTGTGGTGTTCTGGAGATGTTGTGGTTGATTATTGTGTTGAAACTTTGTGAACTGTGGGGTATGGTGGGTTGAGTCATTGAGAAATGGTCGAACTCGGGATGGCTTTTAACTTACTAGTTCGGCTCACCCCAGGTGCTCCTAAAATACCCAATACTCCCCACCTTCTCTCTTAATGTTCGTCGAAGGACTGTGTGTGATATCTTTGATGTGGGAAGAGGATATAAAACTCTTATTGTGAATGTTTAGGTCTGGTTGTTTTGTGATATGCTGATTTTCCATGCTCTTCGTTGATTTACTGTTAATCCTTTGTATTTCGAGTAAATATTTCTGTGGTATCTTTGTAAAACGATAACTAAAGAAGTCATTCAAATTAATGGACGACGTTGTTTTGAGTCTAATTAGATGACTTTCATGGTCACTATATTGTACTATGTTCAAAGACTTTAGTTTTTCCGATCCTGTAGTTGTGATCAAAGCACAAGCTTTTAAAATAAGATGAATGTTCTTCTCTAGTTTTTAAGCTCGCTTAGTAGTTAAATCTCCTAAAGACTTCTACTTGATTTTTTACTGTGTCTAAGAAAATGTGAATTGTGTTCATGTTGTCCTGAAAACTGTCCATTATATCCCTGTTTCGGTGGTGTTTCTGCGTGGTTATGATTAAGCCAAAATTCCCTGCCTCATGTTGCTCCGTTTGGTTCCCGTCTCTTAAATGTCTTAGCTATTGATTAGGCTAATCTTAAGATAGCATGAAAGAAAGTCTGTTTTGGTTTTGAGTTGTTATTTCCCTTAGTATTGAATGAATTGTCATAATAGAAATTGTGTATTTTGGCGTGTAAAGTTCATCTTATGAGAGCTTAAACCAATTTGAATGAACTGTTACTTCCCTCAAAGTTTGGTATCAAGCTCGATGTTGTCTGATGAAATTACGATATTGCTTCCTTATTCCCTGAAAAGTAGATGCATGGATTAGCAATACATGTCAAGTCTATGTGTTTTGCTTGTTGTAAATATGTGTGAGTTTTTCTTCGTAAAACTCAAAAAGTCTCTTTGACGTGGGAATGGACAGACCTGCCCTCATAGATGCCCCCATCCAGTCATCTATTACTATGTTTTGTTTTAGCCAAAAGTATTGTCGCAAGCTGATACATTGAGACTTGACAAACTTGATTATCCTCTTACAAGTATATAGAAAGAATAACTTGATTAAAAGCAAGTAAAGAAGAAGGTTGATTGTTTGATTAATTTCTTCACTTGTCATTCCTTTAAACTTGGTAACTAAGTTTGATTACACCTCTCTTGATTTTATTTGTATTTTCTGGTGTTTTGAATAGATTAGAAATATGTTAGTTAATATTTGTGCTAAGCTAGAATGAATAAGTATGCTAATCCTTATCTTTTCTTCTTTTATGCATGAACACCTCCTATCGAGTCCAACTGGACTCCTGCCTTGCATCTTCCTCCTTAGAGTCGACTGGTATACTCTGATATACATCAATATACTAGTGATATACAACAACACATAAGTCTTGGAAGCTGGTATACAAGGGCCAAGAAAGAGGAAACTGGGAAAGGAAGCTGCAATACAGTTTGGGAGCGGAAAACGTGAAGTATACACTTGATATAAAAAATGTATACAGCTGATATACAAGTTGAAAAATGGACCAAGTTCATGAAGTGTAAGTCCAAAAATTGGACAGATTGGACAGTGGGCCTGAAAGCCCAATTTCTCTACCCTCTTCTTATTTATTTATTTATTTATTTAGATTGGATTATTTGTAATTGATTGTAACTAACTCTTTTAATTAACTTAAATAGATCCCTTAAAGATGTTCAATTTTAATTTTATCTTGGTTTTATTTTCTTAAATTCGTTTCTTTCAAATTTTGTCGTTTAATTTAGTCGGGACAAATGAGAAAAGTTTGATTTTGTGTTAACTTGCCTAAAAATAGATTTTTCAAATAAAATGGCTATTTATTCATCCATGGCTTAACAAAGCTTCTTTTTTTCGGGCTAAAAATGAATTTTTCTCGATATAAAAGAACCTTCTTAAACTCGTTCTTTTTTCTGAACATCAACTTTTTTCATGAAATTAGTTGAATTAATTCCTTAACTTTTTCTTGTTTATTCAAGTTAATGGTTTCTTAACAATTTTCATTTGTAGAGTAAAATCACCCTTTCCCCAAATTCTTTACCTCAAAAAATTGCTTTTTCTCTAATTACTAACAAAATAGGTTCTTCTTGGTTAAAAAGAGACTCTTAATTTGAATAACTTTTGCTTGAAATTATAGTTGCTTTAAAATTTTCTCAAATTTGTATTTTCAAAAAGAATGAATTTTCTTTAATTAAAATAATTTTGTTTTGCCTTGGATTGAGTGATAGCATTTCTGTTTGAATCATTTTTTCTTCGTATTAAATTTCAAACATTTTCGTAAATTCAATTCTTTCAAAATTAGTCATTTACAAGTTAGTCAAAATTCGTTCTTTGGTCAACCGTTTTAAACGGACGTTCTTAAGTGCCTTAAAACCCTTCTTAAGACGTTACTTGAACCCTTACCTATTTTCTCTAATTTTAAAGATTTATTTCTGTTTTTAAGTCTTTCAAATTCTTCTAAGTTTTCTTAATTTCTTTATAAAAATTAAGTGGTGACTCTCTGTTTTGTTTAGAATTGTTTTGAAATTTTCTTTAAGTTTTGAAATAATTTCTAAGTGTCAAAAACCATTCTTTTTTATAAAAATTCAAAAAGGGATAAAACAGAAATGACGACTCTGCTGGGGATCTATTTAGGTTCTAACCAAAAACTTGAACTATTTTGACTAACTTCATGTGACTAACTATTCGAAATGTTATAATAGTTAGTAAATTTTGATTGATGTTTGCTTATGTGTTTATTTATTGTAACATATACTGTCATTGCATCTCATAGCATATTCCGCCACATGACATGCAATTTTATTTATATTTTAGGGAGGTTCATGATCCCATGGCCTCCCGCTATAAATAACACTTTCTCGAAAATATGATAGTTTACGGGTACATCATGCGTCCAATAACTATCATATTTTCAACCCAAGTTGTCCACTTGGGACCCGGTCTATTTCAAAACAAATCCACTCTAGACACCTAAGGTAGAGCGAAATCAAAACCCATTTTAGGCATTGGCCTAGGACGATCTAATACATTAGGGGTATTGGGCCCATTAGAAAAGACCACCTTGCGTCTATTGGCCACGAGTCAATAAAAGATGATCATCCCTCATGTGTTTAATTGAAGGATGTGATGTTGGGTTGTACAAACCATTGTCCCTTGGGGTTGGGAAATATTTAGTTTTGAAGATCTCCATTCGAAAGGCATTCGGAAATTTTAAGAAGTTTGAGAATGAAGAATCCACGAAGGCCTAGTCTAGGATTGTACCCCTGCGTGGGACTGATATTCAATGTACATCCCTTTTCCTGTATCCCCATTTGATTTATCAATTTGTATATAATATATATTTTAGGGCAATGGAACGTCTTACAAACGACACACATCCTTCAATTTGTTAGGCCTACCTTTGGCATAAAAAGGTCACATATCCATATAGGACGCGCTATGATTTGTTCTGTGATATAACTGTCTTGCGTGCTTATGTGTGTTGCTCAAATCAAAGGTGAATTAATCCACTCCTATTTGAATATTTTAGAGCCCATAGGCAGGATAAAAGCCCACCGCGTAAGGTCCGACCAAAATCGCTCTTGGAGTTCTTCAAATTTCCCAAAAAAAATTCAAAGACTTCTTAAAATCCTCTTTAAGACTTGTTTCTACCTCTTAAAAAAAATGAACTTACAATATCCGAATTATATCCTTTCAGGGCCCGACCCCTATCTTTAAGAAATTTTTATTTCCTACTTTGACAAGGGTGACGAAGAGTTCAGAAGTCTAACAGGCCAAGATGCTACAAGGTCGACGAGTCAACTTTCCTTATAAAACCTACTTATCCAAAATCGATGGGCAAATTCCTGTCTGTCAAACCCTAGAGTCAATGATTACCCGTGGATCAATTCACCTTGACAAAAATAACTTTATGTGTTTATTTCCAGTCAAATGTCTTGCGTTGTTTACCACTTATGAAATCTAACATATTCTTCTTTTTGAGTTATTTTTCCTGTAACAGGTAAAGAAACTGATCTGTGTTGAGAAAAGATAGCAGAATCCTCTTACCACACAAAATCAATAGAAAGCAAGGTTTCCTCCCCTGATCGTAACTTAGGAAAAACAATAATGACTGAGGATACTGAGAACATCGCTTTAACTAGGATGACTACTCTTCTATCTAAGCAAAGTGAGTTGATTGCGCTACTGATGCAATAAGTTGATAAGATGAGTAATGAGATGAGAGAGACAAGAAGTCTGATTAATTTGATCATCCATGCAAAATTATCCACTCCAAGTGAAGGAAGGTCTCTACTTCATGTACCTCCCTTGAATACGGTGGCACCTGAACACTCTTCCAACAATACCCTTGCAATTTCTTATAACTGGAGCACGAAAAAGTCTCTCAAATACGACTCGATAATGCCTTCACCACAAAAAGTCTACCCTTCAACCTCGCAAAGCCCCTATCCAATCTTTTATGCCCGAGCTAAATATCAAACTCCATCTCTAAATTACCAATCGCCTCCACAAACATACCAAAACTTTCAGTCAAATTTTCAAGCACCAATTCCTTTCTACTCAAATCCACAAACATACCACGAAGTAGCTACCCCAACATACCAAAATAAAATATTTTATCCAAGTCATAAGAAGAAGCCTCCCCGGGTCTTTACTCTATTAGCTGAAAGCCGAACTCTACTCTTTGGGAGACTAAAAGCAGCTGGACTAATTCAGCCTATCGAACCAAAGCCTGCTAACCCAACATCTAAATTCTTCAAACCCAATCGACATTACGCATATCATTCAGGAAGTGTTGGACATACCACTGAAAATTGCATCAATCTGAAACACGAAATTCAAAACCTAATCGATCAAAGAGTCATCATTCTCCAAACAACCTCTCCTGGTAGCAATCCTTCACCAAAACATGGGAGGGGTGACCATCAGTATAGACAAAACTGATGACGAATGGTATGCATGAACTATTCTTAAAAAAGAGGATGATCGAGAATTGCCAAGACCTTTTACTCATCTATCCCAGTCTTTCCCTACAAGTGACGATTTAGGGGATGGAATAGGAGATTTATTCAAAGAATGTGATGACATATTAGAAGAAGTCCCTGAAGCAGCCATGATTAGGGATGCCAAGCCTGGAAAGAAGTTGCAGAATTGGGTTGCCACTCCCTTCGTTACTCTCCGCCCGGCTGGATAGACAAAGACTCTATTTTTCAAAACCGGTGATGGTCTGGATGAGGCTCCGCGACCCACCCTTTATGCTTTAATATTTCTGATGCTATTTACTGCTTTCCAAAAAGCATGAACCTACACTCACACGGGTCGTAGCCATAATTTGATTTTTTTTTAGAATTTCAATGAAAGCCTCCTTATATAAAAAAACATTTATTGTTCAAAAAATATTTATTATCTAACACCTTTTTATTTTGGTTTAAGTAATAATAAGTTAAAACCTGCCACTGTCATGTCGTGTCAAGAGCTTAACGAATAAACTGGGGTAGAAAATAGTGATTTCAAGGAGTACGTTGAAGACACCATAGTCCTTGAACGAACAGCCAAGAAATCTAAGAACTTCGAAGACCAGAAAGGGCCCCATCTAAAAGAGTTTGAGGTGGTCAATCAAGGATGCAACGGTCAAGTTGAAGAAATAAGAGTCGGTGTTTATTTGTCAAAAGCACAAGAGAAAGAACTTATCCGCCTGCTCAAGACGTACATCGACATCTTTGACTGGTCATACAGTAGTAGGACAAAAATTAGCACAAATATCATCTTCCAAAATTTACTGGTCAATCCAGAATTCAATTCAAAGAATGGATAGTTAATCCCCCCCCCCCCCCCACGAGATGAAGAAGAATTTGCGCCTAGTTGGCAGGGCCCTTATGTTGTCCAAAGGTGCTATCCCGAGGAGCTTTAATTCTGTCTGAGATAGACGGTCAAGTGTGGACTAAACCAATCAATTCTGATGCTGTGAAGAGATACTACGCCTAGAGATGATTTTTTCTTTCATTTATTTCCTTGTAACCACATTTTCTAATTGTAATAGTTTTAAACTTAGTAAAAGCTTAAAAATTTCCCTATCCTCTATGTACGAAATACGTTTGACCTGAATTCTCAAGAATGAGATACGTAGACCGCCTGTGTCGGCTTCGGTCAACCCCTTAGAAAATCTATCTTTTCCCTTCCTATCCCGAACTACGTTCGACCTGAATTCTCAAGAATGAGATACGTAGGCGGCCTTTGTCGGCTTTGGTCACCCCTTTGCTAATTTCCAACATTCTCCCACTTCGAGTGTGGGAACTATGTTTGACCTGATTCTTGCCACAACGGGATACGTAGGCACCACAATGGCTCGGTCATATCGCCCAGGAAATGGAAACTGGGGCAGAATTTTTGAGAAAGGAATCTCAAAAATTCAGAAGGCAAAGAGCATCCTCCAGCAAGTCAGAATACAAAATGTGCCAAAGAGCAAACAAAGTGAATATCGAGAAAGAATCTCGTAATCCCCAAAGAGTCTCAAGTATCTTGCCAATGGAATGAGATTCATCATGAAACATTTAACTGGGCCAAAATTTTGAGGAGGACCTCAAAATTTCCACGGAGCTGCATTTAAGAGTTTAGAAACAAACTCCAAAGAATTCCCCAACACCGAGAGATCAGAGTCTTCTTTAAAAATTCCCAGTCCTTGGTGGATTAATCCCCAGCTGTGACAGATTTCTCGAAAAGCATTTCTGAATTCCCCATATAGGACGACAAAGGATCTCCATAGTCCGCCAGCAGTATATCAGAAATGTCAAGACCTCGAATAAAGTATATTCGTTGAGCTAGCACATGACATGACGGGCAGAGACCTTTCCAAAATATCCTTTTTCAAAATCTTGGTTTTCCAAAGAACTTGTTTGAAAAATCTTTACAAAAAGATTAGCTTTACTCCTTTATAATTTCACTTCATCTTATGTCTACCACAATCCGGGGAGTCGAGGGTGATGAGTACTCGAGATGGGAAAGCATCCGGAGAAGACCAAACGAGGAGCAAAAGATCGAAGGAGGTCAACACAGACCAATTTCGGCAAAAAAATGACAATTTTTCTGTGGATGCAGGTTGTCCCCAAAAGTATGTTAGAAAACATTCCCTCATTATCTGATGCGTTCAAAGAAACGTAATGAGACCAGACGCCCCAAAATTTGGCGAGAAAAGCCAAAGCAGCAGAAAGAAGCCAAAGATGGAAAAAGTCCCCAGAACGGGTGAATCTTCTTGTAGTTCGCAGAAACTACCAGATAAAGAGAGACTGATAACATCCTCAAGTCCCGAAATGGATCAAGATATTTTTGTCAGTTTCGAATTGGGACACCAAACAAGAGATCGATGACATTCTCTGCCAATCCTCGACAAGTCAGAAATTACCACGAACAGACGATGTTCAAAGACGATATTTATGGCTGTCCCCAGAAATGGACAAGACCATTTCATTCACATTTCAAATGAAAGTCTGTTTTGATTAGCTTTATAAACGTCGTTTTTAAAGTTTTTCAAATTTGATTGTGGTCGCTAGTAAGAGCCACACCGTGTCTACTAACCATTTTCCTTGAACACATGTACCCATAAGGGAGTCAACATGACAAAATAAGAACCAGAGGTGATGTTTTCTACAACTTTCCCATGGGCCATTGCATTATACGACACTATATTGCATCACATTTTGCATTCATATTGCACCATGTCACATTGTATCATGCGGCATTGCATCACATTGCATCATACTGCATTACATGGCATAAGCATTA
Organism: Jaltomata sinuosa; assembly: GCA_003996215.1. Classification (NCBI taxonomy): domain Eukaryota; kingdom Viridiplantae; phylum Streptophyta; class Magnoliopsida; order Solanales; family Solanaceae; genus Jaltomata; species Jaltomata sinuosa. The sequence continues at coordinate 281,354 of QJPP01000203.1, forward strand.
TGTCGCATCATATTATGTCATATCGCATTGCATCATGTTATATTATGTTGCATTGTATTGTATGGCATCATATCGCAGGAACCATGTCAAGAGGACCATGCCACGAGGGCCATCATATTTACATGTCGCGACCACTATGCCACGAGGGCCATCATATTTGCATGTCGCGAGGACCATGCCACGAGAGCCATTATATTTGTATGTCACGAGGACCATGCCACTAGGGCCATCATATTTGCATATCGCGAGGACCATGCCATGAGGGCCATTGCATTTGCATGTCGCGAGGACCATGTCACGAGGACCATTGCATGATCATCCACATTATCATTCAATACCGCAGATACACATCCCCTGCGAAGACTATTTCCCTCTACCGGCCGGTTGCAAAGAGGATGACATTTATAGGCATCCCTAAGTCGCACTTGTTGTGCAAGATCGACCCTCAACATACTTATATTTGAGATCGCGTGAGATGGTGGAGTCTAATGTTGAGGATATCATTATCATCATTATCATTATTCATTATGCCAAGTCTGGCACTCAACATGCTTATATTCAATATCGCGTAAGATGAAAGAGTCTGACGTTGAGGGTATATTTACTCCTTTATTATGCCAAATCTGGCATTCAGCATATTTATATCTAATATCTCGTAAGACGGAGGAGTCTGATGTTGAGGATTTTTTATTTATTTATTATGCCAAGTCTAGCATTCAGTATATTTATATCTGATATCGCGTAAGATGGAGGAGTCTGACGTTGAGGGTATATTTGCTCCTTTATTATGCCAAATCTGGCATTCAGCATATTTATATCCGATATCGCGTAAGACGGAGGAGTCTGATGTTGAGGATATTTATGCACTCTTATTTGAAAGCGTCGATCATCAGAAGATGCAGCTATATTTGATTGTGTGGCAAAAGCCTTGTCACCCCCGATAAGCAGATATCGCTTGCCGTCGAGGTCAAAAGCATATAGTCTGAAGGATGTCTGTAAGATGCCATCTAAATCGGATGATGTACTGGATTTCCCCAAAATTAGAAGGCCAAAGGTCATCTGTAAGTCATAGCGATATCTGAAATCTGATAGTGTGCAAGATTGCCCAAAACTTGACATATTAAGAGTTATCTGTAAGACGCAGCGATATCTAAAACTGGATAGTGTGCAAGATAACTTGAAGATTGACGGTTCAAGGATAATGCGTAAGTTGCAATAATATCTGAAACTGGGTAAAAGTGCAAGACTACAAAAAATTGATAGTCCAAGGGTTATCTATAAGCCACGGTATATCCACGTTGATGTTGTGCAGGACTACCCAAAGGCTAGCAATTCAAGGGAAATCTATAAGTCGCGTTATATCCAAGATCGGATAAAAGTGCGAGATTACCCTAAAGCTGGCAATTCAAAGGACATATGTAAGCCGCCTCTATCCAAAGTCAGATGATGTGCAAGATTACTCGAAGTTGACAAATCAAGGGCATCTGTAAGCCGCCTCTATCCAAATTAGAAAGATGTGCTAGATGACCCAAAGCCTGACAATTCAGGAAATATCTGTTAGTCGCGTCGATACAGATGATGCACAAGATTTACCCTAAAGGCATATGCAAAGACTACTGTCAATAGCTACGAAGGCTATCACATTCAAGAGAATGCCGCAAACAATTACGAAGACCGTCGCCATCACAGCGACTACAAAAGTCATCATATTCAAAGATCACCACATTCAACCGCCATAGAGTTGGATAATCTCATACTTCTAAGCCATTGCAACGGGAATGCGCAAAGTGTTTAAGTCGCAATAACGGCAATGCGCAAATCTAACACTTCTAAGCCACAGCAATGGAAATGCACAAAGTGTTTAAGTCACAATAATGGGAATGTGCAAACCTAACACTTTTAAGCCGCAACAATGGGAATGCGCAAAGTGTTTAAGTCGCAGCAATGAGAATGCGCAAATCTAACACTTCCAAGCCACAACAACGGGAATGCGCAAAGTGTTTAAGTCCCAACAATAAGAATGCGCAAATCTAACACTTCTAAGCCACTACAACGGGAATGCGCAAAGTGTTTAAGTCCCAACAATAGGAATGCACAAATCTAACACTTCTAAGCCGCAGCAATGGGAATATGCAAAGTGTTTAAGTCGCAACAACGAGAATACACACCAGACAATCCTATCCGATAGACCAGAAGGCTATAATGTTTAATTGTCATGGAAGTTACTATTTCCTAAGGCAGAGATAGGAAAAGATGGCATCTTCCTAAAAAAATAATAGACGCGAAAAAATGAGGTACAAAGCTATCTCCCCTTATTGAGCTACTTTACTACTAACCATTTTTGTTTCAAAATATTACCGAGAACATTCGAGAGGATGAAAATCTCAAACCAGAACAACAGTTACAAAATACGTCAAAAAGACGTCACCACACGGGATTCGAATGTAATTCAAGGATGAGGTATAGCAAAAAAACTATCTCTCCAAATGGAATTACTTTGCCACTAATCATTTTGTTTTGAGATGTTTTCGAGAGCATCAGAGAAGGATGAAATTCTCAAAACAAAACCACAGGTGTGGACTACACCAAAAAGGACGCATATGAAACTTTTTCTTAGCAGCAAACTGGGACATAGTCTAGAAAGGAATGTCAAACTTTCTGGACGCGAGTTGAGAATCGACTTCTGCTTTAATCAAACCACACCCCTATTAGAAGCCATGTGGGTATTTCCGATCATTGAGGTCTTAGTTTCGCATCCAGGGTATGTCCTGAATTTACGCTGAAAGCAATATTCCCTCTTTCCAATCCGAGTGACAATACACCTCGAGCTTTGGGAATTATGTCCATGTAGATTTTATCTATGGATGTGAGAGCCTCACATCTATAATTGAGATGATTACAAGCCTTTTTTATATAACTCAATTACTTGTCACTCATCCCGAGCCAAAGGTTGTCTTAACATAAAGATTACTTTTTCCACCGATTGAGTCAAACTACAAGCAACCTGATTCCTAAGTCCTGGGATATGTATGCGGGCTCTATGTTAAAAATTCGGCTACATTCCGAACTCCCTCCAATCCTCTTACTCCCCAGCTTTCCGGTCTCTCCGTACTCTAAAATCGAGAAAGTTTGGAATTCTTTAAAATTATGCATAAAATCAAGCATTTTTGAACTACAAGTGGCCTGAATTTTCATGTAACTTGAGATATGTAGGAAAATCGACACTGAAGTTTGGTTATAATTCCTTGAAATTCATGCTAAAACCAACTGCTTCCAAGAGATGAACTAGTGGTCGGATAAAATTGGGATCGTCAATTCCCTTTGCCCAGGGTTCATTACATCCAACCTACCCAAAGGGAGGGGCAGTTGTTGACACCCAAATTTTACCCTCCACCATTTGATTAATTATCGAGCTTTTAGATTTTAAACAATTTTAAATAATTAATTTTGTAATTAAAAGAATATTCAAAATATATTATGGAGAATATTCTATAATCTTCAAGAATAAACATGCGTCTACATATATTCATAATATATATAGATGTATATCATTTTGTGAATTTTGATAGATATTCAAAGAATTTTTCCCAAAAATTATTTCAAATATTTAAAACTGCCAATTTTGATCAAAATAATTCAAACGGGAATTAAATTGTGAAAGATTGGTATTTTCATAAACACATGCTTAAGGATGATAGCAAATTAATTATTTTAGTTGTGTTAAAATAAATAAAGTTCGGTTAAATTAATCGTATTCAGTTTGTCCCTATTTCAATTACGGCCTAGTTCATTTGAATTAATTAAATTAGGTTCAATTTGGTTACAATTTCAATCGCGTGGCTGTAATTTAAACCAATTTGGTTAGTGCTTTAATTCGAATTGACCACATTTGCAAAGCAAAGTGGCCAAATCCTCAATCCCAACTCAAACAGCCTTCAGCCTCCATTGGGCTAACAATTAAACCCCCAACATTTCCCACTGGCTCACATCTATTTCCTCCAACGCACTCCAATCACCCTATACCCGGCCCAAATTCCTCACACCAGTATACTCTTTTTTCCCTTTTCACTCTCATAAACACAAACAAATGACCCTTTCTCTCTTCATTTTTGTAACAGACGACAACAATAAGAAACAACCCAGTACTCTCTCCGTTAAACCCAACAACCAAACGACGACCATCCCAGCTCCAAACTACTCCTAAATTTCTAGAAATCGTTACCCTTCCATCCAATTTACTCTCACTTTCATTTGTTGTACGAAGTAGTGAGCTGTCCCGCTTCTAGAAGCTCCTAGAAATCGTCCAGGTGGCCTCTCAAGCGTCCTCACCCTGAAAAAGCGGCTGATGATCCTCAAGATCATCGGTTTTGATCAATTTCGTACCAACAGGGTACAAATGTGGCTTCAATCAAAGGGTTTTGGGGTTTTGAAATCCAAATTCCCAATTCTTATCCTAAAATCCCCACTCATTTTCCCCCCATTTTTCCACCCGTTGGAAGCGTCGAAAATTCCCTATATAAATCTGTCATGACCCAACCCATCGTGAGTGGCACCAACCCAACCTCCAGATGAGCGAACCAATAGTGTTCAACCCTTGTCTAGACTAACAGCCTAAAACAAATAACATAAAGTAAACTAGCAATCAAAACAATTCAAAAACTAATCATAATCATTATCCTGCGGAAAATCCCTCCTAGGAACTGAAAGTCATTGTACCAAACATCAATACCAAATATCTAGAATACGGGGATGCAACCCCAAAAGATAAAATGAAATAGTTGTAAGTCCGAAACAAATGGACTGAAACTCTAAGAATAACCCAAGGTAGCTCGAAACAAGCATCTCACCCTTGAAAGTCAGAATCGCTGGTGCTAAATGCGAGATCGTGTCTCAGTCGCTGGTCGATTTCCTGTACTCACCAAAGACAAGCAAGTGCAGTATTAGTACACCACCACTGTGTACTGGTAGGATCATCAACCAGTTTTCAACTAAACAACATACATCACAGTACAACATATTCAAGTAAATATATGGAAAACATGCAACAAGTATACAAGCCCTAGACTATAAGTCTCTACCTACCTTGTACCAGCATGAAATCCATCTCTTACAGTTCTATACGACGAACATGAGCCATTAACTATACCTTTCCGTCTAGCTCAGACCCACCCTGGAATCCCCTCTAGACACATACCAAAATTAATGCTTCAACCCGGCCTAAACCAAGACCAACACAGCAGTTATACAAAGTTCCCGGCCACTCAAGGACCACAAGTAATAACACCTTTAAATAGACAACCCAGTCCACTCACGAAACTAATATCAAGTGTCACATTCAGTAAAATAACCCAGTCCACACACGAAACCAATATCAGCCAATGTAATACAATAATCAATGAAACAATGCAAGATGCAATAAAGTAAACCTGTACCAGGCGTGGTACCCGTGCCAATCGAATGTTATACCCGTACCAGGTGTGGTACCTATACCAAACATTTGTTATACCCGTACCAGGCGTGGTACTCGAGCCAACCGAATGTCAACAATCACAGTCAATATATGAACACACAAAACTTGTAAAACCAACAAGTAAACACCATTCAATCACAGACTGTAAACATGAACCTAAACATTCCACACGACTTCCCTAAGCAATGTAATGCATACAATCACTTAGACATGAGTACACGAATATACACATTCACAGAAAGTCAGAAACCATCACCTACCTCGAAATGTTCCAAGCTCTATTATACCCGAGCTTTCCCGTGTTCCGGATTCCTCTCTCGTTCTTGGTCTAAAAACAACACACAATACATATAATTAACACACAAGGCCTGTACATTGCCCGAATTATACCAAATCCCCAAACCCCAAGCCACCCATGATCATCCCACCCTTTTCCCGGGCTTTTGCTCTGTTAATTCTCCTAGTTCTATCATTTTTATGGATAAAACAGGTAATTAAACAACCTATGATCATAATAATGTACTTTACTCCATACCCAAGAACACACATGCTTGGAATCGCCTTTCTTCCCTGAATTCCACCATCCCTAGGTTATTCTAACCTTTCCCCAAATTCACTCCTAGTAATTCTACCGCATAGGCAACGCAATACAAAGATTGGGGAACGAAAACCTTACCTTAGGGAAGAATTTTGACGGAAAAAGGAAGAAAAATGCCTGGAATCGCCTAGCCCTTCTCCCAGAATGAACTTATGAGAAATTGAATGTTTTAGGAGTTGTTTCTGCATTAGAATATCGTCAGCCCGCTATAGTGGTCCCCGCTCTACTATAGGGGTAGGCTGCCGCTATAGCAGTCCCGCTATAGCGGTAGGCTGCCGCTATAGTGGTCTTAAGTAGGTTGATTGCCCTTTGACTGCAGCTATAACGGTAATTTCTACCGCTATAATGGTGGCCACTATCGCGCGTGACCGCGCTTGTCATGGACAGAATGTCTTGAAATCTTCCAATTTTGGCCATTTCACAACACACCTATTTCCCCCGATGTCCTGAAATAACCCCTTCACGTCAAACACAATTCCGGGAGTTCTAATTACCCAAATGCAATTCTAAAAAGTCCCCCAGACTCCTTTATATCTTGGCTACGTGGAAAAACTAGCTCAATCCAAGACACCGTAACCCATATTTACCCAGATTTCCCTAGACTCTACCTCGCTCTAAAATTGGCCGAGGCTAGCCTAGCCCAGAATTTTAAACTCCCAAACTCGGAGTTTTCTAACTCTTAAATTTGGCACGATTGGACTACCCATAATGACGAGCCTGGTCACTACAACAGATAACAATTTACCCATCGTTCATCCCTGAATGATCAAACCTGAAATTATGGAGATAAAAGGCAGGAAGTGTAGTACCTAAATCCTTAAACAATTGCGGGTACTTGTCCCACATGTCCTTCTCGATTTCCCAAGTGGCTTTCTCAATCAAATGATGCTTCCACTGAACCTTCACCATATCAATCACTTTTTTCCTCAACCTTCGGACATCCCGAGCAAGAATTAAAACCCGTTCTTCCTCATAACGAAGATCCTTATCGAAAAGTATCTCATCCCACTTGATGATGTAATCTCCATCCCTATGGTATCGCTTGAGCATGGATACATGGAATAGCGGATGGACGCCCGATAAACTAGGTGGCAGTGCTAACTTGTAAGCCACTGACCCCACAATTTCAAGCACTTCAAACGGACCGATGAACCGAGGGCTAAGCTTTCCCTTCTTACCAAACCACATAACCCCTTTCATGGGTGATACCTTTAACAATACCTGCTCACCAACCTGAAAGTCCATGTCCCGGACCTTGTGATCTGCATACTCCTTCTGCCTGCTTTGAGCAACCAGCAACTTGGTCTATAAGCCCTTACCTTTTTTTGCGCTTCCATCGCTAAGTCTACGCACTGAGGCTTCACATCACCTTCCTCAAACCACCCAACCAGTGATCTGCAGTTCCTCCTATACAGGGCATCGAATGGTGCCATATCAATACTGGAGTGGTAGCTATTGTTGTCCGAGATTTCGCACAACGTTAGAAACTGGTCCCAATGACCCCCGAAGTCCATCACACATACTCTCAGCATGTCCTCCAATACCTGAATCATCCTTTCCGACTGACCATCAGTCTGAGGGTGGAAGGCTATGCTAAAGGTGAGTTGTGTACCCAACTCTTCATGTAATTTGCCCCAGAACTTAGAAATAAACTGCGTACCCCTGTCTAAAATAATGGACAGTGGTACCCCATACAGTCTCACAATCTCTTTCACGTAGATCTTAGCCAATTGCTGCGAATTGTAATCTACCCTGACCGGAATGAAATGAGCAGACTTGGTCAGCCTATCAGTAATGACCCAAACTGAGTCATATTTCCCCAATGTCTTGGGAATACCCACCACGAAATCCATTGCTATCCTTTCTCATTTCCACCCTGGAATGGGCATTCTCTGAAGTAGTCCTGTAGGTCTCTGATGTTCATACTTTACCTGGTGGCAGTTTTGACATTTGGACACAAAATCCACTATGTTCCTTTACATCCCGGGCCACCAGTAACGCTGCCTCAAGTTCCTGTATATTTTGGTCACACCCGGATGAATTGAGTACCGCAAATCATGAGCTTCTGCCAAGATTTTCTGTATCATATTATCCACCCGAGGAACACAAATCCTCTCCCTGAAATGCAACACTCTACCAGAGTCTAACAAGATGGCTCTAGACTCTCTGGATATTACCTTACCTCGCAACTTATCCAGTTTCGAATCCTGAAACTATTTTGCCTTTATTTCCTCTATGAAGATGGCCTTGACCTCAATGCTGGACAACAACCCACTTTGATCTAAAACACCCAAGTGTATGAACTTGGCCTCCAAATCCCGAATCTCCTTAGCCAATGGTCGTTTTGACGCCCCCAAACAAGCCAAGCTACCCATGCTAACAATTTCCGGCTCAATACATCTTCCACCACATTAGCCTTACCCGGTTGGTACTAAATTGTCACATCATAATCATTCAATAACTCCATCCATCTCCTCTGCCTCAGATTCAGATCCTTCTAACTGAAAATGTGCTACAGACTGCGATGATCTGTGAATACCTCACACTTGACACCATAAAGATAGTGTCTCTAGATTTTATATGCAAAAACCACCGCTGCCAACTCTAAAGCTGGTCAAACAAATCATCTATACGGGGTATAGGGTACTTATTTCGGATGGTCACCTTGTTCAGCTGCCTATAATCTATGCACATCCGCATACTACCATTCTTTTTCTTTACAAATAAGACTGGAGCACCCCAAGGTGAAGCACTGGGACATATAAATCCCTTATCTAGGAGTTCCTGTAGCTGAGTCTTAAGCTACCTTAACTCTGCCGGAGCCATACGATACGGAGGAATGGAAATAGGACGAGTGCCTGGCTCCAAATCAATACAAAAATCTATTTCCCTATCCGGAGGCATACCAGGCAAGTCCACTGGAAACACCTCTAAAAATTCAGAAACCACTGGAACTATCTCAATAGGAGGAGACTCCATACTATCATCCCAGAGATGAGCCAAAAAGGCTAGACACCCCCTCCCCACTAGATTCCTAGCCCAGACAAATGATATTATCTTAACTGGCTTAGACCTGTACACACCTTCCCACTCTAGTCTATCCTTACCTGAAATCTCTAGAGCCACAGTCTTGGTGTTACAGTTCAACACAGCATGATAAGGAGATAGCCAGGTCATACCCAAGATAATATCAAAATCAGTCATATCCAGAATTACCAAGTCTACCCAAGTATGTAACCTCACAAAAACAACCGAACAGTCACGATATACATGAGTCACAATCACCAACTCTCCAACTGGGGTAGAAACATAGATAGGGGAATCAACGATATCACAAGTCAAACCCATTCCCAAAGCAAAACTCACAGACACATAAGAATACATAGAGCCTGGGTCAAATAATATTGAAGCCATTTTATCACAGACAAGAATAGTACCTATGATCACCGCATCTGAGGCTTTCGCCTCAGTCCTATCTAGAAAAGCATAGCAATGATCCCGATCATCAACTTGAGCAACTTCCCAGGCCAGTTGCACCGGACCCCTGCCTGCGCCGCCATTCCCTCGATCTCTCCAGCCTCTCTGAAAATTACCTCGCCCACCCTATGGACGACCCCTAGCATTACCGCGTTTGCCTGTCGGAACCACTTCTCTAGTCTGCTGTTGACCCTGATTACTTGTTTGCCTATGTGGACACTCCTCTTAAAGTGGACCAACTCACCATAATGGAAGCAACCACGGTCCAGAGTAGGTCTGCTAGATGATGTATAGGATGCTCCCTGGCCTCTATGAGCTGAAGACTGAGCTCCCTGATGACCACCTGTAGTAGCTGGCAGACCTGACTAAATAGGACGGCTCGGATAACCCTGCTGATGCTGGCCCCTAGAGTATGAACCACCATAATTTTCCTCATTCTGGGGATTCTTGGCTAAAGCCTTAGCCTGCCCCGCTTGTCTAACTCCCTCAATCTTCTTCACATAATCCACCACATCATTAAATTCCTTTCATGAAGAAGTCATATGCACCGACTGTACCTGCAGTTCACTATTTAGACCTTTGATAAATAACCGGACCCATTCCTCTTCGAAACCCAACATCTGTGTAGCAAAATGAGACAACACATGGAACTTAGCCTCATACCTGAGACTGACATGCTACCCTGCTCCAAGTTCATAAACTCATCCTTATTCCGGTCCCTCAAAGTACGGGGAACGTACTTTTTTGGAAAAAACATGTGGAACTACTCCCAAGTCAGTGGAGGTAGAATAGAAGACCGACACTCAACATGAGACCTCCACCACTTTTTGGCATCACCCTGCAGCTGAAAAGTGACAAACTCCACCCCACGCTAACGTACAATACCCAATTTGTGCAACCTCTTATGGCAATACAGGATAAACTCATAGGCATTCTCATTGTCTGTACCCTTAAACATCGGAGGTTTCAGCTTAAGGAACTTAGTCAGCATCTCATGCTCATTTCCTGTCATCACTGGGCCTAACATTGGCCTGATGGGATCATTTATGCTCGAAGCTGCATCCATCCTTGGTGTAGTAGTAGTCGATGGCTGAGTATCCAAGGCCCGATTTGCATAAGCTGCGGGTATAGTTCCAGCACCAACCAACCCACTCATAATATCCCACGCCTGCTTAAAAGCTTCCGGTGTCATAGTAGGAAGGCCTGCACCCCCAACCGGTGCCGCCTCCTCTTGAGCCCCTCCATCCTCTACAACCACTTCTTCTACATCCTCAGCCACATGATCCTGACGTGGTGGAGGGGTTACCTTATGTGCAGCAACAACTCGAGCTCCACCCCTAGCGGGTGTGGCTCCAGCTCGTCCCCTGCCCCTTCCCCTACCTCTTCCACGGACTGCCGGGCCCTCTGCTGGGACCGCTGGCCTTGCTCCATTATTCCTTGTAGTGACCATCTGCGGATAGAAGAGCGAACAAGGTTAGATACCAATTTGTATCACCAGATACCAATTGGAATCGAGTTATAGCACGAAGGAAAGAAGGAAGAGATAGTTTTTCCTAAATCCCCATAGCCTTTCTGAGAAAAGTACAAACGTCTCTGCACCGTTCCGCAAGACTCTACTAGACCTGTCTGGTACAATGAGATCAACGAACCTAGGCTCTGATACCATCTTTGTCACGACCCAACCCATCATGAGTGGCACCCACCCAACCCCCGAATGAGCGAACCAATAACAGAAAGTAAACTAGCAATCAAAATAATTCAAAAACTAATCATAATCATTATCTTACGGAAAATCCCTCCTAGAAACTGAAAGTCATTGTACCAAATATCTAGAATACGGGGATACAACCCCAAAAGATAAAATGAAATAGTTTTAAGTCCGAAACAAATGGATTGAAACTCTAAGAATAACCCAAGGTAGCTCGAAACAAGCAGCTCACTCTTGAAAGTCAGAATTGCCGGTGCTAAATGCGAGGTCGCATCTCAGTCGCTCGTAGATTTCCTGTACTCACCAAAGACAAGCAAGTGCAGTATCAGTACACTACCACTGTGTACTAGTAGGATCATCAGCCAGTTTTCAAGTAAACAATATATATCACAGTACAACATATTCAAGTAAATATATAGAAAACATGCAACAAGTATAGAGGCCCTAGACTACAAGTCTCTACCTACCTTGTACCAGCATGAAATCCATCTGTTACAGTTCTATACCACGAACATGATCCATTAACTATACCTTTCTGTCTAGCCCGGACCCACCCTGGAATACCCTCTAGATATATACCAAAAGTAATGCTTCAACTCGGCCTAAACCAAGACCAACACAGCAGTTATACAAAGTTCTCGGCCACTCAAGGACCACCAGCAATAACACCTTTAAATAGACAACCCTGTCCACTCACGGAACCAATATCAAGTGTTACATTCAGTAAAACAACCCGGTCCACACATGGAACCAATATCAGCCAATGCAATACAATAATTAATAAAATAATGCAAGATGCAATAAAGTAAACCCGTACCAGGCGTGGTACCCGTGCCAATCGAATGTTATACTCGTACCAAGCGTGGTACCCGTGCCAACCATTTGTTATACCCATACCAGGCGTGGTACCCGAGCCAACCAAATATCAACAACCACAGTCAATATATGAACACACATAACTTGTAAAACCAACAAGTAAACACCGTTCAATCACAGACTGTAAACAGGAACCTAGACATTCCACACGACTTCCCTAAGCAATGTAATGCATATAATCACTTAGACATGAGTACACGAATATACACATTCACAGAAAGTCATAAGCCATCACCTACCTTGAAATATTCCAAGCTCTATTCGACCCGAGATTTCCCGTGTTCTAGATTACTCTCTCCTTCTTGGTCTAAAAACAACACACAGTACATATAATTAACACACAAGACCTGTGTATTACCCGGATTATACCAAATCCCCAAACCCCAGGCCACCCATGATCATCCCACACTTTTCTCGGGCTTTTCCACCATTAATTCTCCTAGTTCTACCATTTTTTTATGGATAAAATAGGGAATTAAACAACCTATGATCATAATAATGTATTTTAATCAATACCCAGGAACACACATGCTTGGAATCCCCTTCCTTCCCCAAATTCCACCATCCCTAGGTTATTCTAACCTTTCCCCAAATTCCCTCCTAGCAATTCTACCACATAGGAAATGTTATACAAAGATTGAGGAACGAAAACCTTACCTTAGGGATGAAATTTTGACGGAAAAAATGAAGAAAAATGCCTGGAATCGCCTAGCCCTTCTCCCAAAATGAACTTGTGAAAAACTGAATATTTTGGGAGCTGTTTCTACATTAAAATCTTGTTGGCCTGCTATAGCGGTCCCCGCTCCTCTATAGTGATCCCTTTATAGCGGTAGGTTGCTGCTATAGCGGTCTTAAGTAGGTTAACCGCCCTTTGACCGCCGCTATAATGGTAATTTCTACTGCTATAGTGGTGGCCTCTATCGCGGGTGACTGAGCTCGTCATAGACAGAATGTCCAAAAATCTGTCAGTTTTGGCCATTTCACAACACACCTGTTTCCCCTGACGTCCTGAAACAACCCCTTCACGTCAAACTCTATTTCGAGAGTTCTACTTACCCAAATGCGATTCTGAAAAGTTCCCCGGACTCCTTTATGTCTTAGCTACGTGAAAAACTAGCTCAATCCAAGACACCAAAACCCATTTTTACCTGGATTTTCCTAGACTCTACCTCGCTCCAAAATAGGTCGAGGCTATCCTAGCTCAAAATTTCAAACTCCCAAACCCAGAGTTTTCTAACTCTAAAACTTGGCATGATTAGACTACCCATAATGACGGACCCGGTCGTTACATACTAATGCCATTATTATTCTTAATGAATCCTTCTTTGACACAGGAGAGAAGGTTTCATGATAATTAATTCCTTCATTTTGAGTGAAACCCTTGGCTACAAGTCTAGCTTTATATCGTTCAATATTACCAGAAGAGTCTCTTTTGGTTTTATAAACCCATTTAGATCCTATAGTAGACACTCCCTTTGGTAATTCAACGAGATTCTAGACTTTATTTTTGGTCATAGATTCCAACTCTTCTTTCATGGCATCATACAAAAGTATGGAATTTTCTCCACTCATGGCTTGTGAAAAAGAGCATGGATCATCTTTTAGTCCAATATCATAATCAGACTCTTGAAGATATACAACATAGTCACCAGAAATTGATGTTTTACGAACTCTTGAGGATTTTATTACTTCCACTTGTTCAGGTGCTCCTTCAACAATGGGTTCAGGTAAAGCGGGTTGTTCTTAATGTGGCTCATCAAGTGGTGGTGGTTCTTGAACTTGTTGCTCTTTAGGTAATTCATGGAAATTTGTCTAATTTGCATTCATGTTCTCAATGTATAAAGGTACCACAGGTGGTTCCCTTATTTCTTTCAGTTCCACCACTTGAGTTGAACCACTCCCACTTACTTAATGTTCCTCAAGAAACTTAGCATTTCTAGCCTTAACAATTTTAGGAGAATGAGATGGACGATAAAATTTAAATCCTTTAGAGTTAATCGAATAGCCTATAAAGAAACCACTTATTATTCTTTCATCCAACTTTTTTATATATGGATTGTAAACCCTCACCTCAGTTGGACATCCCCAAACGTGTAAATGGATTAAACTAGGTTTCCATCCTTTAAATAATTCAAAAGGCGTCTTTGGGACAGCCTTGGATGGAACCCTATTTAAAATATACACAATAGTTTTTGAGGCTTCACTCCATAAAGACAAAGATAAACTTGATCTGCTAATCATGCTTCTTACCATGTCCATTAATGTTCGGTTCCTTCTTTCAATCACATTTGTTGTGGTTTTCCTGGCATGGTATATTGAGCAATTATACCTTCTTTTTCAAGGGACTCAGCAAATGGACCTTTAACTTGTCCCTTATATGTGTACCTACCATAATATTCTCCACCCCTATCGGATCTTACAATTTTAATCTGAGCTTCAGTTTGTTTCTCTACTTCTGTTTCAAAAACCTTAAAAGCATCAAGTGCTTCTGATTTATTAAATAGAAAATAGAGATACATGTATCTTGAATAGTCATCAATAAAAGAGATAAAATATCTCTCACCATTAAAGCAAGGGGTAGGAAAAGGTCCACAAATATTTGTATGTATAATCTCAAGCAATTGAGAACTTCTTTTGGCACCTTTAGTGGATTTATTGGTCTGCTTACCCTTTATGCAGTCCACACAAGTCCCAAAGTCAGAAAAATCAAGAGATTCTAGAACTCCATCATTAACCAACCTTTTGATTCTTTCAATTGAGATGTGTCCCGATCTCTTGTAACAAAGACTTGATGAGTTCTCATTGATAATACATCGCTTAGTGCCAACTTCTTTATAATGCAGAGTTAAGACATTACATTCAGTCGTGGGGCCTAGCACAAATTTAAATAATTTCCCATACAAATTTCCAAAACCAATAACTTTATTGCTTTTCAAAAGTTTCATTGAAGAATAATGAAAACTGAAATCATAACCAGCCAATGATAGTCTTGAAAGAGAAATTAAATTCCTAGAATAAGATGGAACATAAAAAGTATTTTCTAAATCTAATTGAAAACCATCTTTTAAAATGAGCCTATAAGTCCCTACGCCTTCCACATGTGATGCCGTCCTACTGCCAGAATAAACATTTTGTTCACTTTCCATTGGCTTCCTTAGAGTTAGAAAACCTTGCATGGATTTAGCAATATGAGTTGTGGAACTAGATTCGATCCACCATGTATTATCAGAAATATCAATGAAATTTTATTCATAATATACGAAGGTAAAATTACCTTTCTTCTCAAGCCATTTCTTGTATTTCGGGCAATATTTCTTCCAGTGTCCCTTTTTTTTGCAGAAACGATAAGTATCTTTATCAAGATTGTCTTTCTTCTTCATAGAAACACTTTTGTGCTTCTTTGCATTTCTCTTATCATGAGTCACAAAATTAATGCTTTCAGGTATCTCATGTTTCAACCTCTCCTCTTCTTGAACACACATGGTCAAGAGTTCATTAATTGACCATTTATTTTTATGTGTGTTATAAGATATCTTGAACGGACTATATTCTGAAGGAAGAGAGTTGAGAATAAAATGCACAAGAAATGGTGCAGACATATCAACCTCAAGGGAGTTGAGTTTAGCAGCAATATCTCTCATCTCCATAATGTGCTCACGCACGGTACGACTTCTATCAAACGTCATACTTGAGAGCCTCTTCATAAGAGTGCTGACCAACGCCTTGTCAGAGCTTACAAATTGTTCATGAATTGCCTTCATGTAAGCTTTGACCTTGTCATTGTCAGGGATAGAACCTCTAATGCTTTGTCTTATATGAGGTTTTATGAGCATTAAGCTTAAGCGATTGGATCGCTCCCACCGCTCATAAAAAGCCTTAGCCTTTGGCGTACTTGATTCCATGAGTTTAGGTAGTTCTTCCACACGGAGAGCCAGATCTAGATCCGAGCACCCTAATGTGAGAAGGACTTTCTCCTTCAATTCAGTAAAGTTGTCACCAGACAATATTAGAATTCGAGCATTTTCGTTAAACAAAGCAGTAGGAAAAGCTGTGTTAACTGCAAAACAAGGATACACATACATAAGCTATGAAATACATAACCATCAAAAGTGAATCGCGTAAATATTGATTCTAAGTAAATTTTAAACCTTTCTGTGGGTAGAGGTTGTAACCCATGCACAAAATTTACTTAACTTTATTAGACTAGTAAACCAATGAATCTTGAAAGTAATTCGTACCTGTGGACATAGAATAATTTTCAACTAAGAGGTCTACTATCTTATTCCAATTAATCTAACCAAACTAGTTACCTCCCTGTGGGGTAAGGTTACTAATTTAATAAGATAATCGAACTTTATTAGATGTCATTATTATATCTTAATCACTTAACTTTATGTGATTGAATAATTTTATATTTTCTTTATATCAGATACTCAGGATGTTGTGGCTAACCCAAGCATATGATAAAAAGAACTTAGAATGACATCTCACACTAGTTAACATTAATAATTAACTTAAACTTGATGTTAATTATCAAAATGCAAAAACAAATTGTATAGACAAAGCCTACATCAAAGACAATCTGGTGCACAAAACATCTCGCGTCAACATTATAAAAAGAATCGCACAATAAGAGAATAGGCATAGCCTACATATCTCTCGTTTAGCATGATAAATTTTATAAACAAAAATACATTATAAGATCTTCAAATAGTAACAAAACTATTTGTAACCCAAAAAACACATATGACGAACAAACATGTCCAAAAAAGTTATAGGTACTCAAGAACTTAATTGAACAAGTATTATTGACTTACTAATAGAATATTAATCAAATAACAGTCATTAATTAGCTAAGTCAATAAGGGTTATTATAGGTTCTAATCAAATAAGGACTGAATATCTTCATCAATAACATGTGTCCAGTGGCCAAAAATTATTAAGTGCAATAGGACCCAACTTGAAAACTTCATCCATCTTAAAAAGAATTGGTCATTAATAATTCTTGTTTTCTGGCGCATCAACAAGACAACGAGGATATATCGAAACATTGAACAACACGGCTAAAGCAGGCTCTTGATACCAGATGGTGAATTTCAACACATATCACAAAGTCAAACGCAGCGGAATATTAAACAGGAACGTACCTTCAGCCATGATTATTCAAGTATTGTAGAGAATCTTCTTTGTCAGACAAGCTTAGGAGTCTTCTAGCCTATGCCTATCAAAGTGTATGCCAGATTGATTGAATTTCTAGCCTATGCCTATCAAAGAAGTTTATAAAGTGCAAGAAGAAAAAGAGTAGAAGATTAGAAAATTCTTAAGGAATATCTGAAGGATCAAATGGTATTTATAGTCAACAAACTGTTGCTTCACAAAGAGAAGCAATGGTTCAGAGAGTATGCAACTCTTTGGAAGAGATGCATCGGTTCGAAAAGGTCACAATGGTTTAGAAAAGTAAAACTCTTCAACTAAAAAGTTACAACATTTTACCCTCTATTTTCATTTCATTTCTTTTCATAGAACCCAACACAATCTTGATGCCATTGAAGATCTTTAAACTATCAGACCATAAAATGAATCAATGCTATTGGAGAACTATTAGACGCTAAAATATTTCCGATCATGTTTTACTACTTGTACATGGTAGTTTACGAATTTCACAATGATATGTGTATCTTAAATCTTTTAACGACCGGGTTTATCATTATGGGTAAACCTTTCGTGCCAAATTTTGAGTCAGAAAACTTCCGAGTTTGAGAGTTAAAAATTCTGGGCTAGGCTAGTCTCGGCCAGTTTTGGAGCGATGTATGGTCTAGGTAAATCCGGGTAAGAATTAGGTAAAGTTTTTTTATTTGAGCTAGTTTTCCATTTATCTAAGACATAAAGAAGTTTGGAGGACTTTTCAGAATCGAATTCGGGTAAGTAAAACTCCCGGTATCAAAGTTGACGTGAAAGGGTTATTTTGAAACGTCAGTAAAATGAGTGTGTTGTAAAAATAGACCAATTTGGGGGACTTTACAACTTTTTGTCCCATGTTAACCACCGTAGTGGTTGACACACCGCCATAGCGACCTCTGCCGTAGCAGAGAAAATATCGCTACAACGGAAGTCAACATCGGTCAGCCTCCGCCATAGCGGTCGACTCCGCTATGGCGATACCACTATAGCGGAATGGATCGCTATAGCAGAGCATGATGAGATATAATACATAAACTCCTTCAAAATAGTCAGTTTTCAACAAGGATATTTTGAGAGAAGGGAAAGGCGATTTTTTGCAATTTTCCTCCGTTTTCCATTATTTTCGTCCCAACGGTAAGAATTCTACTCCCCAAACTCCATACTATCTTTCCTACACTTTAGAATTGCTAGGGGTAGACTTAGAGGAAGGGGGATTCTAGAGTGCTAGAGTTCTTGGGTCTTGATTATTGATGATGGGTGATGATCACTTAGCCATAATTCTCTAACAGTATCCATAAAAATGATGAATTTAGGTGAATTAATGGTGGGAAAGCCCGGGAATGGGTGGAATGATCATAGGTTGGCCTGGAGATTGGGATTTTATATAATCCGGGTAATTTTGGGTCAGTAATTGATTATAGTTCTTGCATATTTGTTTCTAGACCAAGAACAAGCAAGGGATCCTGAAAAGGGGAAAGCTCCGATTTAATAGAGCTTGGAATATTTCGAGGAAGGTGATTGTTTGATTTATATTATACATTATTTGTTCACGTACTATTTCATAGTAGTGTATGAGTTGCATGTTTAGGGAATGAATTGTGAATGTCTAGTTGTTCGGTAATCAGTCTTGTGAAATAAACTTCTTTTGTTTGCTTGTTGGTTTTACAAGTATGTTTGTTCATTTGGTTGTGATTGATTTGGACTTGTTATGACATTCATTTGGCTCGAGTACAATGCCTGGTAAAAGAATTATAATGGTTGTCTTGGGTACCACGCCTAGTACGAGTATACTAATAGTTGGTTCAGGTACCACGCTTGGTATGGGAATTCTAATAGTTGGCTCGGGTACCACACCTGGTATAAGTTATTTTGATTGCATTGTCTTATTCTTTGATGGTTCCATGAGTGGACTGGGTTGCATTCTTGAACTCTGATATCTGTATAGGGTCCATGAGATGCCGAGTGATTTTATGTTAAATGTGAGATTGGTCTTAGATTAGACGGTGATTGAATGTCTAACACTTAGGTGATGTTAGGGGGATCCTAGGTGGGTCCGAGTTATGTGGGGAAGGGATATATGTTGCTGTCTTGGGTGTGGTCAATGGTTGTTATTTGGTTCATGTGTTAATAAGCCAAGAGAGGGATTTAATATCTGGCTATTTGTTGACTTACTAAATGTTTCTTGTACCTTACTATGTTATGTTTTACTGTTCACATTATGTTTATTGGAGCTGGTCGATGATCCTACCAGTACACAGTATTTATGTACTGATTCTGCACTTGCTTTTCTTTTTGTGAGTACAGGTAATCTTCCGGTGGCTGACACGCGATCTTACCTATATTCTTAACGCTTTTAGACATCAAGGGTGAGCTGCTTCGATCGAGCTACCTTGGTCTCTTTCATTTCATATATAGCCCACTTGTTTTGGGCTTAGACTCTTGTTTGTGTTGGGGTTGCATCCCTGTATTCTAGACATTTGGTAGTGTTTTGGTATGATGACTTTCAGGTTCTAGGGAGGGATTTTCTGCAGGTTATTTATAATAGTTCAGATTGTTATTGAATTACTAGTTTATTTTCTTGCATACTAGTTTTGAGCTGTTAGAACGGTTAAGTTCAGGGTCGTTGATGGTCCGCTCATGCGGGGGTTGGGTGGGTACCATTCACGATAGTCTGAGTCATGACAAAGATAGTATCAGAGCCCTAGGTTCGTTGATCTTATCGTACCAAAACAGGTCTAGTAGAGTCTTGCGGAATAGTGCGTAGACATCCGTACTCTTCTTCGAGAGGCTATAGGACTTTAGGAACTATCTCTTCTTTCTTCCTTCGTGCTATAACTTGATTCCAATTGGTATATGGTGATACAAATTGGTATCTGACTTCATTCATTCTTCTGACTGCAGATGGTTAACACAAGGAATAATGGAGCAAGAGCAGCGGTCCCAGCAATAGGCCCAGCTATCCGAGGTAGAGGAAGGGGCTAGGGTAGGGGCCGGGGTAGAGCAACACTCGCTAGAGGTAGAGCTCAAGCAGTTGCAGGAGCCCGTGAGGTGACCCCTCTCCCACCCCAGGATCAGTTTGAAGAAGAGGTCGAGGTTGTTGTTGAGGAGGGTGTTGAGCAGGCGAAGAAAACACCGGTTGGAGGTGCAAGCCTTCCCCCTATCACACCCGAAGTATTTCAGCAAGTATGGTCCTTTCTGAGTGGGCTGGTTGGTGCTGGAGCCAACCCATAGGGACTGCAGATCAGGTTCAGGGTACTCAGCCAGTGGCTACTATAGCTCCTAGAATGGATGCGGCGTTGGGCACCGATAACTTCTTCAGACCGATGCAAGGTCCGGTCATGAAATGTAATGAGCACGAGATGCTAACCAATTTCCTTAAACTGAAACCTCCTACGTTTCAGGGTACTGAAAAGGAAGATGCTTATGAGTTCATATTGGACTGTTATGAGAGGTTGCACAAGCTGAGCATTGTGCAACAACATGGGGTTGAGTTTGTCACCTTTCAAATGTAGGGTGATGCTAAGAAGTGGTGGAGGTCTCATGTGGAATGTCAGTCATCTGTGTTTCCCTCACTGACTTGGGAGCAGTTTCACGCTCTCTTCTTGGAAAAGTACGTGCCTCGTACTTTGAGAGATCACAAAAAGGATGAGTTCATGGCTCTGGAATAGGGTAACATGTCGATCTCTGCTTATGAGGTTAACTTTCATGCCTTGTCTCATTTTGCTACACAATTGTTGGGTTCTAAGAAGGAGCAAATTCGATTTTTTGTGAAGGGTTTGAATACGAATTTATAGGTGTTATCGGTGCACATGACTTCAGCAGGGAAGGGCTTCAATAAGGTCACAGCTATGTTAAGAAGTTAGAAGAGGTCAAGCAGGTTGGGCAGGCTAAAGTGTTAGCCAAGAAGCCCCGTAATGATAGAAATTATAGTGGTTCGTACTCCAGGGGCCACAATCAGCAGGTGTACTCTGCCCGTCCTATTCAGTCAGCTTTGTCAGCTGCTACAAGTGGTCGTCTGGGAGATAATCAATAGTTTTCAGCTCCTAGAGGTCAGGGAGCTTCTTACACATCTACCAGCAGGCCTACACTTGATTACAGTTTTTTTCACTATGGTAATCTGGGCCATTTTAAGAGGGAATGCCCTCACAGATAGACTGGTAACCAGGATCAGCAGCAGTCTAAGGCTATGGTACCAGCAGGTAGAGGTGGCTATGCTAGAGGTCATCCACAGGGTGGGCGAGATAAATTTCAGAGAGGTCAAGGAGACAGAGGGAATGGCTGCACGGGAAGGGGTGTGGTGCAGCCCGCCAAAGAGGTTGCCTGGATTAATGATCGGGCTCACTATTATGCTTTTTCAGGGAAGTCTGAGGTTGAGGCATCCGATGCAGTGATCACATGTATAATTCTTATCTGTGATAGGATGGCTTCCGTACTTTTTGACCTAGGTTCTACATATTCATATGTTTCTGTGAATTTTGCTTTGGGTCTGAATTTGATTTGTGATATCCTTGATTCCCCTATCCATGTTTCCACCCCAATTGGAGAGTCCGTGATTGTGTCTCATGTTTATCGTGCTTGTTTTATTGTATTTGTGATGGGGATCACACTTGGGTAAACTTGGTAATTCTGGATATGGTAGGCTTTGATATTATTTTGGGCATGACCTGGTTATCTCCTTATCATGCTTTATTGAATTGTAACACCAAGACTGTGGCTCTAGAGATTCTGGGTAAGGATAGGCTAGCGGGAAGGTGTGTACAGGCCTAAGCCGATTAAGATTATATCTTTCGTTTGGGCTAGGAAGCTAGTGGGCAGAGGGTGTTTAGCCTTTTTAGCTCATCTCTGGGATGATAGTGTGGAGTCCCCATCCACTGAGTCAGTTCTGATTGTTTCAGAGTATCATGAGGTGTTTCCGGTGGATTTGACTGGTATGCCTCCGGACAGAGATATTGACTTCTGCATTGACTTAGAGCCGGACACTCGCCCAATTTCCATTCTTCCATATCGTATGGATCTGGCAGAGTTAAGGGATCTTAAGACTCAGCTCTAGGAACTCTTAGACAAGGGTTTTATTCGTCCCAGTGCTTCACCTTGGGGTGCTTCGATATTATTTATGAAGAAGAAGGATGGTAGTATGCGGATGTGCATAGACTACAAGCAGTTAAACAAGGTTACCATCCAAAATAAGTACCCTTTACCTCGTATTGATGATCTTTTTGACCAGTTACAAAGTGCATCTGTATTTTCAAAAATTGACTTAAGGTCAGGGTACCATCAGTTAAAGATTAGGCCCAAGGATATTCTTAAGACTGCTTTCCGCACTCGATATGGGCATTACGAGTTCTTAGTGATGTCATTTGGGTTGACTAATGCACCAGCATCATTCATGAGTTTGATGAATGGGGTGTTTAAGTCTTGTTTGGACTCGTTCATCATCATTTTATTAATGATATTTTGATCTACTCAAAGATTAGGGAGGAGCATGCTGAACATCTCCGTATTGTGTTAGAATTATTGAGGCACCAATAGCTTTATGCAAAGTTCCTCAAGTGTGAATTTTGGTTGACTTCAGTCGCATTCTTGGGGTATGTAGTGTCAGAAAAAGGCGTGATGGTGGATCCCTAAAAGATTGAGGCAGTCAAGAGTTGGGTCTGGCCTAGCTCTCTGACTGAAGTGAGGAGTTTTGTTGGGCTCACACGCTATTATCGTAAGTTTATCAAGGACTTTGCATCTATTGGTACTCACTTGACAAGGATGACTCAGAAAGAGGTACCGTTTGTATGGTCCGACAAATGTGAGGAGAGCTTCCAAAGGCTCAAGACACTTCTGACCACGGCTCCTATTTTGTATATGCCGGTTAAAGGTATGGACTTGATTGTTTATTGTGATGTTTCTCATTTTGATTTGGGTGTTGTGTTGATACAGGACAGGAATGTGATAGACTATGAATCCAGGCAGTTGAAATTTCATGAGAGGAATGACCCAATCCACGACTTAGAGTTGGCAGCGGTGGTGTTTGCACTAAAGATTTGAAGACACTATCTCTATGGTGTCAAGTGTGAGGTTTTCACCAATCATCGCAGTTTGCAACATGTTTTTACTAAGAAGGACCTAAATTTGAGGTGGAGAAGGTGGATGGAGTTGTTAAAGGACTATGATGTGACCATTCAGTACCATCCAGATAAGGCTAATGTGGTGGCAGAAGCATTGAGCAGGAAGACAGTTAGCATGGGCAGTTTAGCTTATTTGGGGGCGTGCAAATGAAAATTGGCAAGGAGATTCAGGATTTGGAATCTAAGTTCATGCACTTGGGTATTTCAAAACAGGGCGGGGTATTGGCTAATATTGAGGTCAAATCCACATTCCTAGAGGAGATAAAGTCCAAGCAGCTTTAGGATTCGCAGTTGAGCAAGCTTCGAAGCAAGGTAATATCCGGGGAGTCAAGGGATGCCACATTAGACGCTGGAGAGGTGTTGAGTTTCAGAAGAAGGATTTTTGTTCCTCGGGTTGATGACTTCATTCAAAAAGTGTTGGCAGAGGCTCATAGCTCGCGGTATTCGATTCATCCGGGTGTAACCAAGATGTACAAAAATTTGAGGCAACTTTACTGGTGGCCTGGGATGAAAACGGACATAGATAATTTTGTGTCCAAATGTCAAACTTGTCAGCAGTTAAAGTAAGAGCACCAAATACCTGCAGGACTACTTCAAAGGATGCCCATTCCAGAGTGAAAATGGGAAAGGATAGCCATGGATTTTTTGGTGGGTCTTTCCAAGACCTTGGGGAAGCATGACTCTATTTGGGTCATTGTGGACAGGCTGACCAAGTTAGCTCATTTTATTCTGGTCAGGGTGCTACAATTCGCAGCAATTGGTTAATATCTATGTGAAAGATATTGTGAGATTGCACGGGGTACCACTATCCATTATTTCTGACAAGGGTACGCAATTTACACGAAGAATTGGATACTCAACTCACCTTCAGTACATCCTTCCATCCACGGACAGATAGTTAGTCGGAGAGGATGATCCAGGTATTGGAGGATATGCTAAGAGCATGTGTGATTGACTTCGGGGGTCATTGGGACTAATTTCTACCATTGTGTGAGTTCTCATACAATAATAGCTACCACTCCAGTAGTGATATGGCACCGTTTGAGGCACTGTATGAGAGGAGTTGTAGGTTACCTATAGGTGGGTTTGAGAAAGTCAATGTAAATCCTTTGGGCGTGGACTTGGTAAGGGAAGCACAAGAAAAGGTGAGAAATATTCAGACCAAGTTGCTAGTGGCCCAAAGCAGACAGAAGGAATATGCGAATCGCAAGGTAAGGGACATGGATTTTTATATTGGTGAACAAGTACTATTCAAAGTATCACCAATGAAGGGAATTATTTGTTTTGGTAAGAAGGGCAAGCTCAGCCCTCGATTCATCAAACCGTTCGAAGCTCTTGAGATTGTAGGGCCAGTGGCTTACAGGTTAGCACTACCACCCAATTTGTCGGGTGTCCATCCGATATTCTATGTATCCATGCTAAAGCGATACCATGGGGATAAGGACTACATCATCAAGTGGTATGAGGTGTTTTTTGATAAGATTCTTCCCTATGAAGAGAAACCGACTAGAATTCTTGATCGGGATGTCCAAAAATTGAGGACAAATGTAATCAGTATGGTAAAGGTTCAATGGAAGCATCATCCGGTTGAGGAATCCACTTAGGAAATTGAGAAGTACATGCGGGACAAGTACTCTCGCTTATTCAAGGATTCAGGTACTACACTTCCCTTTCTTTATTTTCATAATTTTGGATTGGATCATTCAGGGATGAACGATGGGTAAATTAGTATCTGTTGTAAATACTGGGTTCATCATTATGGGTAAACCTTTTGTGCCAAGTTTTGAGTCCGAAAACTTTCAGGTTTGGGAGTTGAAAATTCTAGGCTAGGCTAGTCTCGGCCATTTTTGGAGTGCGGTATGGTCTAGGGAAATCTGGGTAAGGACTGGGTAAAATGTCTTGATTTGATCTAGTTTTCCATTTAGCTAAGACATAAAGGAGTCCGGGGAATTTTTCAGAATCGAATTCGGGTAAGTAGAACTCTCGGTATTGAGGTTGACGTAAAATGGTTATTTTGGAATGTCAAGAAAATGAGTGTGTTGTAAAATGAACTAATTTGGGGAACTTTACGACTTTCTGGCCCGTGTCAACTACTATAGCAGTTGACACACCGCCATAGCGACCTCCATCGTAGCAGAGAAAATACTGCTACAGTGAAAGTCAACATCGGTCAGCCTCTGTCATATCGGTCGACTCCACTACGGTGGTACCGCTATAGCAGAATGAACCACTATAGCGGAGCATGACAAGATTTAATTCATAAACTCCACCAAAATAGTCAGTTTTCAACAAGGACCTTTCGGGAGAAAGGCAAGGCGATTTTGGGGTTCCTCTGTTTTCCATTGATTTTTATCCCAAAGGTAAGGATTTTACTCCCCAAACTCCATACTATCTTTCCTATGTTTTAGAATTACTAGGGGTAGACTTGGGGGAAGGTTTGGAATGACATTGGAATGGAAGAATCCGGGGAAAAGGGGGATACTAGGGTGCTAGAGTTCTTGGGTCTTGATTATTGATGATGGGTGATGATCACTTAGCCATAACTCTCTAAAGGTATCCATAAAAATGATGAATTTAGGTGAATTAATGGTGTAAAAGCCCGAGAATGGGTAGAATTATGATAGGTTGGCCTGAGGATTGGGATTTTGTATAATCCGGGTACTTTTAGGTCAGTAATTGGTTATAGTTCTTGCATATTTATTTTTAGACCAAGAACAAGCAAGGGATCCTGAAAAGGGGAAAGCTCCAGTTCAATAGAGCTTGAAATATTTTGAGGTAGGTGATAGTTTGCTTTCTAATATGCATTATGTATTCACGTACTATTTCATAGTAGTGTATGAGTTGCATGTTTAGGGAATGAATTGTGAATGTCTTGTTGTCCGATAATCAGTCTTGTGAAATGAACTTCTTTTGTTTACTTGTTGGTTTTACAAGTATGTTTGCTCATTTATTGTGATTGATTTGGACTTGTTATGA
This sequence comes from Jaltomata sinuosa, assembly GCA_003996215.1. Lineage (NCBI taxonomy): Eukaryota > Viridiplantae > Streptophyta > Magnoliopsida > Solanales > Solanaceae > Jaltomata > Jaltomata sinuosa. Next base: position 307,753 of record QJPP01000203.1, read on the forward strand.
TATTCGATTGGCTCGGGTACCATGCTTGGTATGAGAATTACTAATGGTTGGCTCGGGTACCATGCATGGTATGGGTATACTAATGGTTGGCTCAGATACCACACCTGGTATGGGAATTCTAATGGTTGGCTCAGGTACTACGCCTGGTACGGGTTATTTTGATTGCATTATCTTATTCTTAGATGGTTTTATGAGTGGACCGGGTTGCATTCTTGAACTGTGATATTCGCATAGGGTCCATGAGAGGCCGGGTGATTTTATGTTAAATGTGAGATTGGTCTTAGAGTAGACGGGGATTGCATGTCTAACACTTAGGTGATGTTAGGAGGATCCTTGGTGGGTCTGGGTTATTTGGTGAAGGGATATATGTTGCTGTCTTGGGTGTGGTCAATGGTTGTTATTTAGTTCATGTGTTAATAAGCTAAGAGAGGGATTTAATATATGGCTATTTGTTGACTTACTACATGTTTCTTGTACCTTACTATGTTATGGTTTACTGTTCATATTATGTTTATTGGAGTTGGTCGATGATCCTACTAGTACACGGTATTTGTGTACTGATTCTGCACTTGCTTTTCTTTTTGTGAGTACATGTAATCTTCCGGTGGCTGACACGCGACCTTACCTGTATTCTTAACGCTTTTAGACATCAAGGGTGAGCTGCTTCGATCGAGCTACCTTGGTCTCTTTCATTTCATATATAGCCCACTTGTTTTGGGCTTAGACTCTTGTTTGTGTTGGGGTTGCATCCCCGTATTCTAGACATTTAGTAGTATTTTGGTACGATGACTTTCAGGTTCTAGGGAGGGATTTTCCGCGTGTTATTTATAATAGTTGAGATTATTATTGAATTGCTAGTTTATTTTATTGCATACTGGTTTTGAGCTATTAGAATGGTTAAGTTTGGGGTCATTGATGGTCCGCTCACCCGGGGGTTGGGTGGGTGCCACTCACGGTGGTCTGGATCGTGATGCATCTCTCGTATTATATTTAGTCCATGTAGTTTAGGCTCGTTTTAAGGGACTTAATTGGTCCTTAATCGATAATTTCTTAGTGTGGAGTTAGTACAAAACAGGCCAGTACTCTTGCTACTGTTGTAACTAAAGCAATGGTTCCTTAGGTTGATGCTCTTAATTTCTTTCTCGTCCTCTCTTTATTTATTGTGGTAATATTATTAAAGCTATATACCTAGCACATAACCATGTCTTCCATTCTAGATAGATTCATGATGGTGCATTGCATATCATTTCATTCAAGAGAAATCAATTATGGTGATAAATCTCTATGTTTCTCGTGTTCATATATACTAGCTCTGAGACACAAGTGTTACCCAGTCACTTGTGTGAGCTTTTTTTTCTAAGTAAATTTTGTGAGGTTATTTCTCTTGATATTTTTAACTCTCTTTTATATAGTGAATTGATCATCTTCGCTAGTGGATGCAGGTCAATTGATCGAACCACGTTAATTGTTTGTGTCCCTTTTGGTATATTTCTCTTTTATCATCTAATTTATTTATCATCTTTCGAGGACAAGTTATTTGTTTTTTTCATAGAGGTTTTCTCTAAAAATCTCCTGAGAAAGCATTCTCAACAATCTGAGATAGAAAAATTGAAAGAAGCGAACTAATGATAGAAATATTTTAATCTCTAAGGTGTAAGAAAATATAAGGAGCAAGAACAATAAATTGTGTACCTTTATAATGCAGCGTAGATTGTTGAACTCACTGTTGACACCCAATTTTTACCCTCCACATTGGAAAATTAATCTTGAGCTTTTTGAATTTTAAACAATTTTTGAAATAATTGTTTTGTGAAAAAAGATAAAACATTTTCCAAATCAGCTTCATAATAGTTTTGTGTAATAATTTATATCTTTCATATTTAATTATGTGAAATTTATATGAGTTTACTCAAAGGAATTATGTTAAAGATTGATTTCATAAGAAAATCCTTTTAAGAGATTAAACGCTTGATTTTCCTCCAAATTAATTCAAAAATGAGAGATTAATTGAATAATGTAATTGCGCCTTAAACACAATAATCGTTTCAAAATCGTTTGAATTAATTGAGCTCAAGAATTGATTTTAATTGATTCGTCCTTATTCTAGTCTAAACCCTTAAAATCATTTAAATCCTAGCCGAATTATGCCTAAATTCCTCTTAATATGGTTATCTCCTAAACTTAAAGTGGCCACATTCTAAATACACCTTATAGCTCCCTCACCAGATTCTTTGATTTGGGCTCAAAACAATCCCCTGACCCGTGTATCCCACTCTCATTTCCTTCATGACCCGCTCCGGCCCACTCCTTCTTCTCCTTTTGTTTTGCCTGACCCGGCCCAACCCGAGTCCAGCTCACCCTTATACCCAACACACTCCTCTCTCTTCTTTCTCTTTCACAGACATAAATAACCAAATGACCCCCTTGTCTTCTTCTCCCAAAAAATGAAGAAGAACCTGCAAACCCTAACGCCGTCGAGCTGCAACAGCTTCAACAATGGCTCTAACACAATCAATTTTCCCAAACGCCATCTTCTCTCTGTCCAGAATTGAGCTGGCAAGGTCATGAACCTTCTAGAGAGCACAAATGTTGTTCTATCCACATTGTCAGTGGGCAAATGGTATGATTTCGTACCAAATCCTTGCTGTGAAGATTTATCCGTTTAGGATTTCAAATTTCCCTCAAGGAAATTTCTCAGAAAACCCCTTTGTTTCCCCCTCTTTTCACCCCAAATTTCCCCCTATAAATACCCTCTAAGATGGAGGTATAGGGGCCTGACTTTTCAATTCTGAAGTTTCTTTGGAAAACCACTCTCTAGCTTCAAAGAATTGCTAAGTTTCAGAGTCTAGAAAGTACCCTAAAATATCTCTGTTTTTCAGGCGGTGGTGAAGTTTCCGACGAAGTCTCGTTGTCTCAGTCGCTGCTCTAAAGAAGGTAAAACCCCTCGTTCAGTCTTTCTCTTTTCTTTTACTGTTTGTTTTATTGTTCCTTAGAAATGTTCATATGGTTTTAGGCTGGTCTTGTTTTGATAATATTTGTGCGACATTAGGATGAATTATAGGATCATTTTCTGTGAGTCGAGGTTGCTATTAATTTCCTTTAAGTCGTTGAAATCTTCACCTGAAGTTGTTCACTGTTTCATGGTTGTTATGTGTTGCCTTGAGTTTGTTTAAACATTTTCCTCAAAACTAGCTTATTAAGTGTAACCAAGGCTTAGGAATCTGCTTATATGAAGTCGGTGTTAATCGTTCTTGGGTCTTTGTTTGATAGCTGCTTGATGTGTATTGCTGGAATGCTAATATGATGTTGGCTTTCTGTTTAGTTAAATTCACTTACTTATTCTTTCATAGAGTGAAATATCCGTTTTCGTTTAGATTCAAATTTTGTCTTTGCTGGTGTATCTTTCGTAATGTGTAAACTTTGCGTGAGTAACCATTCCTAGTTGTTTTAACAACCAAGTTACGAGGTATCTTAGTTCTTCAAGTATCAAGATAGGTAACTGATATTAGCTAAATATTGTTGAATTAGTGGTTTAGTATATAATGATTTAAGGTTCTCATCTTTTTTGTATTGTCTCTTTACTACTGTAATGTTTTATATGAACACTGATTGTAGCATGTTTGGTAGACGCTAAGAATCCCTAAGTCCTTAATGGACACTGTTATGCTTTAGTTGTTTGAGATGAGTATGATTCCCCATTTGATTAGTTCTTATTTGGGTTGGACGTTCATTGAACTTCTTTGATTTGTAATGTCGCAAGAAGGGTAATGGACTATGATTTGATATTAGAGTCTCTTGTTCTTATATTCTTTTTAGAAAGTAAAAGCGCGTCTTCACTGTGATATGCTTTCATCCTTGAATATTCTTAACTCAAAACTCTCAAGGAGTGTCTGGTTCTTCTCTGCTATACGTGAAAATCTAGTCCTTGCAAACTTTGATTTATCCTTTAGTTATATTGCTATCAAGGATTTGTTCAAGTGTGTTTGACTGACTGAAGAAATGTTTGCTTCTAAAACGCATAACTTGATTTTAGAACTTCATAAAAACTGATTTTGCCACTATCCCAATCCCCTTTCCTTAAGTTTTCTGATCTATTTGATCCGGTGTTCAAGAAAGGTTTTAGTTCCTTTATCTGTACCAAGGTTGGGTTAGATTCCATAGTTTGTTCTTGATTAATCGATCAGCTGGCCTTCTCCCTTCTTCCAGTAGTTCATTTTCTTTCAATTTAAATCAAAACTTGATTGGTTTAGCCATTTTTCCAAAGTTAAAGTCATCCCCTGCCTGTTTTAAATTTCCGATGATGTGTTCTTTAAGGTTATCTGTTAACACCTCTATGATAATAAACTTCTCTGTCCCTTTCTATTTGTTGACTACAAATTTCGCAAACACTTGGTTCAAAAGAGAGGTATATTTTCAAACAAGAAGAAGGTTGTTGTCAGTTTTGGCATGATGAATAACGGTTTCCTTAAAATGATAATCCTCCCCTCCTTTTCTACTGTTTTCTTCTAAAGAGTATATGAGTCAAGTAATTTCAAATTGCGTTATTTGTTAGGATTGTTTCTAAGATAACCTAACTGCATCATTTCAGACAAAGCTCGACAAGTCAACCTTCCTGATAAAATTCACTTATCCAAAATCAATGGGCAAATTCCTATCCATTGAACCTTCGAGTCAAATTACCCGTGGATCATTTGCCTTGACGAAAAGCAACTTTATGTGTTTAATGTGGTTCTTAGGTGTTTATTTCCTGTCAGATATCTTGTACTGATTATCACTAATAGGATCTAACATATAGGCCTTTGAGTTATTTTGCTTCAACAGGTAAAGAAACTGATTTGTGTTGAGAAAAGATGGCAGAATCCTCTTACCTCACAAAATCAAGAGAAAACAAAGTTTTCTCCCCTGATCGTAACTTAGGGAAAAGAGTAATGACTGGGGATATTGAGAATATCGCTCTAACTAAGATGACTACTCTCATATCTAAGCAAAGTGAGTTGATTACACTACTGGCACAACAAGTTGATAAGATGATAAATGAGATGAGAGAGACAAGAAGTCTGATTAATTTAATCGTCCATGCAAAATTGCCTACCCCAAGTGAGGGAAGGTCTCTACTCCATGTCCCTCCCTTGAATACGGAGGCACCTGAACACTCTTCCAACAATACACTTGCATCTTCTTATAAGTGGAGAACGGAAAAGTCTCTCAAATACGGCTCAACAAAGCCTTCGCCACCAAATGTCTACCCTTTAATCTCACAAAACCCCTATCCCATCTTTTATGCCTGAGCTAAATATCAAACTCCATCCCCAAAGTACCAAGCTCCACCTCCAAATTATCAACTGCCTCCATAAACATACCAAAACTTTCAAGCACCAATTTCTTTCTCTTCAAATCCACAAACATACCACAAAGTAGCTACCCCGACATACCAAGATAAAATATCTCATCCAAATCATAAGAAGAGACCTCCCCGAGTCTTCACTCCATTAGATGAAGATCGAACTCAACTCTTTGAGAGACTAAAAGCAGCTGGGCTAATTCAGCCTATCAAACCAAAGCCTGCTAATCCAACATCTAAATTCTTCAAACCTAATCGACATTGTGCATATCATTTAGTAAGTGTGGGATATACCATTGAAGATTGCCTCAATCTAAATCACGAAATTCAAAACCTAATCAATCAAAGAGTCATCATTCTCCAAACAACCTCCTCTGGTATCAATCCTTCCCCAAAGCATGAAGGGGTGACCATCGGTATAAATGAAACTGATGATGAATGGTATGCAAGAACTATTCTTAGTAAAGAGGATGATCGAGAATTACTAAGACCTTTGACTCATCTATCCTAGTTTTCCCTACAAGTGACGATTTAGGGGATAGAATAGGAGATCTGTTCAAGGAATGCGATGCCATAATAGAAGAAACCCTTGAAGCAACCATGATTAGTGATGTCGGGCCTGGTGAAAAGTTGCAGAATTAGGCCGCAACTCCCCTCATGACTCTCCACTCGGCTGGCTAGACAAAGACTTTTTTTTGTGAAAAATCGGTGATGGTTCGGATTAGGCTCCGCGACCCACCCTTTATGTTTTAATATTCCTCGCCTTATTTTACTGCTTTCAAAAAGGCATGAACCTACATTCATACAGGTTATAGCCATAGTTTGCAAATATTTTCGGATTTCAACGAAAGCCTCCTTATTTTGAAAATATTTACCATTCAAAATTATTTATGTTTACTTGTCATTATCTAACTTGCTTTGTTTATAATTTCAGTAATAATAAGTTAAAACATGTCACTATCATATCATGTTAAGAGCTTAATGAATAAGCCAAGCTAGACAGTGATGATTTTGAAGGGTATGCTGAAGAAATCATGGTCCTGGAATAAACAATCGAGAAGTCCAAGAACTTTGAAGACCAGGAAAAGCCCCGCCTAAAAGAGTTTGAGGTGGTCAATCTGGGAGGCAACGGTCAAGTTAAAGAAATCAACGTCGGTGTTCATTTGTCAAAAGCACAAAAAAAAGAGCTCATCAGTCTGCTCAAGCCATACATCGACATCTTTGACTAGTCCTATAATAATAGGACGAGAATGAGAACAAACATCATCTCTCAAAAGTTATTGGTCAATCCAGAATTCAATCCAGAGAATGGAGAGTTAACCCTTCCCTTCCACGAGACAAAGGAAAGTTTGCACCAAATTGGCAAGGACTGTACATCATCCAAAAAGTGCTATCTGGAGGAGCATTGATTTTGTTCAAGATGAATGATCAAAGTATGGCCCAAGCCTATAGAAATTCTGATGCTGCGAAGAGATACTACGCCTGAAGATGGTTTTTCTTTCATTTTCTTTCCCTGTAATCGCACTTTCTAATTGTAATCATTTTTATGCTTTGTAATAGCTTAAAAATTCCCTACCCTCTTTGTACGAACTACGTTTGACCTGAATTCTTAAGAATAAGATATGTAGGAGGCCTATGTTGGCTTCGGTCAACCCCTTAGAAAAATCTATCTTTCCCCTTCCTACGAACTACGTCTGACCTGAATTCTCAAGAATGAGATACGTAGGCGGCCTTTGTCGGCCTCGATCATCCATTTAATTATCTCCAACATTCTCCCACTATAAGTGTGGGAATAACGTTTGACCTGATTCCAGCCTCAACGGGATACGTAGGCAACACAAAGGCTCGGTCATATCACCCAGGAAATGGAAACTGGGCAGAATTTTTGAGAAAGGAATCTCAAAAATTCAGAAAGTGAAGATCATTCTCCAACAAGTCAGAATACATAATGTACCAAAGAGCAACCGAAATGAATATCGAGAAAGAATCTCGTAATGCCCACAGAGTCTCAAGTCCCTTCCCAATGGAGTGAGATTTATCAAGAAACCTTTAACTGGGGCAGAAATTTTGAGGAAGACCTCAAAATTTCCACCATGCTTCATTCAAGAGCTCGGAATGAAACTTTGAAAAGTTCCCCAACACTTAGGGATCAGAATCTACTTCAAAATCCCCAGTTATAACAAAGTCCGAGGGGATTAATCCCTAACTATGACAAATTTCTCGAAAGATATTTCAAACTACTATGCTAGGACGACAAAAGATTTCTAGAGTCTGCCAGCAACATGTTAAGATGTCAAGGTCTCGAGTAAAGGATATTCATTGAGCTAACACATGACATGACGGGCAGAGACCTTTCCAAACTATTCTTTTTTCAAAATCGTTGTTTTTCAAAGAACTTGCTTGAAAATCTTTACAAAAGATTAATTTTACTACTTTATAAATTGCTATGTCTTATGTCTACCGTGACCCGAGGAGTCAAGGACGACGAGTACCCGAGAGTGGAAAGCACCCAGAAAAGACAAAGCAAGGAGCAGAAGATCGTAGGAGGACAACACAGATCAGTTTTACCAAAAACTAACATTTTTTCTATGGATGCAGGTTGTCCTAAAAAAAGTATGTTTGAAATCAGGGAAAGTCCCTCGTTATCCAACGCGTTCAATGAAATGCAACAAGACTAGATGATCCAAACTCGGCGATAAAAGCCGAAATGGTGGGAGGGAGCCAAAGAGGCAAAAGTCCCTAGGGTGGGAAAATCTTCTTATAGTTCACAGAAACTACTAAGATAAAGAGAGACTGATAGCGTCCTCGAGTCCCTAAGCAGATCAGGACATTTTGGTCAACTCCAAAATAAGGATACCAAATGAGAAATCGGCGACATTTTCTGCCGACCCCAGCAAGTCAGGAATCACCACAAACATACGACGTTCGAAAATGGTACTTATGGTTGTTCCCAGAAATGGGAACGACCATTTTATTCACATTTGAAACAAAAGTTGTTTTGATTAGCTTCATAGACGTTGTCTTTAAAGTTTTTCAAGTTTGACTGTGGTCGCTAGTAAAAGCGACGCTGTGTCTACTAATTATTTGCCTTGAGCACAAGTACACACAAAAGAGTCAACAAGGCAACACAAAAATTGAAGGTGATGTTTTCTGCAACTGCTACGCATGTCATTGCACGATCATCCACACCATGTCATAGTCGCATATCAAGAGGACCATGCCAAGAGGGCCATATCATATTTGCATGTCAAGAGGACCATGCCAAGAGGGCCATGTCATATTTACATTTCAAGAAGACCATGTCAAGAGGGCCATGTCATATTCGCATGTCAAGAGGACCATGTCAAAAGGGTCATATCATATTTGCATGTCAAGAGGACCATGCCAAGAGGGCCATGTCATATTTGCATTTCAAGAGGACCATGTCAAGAGGACCATCATCATCATTGATACCGCAGATACATTCGCTACGAGTATTATATCCCTCTACTGGCCAGTTTCAAAGATGATGACATTCAGAGGTGTTCTTAAGTCGCACTGGCTGTGCGGGATTGACCCAAAAGCATACCTATATCCAAGATCATGTAAGACGGAGGAGTCTAACATTGAGGTTATTTTCATTTGCATATTTATACCACATATATTTATGTATCCTTATCATTATGACAAGTCTGGCATTCAGCATATTTATGTTTGAGACTGCGTAAGACGAAGGAGTCTGACGTTGAATATGTATTTGCTCTCTTCTTATTATGCCAAGTCTAGCATACAGCATATTTGCATCCAACATCGCGTGAGATGGAGAAGTCTGACGTTAAGGATGTATTTGCTTCTTATTATGCCAAGTCTAACATTCAGCATATTTATATCTGATATTGCATGGAACGGAGGAGTCTGATGTCGAGGATGTATTTGCTTCCATATTATCATGCTAGGTCTGGCATTCAGCATATTTATATCTGATATCGTGTGAGATGAAGGAGTCTGACGTCGAGGATATTTATACACCCTTATTAGAGACAATGAAGTCTCGCTCTGAAGTATGCTTATACATACAAGAGCATCGATCACCAGAAGATGTGGCTATATTTGATCGTGTGGCAAATGCCTTGTCACCTCGATAATCAAATACCGCTTGCCGTCAAGATTGAAAGCATATAGTTTGAGGGATGTCTGTAAGACGCCATCCAAATTGGACAATGAACAAGATTTCCCTAAAATTGGAAGGCCAAAGGTCATCTGTAAGTCACAGCGATATCTAAAACTGGATAGTGTGCAAGATTGCCCAAAACTTGACAGACTAAGAGTTATCTGTAAGACACAGTGATATCTGAAATCGTATAGTGTGCAAGATCATTTGAAGATTGACAGGTCAAGGGTAATGCGTAAGTCGCAATAATATTCAAAATTAGATAAAAGTGCAAGACTACCAAAAATTGATAGTCCAAGGGTTATCTATAAGCCACGACATATCCACGCTGATATTGTGCAGGACTACCCAAAGGCTAGCAATTCAAGGGAAATCTGTAAGTTGCATTACATCCAAGATCGGATAAAAGTATAGGATTACCCAAAAAACTGGCAATTCAAAGGACATCTGTAAGCTACCTCTATCTAAAGTCGGATGATGTGCAAGATTACTTGAAAGCTGGCAAATTAAAGGCATCTGTAAGCCACCTCTATCCAAAGTCAGATGATGTGCTAGATTACCCAAAGCCTGAAAATTCAGGAAATATCTGTTAATTGCGTCAATACAGATGATGCGCGAGATTTACCCTAAAGTCATATGCAAAGACTACTGTCAATGGCCACGAAGGCTATCACGTTCAAGAGAACGCAACAAATGGTTGCAAGGACTATCACGTCAAATGACTACGAAGGTCGTCATACGCAAAAACCACCACGAAGGCAAGCCTATCTGATATCTACGAAGACTAGCATGCTTAGTGGTCATGAAAATTGCTATTTCCTAAAGACAAAGACAGGGAAAAGACGGCATCTACTTCAAAAGCGACAAATGGGAAAATGAGGTACAAAGCTATCTTTCTCTATTGAATTACTTTACTACTAACCATTTGTTTCAAAGTATTGCCGAGAATATCCAAGAGGATGAAAATCTCGAATCAGAACGACAGGTACAAAATGTGTCAAAAAGACATCACCACACGGGATTCAAACATAACCCAAGGATGAGGTATGATGAAGAAAACTACCTCTTCAAATGGAATTATGTTACTACTAACAAATTTTGTTTTGAGATGTTAACGAGAGCATCCATGAAGGATGAAATTCTCAAACCAAAACCACAGGTGCGGACTACACATAAAAGGACGCATCACAACGTGGAACTTTTTCTTAGCAGCAAACTGGGACATAGTCCGAAGAGGAATATCAGACTCTTTGGACGCGAGCCAAGGAATGACTTTTCACCACCATCAAACCACACCCCTGTCCGAAGGCATGTGGGTATTTTTTATATTTCTAGTTTCAGTTTCGCATCCAGGGTATTTTCAGAACTCACGCTGGAAGAAATATTCCTTCTTTTCAAAATCCGAGTGACGACACACCTCAAGCTTTGGAAATTATGTCCATGTATCTCTTATCTATGTATGTGAGGGCCCCATATTTGTAATTGAGATGGTTACAAGCCTTTTTTCCATAACTTGATTAATTGTCACTCATCTCGAGCTAAAGGTCGTCTTAACATAAAAATTACCTTTTCTACCAATTGAGTCGAACTACATGCAGCCTGATTCCTAAAGTCTTGGGATATGTAGGCGGGCTCTATGTTGAAAACTCGGCTGTATTCCTAAATCTCTCTAATCCTCTTACTCCCCAGCTTTTCGGTCTCTCCGTACTCTGAAATCGGGATAGTTTGGAATTCTTTCAGAATCGTGCATAAAATCAATTATCTTAAACTATAAGTGGCCTGAATTCTCATATAGCCTGAGATATGTAGGAAACTCGATACCGGAGTCTGGCTATGATTCCTTGAAATTTGTGCTAGAACCAACTGCTTTCTGTAGATGAATCTATGGTCGGATAAAATTGGGCACGTCAATTCCATTTGCCCAGGGTTCATTACACTCACCCTACCCAAAGGGAAGAGTAGTTGTTGATACTCAATTTTTACCCTCCACATTGCAAAATTAATCTTGAGCCTGTTGAATTTTAAATAATTTTTGAAATAATTGTTTTGTGAAAAAGGATAAAACATTTTCCAAATCGGCTTCATAATAGTTTTGAATAATAATTTATATATTGGATATTTAATTATGTGAAATTTATATGAGTTTACTCAAAGGAATTATGTTAAAGATTGATTTCATAAGAAAATCCTTTTAAGAGATTAAACGCTTGATTTTCCTCCAAATTAATTCAAAAATGAGTGATTAATTGAATAATGTAATTGCGCTTTAAACATAATAATCATTTCAAAATCTTTTGAATTAATTGAGCTCAAGAATTGATTTTAATTGATTCGTCCTTATTCTAGTCTAAACCCTTAAAATCATTTAAATCCTAGCTGAATTTTGCCTAAATTCCTCTTAATTGGGTTATCTCCTAAACTTCAAGTGAAAATGTGGCCACATGCTAAATACACCTTATAACTCCCTCACCAGACCCTTTGATTTGGGCTCAAAACAATCCCCTGACCCGTCCAGCCCACTCTCATTTCCTTCATGACCCGCTCCGGCCCACTCCTTCTTCTCCTTTTGTTTTGCCTGACCCGGCCCACCCCGAGTCCAGCTCACCCTTATACCCAACACACTCCTCTCTCTTTTTTCTCTTTCACAGACACAAATAACCAAAAGACCCCTTTGTCTTCTTCTCCCAAAAAATGATAAAGAACCTGCAAACCCTAACGCCGTCGAGCTGTAACATCTTCAACAATGGCTCTAACCCCATCAATTTTCCCAAACGCCATCTTCTCTCCATCCAGAATTGAACTGGCAAGGTCGCGAACCTTCTAAAGAGCACAGGTGTCGTTCTATCCGTATTTTCATTGGGCAAATGGTATGATTTTGTATCAAATCCTTGTTGTAAAGATTTATCCGTTTAGGATTTCAAATTTCCCTCAAGGAAATTTCCCAAAAAAACCCTTCGTTTTCCCCCTCTTTTCACCCCAAATTTCCCCCTAGAAATGCCCTCTAAGATGGAGGGATAGGGACTGGCTTTTCAATTCTGAAGTTTCTTTGGAGAACCACTCTCTAGCTTCAAAGAATTGCTAAGTTTCAGAGTCTAGAAAATACCCTAAAATATCTCTATTTTTCTGGCGGTGGTGAAATTTCCGACGAAGTCTCGTTGTCTCAGTCGCTGCTCTAAAGAAGATAAAACCCCTCGTTCAGTGTTTCTCTCTTCGTTTTCTATTTGTTTTATTGTTCCTTAGAAATGTTCATATGGTTTTAGGCTAGTCCTGTTTTGATAATATTTGTGCGACATTAGGATGAATGATACGATCGTTTTCTATGAGTCGAGGCTGCTGTTAATTTCCTTTAAGTCGTTGAAATCTTCACCTGAAGTTGTTCACTGTTTCATGGTTGTTATGTGTTGCCTTGAGTTTGTTTAAAGGTTTTCCTCAAAACTAACTTATTAAGTGTAACCAAGGCTTAGGAATCTGCTTATATGAAGTCGATGTTAATCGTTCTTGGGTATTTGTTTGATAGCTGCTTGATGTGAATTGATGGAATGCTAATATGATGTTGGCTTTCTGTTAAGTTAAATTAACTGACTTATCTTTTCATAGAGTGAATTATCCGTTTTCATTTAGATTCAAATTTCGTATTTGTTGGTGTATCTTTCGTAATGTGTAAACTTTGTGTGAGTAACCATTTCTAGCTATTTTAACAACCAAGTTACGAGGTATCTTAGTTCTTCAAGTATCAAGATAGGTAACTGATATTATCTAAATATTGTTGAATTAGTGGTTTAGTATATAATGATTTTAAGGTTCTCATCTTTTTTTTACTGTCTCTTTACTGCCGTAATATTTTATATAAACACTGATTGTAGCAAGTTTGGTAGACGCTAAAAATCCCTAAGTCCTTAATGGACACTGTTATGCTTTAGTTGTTTGAGATGAGTATGATTCCCCATTTGATTAGTTCTTATTTGGGTTGGACGTTCATTGAACTTCTTTGATTCGTAATGTCGCAAGGAGGGTAATGGACTATGATTTGAGATTAGAGTCTCTTGTTCTTATATTCTTTTTAGAAAGTAAAAGCGCGTCTTCACTGTGATATGCTTTCATCCTTGAAAATTCTTAACTCAAAACTCTCAAGGAGTGTCTGGTTCTTCTCTGCTATACGTGAAAATCTAGTCCTTGCAAACTTTGATTTATCCTTTAGTTATATTGCTATCAAGGATTTGTTCCAATGTGTTTGACTGACTGAAGAAATGTTTGCTTCTTAAACGCATAGCTTGATTTTAGAACTTCATAAAAACTGATTTTGCCACTATCCCAATCCCCTTTCCTTAAGTTTTCTGCTCTATTTGATCCGGTGTTCAAGAAAGGTTTTAGTTCCTTTATCTGTACCAAGGTGGGCTTAGATTCCACAGATTTTTCTTGATTAATCGATCAGCTTGCCTTCTCCCTTCTTCTAGTAGTTCGTTTGCTTTCAATTTAAATCAAAACTTGATTGGTTTAGCCATTTTTCCAAAGTTAAAGTCATCCCCTGCCTGTTTTAAATTTCTGATGATGTGTTCTTTAAGGTTATCTGTTAACACCTCCATGATAGTTATCTGTTAACACCTCCATGATAATGAACGTCTCTGGCTTTTTCTATTTGTTGACTACAAATTTCGCAAACATTTGGTTCAAAATAGAGGTATAATTTAAAAGAAGAAGAAGGTTGTTGTCAGTTTTGGCATGATGAATAAAATTTTCCTTAAAATGATAATCCTCCCCTCCTTTTCTACTATTTTCTTCTAAAGAGTATATGAGTCAAGTAATTTCAAATTGCGTTATTTGTTAGGATTATTTCTACGATAAACCAAATGCAATGAGTGAAACAAATGTTTGTTTTAGTTCATTAGGCCTTTGGCTTGCCTTATGTGTCTCTAATCCTTTTCTCTTTCACTTGTGCATGTGAATCTTGCTTGAGTCTAATCGATACTCTGACCTCATCCCGCATAAGTTCGAAGCTCAATAAATTATATCGAGTCAACCCCGTTGCAAGTTCCAAAGACTGACCTACAGGTTGCTCGATGAAATGGGTCTAAACCCATTAAAGATGAAGTTACTTCAAAAGGCTTAAAGCCAAAATGTTTGGCAATAATGGGAAAGAAGCAGAGGTTCAGAGAAGAAGAAAATGAGCAAATGGGCTAAAAGCCCATAATTTGAGCGCAGCAGCAGCCCTGAAGGACTAAAAATCTTGAAAACTTGGACCGAATCTAAGCGTAGCAGCAAATGGGCTCAAAAGCCCAAACTAGATTTTAAGACAGGAGTTGGACAAAAGTCCAATTTGATTGAGCTCAAAGCTCGATTAGTCTTTCTTCCTTCATCTCATTTTACGTTGTATAGTTTAGGATTACTTGTATTAATTTGGACTGACTTTTAACTTAGTTGGATTATCCCCAAAAGAGTAAATATTTTTTATTTATCTCTAATCATTTACTGTTTTCTTTACTTAAAAATAGTTAGATGTTATGTTTTAACTTGCTAAAAAAACAAGCATGTTTTCCTCTTTGTGTTTAAAAATAAACTCTTTCATATGTTTTCATTTCTAAAAAATCAGCTCTCTTTATCAAGTTATTCATTATTCTCTTTTTCAAATTAAATCAAATCAAGTGTTGTCTCAAGTTAAAATAAGTTATTTTAATACCAAGATCTTTTCAAAGTTAGTCGAAAAAGTTGCTTTCAAACAAGTCCGGATAACCGCAAGTTACCGGATATCCCGAGTGTCTTTAAAACCTTCTCGGGATATTAATATGAACTGCTTACCCTTAATCTCTCTTAAAAAATTTTAAAGTTATATCTATTTTGACTTTAAAGATTTTCTTAAGTTTTTCTTGGTTTTTCTTTTTTATATAAAACTAAGTAGCGACTCTTGCTTTTATTTGAAAATGTTTTGAAACTTTCCACTAGATTTTCTAAATGATTTTCAAACCCAAGTCATTTTTCTCCTAAAACAGAAATGGTGACTCTGCTGGGGATAATTCAACTAGGTTCTAACCTCATTGTTTGCAACTAACTTATTTGACTAACTATTCGGATTGTAATAATTAGTAACTTTATTTCTTTCCTTATTTGTTTACTTTTCCGCAAAATATAAATTATTCATGGCATCTTCCGCCTCCCTTGGCAAAATATTAGAATGCATTAGGGGTAAAAAGGTGATTACACATGTATTTGCGGTCGTTCTTGAAAAAACACAAAAATTTCAAAACAAACGAGTGAAGTAGTTGACCCGTGGTCGGTTAAAGGTCACTTATTGTTTTAGCCTGGGTTGTCTGCTCGGGTTCCCGATCAATTTCAAAACCTATTCTAGAAACTCAGGATAGAGCAAAAACAAATCCCGAATTAGGCATTGACCTAAGATGTCTTAATATCCAAGTGATATTAAGTCCATGTGTAAGATTGCCTTGTTTTCGAAAGGGCCTACGGCCCGAAAGAACAATCATCCCCTACATGCTCAATTGAAGGATGTGATGTTGAGTTGTACGAACTATTGTCCATTGTGATTGGGATACATTTAGATAGTCTTTTATTTTTTGAAGATTGTCATCCGAAAGGCGTTTGAAATTTGCAAGAAGTTTGAGAACGAAGGACCAACCACGATGACCTAGTTTAGGATTGTACCCCTGCGTGGGACTGATTTTGATTTACATTCCTTTTCCCGTAATTTTCTACCCCCATTTTATTTATGTATAAATATATTTTTGAGCAATGGAACATTTACAAGCGACATACACATCCTTCAATTCGTTAGGCCTACCTTTAGCATAAAAAGGTCACATACCCGTATAGGACGTGCTATGAACTGTTATGTGATATAACTGTCTTGCGTGCTTACGTGTGTTGCTTAAATAGAAGGTGAATTGATCTACTCCTACTTGAATATTTTAGAACCCATAGGCAGGATAAAAGCCCACCGTGCAAAGTTTGATCAAAATCGCTCTTGGAGTTTTTCGAATTTCCCCCCAAAAAAAAAGTCCAGAGACTTCTTAAAGTCCCCTTTAAAGACTTGTTTCTACCACTTCAGAAAATGAACTTGTCGTAACCTAACTGCATCAGTTCAGGGCCCATCATTTCAGGGCCCATCCCCCGTTAGATTTTTTCTTTCTTATCCGCTTAGAAAAGATGTGAAGGAGAAGTAATATAACAATGTGTGGTAACTTCTCTGTAGGAAGTTACTTTTAAACTGATCTCTTTCCATCAGGTCCAGTCAGCTCACATGGTTCAACCCACGATCCATATTTAACATCTCTCACTTTGCTTATGATGGCCTGGTATAAACCAGTATCATATCAATAACAAACATAATTCATACAGACAAATAGTTCGTGCGACCTGCGAGCATCAAGAGCTATACCTCTCAAGGTTTTAAAATAGCCTATATATGAATCCAATCACATATAGAAAGAATTCACTATTAACATAAGGTACTATTATTCACAATACCTCAGACATTATTCACTATTTCAGTAGTTACTTATCTGATCCCTTATTCTCTAAAGAGGTGAACTCGAGTTCATGTTTAACTTTATATCCACAATTACACTTGACACATATATGGTAAGTGTAATGGCTGTCCTGTGTATATAAATTAAATTATTAATTTTAATTGTCTTTCCTTTCTACTCGAATCTATCTGTTCCAAATCAAATACTTTCCTAGACATGCATTGTATTGCTGAATTAATCATGGCTATTAGTGACGTGCTAAAGTAGCAACACTGATTGAAACTTCTAAAAACTGTCAAAGGTCAAAAGGTATTTAAATAAAAAGTTAATGCAACTTTTAAGGTCTCACACAAAGAAGAAGCAGGGATACATTCTTCCATTAACCCATTGGTCGCTTAGCACACGTGGTATGATACACGTGCTACGGTATTCTTACCTTATATTGATGTGTGTGTCTCATTCTTTTACTTATTCAATACTGTATAGATCTTGGTCTAGACATCTCTAGAAGTCTAACCCGAGTTTCTCTCTTCAATGATCCTCAAACTCATCTTCTAAGAGAGACTCACATTTGTCTTACATAATAAGTCCTAACATGATGGTGGAATTCATCTCTTCACGTTTTTTTACGTAAGAGGTGATTGCTCGTGTGAGAGAGCCAATCCCACAACTTGTTCGACCTACTTTATCAATAAAATATATCATCACATGCATACGAGAATGAACATAAATTCAAGAATCAAATATTGATAATAATATTATAATAACCAGGTTATTTTACAATACAAAAATATTATTATATACTATGCAAATCAAGAGCCCTAACATGTTTCTCAAATAGGTTTTTACATATTGCCTTTGCAAAAGGATCAGCTATTATTTCCCATGTAGAAATATATTGTAAATTTATTTCTCTACTTGCTACTATGTCTATTACAAAGTTATACTTAATGTAAATGTATTGGTCTTGCTGTGATACTTAGGATCCTTTGTGTATGAGATAGCCGCTTGACTATCACAATATAAAGTCATGGGACCCTTAGAATTCTTTTCAATATTCAAATATTCAAAGAATCTCTTCAATCAAACAACTTCCTGTACTGCAGATGCACATGCCACAAATTCAGATTCCATGGTTGAAAGGGTTATGCAAGTTTGTTTCTTACTTTTTTATGAAATAGCACCACTATTAAATAAGTGTGATGACCCTTCTGGTCATCTTCGTATTTTCGCATTTATTACACTGTTAGAGCCTTCTTGTAGCGGCCCCAAGTCATTTATGGCTTGCTGGGACCAGTAGTTTAGTGCCCTGGTCATTCGTTTGATCGTTTTAGCCGTTCGCCTATTTTAGAGCTTTAAACTTAGAATATCATTGACTTTAGTTAACATTATTAGCGAACGTACTCGGAATCGAATTCTAATAGTTATGTTAGCTCCGCAGCGATGAGTTCGGTCTAGTTGGACCTTTAAGTGAGGCCTGAGAACGTTCGGTGTGGAGTTTGTGTTGTTTTCTCAGTTTTCAGGCTATTTGGAGCTAAAAGTGTAACTTCGGGTGACTTTCGATGATCGGAGTGTTAGATTCAAAATTCAATGATTCCATCAGCTCCAGAATATTGAGTTTAGGCTAGGAATATAGTTGGTTCAGGTTTCGAGTGAGTCAGACTCATTTCAATCCTTTGAGTTCCTTTTTGTTAGTGTTGACTTGGGTCAACATTTCTCCGAAATGACCTCATATGGAAGTTTTATCAATTCTGTTGAGTTCAGAACTTTGTTTCCACTCTATTAGCATTATTGAATTTTGAATATCTATTTTTGATTATGCCCGGAATGCCCCATCGAGTTTTTTTAAAATTGCATAAAACAGTTGTGGCTAGCAGCTATAAATAGCTGGAAATTCATTTTTTCCAGCCACTTCTCCTCACTTTCTCACTCTAAACTCATTTTTCTCTCTACCAAAATTGCTCTTGATCATTTCTAATCCTTGGGGAATCAATTGCTTGTGGATTTTCTGTGTTTTCCGATTCTTGGTAAGTCATCTTCCCCACTTGTACTTTTAGCTTCCCTTGAATTTTCTTAATTTCCTCCATTATTGATCCTACCAAAGCTTGAAAATTCTTATGTAGTGGCTGCCTCTAGCTCGTGCATGCTTCGTGGAAGTAAAGGATTGTCCATCTTGGCTTGAAATTCCATCTTTGTAGTAAGTAATTCTTGCCCAATTTCCGTTTTTATTTTCAAAATTTCCATTCTTTAATCCCCAACTTGGGCGGGCTGTTTTGGTGCCCTTCCCTTGTCCAATTGTGCTCAAATTTGGAGCATGCCTTCTTGGCATCGTTGGGGTCATCTTCTTTTTGTTTTTTGTTTCGAGTTGCGGGCCACGTAAGCCCGCTTTTGACCTGGATATTGACCAGGCTACAATTGTAGCAATATGGGTATCATTAGACTCGTCTTAACATTTTATTCATGAATTTGATAGTTTGATTCTCGTTCGGAACTTCTCGAAGCAGCTCAACCTCAGATATCATCGTTCCTGCAGTCTGTCATCAGACGACAAGTAGGTTATGTCTTAACTCCCTAGACTTCACATATATTGGGTAAAATTGTACTAGTTGGCATCTTTGGGTTGGGTTATTAGGTTGGTACCACAGACCTTGACCATTTTTCCATGATTTGTCCTATTTCTTTCCTACGTTGTGTGTAGTACTCCTATTAGTTGATATATTTATTACCCTTGTGACCCCGTGATGTCTTGTTGACTCTGGAACATAAAAGGTTGAATTATTGGGAATGTCCGCGAGTCTCGGACATAGAAATATCCTTCTAGGCTGGTTATGATTGTTGAGTAGCTTCGGAGCCTATGCAAGGCCGTTAGGTTGATTGTGAGCTGTCAGGCAGCTATTTGGGTTGATCATATCATTTCCATGCATATAAAGAGGTTTTTCCACGTTTTATCACGGTTTTTGGCTTCGGGACTACGAAAACTAATTTTCTAAACCTTGCATGGCTCTGGGGGCCCATTTTTTATGAAATTGGATTTTTAAATGATTTGACTTGATACGTGGATCTTATTGGGGTAAAAGAAGATTAAAGATATGGTTTTATCATGATTTACTACTATTTCTAGACTCGACCGGGTCGGAGTGCTAGCTGAGTTTCCTAACAGATTTGAAATGATATTAGGCTTGGTCGGGTCGAGCATCTGAGATGTTCTTACTACTGTATTAGACCCAGTTTTACTCGGGGACCCTTGGAAGGGTTTTTGAGACATCTTTTTCACTGTTTTAGTCTTAGACAGGGTCTAGGCATGCATATTTGAGACTTAGCCACTGGCTTGAACCCGAACTCAATTTCGGAGGACACATTTTGATTCTGAGTTTGCGTATGAGGTCCGGGACCTCCATGGACATTGTCTCTCTTGGCCTGAGGCTTTGGGCTACGTGTGCCGGGGGAAGGGTATATAGTGGAGTAGAGGTATACGGGTTGTATCCTTCTATAAAACCTGCCTGTTGGGCCCGATCGGCACCGGAGGAGGTACATATAGAGGTTCTATTTCACGCTGAGGTGTTCATGCATCATATCATTCATTATTTGATATACCACCCTTTCTTGGTGTTGATTGAATGCTCTGGTAGTATGAGATGCCGGAGGGTTTGTTTTCACTTGATTGCATTCCTTGGGTGTATGGGCGGCCAAGGGACTGTAGGTAGACTCTTGTTACTTTATTTCGATATCGTTCCATGTTATGGTCGAGTATGAGTATGATTACTGTAAGGTTGTGAGTTCCTGGATTAAGTTAGTATGACTAGATTGGGTATTAACTCCTGTATGTCGAGCATGTCTACCTTTATTCCTCTCTCCCATTTTCTTATACTTGAGGTTACCAGTATACTTCCCATTATTAGAACTTATTTACATATATATTATTTTGCGAGGATCCCAGGTGCGTCATCCTTACTTTCACCTGTGCCTGTTGTGTGTATATATTCTATTTGCTAGCCTTGTATATAGCCTTCTGTTGTCTTCCCTCTGGGCTAGATCATGTGTACGTTTTCATTGATTTCTGTGACTATTTGTTTCTACCCTGTCTCCTATTCCTTTTTTACTTTATATGTTCCCAGTCAGCCTATGATACCTACTGGGTACCTTATGCTTCACATTCGATACTCACCCTACCCTCTGCATCTTCTGGTGCAGATCATAGTGTAGGCCATCACTGATAGAGCACTGGAGACTCATGTGGGGTGCTATTTTTGGACCATTCAGGCTGAGGGTGAGCTCTTGGCGTTCAGAGCTTGACTTAGTTTATCTTTTGTATATTTTGTACTCGGTTATTACTCGGAGACAGCTTGTGTATATGTATATTTCTTTTGGACCCTTGTACTCCTTATGTAGTTCGGGCTTCTATACGCTATGATACCAGGTTTTGGGTTGGTTTAGTTTCTGCTTTTCATATATGTTATCCTTGTTATCTAATTTCTTTATCTTGTTCCCTTGCTTCTGCTATTTTACCTGCTCTTCCATTTAAATGGTTAGAAGGTAACCCATTACTAACCATTCTGGGCTACGAGAATTGGTTCGCCTACTAGGGGGTTGTAGGTGCCATCATGACCAAAAAATTAGGTCATGACAGCTTGGTATCATAGCCCTAGGTTCACCGATGTCATCGGTATAGGAGCCAATGTCTAGTAGAGTCCTGCAGATCAGGGCGGAGACGTCCGTACTCCATCTTTGGGATGCTATAGTGATATCTTAGGAAAATGGATTGTTCTTATTCCTCTTTCGTGTGTAGTATCCTTGAAAGTTTCTAGAAATCTCACTTATTCTGGTTCACTCTTCCGCAGATGGTTCATACGAGATCTTCAGCTTCTGGCGGAGGAGAGCCTCCTGCCCCTGCACCTCCAACTCTAGCCTGGGGTCGGGGTGGTCACAGGGGTAGAGGTAGGGGTCGAGGTCGCCCAGAGCAGCGGCACCTGCTAGAGCTGCTAGAGTAGATATAGAGCCTGAGTATGACTATGAGACAGAGTTAGCTCCAGAGAAGCAACATGTTGGCCTGGGGACAGCCTGGGGACAGCCCAGGCACCACCAGCTCCAGTACCAGTTCCAGCATTAGTTTCTGTGCCAGCTTCAGCCCCAGCTCAGTCTTTAAATATTTTGGGTTTGTTACTTCAGCTATTGGGTATGATTGGGGAGCATCCTTCTGAGACAGCCCAGACATTCGCTTAGGGGGAAGCCCTGGGTATTCAGAGTTCAGGAGCGCAGCCTGCTACTGTGGCTCCCCGTGTTGAGGTCGTTCCAGTTCCATTAGTTGCCCAGCCTCTTGCTCCTCCCCTATATGACAAAGACGGAGCAGAAGGCCTTGGGTAGGTTTCTGAGATTCAGTGGTACATCAGGTCAGGACCCACATGACTTTATCACTACCTATAAGGAGATGTTGCACCATTTGGACTTACTGGAGACTCACGGGGTTGGATACACTTCATATCAGCTGGAGGGTCCAGCAAAGTTATGATGGAGGTCACAAGTTGCTTGTATGCCTTCTACATCACCTCCCTTGACCTAGTCAGAGTTTTATGAGGCCTTTATGGCCATGTTCTTGCCACAGAGTGACCGAGAGCATCAGAGGGAGGAGTTCACTAGACTTTCTCAAGATACCATCACCGTCTCAGAGTATGAGACCCAGTTCCATCAGCTTGCTCTATTTGGAGCAATGATTATGCCTATTGAGGTTGACAGAATCTGTAGATTTGTTTGGGGGATACAAAGAGAGTTCAGAGAGCCTACAGAGATACTGGTTGCTAGCGGTCGGTCATTCCAGGCCATTACATACTATGCCCGCACAGTTGAGGATTCGCATCGTCATGACACCAGGTCCAGAGATAAGAGGCCTCGATATTAGGGTGGTTACAGTGGTTCTAGGCATAGTGGTAGAGGTTCAGGCCAGTGGGGCTGAGGTTATCAGCCGCAACAGCATCAGGGTCAGTCTAGCCAACCGGTACAGGCGTCACTTCAGGCTTCTGGTTCTCAGTTTGAGCAGGGTCAGGGCAGTCAGCAAGGTCATAGTGGTCAGCCGTCAAGAGGTACAGATTCTGGGACATCAGGCCATGGTGGCTATCCGGGTTCTACTGGTTCATCCCGACCGAGTAGGTCATCAGGGGCTTGCTATACTTTTGGTATGGTTGGTCACTTTGCTAGAGATTGCCCCCAGCAGGGTACAGTTCAGCTAACCGAGCTGCTGCAAATAGTTCATCCTCTAGCTAGAGGAGGGTGGTCAGGCTAGGGGTGGTACCCCACGTGGTAGAGAAGGTGGTAGGGATGGCGGTCGGGCAAGTGGAGGTCGTCGTCTATTCTATGCGGTCCCTGGGAGACCATAGGCAGAGGCCTCAGATTCTGTGATCACATGTACGATTTTTGTATGTCGTCAGCCATCTTATGCTTTGTTTGATCCTGGTTCCACTTGTTTATATATATCTGCCTACTTTTTTCCTTATTTGGGGTTGGCTAGTGAGCCATTGTCTGTTCCTATTTCTGTTTCGACCCTAGTAGTAGATTCTTTAGTAGTGGATCGGATTGTGAGATCCTGTGTGATATATGTTGGTGATTTGGACACTTAGGCTGACTTGATGATACTTGATATGTTAGATTTTGATATGATACTGGGCATGGACTGATTATCCCCTCACGGTGCAGTTTTGGATTGCTATGCCAAGACCGTTACCATAGCCATGCTCGGTGTATCCCCGGTTGTGTGGCAGGGTTCTGTTAGCCATGCACCATCTGGGATCATTTCTTGTCTTTGAGCTAGCAAGATGATATCCCGTGGGTGTTTAGCTTATCTAGCATATGTCTGAGATGCTAGTGCTGACCCTACGTCTCTTGAGTCTATTTCTGGGGTTAGAGACTTCCTAGATGTGTTTCCTACTGACCTGCCAGGCCTTCCACTTGAGAGGGATATTAATTTTGCCATTAAGTTAGAGCCAGGCACCAGGCCCATTTCTATTTTTCCCTACCGTATGGCTCTTACTGAGTTGAGAGAGCTTAAGGAGCACTCCAGGATTTGTTAGCTAAGGAGTTTATTAGACCGAGTGTGTCTTCTTGGGGTGCTTCTGCTCTCTTTGTGAAGAAGAAGGATGGATCGATGCGGATGTGTATTGACCATCGATAGTTGAATAAGGTGACTGTGAAGAATAGGTATCCGATGCCCAGGATTGATGACTTATTTGATCAGCTTTAGGGTTCCATCATGTTTTCTAAGATTGATTTGAGGTCCGGCTACCATCAGTTGAGGATTAGGGCAGAGGACATCCCTAAGACAACATTCAGGACACGTTATGACCACTATGAGTTCCTTGTTATATGTTTTGGGTTGACTAATGCCCCTGCAGCATTCATGGACTTAATGCATAGGGTGCTTAGCCCATACCTGGATTTGTTCGTGATAGTCTTCATTGATGACATTCTGGTATACTCCAGAGTAGAGACGAGCATGAGCAGCACTTGAGGATTGTACTTCAAACTTTGAGAGATCATCGGTTTTATGCCAATTTCTCAAAGTGTGAGTTTTTTCTAGAGTCATTTGCATTCCTAGGACATGTGGTGTCTAAGGATAGGATTGGGGTTGATCCGGGTAAGATTTCTGCGGTTCGTGATTGGCCTAGATCTACTACTCCTACCAAGGTTCGCAACTTTTTTGGGTTAGCCAGGTATTACATATGGTTCGCCGAGGGATTGTCTTCCATAGCAGCACCTTTGACTATGCTGACTAGGAAGGATGTTCCATTTCAATGTTCTGATCAGTGCGAGGATAGCTTCCAGAGGCTTAAGGCCTTATTGACTTCAGCTCAAGTTTTGGCTTTGCCGGTTGAGGGTCAGAGTTTCTCTGTGTATTGTGATGCTTCAGGGTCAATTGATAGCATATGCATCGAGAAAGCTGAAGGTTCACGAGCGCAACTACCCCACTCACGACTTGGAATTTGCGATGGTAGTCTTCGCGCTCAAGATCTGGAGGCACTATCTTTATGGTGTTTATTGCGAGATATTCACCAACCATCATAGTCTTTAGTATATTATGAGTCAGCGCGAGCTGAACATAAGGCAGAGGAGATGGATTGAGTTGCTGAAGGACTACGATTTCACTATTTTATACCATCCGGGAAAGGCAAATGTGGTAGTGGATGCCTTGAGTCAGAAGGCGGTGAGTATGGGCAGCCTAGCTTCACTTTTAGTTTCTGAGCGACCGTTAGCCTTGGATATCCAGTCCTTGGCTAACCATTTGGTTAGGCTTGACTTATCGAATCCCAGCAAAGTTCTTGCCAGTGTTGAGGTTCGCTCTACTCTAGTTGATTAGATTCAGAGCCGACAGTTTGAGGATCAGAGTTTGTGTGACCTTCGTGATCAGGTTGTTCGGGGCTAGGTCAACCGGGCTACCTTGGGTTCTGATGGGATTCTGAGGTTTGAGGGACTTTGTGTTCTAAGAGTTGGTGATTTGATACAGTTGATACTCTGTGAGGCATATTGTTCCAGATACTCCATTCATCCTGGCGCAGCGAAGATGTATAGAGATCTGAGGTAGCTTTACTACTGGGGTGGTATGAAGCGGGACGTGGCAGAGTTTGTATCTCAGTGCTTGAACTGTCAACAGGTGAAGTTCGAGCACATGAAACCGAGTGGTTTGATACAGTGACTTTCCATTCTGAGTGGAAGTGGGAAGGTATTACTATGGACTTTGTTGTTGGTTTGCCTCGTACTACTTGGGGGTTTAACTCCATTTGGGTGATCGTTGATAGGCTGACTAAGTCAGCACATTTCTTGTGGATTCAGACTTCCTACGGGGTTGAGAGGTTAGCTCAGATCTACATTCGTGAGATTGTACGGTTGCACGGGGTCCCAGGTTCTATCATTTCAGATCGTGACACTCAGTTCACATCTCAATTTTGAAGAGCTATACAGAGGGATTTGGGTATGGAGGTTCATCTTAGTACTGCTTTCCACCCTCAGACAGATGGCCAATCCGAGAGGACTATTCAGGTCCTGGAGTACAAGTTTTAGGCTTGTGTTCTTGATTTTAGAGGTTCATGGGATCAGTTTGTGCCATTGGCTGAGTTTGCATATAATAATAACTTTCATTCGAGCATTGGCATGGCACCTTTCAAGGCTTTGTATGGTAGGCATTGCAGATCGCCCATTGGTTGGTTTGATGGGTTAGAGTCCAGACCGCAGGGTACAGATTTACTTAGAGATTCCTTAGACCGAGTCTATTTGATCCAGGAAAGACTTAGAGCAGCCCAGAGTAGGCAGAAAAGCTACACTGATCGTAGACTTCGTGCCTTGGAGTTCAGTGTTGGTGATCTGGTTTTCCTCTGAGTATCGCCCGTGAAAGGCGTGATGAGATTTGGTCGGCGGGGCAAGCTTAGCCCCAAGTTTATTGGGTCATTTGAGATTCTACAGAGGATTGGTAGTGTTGCCTACATGTTAGCCTTGCCTCCGATGTTTTCAGCTATTCGCCCAGTATTTCATGTTTTGATGTTGCACCGGTATGGGCCTGATGAGTCTCATGTATTGCATTGGGATTCGGTTCAATTTGATGAGAGTTTATCATTTGTTGAGGAGCCAATAGCTATTTTGTCCAGAGATATCAGGAGGTTAAGATCTAGGGATATTTTGGTTGTGAAAGTGCAGTGGAGGCATCGTCCGGTCGAGGAGGCTACCTGGGAGACCAAGAGTGAGTTGCATGCTCAGTATCGGCAGTTGTTCGAGACTTCAGGTACTCCCTTCTTCTTGACTTTCGAGGACGAAAGTCTATTTAGTAGTGGATGTTGTGATGATCCTTCTGGTCATCTTCGCGTTTTTGCATATATTGCACTGTTAGAGCCTTTCTGTAGCGACTCCAAGTCATTTATGGCTTGCTGGAATCGGTAGTTTGGTGCCCTGGTCGTTGGTTTGGTCGTTTTAGCCGTTTGCCTGTTTTAGAGCTTTAAACTTAGAATATCATTGACTTTAGTCAACATTCTTAGCTAACGTGGTCGAAATTGAATTCTGACAGTTCCATTAGCTCCGAAGTGATGAGTTTGGTCTAGTTAGACCTTTAGTTGAGGCCTGAGAACGTTCGGTGTGGGGTTTGTGTTGTTTTCTCAGTTTTCAGGCCATTTCAAGCTGAAAGTGTAACATCGGGTTACTTTCAATTACCAGAGTGTCAGATTCAAAATCCGACAATTCCATCAGCTCTAGAATGTTGATTTTGGGCTAGAAAGATGGTTGGTTTGAGTTTCGGGTGAGTCAGACTCATTTCGAGCCTTTGAGTTCCATTTCGTTAGTGTTGACTTGGGTTAACATTTCTTCAATATGACCTCGTATGGAAGTTTCATTGATTTTGTTGAGTCCGAAACGTCATTTTCACTCTATTAGCATTATTGGTTTTCGAATATCGGTTTCTGATTGTGCCCGGAATGCCCCATCGAGTTCTTTTAAAATTGAAGAAAATTACAGAAAATAAGTTGCGGCCAGCAGCTATAAATAGCTGAAAATTCATTTTTTCCAGTCACTTCTCCTCACTTTCTCACTCTAAACTCATTTTTCTCTCTACCAAAATTGCTCTTGATCATTTCTAATCCTTGGGGAATCAATTGCTTGTGGATTTTTTGTGTTTTTCTGATTCTTGATAAGTCATCTTCCCCACTTGTCCTTTTAGCTTCCCTTGGATTTTCTTAATTTCCTCCATTGTTTCTCCTACATAAGCTTGAAAATTCTTATGTAGTGGCTACCCCTAGCTCGTGCATGCTTCATGGAAGTAAAGGATTGTCTGTCTCGGCTTGAAATTCCATCTTTGTGGTAAGTAATTCTTGCCCAATTTCCATTTTTATTTTTGAAATTTCCATTCTTTAATCCCCAACTTGGGCGGGCTGTTTTGGTGCCCTTCCCTTGTCCAATTGTGCTCAAATTTGGAGCATGCCTTCTTGGCATCGTTGGGGTCATCGTGGTTCTTTTTATTTTTGGTTTTGAGTTGCAGACCCCGCAAACCCGCTTTTGATCCGGATATCGACCCGGCTACAATTGTAGCAATATGGGTATCATTAGACTCGTCTTAACATTTTATTCATGAATTTGATAGTTTGATTCTCGTTCGGAGCTTCTTGGAGCAGCTCGACCTCAGATATCATCGTTCCCGCAGTTTATCGTCGGACGACAAGTAGGTTACTTCTTAACTCCCTAGACTTCGCATATATCGGGTAAAATTATACTAGTTGGCATCCCTGGGTTGGGTTATTAGGTTGGTACCACAGACCTTGACCACTTTTCCATGATTCATCCTATTTTTTTCCTCCGTTATGTGTAGTATTCCTATTAATTGATATATTTATTACCCTTGTGACCTTGTGAGGTATTGTTGACTCTGGAACATAGAAGGCGGGATTATTGGGAATGTCTGCGAGTCCCGGACATAGAAATATCCTTCTAGGATGGTTATGCTTGCTGGGTAGCTTCGGAACCTGTGCAGGGTCGTTAGGTTGATTGTGAGCTGCCGGGCAGCTATTTGGGTTGATCATATCATTTCCATGCATATAAAGAGGTTTTTCCATATTTTATTATGGTTTATGGCTTTGGGCCTACGGAAACTGATTTTCTAAACCTTGCATGGCCCCAGGGGCTCGTTTTCGATAAAATTGGATTTGGAAATGATTTGACTTGATACGTGCATCTTCTTGGGGTAAAAGAATGTTAAAGATATGGTTTTATCATGATTTACTACTATTTCTAGACTCGGTCGGGTCAGAGTGCTAGTTGAGTTTCTTTACTGATTTGAAATGATATCAGGCTCGGTCGGGTCGTGCATCTGAGATGTTTTTACTACTACTTTAGATCCAGTTGTGCCCGGTCACCCTTGGAAGGGTTTAGAGACATTTTTTTCATTGTTTTAGTCCTATACAAGGTCTAGGCATGCATATTTGAGACTTACCCACTGGCTTGAACACGAACTCTATTTCGGAGGACACATTTTGATTCTGAGTTATAATATGAGGTCCGGGACCTCCATAGACCTTGCTGCTCTGGGACTGAGGCTTTTGGCTGCATATACCAGGGGGAAGGGTATACGATGGAGTAGAGGTATACTGGTTGTGTTCTTCCATGGAACCTGCCTGCTGGGCCCGATCGGCACCGGAGGAGGTACATACAGAGGTTCTATTTCACCCTGAGGTTTCCATGCATCATATCTTTCATTGTTTGAGATACCACCCTTGCTTGCTGTGTGTTGATTGTATGATCCGTTAGTATGGGATGATGGAGGGTTTGTTTTCACTTGATTGCATCCCTCGGTTGTATGGGCAGCCGAGGAACTGTAGGTAGACTCTTGTTACTTTATTCTGATATCGTTCCCTGTTACGATCGAATGATTACTGTAAGGTTCTGAGTTCCTGGATTGAGTTGGTATGACTAGATTGGGTATTAACTCATGTATGTCAAGCATGTCTACCTTTATTCTTCTCTCCCATTTCCTTATACTTAAGGTTACCGGTATTCTGCCCATTGTTAGAACTTACTTACATATATACAGTTTTGTGAGGATCCCAGGTGCGTCGTCCTTACTTTCACCTGTGCCTGTTGTGTGTATATATTCTATTTGCTAGCCTTGTATGTTGCCTTCTGTTGTCTTCCCTCTGGGCTAGATCTTGTGTACATTTTCATTGATTTCTGTGACTGTTTTTTTCTACCCTGTCTGCTATTGCTCTTTTACTTTATATGCGTCCAGTCAGCCTATGATACCTACTGGTACCTTATACTTCACATTTAGTGCTCACCCTCCCCTCTGCATCTTCTAGTGCAAATCCTAGTGTGGGCCATCGTTGATAGAGCGCCAAAGACTCGTGCGGGTACTATTTTTGGACCATCCAGGCTGAGGGTGATCTCTTGGCGTTCAGAGCTTGACTTAGTTTATCTTTTGTATATTCTGTACTTTGTCATTACTCGGAGATAGCTTGTGTATTTGTATATTTCATTTGGACCCTTTTACTCCTTATGTAGTTCGGGCTTCTATACGCTATGATACCAGGTTTTTGGTTGGTTCAGTTTTCTCTTTTCATATATATTATCCTTGTTATCTAATTTCTTTATCTTGTTCCCTTGCTTCCGCTATTTTACCTGCTCTTCCATTTAAACTATTAGAAGGTAGCTCATTATTAACCGTTCCAGGCTACGGAGATTGGTTCGCCTACTGGAAGGTTGTAGGTGCCATCATGATCGAGAAACCGAGTCATGACAATAAGAAAGCATAATCAAAAGTTGATTTTATATCATTCCAGTCACCGGCTCAATCAGCATCTGTATAACCTCTGAGGAGTAAATCAGATTCACTATATCGTAGTGAATAATATGTAGTTTCCTTCGGGTATCAAAAAATTCTCTTTACTACTTTCCAATGTCTCTTTCAAGATTAGATAGATACCTGCTAACCAACCCTATGATATAACAAATGTCTGGACGAGTACACATCATAGCGTACATCAGACTTCTGATAACACTAGAATATGAAACTCGAGACATGTCTTCCTTTTTTTTAGTCTTCAAACATATTTTAAGGCTTAAAATTTCACCTCTTGCTATTGAAGTATCCATGGGATTGCAACTTTTCATTTGAAAATATTCCAAAAAAAGAATTATGTATGTTTTTTGAAATGGACTCAAAAACTTCTTGGAATGATCTCTTTGAATTTTAACACCAATATATAGTCTGCTTCACCCATGTATTTCATGTCAATTGACTATGAAAGTCATGACTTGATAGTTTTTACATACCCTAAATTATTTTTGGCTAATAAACTATCACCCACATAAAGGAAAATAATTGCAAATATTTTATTGGGCTTCTTCACATGCAGTGGTCTTCATCGATTATGGTGAAATCAAATAAAATCACCTCTTTGTGAAATCTCAAGTACTCGTGTCTTGAAGACTGCTATAAGCTATAAATTGATCTTTTCAATTTACAAACTTTTTTTTCTTGGCCTTTAACAATGAAATCTACAGGTTTTTCATGTAGATTTCTTCATTTAGTTCTCATTAAAAAAAGCGGTCTTCACATTCATTTGGTGTAATTATAGGTTCAAACATGCAACAATAGTTAAAAGTAATCAAATAGAGGTAAACTCCAACACTAGTGAAAAAATTTCCTCATAATCTATTTCAGCTTCTTGAGTAAAAAATTTTTGCCACCAATCATGCCTTGTGTCTTTCTATTGATCCATCTGATTTGCGTTTAAATTTGAGAATTCATTTATTTCCAATAGCTCTATTCCCAGGATGAAGGTCAACTAGATCCCAAATTTCATTAGTTTTCATGGACTCTAATTCTTCTTTCATTGCTTTCATTCATTCATCTTTTTCAAGACTCGGTGAAGCCTCCATAAGAGAATTATGTTCATCCAATTCTATGGGAGATATAAAGAAAATATAATTCTCAATCTCATAAGATCATTTAAATACAACTTTTCTGGTAGTCTTACATAATTAAAATTCAGATTCCTCCATAGGACTTTGAGATTCAAAACTCTCACTTGGACCAGGAACCATTTTTTGATCTATTAGATTATCAAGCATGTTTGACGATATTGTCTGATCATCTAAATAAAATATTTTGTAAAGAGGCTCACTATCTTTTATTTCACCCTTTTTGGAAAAATTATTTTTCAAAAGTATGACATATTGTCATTCAATTTCAGTAGTACTTCCATCCTCCAATTCACCAATGAACACATATCCTTTGGAGTATTCTGAGTATGCTATAAAGATACATTTTTTTTGGACTCAGTTTACCAAACTCATTAAAATAATCTTTTACAAATGCAGCACAACTCCAAGGTCGTAGATCATTAAGGTTTAGTTTATGACCAGTCCATAGTTCATAAGGAGTGGAAGGTATTGATTTAGAAGGCATTTTATTCAATATGTAGGTCGCAGTCTATAACGCATCTCTCCAAAAAACATAGGTAAATTTTGTTGTGCCATCATGGACCTTGTCATGTCAAATAATGTTCTATTCCTTCTTTCAGCTACACCATTCTGTTGAAGTGTATAAGGAACAGTCAACTGTCTCGTAATGCCTTTTCAGTACATAATTTTTTAAACTATTTTGACAAATATTCACGGCCTATGTCGATTCTTAAGGTCTTTATACTTTTATCTAATTGATTTTCAACTTCATTCATATATCTTTTAAAGCATTCAAGTGTTTCTGATTTATGAGAAATTAAATAAACATAATTGAAGCGCGTGAAATAGTAAATAAATATAATAAAATATACAGCATCAGATTTGACCTCACATTCATTGGACCACAGATATCAGAATGAATTAATTGCAGTAGAGACTCAGCTCTTTTAGACTTTCCAAATGGTTTACGTGTAATCTTTTCAGCAAGATAATTTTCATATGTTTGCATATCAATTTTGGAGAAAGAACCTAAATGCCCTTCCTTTGCCAACCAGTATATACGGCCTTGCCCTATGTGACCCAATTTCAAATGCATGTAATAACATCTACATTATTATTACTAGAATAACATGTCATTACACAACGGTCAACATAATAGTTATAAGTTGAAGGATTATAGTATAAATGATAAAAAAATCATAAAGATATTCAAAATCATAAAAAAAAATTATCTAGAGTAGTTCTAATACCATTGCGACTAAAATACAAATCAAAACCAACATTTAAAAGAATAGACACAGATACTAAATTTCATCAAATCTCTAGAGCATATAGAACGTCATGCAACATCAAAAATCATCTACCACGCAAGTTCACTTTGCAAGTGCCTATCCCTTTGACTTCAATTCTTGCATTATTTTCTACATATATTCACCTTGATCGGAGTGAAACTTCATAAAACTCTACAAACACTTCTCGATTATGACTCGCATGGTCGGTGGCGCTTGAGTCTACAATCTACATAGGATAAAATTTAGTTAGTAAAGCGATGCTAGAAACATATGTAGCACTTAGAGATGCATTTAGAAATACTACCTTTTTTAGCTCGGTATAATTACGAACAAAATGCCCTGGAATATGACAGTTGTATCACTTCACTTACTCTTGTCTTTCTTCTTGAAAAATTATTTTTTTTCTTGAAATTTAGCTTGTTCTTTTTCTTAGAGGGTCCTTCTCTGGTCTCCTTACTCTTCCTGTTCCTTTTCTAATTCTTCTTACGCTTGAAGCCTGAAGACTTTGTTCCACTCAATTCTGTTACAAAGGCATTAGAAACAGCTCTAGCAGTACCAAGTCGCTCGTCTTCAAGCTCAATATGAAGAGCAACATCAGAAAAAGTTTTGATGCTATCATTGTGGGTTAAGTTAACCTTCAAATGTTTTCAATTATTGGGAAAATATCGGATCACTGCTTGAACCTACTGCTCATCAGAGAGAACATGACCAACACTTTTGAGTTGAGCAATCATATTTGACATCACCCTAAGGTGTTGTTTGATATTCTGATCATGACGCTTCTTATAAGTATCAAATTTGATAGTCAGTTGTCTAAGATGGGTCACATATGTACCCCCATATGTTTCTCGCAAGTGTGCCCACATGGCATGAGCAGTAGGAAATTTCTCACATTCATGAGTGAGTTCATCAACAACAGAGCTAACAATTATTCCACGTGCAATGAAATTGGTCTTTTTCCAAGCTTTTATAAGTTTCAAGATCTCTTCTGTGTTGTGCAGTATTACCCTCTTCTGGTTGACTTAAAACATGATTTATGCCTTCAAGAGTGTTTTGCTATTCTAGGACATACCATATTTTACGACTCCAGATGTCATAATTGTCACCATTCAGTTTCTCACCTTTGTTCAAGTCAGCAATAATACTTTTTGATGTCATGTCTGTTAATAAGAGATAATTTAAGCAAGGTTTACTCATCAATATTTATTTTAATCATTTAAGCATGTGATATAAGCAAATCAATTTTTATAATGACTTTACATTTTGCTTAAAATCAAAATGGTTACTAAGTTTTAGATCATCATCTACAGTCTAAATATTTAATCAAAAGTGAAAATTATTTCTTAGTGAGTATTTTAATTATGACTTTCTATTCAGTCTCAACCCAAAATAAAATAAATTGGATTCATATAAAGAGAGACAAATAACATAATTCATATATAGAAAAACAAACTAAAAGTCAATTAAACATTAAAATTCTCCCACATGACTTCAAAACAATGAATATACACTCTAAAAGGTTGATTCGACCAAACCTCGTGATACCAAATATGTTCAAGAATGGCAGAGACTTAACTTAGTTTCTTCACTAAAGAAACAAAGAGTTGTTTGTGGACCAATCTATATATATAATAAAGCTAGAATTAGGGAAGGTGATGTGGCATGCCTCATAGCTCAAGAAAAGTATTTATCTTTTTTTTTCTTTTTTTGGCCTTTTTCTACTATTTTTTCTAAAAAATAATTCCTCTTTATTTATTCATTCATTTATGTGCAAAATTAATTACACATTAGTCATAATTTTTTTATCACCATTAGGAGGAGGAATTCCAGCTAAAGGGGCACAAAACCAATGATTCGGGCTTGCAGAATCGTCAAGAAATTCCTTCACGGAGTCAAAAATGCATCCTTGCAGCTGCTTGGTGTCCAGGTAGGCTAGGTTTCTTCCAAGAGTAGATTGACTGCTTTTATTTTCTTATTATTGTATAGAAAGAAAGGGAGAATCCATGGTTAGGCCTTTGGGAATGGAGTCTAGAGGAAGTTATTGATTTGTTGGATTAGTTTGGAAATGGTAGAATGGGGATAGGGTGTTATGATATTCTAAGCATTGCTTAAATTGTGTGATTTGCTAATAAAAATGCGGGAACTAGAATATCGGGATATTCAGAAAAACGAAAAGGGGTTGGTAATTAACAATGTGTAAGGGAATGGAAGTTCTGAAACTAATTGGTATAATTAGGATATTCGTTGGTTGTGTTCTAAGGCTGGAAAATGTTTTTCTCAGGTTGTATTTGGTCCTAAAAAGAGGGTCAGGGATAAATATAATTAATTGCATGTTTAAAAGGGGTGAACCGGGGTTAGCCTTCGGACGAAATTTGACAATTTATTGTGTACCCGGAATGGGGTAGGTGACGATTATTGATTCTTGTATGCATTGCATGTTTGTATACTTTGGTCTAAGTATTGTATGTGTTGCATGCTTAGGGAATGATTAGGAATGTCTAAGAGTCCGGTGATCAGTCTTGTGAAATGAACCTGGTATATTTGCTTGTTGCTCTACAAGTGTTGTTTTGTTCATTGTTGTAACTGTGGATTTATGTGTGATATTTGGTTGACTCGGGTACCACGCCTGGTATGGGAAATACTAACGGTTGGATCGGGAGTCCAATGACATCCTTCACTTCATTGAGATACCAATTGGAATCGAGAGATACCAATTGGATTAAACCCATACAAGCAAGTAAATGAACCGCACGAAAAGGAATGAAAGAAGAGAGATGTTTCCTAGAATGTTTCATAGCTTCCCAAAGATTAGATGTGGACATCAACACACCAATCCGTAGGACTCTATTCGACATTTTTCTATTGTACTGGGAGACCGGTAACCTGGGCTCTGATACCATTTGTCACGATCCAACTACCGGGCCGTGCGGGCACCTACTCTAATCCACCTAGATAGGAGAACCCTTACCACCCGAACCAACAGGCTTAGCGGAAAAGAACATAAATCATGAAATAAAATCTTTTTTAATACATGGAACTTCCTTTACAAAATTTTCAGAAAAAAATGACTTAAAGAACTTGCAGAAAAATATTTACAATATGAGACAGCCCTCCCTAGAACCTAGTCTAAGCTGGTACAAGAGCTACTACAAGATGATACAAAAATGAAGAAGACACAACTCCCACCATAGAAGCAAAAAGTAGGAGCTGTTGGGGAATCACTTTCATCCCGAACTTGTGAAACATTACCAACCCTACAACCAGACTATACCCAAAAAGTTATAGCAAGACTAGAATCAGTACAAACACACGTACTGGTAGGCATCATCGGTCGACCCGAATCCACTCCTACCATCATATAAGAAATCAAGGTAAATACATAACTCAAGTACTTCCACCCGTCAACATCCACCATTATCGAAACCCACTTCGGGACTAACCTTCTTATCCCTTAGACTTCCCAAGTCACCTTGTCACCTAGACTTCCCAAGTCACATTAACCCTTAGACTTCCCAAGTCACATTTATCACCTAGACCTCTCAAGTCACACTTACCATTAGACTTCTTAAGTCATATTTATCACCTAGACTTCCCAAGTCACACTTACCATTGCCAACATTTATGCCCATACCCGGACTACCATTTTCTTACCCAAGTCAACCGCTATGACTCAGCAACCTGGAGTAAACCCCACTACTTGGTAACGTAGAACACACTCGTCATACCATCACCTACTAGTACAAAACTACCCCTAATGACCCCCAGGGCCATACTCAACAAGTAACAACAACCAACATCATAACCAGACGATAAGTCTCATCCTTAGCTTATCAACCGCACGTAATAAGTCTAACCGACCTAGACAATTCTTAGTGACAACAACATAACCTTTTTACACAACCTGGACCAAATAAGGATCCCTAGGATATCATCTACGCCAATAACATGCGACCCCAGTTCACAGAAGAACCACTTTATAACTCAAGCACACTAACCCGGCCTTTCAAGGACCAACTATGCACCAAATAATAATAAATCTCGGCCTTTTCAGGAACCCAACGTGCAAAGAACAAATAATACACTTGCACTGAGTAAAGCAGTACAACATATAGTAAACTTAACATTTACCCTTTTTATATAGCCCGAACCCACCCTAGGATCCCCTCTAAACAACACCTAAGTGTTAACATGCAACCCGGTCTACACCAAGACAAAACTCACGAATCAATACAATGATAACCCGGCCTCTCAAGGACCATATGCACAATCAGAATTCATAAACACAATTCGGTCCACTCAAGGAACCATTATTAAAGATGCAGCAATACAATAAATTAAACCTGTACCAGGCGTGGTACCCGAGCCAACCAAATAGTAACCTGTACCAGGCATGGTACCCAAGCCAACCAAATAGTAACCTGTACCAGGCGTGGTACCCGAGCCAACCAAATAGTAACCTGTATCAGGCGTGGTACCCGAGCCAACCATTTGTTATACCTGTACCAGGTGTGGTACCCGAGCCAACCATTTGTTATACCTGTACCAGGAGTGGTACCTGAGCCAACCAAATGTCAACAATCCATAGTCAAATAATGAACAAACAACTTGTAAACCAACAAGCAACACACTGTTCAATTCACAGACTGTAAAACGGGACCCTTAGACATTCTACACAATTCCTCTAAGCAATGCAATTCATACAAACACTTAGATAAGAGTATAAAATATACAACATTCACAGGAATCGTAAGCCATCACCTAAGTGTTCAATCTTGTCATCCAGGTCTATACTAAGACCAATTCCACACTTAAGTTCAACTACCCGGCCTCTTATAGGCCAAAATGCAATTGTACCAATTTCAATTATTAACCCAGTCTACTCATGGGACCAACAAAAAATATGACTAATAATGTAGGATTAGACCCGCCTAAACATTAATACTCGGCTCATCATATTAAACACGTATAATCATTTTCATCTAATTAGGACTCCTTCCCTGAAAATTAAGTGTGTTCTAGGGAATTCACCCATGACAATACGGACTCTGGACCCTGCCTGTTTGTCTCATTTACCTTATTTAAATATTCCTGGTAACCCACTACAACTTAGCAATTCCCTCATCCTACGAACATTGCCGGTTCCCAAACCTACCCAACCTTTATGTTTCCTAGAGTCTAGCATCCCACACAATCTAACAAGTAAAAGAATTATACCCGAATGAACATGTTGCCTCGACCCTATAATTCCCTATTTAATCAATATCCAGACAAATACAATAATCCTCCAGACTCCGTGCCCGAAGGCTTATAGCATGAATTCTCCCGTCAATCTACACAATAGTATGAAATGAAAATAGGTCAAAGTCTACTCAATGAAAAACCTAGCCTACCTGGATGTCGAGCAACTGTTCCATGCCCTTTCTGGCTCCGTGAAGGCGTTCCCTGTTGATTCTATAGGCCTGAATCCATGGTTTCGCGTCCATTTAGCCAGAATCCCTTCTCCCAATGGCTCTCAAGCTTTGAAGCAGCCTAGGAGGGTTTTTGGAGCAACCCTCGTCTGTTTTTGACTAAAGAAGGGAGAATGAGATTATAAAACCCATTTTTGGTCTTTCTGGTTCCTTCATTCCGCTATAGCGGACGGCCAACCGCTACGGCGGTTCCGCTATAGCGACTTAAATTCCGCTACAGCGGACCAAATTTTTCAGCACAGATAGTCTTCAGTAAAACAGTCATAACTTTTTACTCGGGAAGCAGATTGACAAACGGTTGGTGGCGTTGGAAAGAGGACTCAGAGATCTTTATTTTAGTGGATATTGTGACCCCTAACTCTTTATATTCTAGGAGCAATGCACGTTTGAAGTTGACCCTAATTTGAACTTAGCCCGAAACTAAATTCGTAAGGAAGCTTTCAACTTAACTTTGTGCTAGGAGTATTGTATGACCTTAGTACATACCAAATGTACTAATACTAAAGAATTAATCCTAACTCTTATTACAAATGAGAGGCACCTGGCTTGATCGCAGATATTTTCAGTAACGACGGAATAGGTCGTTACATATTGTTTCTATGTTTCTAAAAGCAAAAAATTCTGATAGTTCTATTTTATGCTAATTGACTCATATAATTTGATCAAAAATTATACATCGTAATTGAATAAATTAATGGTGTAGGCATGTCTTGGTGTTATTTAATATATAATTTTTGTCAAAATGTTATAACTTTATACCATATTTGTGTACTGGTGTGCACCATTTAATTTTATGCTCACAATAATTATCATACATGAATTTTGTGTTGTGGTACGAAATCTATATTGATGTCCAATATTTAATCAATTCTACATTTATTACTTATCAAATGAAAAAAAAGGAAGGTATAATAGAATAATGATTTTATGCTCTTATAAGGCTTCAGGGTGAGTTTTATTGTACTTTGGACAATTATGTCATTTATTAAGGGTAAGATGGTGAATTCAAGTCCCATCGCACCAAAAGGATAAGACATCGGCTTAAGTTTTGGTGCACTATTATGATAAGAAGTTAAGTTTGAGTCTCATCGTATTATGACCTAACATTCTTTTGTATGGGTAAGACATTAGATTTAAGTCTTGATGCACCATGGTAATGGTATAATGATGACTAAGGTAAAATAATAAATTTTTGGTAAAATATCATAAAATTCGCCCAATTGATTTGCTCCATTCTCTTATGTGAATGTGGTAGCAGCACGAAATATGTCTGAAAGAAGACAAGTGATCAAATGTATAAATATGGGCATGAAGGGACAAAAATAAAAGTAGTCATTGTGATAGTTGGGTTCAAATCCCACCAAATATGATCAAATATATGAATAAGGTGTTCGGTTCAAGTTCAAACGTAATATATTGATAAAGCAATAATGATTGAGCAAAGTAATATGCTCTTCATAAAAATTGTGAAGACCGTCCTATTGAATATGCTCCATTCTATGAAGTGAATGTGGTGGTAGCACATGATAAGTCTGAAAGATGAAAAAATCACTATTGTGGCCATATAAATAAATTTGGGAATGGCAAAGGATAAAATTCTGATAATAATAAAAGGAAGAACATTATGGGTTCTCAAAATGATCCTTCAAAAGATGAAGATAAATAGTTACCATCAATTTAATATGAAAGGTATTGGTCACGCTATTATCGTGTGACCTATATTGATAAGTTTTATAAATCCTCCATCAAAATATAAGGATATAAAGTGGTGGTACACTTGACCTTTTAAAGTGATGTTGAGGTGTGTCATGTAAATATGATAAATTTTAAGTCATGACAATGAGCTTCAAATGAAAATTTATGAAGCATGTACATATGGTTATAGTCCATTTCTTGAAGAGAATGAGACTTGTGATAAGCATCATGGATGCTCGATCATTCTTAAAAATGAATGTGTCAAGATGTGATTAAAATCATGGATAAGGACATGCTCATATATGGTTGGATAAGTGCCACATCTCGCCTTTACGTAAGGTTTGAGAGATAAGAAAAAATTATTTTGGCACAAAGGTCATTGATCACGTACTTTTAATACGTCACAAATATTGCAGCAAGTCTTATCATGGATTATCAAAGGGTAAAAGTAAGAAACAACTCTTGCCTATAATATTTTAATGATCATGATCTTAACTGGTGCATGGTCAGGAGCCAAATAATTCCCATCAGAAAGTTTGAATGTGCGATATATAATTCAGTTGCTCCACCACTATGCACAAAGATGGGTCCCCTAGTGAGATTGGGGGTAAATATTAGATTTACTAACACTATGGGGAGAGATAATTAGCAGCTGAAAATTATGTGTGGAATGAATTATCTAGATCCTCCTAAAAAATAAATAAATTTGAAGTTCAAGAGATAATTCATTTGCAAAAAGATGCATTTGCTAATCCTATGTTATAATCCAGCTGCAGATGCTTCAATAAAAAGTCCTTAAAGGACATAGTCTATGACATGCTCGAAGCGTGATAGACCAATCGATTTCAATGGTAAAACTCCTTGAAGGGGGAGAGGAGCAAATGATCAAAATGATTATAATAATGAGGCAAGTGCTTTAAAAGAGCACCGACATAACACTTCATAAGACCTTGGCAAAGGTTCAAGTACCTGAAAAATAATGAATATGAAGAGATCTTGATAAGTTATGTCATATTGAAATCGATATCAAATGACCATCGATGGTATCTTTGATATAATGTATGCGCTCAACATTATAAATGATATCGAGGATCTTGAATTCAAATCTGTCAGAAAATATGGACAGATAAATGATAGGCCAAATAAAAATACGTAATTCAAGTATTTTATTTCGCTTGAAAAGGTGAATATTTGGACATATAGTCTAAAGACCAAGGTATAATGTCAGTGGGGTATAAATAATTTATTGTGCGAAAAGTATAATAAAAAGTAAAATCGTAAGATATAAAGTACGGCTCGTGCCTTGGGCATATAGATTTTTCGCAAAATTCCTGACATTATTATAGGGAAACGTGTTCTCCTGTGGTGGATGCAATGAGGTTTCTTTCACTCTGACAATACTGAAAAGGTTGAATACGTACAAATGAATGGTTGTCATGTCTTAGCTAGACAGTGACGGTCATATGAAAATCCTTGAAAGATTTATAAGGTTTTAAAGTGATCCCATTGAATACCCCAATAGTTGTAAGATCGCTAAACATAAAGAAAGATCAATATCGATCTCATGAAAATGGTTTAAAAGTACCATGTTTTAGTGCAACAGGTGCACTTATTTATTGGAGACATTATTTACAAGAATCAAGTGAAATTGCAATCAGTATGAGTATAATGTGGCGCTGTACTTTTTTTTCCTTAGCTGAGGCTTTGTCCCACTGGATTTTCATGGCAAGATTTTTAATGAGGCAGCTAGCAATGTATATTACTGGATATGTATACTCAAAGAATTTGACAAATGGAATATTTATCCCTCGATTAACATGCAGCAAAAAGTACTTATGGTGATTTTGCATGGATAAATCACATATGTTGAGTACCCCAATGATTGTGAAATCACTTCACATAAATAAAGATTCATTTCGATCTCAAGGGAAGGATAAAGAGTTTCTTGGTGATGAAATTCCATATCTCAGTGCAATCGGAACACTAATGTACCTTGCCAATAATACTTAACCATTCAGTAAGTTTATCGGCGAGATTCAGCTCATTTCCAACAAGAAGATATTAGAAAGACGGGCTATTTGCTTACATATGGAGGCAGCGTGATATCTTGACATTCAAATGAAGTATATAATAGTTGTCATTTCTTCAAAATCATGCAGAGACAATAGTCATCCATAAAGCCATCTAAGAGGAGATATATCAAATGAGTAAAAACAAAGCACATTTTTTCGAAGTTCTTTTTCACATATGATCTTCAACAAAATGGTGACATAGATGTTCAACAGATCCATTAGAGTGATAATCTTGCAGATTTATTCACTAAGGCATTGCCAACATAAACATTTGAGAAGGGAGATATAAGATTGGAATGCATCGCCTCCGAGATATCAAGTAAAGTTTTTATCAGGGAGAGTAAAATACGCGCTATACTCTTTTTTGCTTAACCAAAGTTTTATCCCATTGGAATTTTATGGTAAGGTTTTTAATGAGGCAGCACTCAAGGCGTATTACAAAGATGTGTGTACTCTTTTTTCTTCTCTAGGCTTTTTTCCACTGGATTTTTTCTAGTAAGGTTTTAACGAGACACATTATCTATGGACATCCAAGTGAGAGTGTTATAAATCCGATTAATGTGGATGTCTCTTCCGTAACTCTTTTGCAATTCATGTACAAGATGAATGAATTCATTTAAGTCTTGTAAGTTGAGAAGACTACTTGTATCCTATAAATAATATGTTATTCTATTATGAAAGACACACTACAATACAGAAAAAAGAAATAAGAAAACATTCTCTCCTCTCTCTACTATAACTCTTGTCTTCATTTATTATTC
This sequence comes from Jaltomata sinuosa, assembly GCA_003996215.1. NCBI lineage: Eukaryota > Viridiplantae > Streptophyta > Magnoliopsida > Solanales > Solanaceae > Jaltomata > Jaltomata sinuosa. The sequence continues at coordinate 350,422 of QJPP01000203.1, forward strand.
AGTATTTATATTTATATTGCTCATATTTTACGACAATAAAAATATTTTTTTTGCTTTTTATCTCTTTTACTTAGATTATTTATGTGATATTATAAAAAAAAGTCCAACAATCACCTCATTTGATTTCCTATAAGGGTGAAAATCATTTACACCCCCGAATTTTGCTTTAAAAATCAAACACTCCCCTCAACTTTGAACAACAATCATTTTCCCCCCTTTTTCCTAATTGAATTTTTTAAATGCCTATTTTACCCTTGTATTATCAAGCTTTATATTTTTTTAATTTTTTTCTTTTGTAATCACAATTTTTATTTTTTAAAATCTATATAACATATGTTGTATAAAATATATATATATATATATATATATATATATATATATATATAATTTCTTAGATGAAAAAGAAAAGTGAAAAATACTAATTGAATATGTAAGTTAATGACATTTCATAATGAAAGAAATGAGTAAAAAAAAAAAAATATTAATAATAATCAAAACTCTAATATCTAAGTATTCAAGTAAAAATAACAGGTAATTATAACTTTATAAATATATTTCAATGCATATATATAAAATTAAATGATTGTTGTTTATAAATTTTAAATTATAATTTAGAAAATATTTTATTATTGATAACCAAAACTCATTTATCTATGTATACATTAGAGAATAACAGAGAGAGAACGAAAAAAACATGCATCTATATACATAATTACATATAGACATACATGCCCGTTTGGCCATAAGAATTTTTCACTATTTTTCAAAAAATTATTTCACTTTAAATTATTCAAAAAAAAATATTGTTTGGCCATAAAATTTTCAAATACAACTTGAAGTTGTATTTGAAAAAGTGAAAACACCTAAATACTTGTTTTCACTTTTTAGTTGTATTTAACACTTTGAATTCTAAAAAGTCTTTCAAAAAAGGTATGGCCAAACATAACTCCAACTCCAAAAAATTTAAATAAAGTGATTTTTTTTCATGACCAAACGCCCACTTAATGCATATAATATAAAAATATCAATCACAAAAAATAGCATTAGATTTTGTGATTAGTTTGTAAAAGGATTATTTTATTAATAATGTTAATTAATTTAACTAAAAATAGTAAATACCTAGGTTAAGAAAAAATAAATATATAATATAAAAAGATATTACATAAATAAAAAATTAAAAATGTTAAAGGTAAAATAAACATTGTATAGGATAAAGGGGGAGAACGATTATTGTTCAAAGTTGAGGGGGGTGTTTGATTTTTAAAGCAAAGTTAGGGGTGTAAAGGATTTTCACCCTTTCCTATAATCAACATTTAGTTCCCCATTTAATTTGATTCCCTATAATCAGCATTTACTTTCCCATAATTAGAGTGGTTAAAGACTGTAAAAACGATTACAGAATTCCACAAGAAATACACCCATTTAATTGCAGCTCTTTAACGAAAGAGATAATGCAACGTTTCAGAATTCTACTACTCCCTCCGTTTTATATTAGTTGCACACTTTTCTTTTTACATGCATATTAAAAAGTCATAAATAAAAAAATTATTTTACTAATTTATCCTTTAAAAAACTTCTTTGGAACTTTACAAACAAATGTGAACACTTTCAAAAACAATTAATTGCAAGGGTAATATGAAAAAAAATTAATTAATATTTTCTTTATTTAGTAAGATGATCAACTAATATGGAATAACTATTTTTAGTATATTGAACAACTAATATGGGACACGGGGATACAATTTCTCTATATGGAAAAGGATTATGTATGTAATGTACACACACTTTTATTTGGATAAAATCAAATAATACGTGGTGAGAGATAATAATGTACTCAAATATCTAAAAGACAAAATAAGAGTTAGATTACGTAAAATGTAGAAACTAAAGGAAACAATGTTTTGTAAATTTGTGGAAACAAAATACAATTTTCGTAGTAAATATTGTCAAATAAGGTGAAATTTTTCTCGAAGCATTTGAATAAAAATTTACATGAACTATTTTAAAATCGCGTTTAGCACGGTCAAATTCACTAATTTTTAATATATATAAGTATTTAAAAGAGAATTCTTAATCCAGTGACGTGGACTAGGATTTTAATTTATCTTTTTCCTAGGTAATTTGATATTTTTAAATTTAAAAATTCAATATATAAAAACGTGAAAAGCCACTTGGATTTTCAGTTAAGGAGAAACACCATAGCCGCTTCCGCTTAAACACAGTCAATAGGAGCTTCCTTATCCTTCATCAAACGTCACATCTATCAAATACTAAGAGCCTGTTTGGCCTAGCGGTTGAAAAATTGTTTGTTTTAAGAAGCACTTTTATAAAATAGTTTTTCAGAAAAGTATTTTTGAAAAAAATAGTTTGTGTTTGGCTAATTCATTTAAAAAGTGTTTTTGATAAACAGATTGTGTTTGGCTAATCTTTTTCTAAAAGTGTTTTTGAGAGATAAATTACGAAAAGGAGAGGTATCAATGGACTTTTACTATTAAAATTATTTTATCGAGAGAAATTATTTTAAATATCTATTATAAAAAATTTAATTAAATTTTTATTTTTATTTAATTAAAAAGTATATATTACAAATTTTCAATCAATATTATAGGTGAACTAGTATATAGGAATTTGTTATTTATTTATTTATTGGTGCAATATTTTAGCCTATCTTTTCTCTCTACAACCTCTTATGCACCGGAAGATGTAGGAATTTGTTATTTATATTATTTTGTCATGTGATAATGATATTATTTTTAAAAAAAATTAATATCTTGATCTTATTGAGTTGCAATTGAATTATAATATTATGAAATGAATATATAACAAAACTAAGAGAATCATATTAATTGCTTGTTTGTTTTAATAGTATATAAATAAGTAATTTTTTAACACATTCACTTCCACTTGTAAGATAATACAATATTTTGTTAGTTGCATAAATAATCTAATAATATCTAATTTAAAATATTAAATAATATTGATGATTGTTATTTTTTATTTTGTTATTATCCTTATCTACAAAAGTAAAACTTTTACAATTACTAAAATTTATATGTAAAATAATATAAATAATGAGAAATTTATTTTTTTGTTACCTTTTTTCTGAGTTCACTAGTATATTCAATGCTTACCTAATGGAAACGTAAAATAATATATATAAATAATAAATATAAAACATAAAATAAAATAAAGAATTTATGGTATAAGAATGAAGAATAAATTTTTTTAAATAAAACTTAATCAAATTTATGAAATATGCTAATTAATTAATAAGGGATATATTGGTAAATATGTATAAATGATATGGATATTTTTGTCTTGAAAAAAATAATTTTTTGCAGAAATTTTCTACTTCTTCCCAACAGCAGAAAAACTGTTTCTACTTCTGTTTAAAAGCTCTTTTGATGGTTAGCCAAACACCTTGTTTTGGCAAAACAACACTTTTTTCTAAAAAAAAAAGTATTTTTTTACCTCCCAACCACTAGGCCAAACATACTCTAAATATGGTAAACCTGTTGAAGTCAAACAAAGGCGTATTGTTCTTCCATTCTGAAACATTAGTACTTCATTCATTTCAATTTGTTTGGCCTACTTTCTTTTTAGTCCGTTTCAAAAAGCAAAAGCATGGGAGCAAAAACAGAAAAATGCTGTTGAAAGAAGCGCACACTCTTGATGAATCAAAATTGTGATCAATATCTTGGCCTTCAATAAACTTTTTATAGTACCCAAATCAAAATCATCTAAAAACTGAAACTTCTTCACAATATATCTTTCTTACAAACTATTTGTGAATCTATATAATTGTATTATGGGATGTAGGAGAGTTTTCTAATTTCCTATAACCTTGGTGTGTTCAATTTCAATACATAGACTACATAATCAGACCCAAATTTTTCTAAGCTCAACAGATTATTGTTATACATTTAATTAAGGAGTCATGCTTACCTTTCAGGTAGTGGTACAGCCAAAAAAGAATGATAATTGAGAAAAATTTCTCGGGATTTTTCCCTTCAATAGCAAAGTTTTCAATTTTGTAGCGGAGACGAAACATATGCTTGCTATGGGTCTCTGCTTTAATTGTTTTACCTTCATTTAAATCAGATAACTGATATTGTCTAGGAATTTATTTGACAGTTCATCGTATTTGTGTTGCCAAATATTGAGATTATAAGGATTAGAATCCCACCAACTACGATGGTTATGTAGGTGAAGAAAATTAGACATTTTCCGTTTTCTTCTCTATTGTATTATTTATTGCACATTTATCAGGTAAAGAAAGTGAGAAACTTTTCACCTTCTTCTTTACTGTATTATTGAAGCTTATTAGGAGCAGATGCAAGAGCCGAATCTCACATTTTAACTCAAACAAAGGAGAAGAAGCTATGATTTGAAATAGTGCAATTACCAACTTTTGTGTAAACGCTGGGTAAAAAGATTAGTAAGCGCATTCACATATTTCAGTATTAAAGATAAGATTAGACCTTAGATACTTGAATATCTTCATTTTTGTTGTCTTGATTCTATGTATAAATCATTTGCTACACTTCGTCTTCAATACCTTATTGTTTTGGGTTCTTGAAATAGGATCTATACATCAGGGTAACTACATGATTAAAAAAACTATCTCTCTTTCTTTTTCAATTCGAACCTTTCTTATTGACCTATTTTATTATCTTGATCTGAAATTGACTTATTTTCTGCTATTTCTTCCACATTACTGTTTTATATTTCATACTTCCTTACTAATTTATAAATTTTGTTAACTTGGTGAAGAAGTTGAATGAAGAAAATAAATTCACATGTGCATAGATCCCACACTAAATAGCAAAAGCCTTTTTGCTTTCCACGGGCTTGATATAATTTATAATGTATTCCAAACTATAGCATGGTTGAGGGCTTGAGGCCAAGGATGATTCAAGAATGTGTTTATACTATCGATTTGAGTTATATTTTTGTCAAGGCTTTCTAAGATGTTTCTATTTCCACTGAATTGAGTATTTGTGTTAATGTTGTCCAACATGACAGATTGTTGTTTGATGTGGAAATTGTGCACCTTTTTGCTTTCTGTGGAAGATTTTGCTAACCGTAAATAATGATGAGGTTGTTTCCTCTTAGCACATTAGTAGCTTTATATATATATATACCTATGAGTATTTAGACTGAAATTAGTTTATACAAAAATATTTGAAATTTAGGCAAACAAATTGGGAAGTTAGTGGCTTTGAAGATTTGTAAGGGAGTGTAAACCAATAATACCGTAGTTATTGTTTTCTTTAATTTTTATCATTCTTCTTTTTATACTTTAAGAAAATTTAATAAAATTAAAAGTGAATGTAACCAATTATATATGTGTTAGTTCTTTTTTCTTTCAGTTTATAGCTTCACAATTTTCATTCCTATTTCTTTTTTATTAGGAAATATTTAGAAAAATAAAAACTTTACAATCCAATCATGAAGGAAGAATAATCAACTACCTATATGCATGCTTGTAATAGATTTTATAGTCATTTTGGTCAAGCTTTTAAAAATCTGCTTATTTTGAAAAGAAGACAAATTGATAGTATTGAAAAGAAAAATTATAAGAAAAAGCACAACAGAGCTATATATGTAGAATACATGAAAAAGAACTTATTAACAAAAGTATATCATGAGAAAAATTGTAGCTTGATTCAAATAAATTTTACTATGATCAATGTCGAATGACTTGATGTTGAAGCGTGCTGGAGACTGTTGTCGAAATAAATACTAGAGAATTAACTGGGATTAGAATAACGTACCTATTAGGTTATATTAAGTAGGACTATTTTGATATGTAATTAGTTTTGTAGCGGTATTTTTACCAAAACAAAAATTAAAAATTACTTCTGCTTCTAGGATGAAACTACTTTTTAAGCTTTTGAAAATAGCTTTTATTACTATTCTAAAGTATTTATTTTTTCTAAAAGTTTAGCCAAATACTTCAACTCTCTATAATAAGCTCTTTCCCAAGGGAACAGAACTAGCACTATAAGCACGAACACTTTTTCAGAAAAATAAATACTATTTGATCTCCCAAAAAGATGATCAAATAAACTATTAGTCATGCTTATTAAAAAACCATAATGCGCGCATACATATTTCTTAAAGAAAATCAGATGATGGAAAATGCATATCATTTAAACTCTAATTCTAATAAATATAGCATATATTTTGTGATTTCATCAATACAACAATATCATTTTTTTTCCGAACATACATGAAATGTTTTGCCCATGGTATCTTGACTAAATTTCTTTTTAAAAAGAATTTTTTAATAGACGAATAATTTTAATAATCGTGCGAAGCGCGGGTACATTCACTAGTATATAATAAGGTTAAGCTACCAAAAGAGACATACCTCCTTACCATATTTACTAACTCTCTCACTACTTTATTTTAATTACTTAATATACCACATGTAAACACTCTGATACATCGCTCCAGGTCGTGATACATCGTCTCACCTCGTGATACATCGCCCCGATGTATCAAAGGTAATTATCCAGAGGTGAGGTGATGTATCACGCCTTGGTGAGATGTATCCGAGCGAAGTAAGGTGAAAAAAAGAGTAATTAGCTCCCAAAGATGTGTGTTTTAAGTAAGTTACCCTAATAATAATTCATGATCATAGCAACCAAATCTGCATGCCAATGAGATCAAGTAATAACCATAACTTCCACATTTGTTTTTAGCTTATTCTTTTGTATTTAGAAAAGATGAGTAGTGGAAAAAAAATATAGATGTCTATACATATAAAAAGACACCCAAAAAAAAAAACTTGCATTCATAGACCAAACCAAACGGAATATGAATAACAGGTTTGCACTATCAAAATAATAGTCATCTTTGTTAACTAAAAGAAATGACTGTCGTCATTAAGTTACATTGCAAGGCCTTAGCATTAGTGGACAATTCCATCATTGTTATTTAATACTTAGAGAATCTAGTAGTAGCAATTTTCAATTTCTGCAATCAAAACTTCCTTTTGAAATAGGATTAATAAGAAAAACCATAAAGTCCATTAAAAAATCCAAGCAATTAACTGCCAAAAAGTAGGGGTGGGCGTTCGGTTCTTCGGTTCGATTTTATCAAAGTTCGGTTCGATTCTTTGGTTTTCGATTTTACAAAAATGTGCACCGAACACCGAACCAAACTAATTCAGTTCGATTCGGTTTTTTGAACTTCGGTTCGGGTTTAGTTCGGTATTTTTAAATCGATTTTTTCGGTGCAAGTGAGAAACAAAATTATCAAAATAGTTTTAGCAATTGGCAATGGCATGTACGACAAAATTAAAATGCCTAGACTCTAAGAAATGACGAGCACATATAGCTACTGTCTAAATGCAACACTTGCCTTTGCTGAACATCATCCCTGACTTTTCCGCTACCATTTTCTTCAATGACTCCATTATAATTATTGGAAAAAAAATGATGAATACAATAAGAGGAATTAAGAGTGATAATTGATGATGTGAGTTGATAAGCTGTTCAAGTGATGATGAATTAATTGAAACCTCCCTTGAGGCTATTTATATACTACTAGTGACTTGTGAAGATTCAATATTTCTATGTTTATAAATTAAAATATAAATTAAATATAATATAAATATTTTTAAAAAAAAATATTAATAAAAGTTCGGTTCTTCGGTGCACCGAAAAACCGTTACCTTTAAATCGAACACCGAACCGAAGAACCGAAGTACCGAAAAAAAACACCGAAATCGAACCGAAAAACCAAAATCGAAAAACCGAACTAATTTGGTTCGGTTCGATTTTTCGATTCTCCGATTTTTATGCCCACCCCTACAAAAAAGTCAAAATATTGATCAAGGTTAAGAGCACAACATATAAATTATCCCATATATTTGCGGATTGTTATAAAGTATAATAATTATAGTGAATATCTATATTTAGGTTTCTTTGGAAAAAAGTTAGGAACCCTAACTTTGGGCCCAAGTCAATTTTCCCCTATAAATAAAGGAATTTTCCTTCATTGTAATTCACCCCAAAATCCCTGAAATCTCTTAATCTCCAAGAGAAATCCCTCAAGCGTAATAAAAAGTTCTCTCTTCTCTCTCTCTATTCTTCTTGTTCTTAGTTTATTATTTCATAACACGTTATCAGCACGAGACTCTAACCGACGGAGGAATTGAGCGATAATGTAAAGCTACCCAATATTTTTCATCCGCCACTTAGCAATTCAAGGGTTAAAAAAAATGAATTGATACTACATCTAAATCCTTCTTAGATAACCATGACAGTACGTTATACATTACTATGTACGTAGTTATGTTTACAATTCTCTGAGGTTTGTGGATTTATTTAGTATATTTTATTACTATATATGTGGCAAATATTTGAGGTAGCCAACAAAGGTAAGCTAATACGAACCTTTGCTTTTCTGGTTCTTTGTTTAATATTTACTTTCTTGTAACCCGATTAATTTTGCTCATTGAGTTTGAGGAACTAATTGGTTCACTCGTTTCGTAGAATAATATTGTGAAGAAAACAAAAAGATATACGTGAACTTCGGTAAAGTTCATAAGAAATTGACCAAAAGTCATTAAATCCATCATATTAGAGAAAAATTCTCTACATCATATGTATACCTCGATTTGCTTCTGAAGTAGCAAATCTTGAAAGAGGTTCAAAGCTATCATAATTTGATAGGCTAAAGGCACGATTATATTCTATTCCTGGGAATGAGAATTTCGATTGTTATAAATATAGATCCATTTCCTGAAGTGAATGTGATAATATTTAATAATGCATATAAATGCAGCGTGCACTTGGTTGTGACGGTAGAAAAATTAAAAGATTGAATATCTCCAAAAATACTATAGTAACACGTATGTAAAAAGTTATTCGAGCATGATGAGATCACATGCCACAATAAACTAAAAGTTTATTGATATGCCATTCATGCAAAAGTAAACTTGAAGTTTACTAAAGGAAATATCACATGTCATAGTAACTTGGAGTTACTAATACAAATAATTTCATATGTTAGCATGAATGATCTTGCCATCCTGAAGATGTGCATATTGAGTATTCAATATATATTGAAGAACTAGAAGATTCTTCAAGAATTGTTGATGTTATTTGTTCTCATGATAAGTTGATGGATCAACTAATGTTGGGACTGAATCCCCTGAAATCTGAAAAGTATAAAAGGTGAATATGGGCCGTTCACTTGTCATGTGATATCTTAAATAGATGCATCAATGAGAGACAAGATTATCACATGTACGCTTATTGTCAACCTGCAGTTTGACATTCGCAAAATTGCTTGCTCAAATTGAGTTAACAGCACAACTTTCAGATTATGTAATCAAGACAATTAATCTTGATAATGTTGATTTATATTCAATTAGTTTGGCGTGAAATACCTCCGAAAAATAACTGAATCATTGCTTATGAGAACAAAGCTTCATGTGTTGGTCTAAGATATGATATATTGTATACAATAGCATTTGTATGCATTGATACCAATAAATTGTGATTAACTTTCCTTTCAATCGGTTCAAGGTCAGGAACCAAATATTTTTCATCTAATTGATTTTAATGTGCGGTATATGATTAATGAATATATCATGATGCACAAAGATGAATTCCTCAAAGAAGATAGAGGATATATGTTAGCTTTTCTAACATAAGGGGGAGATAATAAGCATCTATGAAATAATTATGAATTATCATTAGTATGATCCTCATTCAAAAGATAATTCAAGCCAAATGCTAGAAGTATTTGTTGACCCAAAATTAATTTCATAGCTAGCTGTAAATGCTCCTATTGAATGTCCATGAAGGACAAAGTCTACATCATGCATGAAGCATGATAGACCAATCGGTTCCAATTGCACTACTCCTTGAAATAGGAAAGGAGAAAATGATCATAATAAGAGATAATGTGCTCTTGAAGAACTTATGACATAACACTTCATAAAACCTTGTGAGAGGTTTAGGTACCTGATAAATAATGAAGTAATGAGATCTCAATAAGTTATATCGCATTGCGAACCGATACAAATATTATATCATCAATAATATTTTTTGATACAATATAGTCCAATATTGTAAAAGATTATGAGGATCTGAATTCTACGTTTATTAAAGCATGCTAGCGTAGAAATATTTATCAAGTGTCATGGAAGGATGCATCTTGGTAAGCGCAAAACTTATTTGACTTGCAATTTAGCTAGACATTAGTAGATGTCATTGTGTCACTTGACAAATTTGAGATGAAAATCCTTGTAAGATTCAAAATGCATGTAGCATATACGAGTTTTTGAAAAAACTTATTTATAATCCTCATATGGATTAAATCAATCAAGGTCGATGAATTGAATTGAAACTCTTGGAGAGTTTTTAAAAACAATAGATTATCTGCTAAAATGAAAAATTTGCAGAATTAGATTGGTCCTGAAGTACCATATCTTGTGCAATTGATGCATGTATACATCTTGCTATAACTATGAGTTTGATATGTTGTACACCTACACGGAGATACTGAAACAAGATCAATTACAAGTCGTGATATGAATGTGTTTATCCTATTGAATATTGTCAAGTTTTTGAATATGCAGGATATTCACTTGATCGACATAAGAGTTTGATACAAACATATTATCTATTTTCATGAAGGTGTTACTGTCATACTATGTTAATTTACATGACAGTCAAATCATGCTGAGATAATAATAGTTATTCATGAAGCAATTCGAGAATATGTGTGACATGCGTAGCACAATTGAAGAGGAGATTCATAAAAGGAGATAAAACAAAACATATTTCACCAAAGCTTTTCTACACACATGAGCTCCAAAAGAATGGTGATATCAATGTGCAACAGATTCGTTTGAATGATAATATGGTTGATTTATTCACCAAGTCTTTATTAACTACAACTTTCGAGAAGATGATGGCAAGATTGGAATGCGAAGATTCAAGTCTTAGATTGATGTTTTCATCAGGGGGAGTTAATACGCGTTGTACTCTTTTTTCCTCACAAGGTTTTGTCCCACTGAGTTTTTCTTGTAAGGTTTTTAATGAGGCAGCCAAAAATGCTTATTATGAGATATGTGTACTCTTTTTCCTTCACTAGAATTTTTTCCACTGGTTTTATCCAGTAAGGTTTTAACGAGACACATTATCCATCAAATAGACATTCAAGGGGGAGTGTTATAAAGTATTATAATTATAGTGAATATCTATATTTAGGTTTCTTTGGAGAAAAGTTAGGAACCCTAACTTTGGGTCCAAGTCAATTTTCCCCTATAAATAAAGGAGTTTTCCTTCATTGTAATTCATCCTGAAATCTCTTAATCTCCAAGAGGAATCCCTCAAGAGAAATAAGAAGCTCTCTCTTCTCCCTCTCTATTCTTCTTGTTCTTAGTTTATTATTTCATAACACGGATAAGTTTGAAATAGTTAATTAAGTTCGAATCTTTTCCGTTGGGTTACCAATCTGACGGGCCTAAATAAAATTATTTAGGACATGGTGATCTATATACTCCCTCTGTTCCTTTTTAGTTGTCATGATTTTTATTTTGAGAGTTAAACAATATGAAGTTTGACCAACATTTTAAGATGTATTTTTTCATCATATTGATATAAGAAAAATTACAACTTATAGTATTTTTCGTATAGTTTTTGAATATTTAAGTTTTAATTATAAAATATTAAGTTAATCTAATTTAATTGAGCTTTGAAAATTAGTCAAATTGACTTTCGAGAAGTGCAACATGACAACTAAAAAGGAACAGAGAGTACAACCCAAGCTTTTTGAAATTTGAGGAGAGAAAGATTAAGAAGAAAAAGATGAATTTATTTTTAGACTAGGGATTTTGTAAACGGATAAAGAGAAAGACCAAAATTTTGAAATGAAAAAAAAAATTAAGAAATAAAAACTTGATGGTGAGGTGGCATGCCACGTAGCATCTACCTCACCCAAATGTTAGTCCACATGATAAAGTGTTTAAAAATAGAGGTATTTTTATTAATTTTATTTACGACAAAGGTATATTTGACTCTATAGTATAACTAAGGACAAACTTAGTTAATAAAACAAAAATAAAAAGGTATTTTTGACCATTTTCCTTTTTTTTAAAAACCCATTCAAGAATATGAAAAAGCTAAAGCATTTGAACAAGTAAAATCATCGACCCTCTGCCCGCTTACCTGTGGAACAATTAAAATCTCAAAATAAATGCATGAAAATAACAACATGATATACAACAAGATCTCTAAATTCCATGAAAGGGTAAGCAACATATATATATGTATGCTCACTAGGCTCTCGTGTGTGCTGTGTGCACCCACTAGACCATCCAGTAGCTAGGTCTACACAGAGAATATTGTTAGGCTAGGTTGGCGAAGGTGAGATGTATGCAGGCTTTATTTCTATCTTTGTGGGGGTAGAGAGGGTGTTCCGATAGACCCTGACTCAAGGAAATTTTGGTCCAGTTGTCTCTTCTTTTTCTGATTTTAACTCTTGCTAAATTGAAAGAAAATCTCTTATCAGTCTCATAAATGTGTCAATTGGATTTTAATTCTTTTGAAAATAGGTATACTGGGACTCTAGGTAAATTAAATTTTTTTTTAGCTTGACACTCAAAATTGTTGATCAAGCTTCATCTAGAAAATCAAATTTAGTACTTCCTCCGGATCACTTTACTTGTCACATTTTTTATTTACACAAACATTAACTAGAATGTAATTTGACTAAACTATCCTTATTTATTATTTCTCAACAATTAATATTTCACTCTTTTGCACTACATTAATATCTCTACATATTTATTACCGTAAGATGTGGCCTTATTTGGCATGTGCCAGTTTCCATGGTCACATATATTTCTTGGAGCCAAAGTATTATTATGTGGTAGAGAAAATTTAACCATTTATTATTTTCTCTAGAGTAAATGCATCAGGACCCCCTTAAAGTTGGTCGACATTTGGAAGTAGACACCTAAACTTTACGGGGGTCCTATTACACCACTCAACTAATTATACAGTTGTAAATACCCCATTTTGACCCATTTGCTCACCAGCTTTATTCTCACGTTTGGCGCGTGTGTCTCACCCATTAATAAGTCGGGTTTAACCCGACCCGCCTCTTTTAACCTTTAAACTTTCTACATATTTCTATTTCTCTCTCTAAACGATCAAAATCGTTTGACCCATTTGCTTACTCTTAGGCTTGAGGAAAATGGGTTTTCCGGTGAGATTCCAGCGGGGTTTAGTCTCCCTAATCTCCAGGAGTTTAATGTTTCCGGTAACAAATTGGTTGGGGAGATACCCATTTCGTTATCTCGTTTCCCGGAATCTGCGTTTTCAAAGAACCAGGTTCCTCGTGAACCGAAGAGTGGAGCAATGGCGTCTCCGGTGAGTCCGAAAACTACCATAGCTTCATCTCCGAGCTCGTTGCCAGTAACATCATCAGATTTGAATACAAAAACTACTACTCACCATAGTAGTGGTAAGATGAGCTCGTTGGCAATAATTGCTATTATACTCGGGGATGTGTTTGTTTTGGCTGTTGTGTGCTGTTTACTGTACTGTTTTTTCTGTACTAGGAAAAATTCTTCTGGGAGAAATGGGTCACAGATTCTTGAAGGTGAGAAGATTGTGTACTCGTCGAGCCCGTATCCGAATACGGGCCAAACGGGGGGGTTTGAGAGAGGGAAAATGGTGTTTTTCGAAGGGGCAAAGAGGTTTGAGCTTGAGGATTTGTTGAGAGCTTCAGCTGAGATGTTGGGAAAAGGGGGATTTGGGACTGCATATAAGGCTGTGTTGGATGATGGAAATGTGGTGGCTGTGAAGAGATTGAAAGAGTTGAATGTTTGTGGGAAGAGGGAATTTGAGCAACAAATGGAGGTTTTGGGAAGACTTAGACACCCATATTACCATGCCACGTAGCATTTTTTAATTGATTTGTTGCTGCAATTTCCTTCAGTCACGCGCCTGCCAAACGTGAGAACAAAGCTGCTGAGCAAATGGGTCAAAATGGGGTATTTACAACTGTATAATTAGTTGAGTGGTGTAATAGGACCCCCGTAAAGTTTAGGTGTCTACTTCCAAATGTCGACCAACTTTAGGGGGGTCCTGATGCATTTACTCTTTTCTCTATTATACAACTTGGAGCCCAAGTTTTGCTCCTATAAAAGGAGAGTCATTTCTTCCTTCCAAAAATACACTAATTTGAGAAGAGTTTAGTTGTGATTTGTTTTCTTCTTCATAGAGAGTATTTGTAAGAGAGTAGTGTTGGAAAACACTCTGTGTGAACCCTTTTTTGGAGTGATCTTGTGAGGTTATTCTCTTGGGTGTTTGGGATATTAGAGTATTTAATTACTCTAAATTTTGTACTCTCTTTTGTATCTATTGGTGTTAGTAAATTTGCTCCTCTTTCTTGGTTGTGAACGTAGGTCACGTTGATCGAACCACGTAAAATTTGTGTCTCCTTTATTTTCTCAATTTATCATTACTATTATTTTTGCTATTGTCTTTAATTTACTGCTTTGTCTAATTCCACTCTATTCGGGATTCCTGATCCTAACAATTATTAAGGGTAAAGGTAGAAACAAACAATTAATTATACTTTAATTTTTTAATATAATAATTATTTTGAATTATTTATTTTTAATAATGACGATAAATAAAGTGATCCGGAGGGAGTACTATTAAGTTAGATTTGTTGCTACACTGAAAATCGAAAAGTAAATGATCACAGTCTACCAACTTCATGTTTTACACAAAGACTTATTTCGGTCATTCTTATGTTCTAATTTCAAATGCATGATCTCATTTCTATGAAGAGTGGTAGATTTATAGTCTTCTAAAAGATAGATAACAGAGATGTATATGAGAAGGGGAGCTTGACGTAAGTGGTAAAGTTATTATTATGTGATCAGGATAGGAGATCACGAGTTCGAGTTGTGGAAACAACCTCTTGCAGAAAAGCAAGATAAGACTGCATACAATAGATCCAAACTCTTGTAGTTCGACCCTTCCCCGAATCCCGTATATAGTGGGAGCTTAGTGCACCGGGCTGCCTAGAGATTATATGAGAACAAGTAAAACATTTTTCTTTACAATATCTATTACGATTACTATTAGCAAATAACTCAATCAATACATAAAAAGACTTACTCCTATCTTTTTTTAACCAATACTTCAAACTGAGCCATTACTCAAGGATATGTACTCCAACCTTGCCTCGTTTGCTTTTACCTTTTTCTTTTGTTGTGTTTTACAAGGTACCTGCAGCCTCAGACCTTGGGAAGAATGACTTAAAAGTTTGCATAAATAGTTGAACTAGAGAGTGAACCTAAGTTTAGTGAAATTGTGAGCATGTAATAGTACTGCATGAATCATCGGAAGAGCAATCCTTGCTTCAATAGTGAATTTCAAGCCTAAACAAGTTCAAGGTCCATAACCAAATGTCAAGAATGCCATTGGGATTCTTGATCCCGAACGAGAACAGACAGTCAAAGAATTCAGGAACTGGAAGAAAAACTCCAGGGACTAAACGATTAGCAGCAGGGCACTGATGGTGGAGGCAATGGCAATCTGGTGATGTTTAGGAGCACTACAAGACACTAATTATGGTAAAATCTTACTTGCACGTCTGCACCTGATGTTTACATCAAACAAAACTTTCTAACCTTAGTAGCTAAAAATTAAAGTGAAAACACATTTCATTTCTTTTTTACTACTAAGGTTAGAATATTTAGTTTGATGTGAGAAACGGGTGAAGATTAGTTTTTACTCACTAATTATTGTATTGTATTTATCGAACTATATTCATTTTGGACAGAATCCAAAATTGCAGAGTCAAGCAGGTCTACCAAGCTAACATGAGCATTGTTTTAGTGGGTTGTTTCTACATCACAGTGTAATGAATAACCAAGAAGATATCTAGCAAAAAAGATTTGATCGCTGGACGACATTTCCAAGTTTCTAGAACTTTGAATGGAAAAAAAAGAGAAGAGGAAAATTTTGATAACGAAGTGAAAAATATATTAAATGAGCTATTCATTTTCCAAAGAAGAATTCAAACAAAACTTGCCAAAATTGATGTTCGTTGTCTAGAGAAAAAGATTGATCATTTAAACCACTTGGAGTGGCCTACGCGCTTGCAAGATATTTTCTAGTCTTCAGTCCTCACTGAACTGATAGACTGCAGACTTTTCAACCAAATTATGTTCATATTTATAAATAACTAGTTGTACTAACATGAACATACTAAAAGTATATTCACATAAATGCAGAAAAAAGTTGAGCTTCCAATTAACATACAAAAAAAAAAGTGTGTTACCTTTGTAGACATGTTTCTTATTCTCTTAAGCATTATTCTCGCCTCGATGGTGCCTTCCTTGGCAGAGTTGCAAACCTTTACACCAGAGGACCAAATCACTCTCAACTGTGGTTTCTCGGAAACAGAACTGCTACTCAATGGTGGCCAGAAGCTTGATACAGGTGTTTCCAGAGTTTCAAGTGAAAGCAACGGTGATGCTGGAACTCCAACGATACATGCTTGTATATTTAAGAAGGAACGAACTTACATGTTTCCTGTCTCTTCAAGCTCAATCTCCATCCGACTTCACTTTCATTTTACTGCTTACTCTGGATTCAACTTATCTAAAGGTTTGTTCTCCATCAGTGCTGGTCCTTACCTACTTCTGAGGACATCCGAGTCCACGTACTCTGGACTTACTTCATACGTTGGATATGCTGTTAGAGAATTCATCATGAACGTTAATGGTCCAGCCCTGAATGTCACGTTCAGACCATCAGTTAATATCTCCGATAGCTATGCCTTCGTAAACAAGATTGAAATTTTTCCAGTAGCTCCAAACCTTTACATCCGTCCACATGTTCTACTGCCACTTGTTGGACAACCTACTAAACTGTATTATAGGAACAATACCGCCCTCGAGACAATGTACCGTGTTAATATAGGTGGGCCTTCAATCTCTGCTGATGAAGACGATACAGATATGTTCCGTCCCTGGGCAGATGAAACTGATTACTTGATCTCTGGTGACTTGAGCACTACTGTCCATGGTAGGAGTACTGATATAAAGTATAGTTCATCAGTACCTGCATATATAGCACCAAGAGAAGTATATGCCACTGCCAGAGTTATGCCGTGTAAAAGTCCTGTCAACCTTACCTGGTCTTTTCCACTTGATCCTGGTTTCTGTTACCTAGTTAGGCTTCATTTTTTTAACATCACAGGCTCAAATCTTTCACCATATCCATGTGTATTTCAAGTGTACATCAATAGCAGAATGGCAGAAGAGCGTGCTTGTGTGAACGAATGGACCAACAGAGCCGAGGTTCCAACTTTCAAAGACTATGTAGTGAATACCTCTGCACAACACAACAAAGGAAGTCCATTCATTGATTCCATTCTGTTACTTGAGTTAAATGGCCATCAACAAGGTTTGGCAATCTTAAATGGATTGGAGATTTTCAAACTATCAGACAACAAAAATGGACTTGCTGGGGTCCATCCATTTGGGTTCAGGAAATTTACATCACACGGCGAGTCT
The DNA here is from genome assembly GCA_003996215.1 of Jaltomata sinuosa. Classification (NCBI taxonomy): domain Eukaryota; kingdom Viridiplantae; phylum Streptophyta; class Magnoliopsida; order Solanales; family Solanaceae; genus Jaltomata; species Jaltomata sinuosa. The sequence continues at coordinate 367,997 of QJPP01000203.1, forward strand.
AATCAAGTAATAAAAGTGGCCATGGCTGTATTTGGTGCCCTTTGGGGTCTTGTTTGTCTTGTGATTGCTTGTTTCATATTCTTGCACTTGCCAATAGGAAGGTTTGCAGCATTGATGCTGTTGTCATCGCTACCAAACTCAAAATTGCAGAGAAAAAGCCTAATGAAATGGGCATCATCTTATTATTGCCGATACTTTTCACTGACAGACATTATAATAGCTACAAACAACTTTTCTGATGTTAATCTCCTCGGTAAAGGTGGCTTTGGGAAGGTCTACAAAGGGTCCATAGATGGAGGAGCCACTGCTGTTGCAATAAAACGCGGAAGCCCAAATTCAAATCAAGGACTAAGAGAGTTTCAGTCAGAGATAACCATGTTATCTAAGCTAAGGCATCGCCACCTGGTTTCTCTCATAGGATGCTGCATGGACGATAATGAAATGATCCTTGTGTATGAATATTTACATCATGGAACTCTACGAGATCATCTCTACAGTACTTCAAAAAGGAGACTTAGTAGGCGAATTGAATGGAAGCAGAGGCTCGACATTTGCATTGGTGCTGCCAAGGGTATACACTACCTTCACGAGGGCACAAAGCAGACAATCATTCATCGTGATGTTAAGTCCACAAACATCCTCTTGGACAAGAAATGGATAGCCAAGGTTGCAGATTTTGGGTTGTCTAGATGTAGCCAGGACACAGTATCTTCTGAGATTACACATATTAGTACCATGGTAAAGGGAACTTTTGGTTACTTGGATCCAGAATATTATCGTAGGCAACGGTTGACTGAAAAATCTGATGTGTACTCATTTGGGGTGGTACTATTTGAAGTGCTTTGTGCAAGGCCAGCGGTGCTGCCAATGGTGGCAGGGAGAGAGGACGAGATTCTGGAACAAGCAAGCTTGGCAGAATGGGCCTTGAGTAGCCTTGAAAATGGAACGTTTCATGAAACCATAGACCCATTTTTAAGGGGAAATATAGATCCTGAAAGCTTGAGGACATTTACGGATATTGCAGTAAAGTGTTTGGCAGGTAAGGGAAGTGATCGACCATCCATGGGATACGTCATAGGGAATTTGGAGCTAGCCCTACTACAGCAAGAGAGTATTGCTGCAGATACACAAGGAAATGAAGATGTGATGCCTGCCAATGCAGAAGTTACTGTGATTGTGGTTGACAAACACAACTCGGATGCAACACCGGGGGTTGAATTCTCCGAGTTGTTGCTTCCAACAGGTCGTTGAGTGGATAGACCAATGATCCTCTCTAGGTCACTGGAATAATTTTTATTACCTAATATTTTTGGTTCATATGTACTAGATTTCATGTTAATTTCAGCAATTGATTTGCTCCATGCAGATAGGGATGTCATCAAGAACTAGTTTCTCCAACTGCAGTAACCAAACTATAAAAATGCCAAAAATCTAAAGCCAATTTCATCCTCCATAAATTATTGAAAGAAAACTGTTGATGATCTCTTGTGTTCTCTAAAATGCAAAATCTTCGTATTAAAAGGATATTTTGTTCTTTTGTTTTCAAGTGGCCATCTATCAAACTACAGAATTCACATATCACTAAGCTAAGAAAAGGATCATGGGAGGTGCAGTTTGAGCTGTAGCAATGTCATAGCATCAAAAAAGCAAGAATAAGTATGTCCATTTTCTAGGTTCTATTAGAATCATCTGAAACAAAGTGCAAAACAATATTACACTACTACTGTGCTTCATCATATTTTCATAAATTCTATTCTAATAAGAGTTTGTCATTAATCAATTTCTTTTTATCTACACAATTAGATATTATGAGGAGCCTAATAAAGTCTTTCACCGGAAAGGAAAGCGTACCTACTTGAGCCAGATGAAACAAACTTTCACGTTTGATTTTGAAGGGGGAAGATCCTTCTAAATTGACAGGATTCAGAATCTTCAACGCAATTATGATAAATTAATAAGAAGTACTCATGACAAGAATACAAGAGAAATGTAATCTTAAACACAGACAAAGTCGAGGTTCCAACGAACAAATAGTGATAGCAACGAAACACAACAAGAAGACATACCTACCTAGGTGATTTCTTAGGCACATACCCTGTTTGTGGGAGGTGGCACTGTAAGTAAATTTATTATAGCCCAAGGATTATTGCATATATCAAGAACACCACAAAAGAGCAATAATAGACGTACCTATTGACTACGTCATCGACAGTTGAATGGGTCCGTTTCCTTAAGGTTGAGTAGATGAGACGGGACCTAGCCATATATTTATACAAAGCCTACATACCACACCAATACATGAATTGATTTAGGCCCAAAAAGGAATCCAACAGATAAGCAACCCAAGCCACGCTCACCAACTATATTTGTTTTGCCCGTTTTATAAACCACAATAATCAAGTTAATGTTCGTCCACATTGAGTAAAATTCCAACAGGCACATATCCTGGTCGAGATGCGTGTAAACTTTCTTGTACCGGGCATGCTGTGAAGGACTTAATTGGGTCCTATTTGATACTTTCTTAGTGTGGACAGCAGAGTTAGTGATGGCCGCCTGTTACTACACCATATAGGTATATCGATGATGGCTTTCATTAATCAACAGTCTGTCATTCAATTAGCACAGAGACAGAACATTGTGCTCTTGCAATGACTATGTGGAAAAATTTCTTTTATAGGAAATTGACACCCGTTTAGAAAATGAACCTTTAAACTAGCAATCTTTGGATGAGGATTACCTTTGCAGAACGAAAATCGACTATGTTTTGAGAGCAGAGAGTTGACGCGATCCCAGTATCTTTAGCTCTCAACAATCAACTTGTATGGATTGGAATTCTTCGCCATATATAGTTAATGTTGGGTTTTGTTCTTTAAAAATGAGGTGTGAACTGGGAAATGTAGGTGTAATGTGAACTGGGAACTGTGGGAAATTAAATGGAGGGAAGATGAAAAGAAAGTTCATTTCTCCCTTGTTGATACTGAAGAGGGGTACTTTTGTGCTTATATTTAGAAGCACTTCTTCTAGCTCTTAAAGAGTTAAGAAGAGAGTGACCCTTGCCCCGTTGTCGTCGTGGCTCGCTCGGCTTCGGCAAATGATGTGATTGGAAGTCGTTGGCAACCACTACTCCAGCGACAGGCATATCACACAGTGAATTATGTGGGCTCGGATATTTTAGTTAAAATCACGAACCACTGAGAAAAATAAATGCAACTAGATAGAACAAAGCTCTTTTGGATCTACTGAACATCAATCGGAGGAGAGCTCTCATCCAAATCGCACGAATCTAATGGACAGGAGAATCATTCGTTTACCCACTAATTGAAAAAAAAAATATCCCAAGGGGTAGCAAATTTGAAATGTTGCAATATTGTTGTTAAAGTGGTTGCACTTGTGGTGCTTGGCTTTGGCATTAGAGCTAAAGCCACTGTAAAAAAAAAACTACAATTTTGTTACTGATCTGTCACTAAATAGCTTGTAGCTAGCATATTTTTGTGATAATCCGCTGCTAAGTGAGATTAGCAACGGAATTTGTTGTTTAGTTACAAAATTTGTCCGTTACTAATTATAAGAGGGACTTTCACTCACCATTGATGCGTGCCAATGTTACCAGTTTTTTAAAGGTAAAGTTATTGAAAAAGAGAGATATGAATCAGTCAATGCAACATAAGGAGTCTTGTAAGTACATGACTAACAACAAAAGTTTAAAAAAAATTCATATATCAGCAACGATTATAAATCTATCCAATGTACATAAACTATTCAAAGCTCAAATCAATGAGATTTTGCTGTATTTTCTCCTTGTATACAAGTCAAGCAAAGAAGGCAACACAAGGGCAGAAAGCAGAGGAATTGGATCTTTACTGTGACAACAAGACGAATTATACGAAGCAGAAGAAGATGCAGATGACTCCATTGGCTTATTTAACAATGCACCTTTATAATCAAGAGAGCGGCTGCTGCTGCTGGGCTTGAGCTGAATAGGGCGAGGCGCGCGCCTTTGCAACCTGCTGAGTTGCCTTTTCACTATTGCATATTCATCTTTTGGTATACTACAAGCTTGGAAACCAGGAAACTCATGTTCATCAACAACACATTCCTCCATAATTTTCATCTGTTACGAGTCTATTTTCGAGTATTATTATTATTATTATTATTATTATTATTATCTTCGCTGTGAATGATACAGTGGAGGCCTGTCCCCAAGAATTTATGAAGGAGGGGGACCAATAAGGATATGCTAGTACGGAAAAATTAATTGGATTTTTCTTGTCTTCAGTATGCCCCCATACTCCTATGCAGGAATTTGTGATATCTTAATGGGAACATGGTCCAACCTTTATGGTCCATTGAAACCTTAGTACATGTGTTATAATTAAGAAAATTGCATGATTGGTCCTCATTTATAATTGAAATTGTTATTTTAGTACATGTTTTAGCATTTGGTATACACTTGCAATCATGAATCATTTTTACTTGCAGGGTTATCTGATTGAACTTTTCTCTCTTTAGTTTAATTCAATGTCTTAACTCTTCAACATAATCACTACTAGAAACAAAGATTTTTTTCACCGCAAATCAATAGAAAATTTGTGTTATAGAACATGATTACTTTTTTGGGTTCAAAATGGGGGTAGGGAAACGAAAATAGGGAAAAGGATTACAAAATGGGGAATCAAATCCTCACCAACAAGATAAAAGTTCAGATAGCCAAACAAAGTGAATTAATTAGAGTTCTAAGGCAGAATATCAGAGAAAAAACTTATGAAAGGATAAAAAAAATTAATATTTTCGCTATTCTAATTTATGTGACATCAAGAGTGAAATAAATTATTCTTTAATCGCGATTTTTTATGCCTGAGGAGTCAGGATTTTCACTAGCAAATTCTGTATTGGTTAAAGATTCTCGAGAATTGCAGGAGATCTCTCGTAGGACCAGCAGTGATAAGGACATACAAAAGTACAACTAAGAGAAGGGGATTTCGCCGGAAGGTTTGCCTAGGGAAGCCCCTTCGAAGAACTCGGATGACGTGGAAGAAAAGGACAGGAGACAAAGGTTGCCAGACCTGTCAAATGCGCGGAAGCGTAGCATCTCTGTCTGGCCTAGGCTATAGGTACAAGCTATCACCTATAACAGACAAGACATCTGACCTTATTTCATTGGCAACTGTACTATTAGGACACCGGAGAATAAAGCACTTTGATCGGTCACTAACCTCACATTGTAACCTATAAATAGGGATCTCTCCTCTGTTGGAAGGGGATCCCACAATCTGTTATAACCTAAAGCAATAATACGATATAATTTTTACTTGTTCTTCGTGCTTTAGTCTACTTACTGTTTTTTTGTTTTTTGTGGACTCTCGTAGACAGACTTTGATCCTCGAGGAATGTCCTCAAGAGCCCTTTCGCACGAAACCTTTATTGTTTATAGCTTTGTTTTATTTTTGCTTACGTCTACATTTATTATTTCATTATTTGGATAATTGATCAGCTAGTAACAGGTCCTAAACAGAACTAGATCTAACACGCGTGCTCTTGGCCTTATCTTCAAATTCAACTGTACCATTTTTAGGGTAAACAAGTTCAAAATATGAAAAGTAGACACATGAAGAAGCCAAAAGGGATTCAGTATTAACTATATATGCATAAAAAGTAATTTTAATCATATATAAACATTGTAAATTTGAATTATAATTTTACAATGTAAATTAATTACTTGTATTTTTCTGAAATTTTCCATATTATATATTTATTATTAGTTTGATTTTAACATTACATGTGGATAATTTTTTTCATAATTGGGACCAATCATGCATAGGTTGAAGAGGGGAATAGAATTTCCTTTTCTTGGTTGGATAGGAATGCCACTCTAGAAAGAGGACTCATTTCTTTTCCTTCCATTTCTTTAACCAAATTTAGATTGTCTTTTCTTAGTTGTGTACATTGGATATTCAAATAGCACCATTTCCTTACCTTTTGCATTGTTTGGTCAAAAGCAAAATCAGTAAGATCACTTTCCCATTTGCGTTTTCTTTTATCTACTATTTATAAGATTGGACCTTTTCAATTTGCAAAAGTGGACACTTTCCTGTGTTGGGGAAGAAGAAAAGAACAATGATGTTACGAAGAGTGGCACCAACTCTATCCATCTATTTTTAACATATTTGACCGCCCGATTAAAATAATTATATAAGTTAGCTAAATACACACAAAAATATATATAATGATTCATACATAAAATGTGTATATATGATCGGCTATTGTACAAAGTTTCATTTATTGAATGACAAGAATTAAACGGGGATATATAGCTCAGAGATGTAGAAGAAAAATTCGTTTATTTGCATCAAGCTTTCGAGGGGCTCATTAGAATTCTTATTAGTTGGAACTTTTAGTTATCTTGGTAGAAATTTGGTATCTTTTTTCTGCCTCAGCAAATTTTTTTTTCCCACAAGGAATCGCTCGATTGATTGAGCTTCTTACAACTCGTCATGTAAGCTAGCAAATTCAGCGCAAAAGCAGCCCCCGGATCCAGAGCAATTGAATGAAGCAATGCCGGTCCTATAAGATTATGATCATAAGCTATTCATTCTCTGTCCTTTTGAATAAATAAACCTTCGAAATGATCGTAGTAGAGTAGTCGATGGACGGCTATATAATGTAAAATTCCATTTCTTTGTTGAGCTAATTTTGGTCTCTCAAATGTTTCAAAAAGAAAAAGGAAAGTGACATTTAATATTAATATTAATATTTCTATGATCAATTTTGCCTACATCTAGTCCTTTCTATATCTTACAATTATGGCAAAAATATCTGTACCACGAAGACTCTTCTTTTTGGCAGAAAATAACATACAGAGAAGTGTTTCATTCACAAAAGCTCTGTAGAAAATATTATGTGACAAAACATATGAACAATCATAAGAGCAAACTTCGATCTAACAATTCAAATGAATTAGAAGTTTCATATGTAATCCCCTATAATATCTTTTTTTTTTTAATAAAGATAAGTTGTTCATGTATATATTTTCTTGTATTAATTAGGTTTGGAAAAGGGTAAAAAATTACGCTTATAATTCGTCAAAATGACTTAAACTACCTAAAGAGACATACTTCCTTACCATATTTACTAATTCTCCCACTATTTTATTTTAATTACTTAATATACCACATGTAAACACTCGGATACAGCGCCCCAAGGCGTGATACATCGCCTCACCTCGGATACATCCCACCCGATGTATCAAAGGTAATTATCCAGAGGTGAGGCGATGTATCACGAGGTGAGGCGATGTATCACGCCTTGGGTGATGTATCCGAGCGGGTGAGGCGATGTATCACACCTTGAGCGATGTATCCGAGCGAAGTGAGATGGGAAAAAGAGTAATTAGCTCTCAAAGATGTGTGTTTTATGCAAGTTACCCAAACTTTTTTCCCTTTGTTTAAAGTTGGGTTACTAAATTTCACAGACGTCCTATTTTGATCGCCCCATTTAAGTAAGATATCCATTTTATGTTTATTTTTGCACGAATACTCAATATTAGACAACTTTCAAAGTGAACTAATATTCTTCTTTTTCACTTTCGCATCTGACACATATGACTGAAACTTTAGTTATATATTTTTACACATGGTTCAATCATGTATGCATGAAAGAAGTGCAGATTTGGAAAAAAAATAAAAGGGTGTTAAATGAGTTTGTTAGATTTGTGTACTTTTGATAACTTGATGATTGTATGTTGTTCTTTATGATATATAGAAGATATATTTCAAATTTGAGCTTATTTAGAGTAGATTTGAGTGTTTAAATTTGAAAAATAAAATTATTTTTAAAAAAAAAAAACTTTCAGACTCCTATTTTTACACATGTTCAGTCATGTATGCATAAATGTCTGTACACTTACCTTTGCAGGTCATACTAAACATCAGACAAAAACATATTTTGTTTGACCTTCACAAGGCCAAACTTTCAGACATGAATATCTGAAGTTATCAAGCTTCAAACGCGAATGTCTGACTTCTTGCCAAAAGTGATTAAACTTACACACAAAAAAAATATGAAATGGATATTAATTAAATGGCAACATAAAGAGCGGTCATTCATGCACTTTCCCCTTTAACTATACCCTTGCATTATAAAATTGAGACATATTATCCTTATTTTCCAAATAAATTAGTTAACAGAATCACTATAATATAATAAAAAAATATCCAAATTTAACCTTAGATTGTGAAACTTCAAAGTATTTATATAATTATATTGAGCTTAAAGTAATAGTAAAAATATACATAGCTGATACCGTCTGATACAAAACTATAACTACGTTTCATAATTATATTCTTAAATTTTCTCGAATGACAAACCCCTTTGGTCTAAAATACAAAAAGTGAGATTTGGTTAAAAGTATGTGAAAAAACCAAAAAGAGAAACCATTTTTTCAAAGAGGAAAAAAAAAAAAAACTGGAATGCTCCCCAATCATAAAAGTAGTAGTCATCCAATTAATCCACGACAATTCAAATAAACTAATCATTTTTTTAATGCTAAGCTCATTATTAATGATGGCCAAAATCAAAAATGACAAGCCGCCGCGATCTCTTGGACAATTAAACAAAGAGGATTATCTAGTCAAAGGTGGATGACTCACTTATTAAGAAAAAAAAAATGTGCTTGATGACCTTGTCTTTTACTCCTTTCGTTCACTTTTACTCGTCAGATTTCATTTTTCAAAAGTCAAATTATATAAATTTTGATTAATATTTTAATATATATTTTTTCATCATATTAATATGAAAAAGAATGCAACTTATACTCCTTCTGTCTCATATTAGTTGACCACCTTACTAAAAATAATTGTCTCAATTAGTTGACCACTATACTAGATCAAGAAAGCATTAATTATTATTTTTTTTCATATTACTCTTGCAATTAAAAGCATTAATTATTTTTTTTCATATTACTCTTGCAATTAAAAGCATTAATTATTTTTTTTTCATATTACTCTTGTAATTAATTCTTTTTGTAAGTGTTGACACTTGTTTCTAAAGTTTCAACAAAATTTCTTTAGGGTATATTAGTAAAACTATCTTCTTATTTATGATTTTTTAATATACGTGTAAAAGAAAAAGTTGCCAATTAATACGAGACGGAGGGAGTAGTATTTTTCATATAGTTTTCGAATATTAAAATTTTAAATATTAATTTAATTTAACTTTGAAAATTAATTAAATCAATTCTTGTAAAACAAAATGTAAGAAGCGAAAGTGAACGAAGGAATAACATTTTAGAATTTTTCTAACAGGAAACTATGATGTTTAACCGATATAATAACAAAAATTATCCCATATATTTGCAGATAAGCTTGAAATGGTTAATTAAGTATGCATCGAAAAGTTTTGATTTTTTAAATTTATCAAAAAGTTAATATTTTTAGTTTTCGTTAAATATTTGATAATATATTTGTTGACTTGACAAAAATAGTGGAAAAAGATTTAACAATAAACACCGAGAAAGTACCATTAAATCCTAAAATATGCAATACAAAAAATTACACTAGACACTAAAAAGATATTTAAAAAAAAGGAAATTACATCCCAAAAATTTCACCGAATTCTAGAAATAAATCAAAATAGCAAAAACTATAAAAATTATACCTCTAAATTTGAGTTTCCGTTAAAAAAAAATTCTTCTCATTATTTCCGTCAAATCTAATGAACTTAACTGTTAAGGACCGTTTGACCATGAAATTTTTTCATTTTATTTGAAAATCAGAGTTTGGCGATGAAAACTCCAAATATAACTTAAAGTTATATTTGAAATTTGAAAAACAATCAATACCTTTTTTTTTCTTTTACTTTTTTCACTTTTTAAATTTTTATTTTTCAAAAAAAATCCTTAATCTTTTAACCCTTCCAATTAAGGTTCATCATTGTTCTCCAAAAGTATAAGAAACATGGAAGAATCAAGTCAAACATGGTCTGATTTGCTGTCTACTTGAATCAAAGACAATAACAGCTCATTTCTGGCTGAAATAATGTGAAGGGCCACATTTGATTGTACAAGTTGAGTTATACATTACAAGCAAATGTATAAGCTAGTCAAACTGACTTATAAGCACTTTTTAGCTTTATCACTGGATCAACGACGTGTTGAACCATAACCAATGAACAGACAATTGACATGGCCTTTAAACCTCAAAGATACTGCTTCATATATTAATCAACTTTTGGTAAGACCACATCTAAAACCTAGGAAGAACCAATGTAGGGTTGGTGATGCAGAGGGGATCAAATGTACACGGGACGAGGACTAGATCCTGTGTTTTTTTCAAGAATACGACCTAACCAAACCGAAGTTACAAAAGGATCTGGACTTGAATAGACCACCAAAGAGGAACCTGGTTGGAGATTCTTGCGGAACTGGATTTAACTCTCCAATGTTGCCTTTCACTCTAAGTATTGTCTGTCCGATTGTTTGACGAACAGATTCAATGATCTTAGCATCAACAGGATACCCTGATGAATCGCGGACGTAGAATATATTCAGAGCTTTGCCTGCTCTGGTTGTCACTTCTGCTCTTGTGACAGTGAGGCTATTCTCGCGGAAGATCCTAGTAACATCGGACAATAGTCCTACTCTGTCCGTGGTACATAGTTCTAGCTTCAATCCCTGGACAAACACGAGAAAAAACGAAAACAATATTCGATTAAAAACGGAATCCAAAGCCTACAAGACAAGAAAATTGGCATTATACAACTCCAATATTTACGTCCAAAAGGATATTTCCAAATCTATCTGACATAACTGAGTCAATAAATTAAAATTGTAAGAAAAGACAATAGGAGTAAGACATCATCAGACAACTAATAGACACATAGATTGCCAGAAGCATGCACTAGACAAACTAAGAGAGACACCTTTAGATTATAAAATAAAATATACTTCAAGGTTTGTCTTTTCCACCATATTGGATTAGAAATTTCAAAATGTATCACAATTTTGAAGGCAAACTAGAACGAAAAGAACCTATTTTGCATCGTTCAAATCATACTCACTAAAGTCTCTTAATTCTTAATCAACGAATTAGGCTAAGAAGAAGCTACTAGTGAACTCAAGCACCAATTATAACTACCAGTTTCGCCTTCTTATACACGAAGAAGCTAGCTAGAGTGGACTAAGAGCCTGTTTGGATGGGCTTATAGCTTCATAAATTAGGAATTCTAACTTATGACTTATTTTGTTTTTTTGGCTTAAAAACAAGTGCTTAAAAGTACTTTTTCATTTTGCCTTAACACTATATAAGTGCTTAAAAGCTATTTTGACGTAAAAACATTTAAAATAAGTCAATCCAAACAGGCTCTAAATGTTGAATAATGGATCTAAAAAGATTTTACAAAGTAAATCATTTGAGCTAACCTCAGATACCCTTCTTTCTATTGCTGCTTCAAGACATTGAATCACTCTTTGTCGTTCTGCATCTGATTTCACCGGGGAACCATCGATATGTCTTATGCAGTACTCCTTCAATGAGAACAGAGTTTATAACATTAGTTCACAAATTTTCAGAACAATAAACCATGAAAGAGATTGCGAAATAAATAGGATATTGTAGTACCTGGTGGGCTACTGATCCTTCAGCATCAACATTGCCATGGAAAACCACATACTGCATATCGGTCAATGTACAAATCGTATCAAAGAGAAGCTTTGGTCTATCCTTACACCGGATTGTCACAACGGAGTAGTCCTTATCTTGCCAATTAACGACACTCACATCAGGCCTCTCTTTATCATCCAATTCTTCACCAGCATTACGTTCATAGTCTCGGTCTGCAAACATTAGCTGGTGAAGCCTTCTCTCGGTATGAGAGACTCCATCAGATACTATTGTCTTAGCATCCCTTAGTTTATTGCTACCTCTAAGTACATTGCACAAGAGTTGCTTCATCATAGACAACCTTTCTGGGTCATTTATTGTACCTCCATTTTCCTCATCGGTAACTTGCATTATAGCTGCTGCTCGGGTGTTATGTGTCCACACCTCAGCATTAACCACATTGCATTTGAGATTCGTGAGGACAGCGCTAACCTCAGACAATAGCCCCGGTCTATCACTTCCGATTAACTCAATTGAGGTGTGGTCCATTCCTGTAGTAACCCCAACTGATCTTCTCATTGATGACGCAAAACAAGAATCCGGACCAAGAGACTGAAAAATGAAAACCACAAAAGAAAATTCAGTTGCTTTATCACACTAATGCAAAAGAATAAGTACCAGACTTTACAGAATAGAATACAACTAGCTCACCTTCATTATATAATCCAACATTGCTTCATCTGTAATCTTGTTCCCTTCTTGATTAGTCACATTGAAAACTGCCAAAAGAGTATCAACTATCAACTTACAAATTACCCCTAAAAAGGTGTAAAGTGAAAGGAACAAAATGCTACATGTTACTCGAACTCTCCAAAAATGTAAGTACTACTTTTGGAGTATCTGACACACACCCGTCAACACTTTCTTCAAGAATCCTATTAGCAACATAGGATGGAATGAAGAAAAAAAAAGGCAAAGATGATTACCATCCATGAACCATCCACCATCAGAGGAAATATAAGCCTTGGTGATAACAAGATTAAGATCAGTTAGAATTTGTACCACCTCTAGAAGTATTCCATGTTTGTTAGCACTATCCACCTACATCAGGGTAAAAAAAAGATTCACAAAATTATAATAAGATCCCCTTTTTATTAGCAATGAAACAAAGAACCTTAACTCAGACATACCTGTATAATAGTTGCATTTTTGCAGGACTCATTGTCAATTACCACTCTGACAGAAAAACAGTAAATGCAAAGTCTTAGTGATAATAATGCATTAAAGTAAAAAAGTAACAATTTGAAATAGTACCTTGGTGGATTCATTCTTCTGATAAGTTTTTCATATTCATCATCCATGATGTTCTGAGAATAGCTAACTGTAGCTTTTTGAGACAAAAGTAAAAAACATAAATGTAGAAAAATCTCAGACAAAGAAAGCAAGAGAAAAAAACATTGGAAAACCAAGAGTGTAAAGCAAGTATTTTGAGGGACAAAAAAATTGAAGTTGACCAATCATGAAAGACTGGAAAGAGTAAGATAACGAGATACCAAAGAAGGCTAATTAAGAAGCCTAAAAGGTGCTTGTACACTGTACCTATATTTGGGGGGTGGGACTTGGTTCGGCGGCGAAGTAAGAAATTCCGTTAAGGGGTTCAAAATTTAATATATGTATATATGAAAAATATTTTTTGACCTATTTACTTCATGTAATTTTCTATATACATAGTATGATTTTTCGACAAATGGTATTCAACTGAACACCCTGACCTACATGTGGCTACGCTTCTGGACTTGTTTGGTGGGCCTGTGTGTGTGTGAGAAAACCATAGCCATCAAAGCTTTTACAGCAACAATAAATAATGTTAACAGCTGAAACACACATATACAGCAAGAAGACCATCTAAAAATCAGTGGTTGGATACACCAAACATTCAATAATGTAAAAGAAAAGAAACCATAGCCCACAATAGACAACTAACAAATCTACCAAATCCCACAACCGTAAAACTCAGCTATAAAACGAAAACCAAAAAATCATGAGACTAAAAATTCAATAAAAATAATTTAAGACTAAAGAAACAAGAAAGGACAGCCCAGTGCACTAAAGTTCCCGCTATGCGCAAAGTCCAGAAAAAGGACCTAACCACAACGGTCTATTGTATGCAGCCTTACCTTGCATTTCTGCAAGAGGCTGCTTGAACACGTAACCTCCTAGTCACGTGACAACAACTTTACCAGTTACTCGGCTCCCCTTCAAACTAAAGAAACAAGATGACCCACTAACCCAAAAACACCCATCTATTGACAACTTTTACCCACCCCCACCCCCACCCCACCCATGGCACCCCCAAGAACCCATGGAACAGAAAACAAGAAGGAGGAGCAGAAATGGAAAGTACCCATTACAATTCTTGAAGATTAGTGAATTGGGTCACCAAGATTTTCTTGATTCCCTCAACACACAGAGAAAGACAATAGGATTGTGGCCTTATGACAGGATCTCTCTCCCAACTACATGGTAACTGAATCTTGACCAGCCCCACTATATATAAAATGTTAGTCAATAGTACTGTAGTATTAAAATTTTATGTATTTTCCAAAAATAAATATAGTAAAAAATTGTAGTATGGATTTGCCTTATTTGTAGTATGTATTTGCCTTATATGCAACAGTTTCCCTATTTTAATCCATCTCTAATATAACGGTAATATATCGTTTAGTATCAGAAACAAAATCCCTCTCTCATCCACTTTTTCTCTACTTTTAAAATTTTATGTATTTACCAAAAATAAATATTAAAAAATTGTATGTATTTTGCCTTATATGCAACAGGGACCAAAAAAGTTCCATAAATAAAATATTACAAGCAGACCTTTTTCTTTCTACCTTTCTGACTTTCTCCTTCTAAACGAAAACCAAATATTACTCCCTCCCTCCTTTGTTTCAATTTATTTATCTTATTTTCTTTTTCAGTACTTTCTCCGTTTTCTAAATATTAATTATCCTTATTAAAAATAGATATTTCATAATACTATCATTTTAGAAAATCAAAACATAATTAATTAAGTATTTGTTTTCACTTTTACCTTTAGTCAAAAATTTGAAGAGACATTAATATAGTGCAAAAGAGAAATATATTAAATAGAGATGAATAATAAATAAGGATAATTTAATCAAATTACCCTCTAATTAATATTTTTCTTAGGGAACGTGCAAACCAAAAATGCGAAGAAAGTATATTTTAAAAAGAATTGAGTCTTTTTTTAATAATTATTTGATTCTAACTTTTCATATTTTTAAAACCACAAGATAAAAGAATTTTTTGATACATTCAGACTACAAGATTAAGAAATCTTCTTTATTTTCATAAACTTCATGTTAAGTCAAGATCAGATAAACAAATTGAAATGGAGGGAGTATTCATTTTATTTGAATTTTTTTGAGTTGGAGTTGTGTTTGGTCATACTTTTTATAAAAAATATTTAAAATTTAAATATACTTCTTTTTTTAAAATGATTTATACTCCCTCAATTTCTAAAAACTAGCAAAATCACTAACTTGACTAATTTATCTGAAATATAGAATCAAATTTGCTCTGGAAAAAGTAATATCTCAAAAGATAATCACATAATATTAGAGATTAGATCATATATACGAGCTACTACTATATACTATTAGAAATATTTTTTCACTTAATTGAAATTTTAGGAATTAAAGTTGTGTTTGGTTATAGTCTTTGCAAATAATTTTTGTTATTTAAATATACTTTTCTTAAAAAATATAAAATATAATTTAAATGAGATCATTTTTGTAAAAATAAAAAGCCTCAGGTAAAATTTAAAAAATAAAATATATAGTAAAAGTGAAAAGAAGAAAATTAAAATTCCAAATACAACTTCAAAAAGCACTGATTTTTAATTAGAATAAAAATAAATTTCAAAAAAAATTGAATCGGGGTCTAATACTATGCTTCTCTCTCCATCACCCCCCACCTCCCACACCATATCTTATATACTCTACATAAGCATATACATAAATAAAGATTGGTAAAAACTTATTCCTAACAGCTGTTTACATCAAATTAAATATATTATCTATGTTTAAACATATACTATTATCATTTAATCATGCTTAACATATATATATATATATATATATATATATATATAAGATCGAGGGGATTCATCCAACTCTTTTCGATGAAAAATTACATTATTTATAATATAGTTAGAATTAATTTTTATGTGTATATAATAGATGTTGAACCCTCTTCAACCTTTTCGTGTATTTGCTTTTCATATTTTGAATCATTTTAATGAAAATTCTAAATCTGTCACAATATATATATATATATATATATATATATATATATATATATATATATATATATTAATTAAATCACTTAATCATGGTACATCGAATTAGTTTGGTGTAAGTCATTTATCCATACACATTTTCTCTTTATTCACAAGTCACAACAACAATTAAATGTTTGTTTGATTATTATTTTTTTGAAATCTTCTCGAAGATGAGTTTTTCAACTTAAAAAAAAATAATTTTGACCAGTTTTCTAATAAAAATTTTGAAGGAGAGTTTTAGAGTAACGGTAAAGTTATCGTCATATCGTGAAAGCAGCCACATAGATTGTCTACATTACATCTCTTGGAGTGTGACTTTTCCGAACTATGCTTACGTGAGATACTTTATGTATCAAACTGTTCTTTTTCCTTTCTTTTCCTTTTCTAATAAAATTTTAACTTTTTTTTTTAAATAACATAATTTTAATTTCTAATTTATCATTTTCAATTTAAAAAACATTGTACAGTTTTTATGTCCAAATGTTGTCGATTGTCTTGCTATTCACATTTCCTAAAACAAGAGGAACCAGAGGGGTCTGGGGGGTATGGCACCACCCGGCGTATTTTAGCAATTGGTTGGGGTAAGTTAGGTGAATTATCAAATAAGGTAAAGGCATTGGCTGGCAGTAATATTGTACTCTTTCCCCTGAATTTTGCTTTATTTGATTGGACAAAAAGTTTTAAGAAATAAATTTAACATATATATAGAATAAAAAAAGTACTTTTAGATTCTGATGGAAAAATTTTATTATGTATGAGGTATAAGTATTATATGGTAGACAATACTTATATGAGGCTCCTCTTATTCTTTGTCAAGTAAATTAATGGGCTCATTTTCAGAAAAAGGGGCCAAAGTCCTCCATTCTCTCTCTCTCTTCTTTTCTAGTTTATTTTTTTGATTTAGCTTTGCTTTTTCATCACTTTTTGTGCAATTACAATTCCAAATTTTTGCTAAGTTTTTTTATTTTAATACTCTCTCCGTCCTATTTTATGTGACACCATTTAACTTGGCATGATTTTAAGAAAAAAGGAAGACTTTTGAAACTTTTTTGGTAACCATGTAAATTACCATTGACAAGAAAAGTATTACACCTAACGAGCACCCATCCATATAGCTTTTTGTCTGTGATGGACAAGTCTCAAGCAACTCATCTACTTACAAAGCATGTTGTAAAGACTAAAGACAAAGAATCCTATTTATGAACTCCCTACTCCGAGCTGCCTTCTTTGAAGAGTTTAATAACTCTATTCTATGTACAATTTCCTCCTTTATCTGATTGGCTGCGTCAGTAATTTGTAAGCTCATATGCTGAAAGATCTTCCAATTTTTGGCCCTCCATGTGTGGTATACTATTGCACCAAACATTGCTTCCACCACTTCTTTTTGAAATTTATTCCAGTGCTTCTTCTTTATAATCTCTAACACATGCTGCATATCCCTTCCCTGAATATGTGTATTAGTCCATAACATGAGCTCTTCTCTAACTGTTGTAGTCCAAGTGCAATCAGCAAAAAGGTGAGAACTGGTCTCCATAGCTTGTGTCTCACATAAGCAGCAGGTAGGATCAGTCATCTCCATTCTCAACTTGATCATCCTCTCATTAGTAAGTAGTCTCCCTTGCACTGCAAGCCACATAATAAACCTATGTCTTGGTTGTGCTACTGTTGTCCAGATCAAGTCTGCATTGTCCATCTTTCTTTGATCCCCCAGAAGTTGCAAGTAACTATTTGTGATGGAATAATCCCCGGTTGCAGTGAGAGTATACACATTCAAACAATACCAATTCAACATTTTTTCCTTCAAGGAATTAATCTTTCTCCAATACCAACTGATATCTGGAGGGGCTTTATGAGTCCAGATGCTATTGTCATGTTCATATAAATTCCATGAACCCATCTCACCCATAAGGAGGCTTTATCAACCACCAGTTGCCATAAAAGTTTTTCCACAGAAGCTATGTTCCAAGTTCTACAATCTTTAACATTCAGGCCACCTTTGCTCTTGGGTTGACACACTCTTTCCCAAGACACTAGACGTGGTTTCCTTTTACCTTCCTCACTCCCCCATATATAATCTCTACATTTCCTATCTACCTTTTTTAATATGCTCTGAGGTAGGATGAAAGCTGATCCCCAGAAGCTATGTATGGAAAACAAAACTGCATTCAACACTTGAAGCCTGCCTGCATAAGAGAGTTGCCTTGCATAAACAGTAGTGATCCTGCTAGTAATCTTATCAATCAATTGTTGACATTCGAGCGTACTCCACTTTTTTGGGGATAGGGGTAATCCCAAATATCTAATTGGGAATTCTCCCAAAGTAGCCAGTTCTTGTCAGTAAAGTGCTCTTAACCTGATCTGTTACTCCAGCAATGAAGATACTAGATTTATCCAAGTTTTCTTCCAATCCTGTAGCTAAGCTAAAGTGATTCATAGCTTCTTTTACCCTTATAACAGACTGTTCCTCCCCTTTACAGAATACCATTCAGCAAAGATCAAATGTGTCAAGCTAATCACCTTGCACATAGGATGAAATCTGAACTCAGGTAGCTAGCTCATACATTTAAAAGTCCTTGACAAGTACTCCATTACCAAGACAAAGAGCAAAAGAGAAACAGGATCACCTTGCCTCAACCCTCTCTGGCCTTGAAAATGTCCATGCCCCCACCATTAATCTTAATAGTGTACTTAGGAGTAGTAACACATATCATCAGCATCTTCATGAACCTCTCTGGAAATCCATATCCTTGCAAAGTTTCCTCCAAAAACTCCCAGCTCACCATGTCATAAACATTTTAAAGATCATTTTTCATCAAACATCTTGGTGTAGTTTTCCTTCCATAGTGCCTAAGGATATCATGACAGATAAGCACATTGTGCACCATTGATCTACCTTGCACAAATGATGCCTGGTTATCAGCTACTATATGTGCAACTGCATCCTTAAGCCTACTACACAACATTTTAGAGATGCATTTGTACAGAACATTACAGCAAGATATGGGCCTATATTGACTAGCACTCTCAGGACAGTATATCTTGGGTATAAGGGCTATGGTAGTGGAATTAATTTGCTTGAGCAGCTTACCGTTCCTAAAGAATTCAAGTATTGCCTCTGTAACATCTCTACCAATTATTCCCCAAGTTGCCTTGAAGAAATCACTCTCATAATCATCTGGACCAGGACTTTTATTCTTGTCTATCCCAAACATTGCATTCTTCACATCTTCCCCTGTGAACTCCTTCAGCAACATCATTTGGTGAGCACTGGTGAGGATATTTCCATTTTTTATCACATCTCTATTTGCTTGAACCCTTTCAGTTACCTTCCTTCCCAATAGATTTTCATAGTAGTCCACAAAAGTATGGGCAATTCCATCGTGTTCATACTCCATAATCCCATGTGCATTTTTTATCTGTGTGATTGCTTGTTTTAATCTCCTATGTTTAATGATTATAAAGAAGTATTTAGTGTTATCATCTCCCAATTTAATCCAATTCACCTTACTTCTTTGTTGCAAGTAAACTTCTGACAAATAAGAAGATCTTCTAAATGCCAAATATTTCTCCCTTTCTTCCTGCTGATAAGCCACATTGGATGGACAAGTCTGTAGTTGCTTTTGTGCTTCCTGTAGTGATACTCTATCCTCATTAGCCTTAGTCACTATATTTCTAAAATGTTGAGTGTTTAACTTTCTCAGAGGTTTCTTCAGTCTCTTCAGTTTTTGCACTATCTGAAACATCTTGCAACCAGGGACTATTTCATCCCACTCTTCCTTTACCGTGCTTGGGAAAAGAGGGTGATATCTCCAATTATTACAATATTGAAAAGGCTTAGAACCACCTAATCTTTCCTCTGCTAGGATCAATTTTACAGGACAATGATCACTTATACCTTCCAGCAGGAAGATGACTTTGCTAGTTGGCATCAACTCTAGCCACATTCCATTAATGAAACCCCAATCAATCTTTGAGAAGATTCTATGCTCATCATGTTTGTCACTCTAAGTATACCTTCCACCCTGGTATGGCAGTTCAAACAAACCACATTCCTCAATATATTCTGCAAAATCTACTGTCTCTGCCCAAGTGATTAGGTTTCTTCCTATTCGATCATCAGTTTTCAACACAGAGTTAAAATCACCTAAGATCACCCATGGTAAAGTCATAGAGCTACTTAGGTGCTTCATTTCGACCATAGCTCCCTTCTTTCACTTCGATCATTAAAGGCATACACAAAAATGATCACAAAAGTCACTTGCAAAGTTATATGATGAACTTTACAAGTAACCATTTGTGTAGACATGCTCAAAGGTGTTATTTGGAAGTAATCCGGCCTCCAGGCTAACCATATTCTACCATTATAATGGTACTCCAAATTAGTTATATACTGCCACCTACTGAACATACTACTAGCTACTTGTTCGATCTTACTACTCTTTATTTTTGTCTCCAACAGTCCTATCAATCCCACTTTCTCTTCATTGCAAAGGAGTTTCATCTCCTTTTGCTTATTGGGAGCATTAAGCCCCCTAACATTCCAGCTGAGTATATTGTCCATTACCAGTGCTTGGAATGGTCTGTCCTGTATCTGTCCCTTCTACACCCTCATTTAGAAGGGGCAAGTCATCCTGCTTGTTCAGAGCTTGAAACTTGTTTGTCAATATTGTATTATGCTGTTGCACTTGACCATGACTGGATTTTGCTGGTGTTACCCAGATTTCCTTAGTCAAATTGCCTTGTCCTTGCTGTGGCTTATACCTCATCTCCTTACTGCCTTTACCTATATCAGTTTGACCTCCATTGGCTTCTGATTGACCTTGAGCCCTGCGGGAGTTCTTTCTTTTGTGAAACGTACTTTCCAACACCCTATCTTGCTTTCCTTTCTCACCCTTTAGTTCTTCATCTTTGTCACTTGGCATTGTTAGTTGTGGGATCTTCTTTTTCCTGCATTGTTCTTCCGAGTGTCCATACTTTCTGCAATATTTACATAAGGTAGGTCTCCAGTCATATGTAACCTTTTGCTCAACTATTTTTCCTTTCTCATTTTTGAACATAATCATCTCTGGTAAGGAGGAATCAAGTTCCACTTCAATCAGCAGTCGTGCATAGTTCAACCCAAACTTTTTTTCAGTGTTTTGGTCTACCATAAATGGCTTCCCAATCAGACTTCCTATTTTACTCAACCCCTTTTCACTCCAATATTTGAAATCTAGACCAGGAAGTCGTATCCAGATGGCAACAGTGTGTAGTTCATCTCGTGTGAATTCCATTTCCGGGCTCCAAGCCTTGACAATAAAGGATTTATTATCAAAATAGAAAATACCCCATTGTATAGCTTCATTTTTACCGTCAGCAGTGTCAAATCTAACTAATACCACTCCATTCTTCATCATAGATATTTTGTTAATGCCATGCTTCAACCATAACCTCTGAATATAGCCCTTCATCACTTCAAATGGGGGATAGGCTCCCAAAACATAACACACTACTGTGTTTTTCCAGAACTCTATCTCCATCTCGATATCTTCATACTCAATTTCAACAATAGGAGACTCACCTCTCTGCTGTGGAGCCACATAATCAAGCTTGAATCCAACATTCAAGGTCTTTGAGATGTCAAAGTTGTCCCAAATTGAGCTCTTTCTCCCCAGATCTGACGCTTCCTCCTCCACTTGATCCGCCCAGGATTTAGGGCTACTACTAGACGGATTGGTACTTACACTCACCAGAGTTTTTTGCATCATCAAATTCCACTTCGCTACTGCTTCCTTCGGTTGATCCTTAGTCGTTCTCTGCTTCTCAAGGCTCAATGATTGATTCTGATCATCAAGCTTCAGTGGAGCTGCACTTGGTACTGTTCCATTGAATTTTGACCCACTAGAGTTCGATTCTGCTTCATTCACTTGTTGCGTCACAATTTTAGATCCTTTCATGTTTCCTGGTTGAGCGTTGTGTAATTCTATCGCCATTTTTGCCTTTTCCGATGGGATGCGAGTTCTCTTGCCCATGGCAGGCGCAGGTTAGCTTAACGTGCACCGAGAGAAAACCATCTCCACTCCATTGTCATCATTATTCAGACCCTTTTCAATAAAAAGCGAAACGACTTTTGAAACTTGTGGTCCAAAATAATCCTTAAATATTTGTGTGGTTGTAAATCATTCCATTAAAGATAAAAGGAGAATTTCAAAGTTAAATTTTTTCTAATTATAAAAAGGTGACATTCTTTTTGGGACGAACTAAAAAGAAAAGTGTGCCACATAAAATGGGACGGAGGGAGTATTTCATTTAACGTGAAGTTCAAAACTTAATTATTTTCCCTAACTCGTCTATTTTTAACATTCTAACGTTATATAGACATGTTTGATTATAATTTTTATTTTATTTTATTTAAAAATTAATGTTTGACTATGAAAATTTAAAACTTGTTTTCACTTTCACTGTATTTTTCTTTTTAAAAATTTATCCTTATTTTTTATTTTTTATAAATGACCCTATTAAAATTATATTTCATTTTTTTTAGAAAAAATACATTCAAACAATCAAATATTATTTGCAAAGATTATATCCAAGCACAAAACCATTTTCAACTCCAACTTCAATTTTTTTAAAATAAGCTGAAAATATTTGTAATAATATGTAGTAGCTCGTATATGAATATAGTTGAGTAATAATTTGAGTAATAGTCTTCTTTTTCAATTATCAAAAGTCAATAACTAATCTTTGAAATTAAATTCGATTAGATTAATTTAATATTTAAAAATTAAATTTAGATGTTCAAAAAATATATGAGAAATTATAGCGACTAATAATATAAGTTAATAAATGAATTTTTTTAATGGCAGGGAAAAAAGAGATAAATATCATTTTTTTAAAATAAAAAATAAACCAAAACAACAAAATTTGATAAATATGTACATATTTGTTTTAATAATTAAAAATTAACTAAATTGATTTGATTTTCATTAAAAATATTCAAATCAAACTATGGACAATTCTACTCAAAACTCATATATATATCCACAAAAAAAATACACTAAAATTTACTCCCCCACCCCAAAGGGAAAAAAACCTATAACTAATTTGATCGGCTAACTAAAAACCTCAAAAATTATTCTCCAAACTCAAATTTCATAGTACGAAAATATTCTTAATTATGTTACAAAAATGATACATGAACAATCTCCATAGATTTCTTCATAAAAGCATTCAATAAAATAGAGAAATAAAATATTTTGAAAGAGAAGTGAAAAAAAAATAATGAAATAAGAAAGAAGATAAAGGACAAAGCTAAGTATGGCTTTACAAGTGAAATCCACTAAAGTCAATTTATTAATAAAAAATTACCTCACACAAATATGAGTTGGCATGCCTCATACATAATAAATTTTTTCATCTAGACGGGGAATAAACGCGATTTGGTACCATTGATTCCTCTTGTCGACTCATATAAACGTGGTTCGGTGCCATTTTTATAGTTTTCATCCATTGTTCTCTAACCGCATTAGAATTTTGAATAGTGAGGATTTACGTCACGTTAGGCTCATTACAAAGCCTAACAAATAAAAACGCTCCTTACCAAAAAAAAAAACCACCTAAAAGATTGCGTTGTTTATGAACTGAAAGAAAATTTTAAGATAACGGTATATATAGCTATGTCAAACAATATGTCTAATGGAACACTACGCTCACTCGATTCGATAGACAATAACACAATTCAATATATTCATTGACCCAGAAAATAATACTATATTTTAAATAAATCAGTTCGACCAATTTCTCAAGTAGTCTGTACAAGTAAATGTTATTTGTTAATTATCAAAACTCACATAAATCAACACCAAAACAAATCCAAACACTCATTAAAAAAAAGCAAAAACAAAATAAAGCACACACGAAATACAACGATTTTTTTTTCTTTTAATAATAGTTCCAATCTAGACTACACGTTAAGTTAAACAAAAACATTTTCAAGTCATAACAAATGGAATTATTCTGCATGCACATTTTACATCAAACTTATATGATTCATAAAAAATTAAATGTTTCTGACGTATGTTAGGGCCCTTGAGGGTTAATTAATCGAAATTTTCCGAAAAATGATAATAGCCTATCCAAATTATTGCGTTCTCGAGCATGTTTATTATTTTCGTCCTCTTTTTAGTTTTTAGCTTCTTTATTACCTCTATTTTGATTTTTTATTTGGTGTTCGTTACCTGTATTGAAGTTCGACTAATTTAGATTCACACTTGCTAGGGCCCATTTGGATATAGCGCTCTCTATCAAGAATTTTTTCATATCCAAGCTCGAAAATGGGACATTTGATTAAGGGAAGAACTGTCTCATCCACATTCTTTGGTTGTAGCTTCATTATTACCTTGAAGAAACTAGCTTGCTAGCTATATCAATACGAAAACAAGTTTCATTATTGTTATCTTTTCTTATTTGCAATTTTATATACATTGAATCAACTAAAGAAAATTCAAAAGATTGATTATCATTTTACACGTTTAATTTAGCATAGTTCATATAAAGGAACGTGACATGAGCTAGGGGATGCATGATTGCGAGTGACATCGAGTTAAGGGTTGTGGTGAAATTAAATAGTGTTAGAATACTGCCCCCCTAATTTGCCTAAAGAACAAGTTATTCAATCTGTTCCTTTATCGATTACTGCAAAGTAAAGCAAGTAAAGTAGAGACACGATATTTTACATGAAAAATCCCGGCTTACAAAGGGTAAAAAATCACGACTTACATCTCTGTAGGATTTAACCCAACTTCACTAAATTCTGAGCCTTAAAACAGTTTAGATTACAAAAGCTGCAATCCTAAGAACTAAAACTCTAATTCCTAACTCTACACAACCTCCCTAGGTTTGTGTGCTCATGTCTTCGAGTTATCCCAACTTGAAGACTAACTTCATAACCAGTTTATAACTCACTGGTGCTAAGGATTAAATGATTACAACTCAATGAGAACAATACAATCAACTTGACTCAAAAACTGTAAAGCATAAACTTAAGGAACATGTTCTTCAATCTATTTTCTTGTATTGGTTGCACTTGGATTTTCAAACAGAACTCTCTCAAATATGAATTCACTCAATTTGATTGTGTTCTTCTTGTAGCTCTCTATGTAAGTGCGCGAAGTTTATTGTCAAACCTTGTTGTATTTATAGTTGAGAACATTCTTCTTATTTCGACAGATTTCCTTTCATATAGGGAATCTCCTTCTTTATAGGACTTGTCATGCCGACCTACCATGTGATTTTTTTCCATATGAGATTCCTCTATAAAAGGAAACTCTTTGCAAGCTGGACTTTGATCATTAACCCGCTTCCTCCACACGCTATACTCATTTTGCTGTTTGGATCTCCGCATGATTGATCTTCTCCTGATCCCAGTTGGACTCTATTTGAGAGGAACATGTCACAGATACTTGTTCCCTGCATGTGTTTCACATTCTTGTCAATCTTTAAATTCTTCCTTGATCTAACAAATAGTAAGTACTCGTTTATTTTAATTAGAGATTTTGGGTAATTATTAGACTGTTACCTCCCGCCCCCTCCCAAATTGAAACTTTTTCTAGCGCAAACTTAAATTTAATCAAATTTATGAATATCATACACCAGATGAAAAAAAAGTAAAATGGAGTCGATGGGATGTGGACGCTATGTTCAAAATCCCCAAATGAACTACTCCCTGTGTCCCATTTTATGTGGCACCGTTTGACTTGACGAGGTGTTTAAAAAAAAGGAAATTTTTTGAAACTTGTGGTCTAAAATAATTTTTAGATATTTGTGTGGTTATAAATCATTTCATTAAGGATAAAAGAGGAATTTTATAGTTAAATTAATTTTAATTACAATAAGGTGTCATTCTTTTTTGCACGAATTAAAAAGGAAAGAGTGCCACATAAAATGAGACGGAGTGAGTATTTTATATTTGTTGATGTTCACTTGAGTCTGCAGGATTGTACTTTTTAATCATTAGTCTCCAAGAAACTATGATTTTCAATTTAAACGATTAATGCAAAATGTAAAAATATAATATGTATTTTTAATTTTTAATTTTGTATTTGATATTGGCATTATAATCCAATTAAGTTTAAATTTCTATCTTAAGATGTCATATTGAAAATACATCCCTAATAAAGATAATTTCAAACTCAAAATTCGAGCCTAATTAAGACTTTGATTAAGGATGAACATTCCATCACAACTCTTATCAGCAAAAACATGATATTTCAAAAGAATGACAAGGCATTAATTGAATTAATTTGTTGCCATTAGTCTTCATCATTTGAGGTCAGATAGTATAAGTTACGCATACAAATAACTTTTGGAAAAATTATTCTCTATGTTTATTGGAAAAAAAAATATATATCATGTTGTTCAATATATTATGTACTTTTTCTCAGATATAATATTATATAATATTATATATTAGGCCATATGACGTGATATTTTATGTTGAGTTATATATTTTTAAAGATTTCTCATAATCTTTTGTATATCCAACTCTGCTTTAAAAAAATAAATTCTCTTCTTAACTTTAAATAATAGACATTCTTCTCCCTATATATCAATTGGTTTTTAAAATGCCCATTCTATCCTTACATCATCAATTCTTGTTCTTTTTTACTTCTTTAAAAATATAATCCTCTTTTAAAAAATAAATCTATATAAAAATTTATCTATAAAAAAATAAATAATACTTTCAAGATGAAAAAAAATGAATGTATAAGTTAATAATATTCTATAATAAAATAAATTAGCATAATAAGATAGTTTTATTTTGTTTTATTAATAATAATCAAAAGTATTGTAATATTTACTTGAACAAGTGAAAATAACATCGAGTCACAACTTAATAAACATATTTCACTGTAGGTACTATAAAAAATAATTAATAAAATAGAGGTATATTTTATATTTCCGCGTTTCAATTTGTTTATTTTCCTTTTCGTTTTAGTCCATTTCAAAAAAAACTCTCTTTCTTTTTGACAATTCTTTAATTCTAACTTTCTATATAACATGTTTAAGACCACAAGGGTCAATTTGATATATTCTACAAATCTTTAGTTTAAGACCACAATGATCAAAAGTTTCTTTACTTTCTTAAATTTTTTGTCAAGTCAAAATCAAACAAACAAATTGAAACCGGGGGAGTAATAATATATTTTATAATAAATTTCTAAAATATTAGTTATTTATATAATAAATAAATTTTAATTTACAATTTTAAAAAGAGTTAAAATTATTTTCACCCCTAACTTTGCCTTTAAAAATCAAACTCCCCCTCAAATTTGAATATTAGACATTCTCCCCCTTTATTCTATGTAATGTCTATTTTATCCTTGATATTTTTAATCAACATCTATCTCATATTTTTTTTTATATTATGTATTATATTTTATATTTTAATCTTGGTATTTGATTTGTAGTTTAAATAATTTTAGATTTTATCATACATTTTTATTTAAGTTTGTTAACATTATAAAGAATAATCTTTTTATGAATATTTTATAAAATCTAATGCTATTATTTCATGATTGTTGTTTTTATATTACCTACATTAAGTATGTATATGTATTTATGTATGTACATGCATGTATGCATGTGTGTATATTTAAGTTTTATTTTTCTTTTATTTTCAATTGTCTATATAGATAAACGCGTTTTGATTGTCATTAATAAAATATTTTTAAAATACTAAAAATTATTTATATCTCTCAACTTTATTTTAAAAGTCACCCCCTTCCCTCCCCTCAACTTTGAAAGATAGTCATTCACCCCCTTTTTTCTTAATTAACTTTTTTAAATATCTATTTTACCTTTACATTGTCGATCTTTATTTTATTGTTTTTACTTATTTAAAATTATGATATTTTTATTTTTTAGTCTATGTAAAAAAAATTCTATAAAAATATTAATTTCAACGAGAAAAAGGTGAGAAATATTGATTGAGTATATAAACTAATGTCATTCCATAATGAAACAAATAAACAAAATAAAAAAATATTTGTAATAATTTTACGAAATCTACAATGTGATAACTTTATAAACATATTTTGATGTAAGTAATACAAAAATAATTAATAAAAATACATTTCACAATAATTTCTTCAAAGATTATTTATTTATATTGTAAATAAATTTTAAACTATAATTTAGAAAATATTTCATTGATGACAATCAAGATTCGTTTATTACATAGATTCTCCCTCCGTTTATTTACTTGTCCACTTTGGATATTGCACACCCCTTAAGAAATAATGATTAATATAAGTATTTTACGATAATACTCATATTAATTGATGTTTAGTATTAAGTCTTGAAAAATGCTTTGGAGAATAAGTAATATGTTAAAGGTAAAACATGAATTATTTCTTTTGTCTTTTCTTGATATGTTAAAAATGACAAGTAAAAGTGAAAAACTATTTTTGAAATAGTGGACAAGTAAAATTGAATAGAGGGAATAATAGAAAATCAGAGAGAAAAGAAATTTAAATATGCATGCACATAATACATACATACTTAATGCATGTGATTTTAAAATAATAATCATAAAAAAATATTAGATTTCGCGACAAACTTATAAAAAATTATTCTTCTTATAATGCTAAAGAACTTAAATAAAAATCTATTAATACATAAATTAAAAAATAAAATATCATTTGTAAATAAAAAGATGTTACATATTGTTGGATTGAAAATGGAAAGGACAAAAAAGGCACTGCATGGGATAAAAGGGGAAAAATGATTATTTTTCAAAGTTGAGGCGAAAGTTTAATTTTTAAATCAGAGTTTGGGGTGTAAATGATTTTCACCCTCACAAATTATGAGGTTTTCATAATAATGAGAATAAATACAACTTAAGAAACTCAAATCACATGTTCAAACAAAATTTCAACTTCAAATCAATTTGAATAAAAGTAAAAATTTCATATAATCACATCAACTACCCGTTTCGTTACAATTTATGTATCGTTCTTTCATTTTTATTCAATTCAGAAAAAATACTCACTCCGTTTAAAAAAAAATGACCTACTTTTCTTATTAGTTCGTTTCAAAAAGAATGAACCTTTCTTTTTTTAGCAACTCTTTAAAATTCTAACTTTTCACATGACATGTTTAAGACTACAAGATTAAATGATAGTTTGATACATTTGACATATCTTTAATTTAAAATCACAAAATTCAAAAGTCTTTTTTATTTTCTTAAACTTCCTTTCAGATTAAAACATGTCTTTTTTTTTTAAAACGGAGGGAGTAACATCTTTTCTTATTTACTAACCATTTAACTTTAAAAATATTTATTTTATTCTTAATGAGACTATTATATTCACACAAATATATAAACTTATTTTAGATCAAATTCTTTCTTTGTTATGTAAAACTTAGTGGACGTTTGGCCATGAAAATCAAATATCAAATTAGAGTTGGAGTTGGAGTTGGAGTTGTGTTTGACCATGAATATAAATTGGAGTTGTTTTAGACTTTTTGTGAGAGAAGTGAAAAGTGAAAACACTTTTTTCTTGTTTTTCAAATTCTGGAATTCAACTTGAAATTGAATTCCAAAATTTTTCAAATTTTTATGGCCAAACGCCCTCAATGTTGAATCAAACATAAACTAAAATAAAGAGAATAATTAAAACTAAAACGTTTTTTTAAAGTAGTTTGGAGAGTTGAGGGAGGTAGCCACTAGGCCACGTTCCCAGCTTGTCCTTTTTCTTCAATTAGTCCCCCAAAGTCTTTTAAGATTCTCATCAGTACACTAAGACGAGATCTTCAACTGATCATCTACTCATAAATTTTCCCCCCTCATTTTTAGCGAGCGTTTGAACATGTAATTTCATCTTATTTATACAATGACGTTTATTACTTTGAAATGATGATAAGATTATGTTCTTTTAACTATTTATAATTTGTATATATTGAATGAATTTCTTGAGACAAATATAAATGTTTAGATAAAGATCATTAAGTTTAATCAAATTTGTAATCAAAAGCCTGACTCTGCCCCTGATGAAAGATGGGATGAATTTGATGCAACTTATTAAGGTAAAATTGCTTATTACTAACAAGAAGAGTATAAATCATAAATGACCAACAACAATAACATATTGGTGAAATTTTATAGTGTGGTTTGGGGAGAGTGGTGTGTATGCAACTTGACTTCTCTCTTATGAGCGCAAAGAGACTGTTTATGATAGATTCTTGGTTCAAGTAAAGCATAACAAAATAAGAAGGAAAAGAGAATACAGTAGCACCGACAATAATACGATAACAGAAGCAAAAGAAATAATAGGTAATAATAAGAAACATAAGTAAGTAGGTGAAAAAAATATACTAATACCACTGATAAGGAAAACTAGACAACGAGACTACCTACTAACCTTCTACCTCCATATTCTTCTATCTTGGGTTATATCCTTTGTAAGCTGCACGTGTTTCAAATCATGTCTAATCATCTCTGCCCAACACTTCTACAGCCTACATCTACCTCTCTTCAAATCCACCATAGTCAACCGCTCAAATCTCCTCACCAGGACATCTAGGCGTCTTGATCTCTTCACATGTCCGAACCATCTTATGAGCCTCGTCTCCCTCATCTTATCTATCATGAAGTTCACTCCCACCTTATCTCAAATATATTATTTTTTAATCATATTTCTAGTATACCCACACATTAAATGACCAAAAGGAGTAATGGCAAATGGTCCATTTAATATTGCAATCTGCAAAATCCACAAATTGGACCACGGGATGCTGATCCGAAAGTGTTGCTACCACAGTCTGAAACGATAAATATACAAACACAATTCCTAAGCAAGTTGATACTATAAGAAAAAATTAATCATTAAAATATATTCATAAAATAATTTCATCATTATTTAATTTTGATATAATTATAATCCTGAAATTGCAACTTACAAAGGTAAAATTTTAAGTGGTAGTTGCAACTCCAATAAAATTAAAGAAGCTAAGGTTATGATGGGAGAGTTGGTGAAGTATTTCAGTAAGCCGTACTAAGTGGAGTACTTCTTTAAACTGTCAAAACAAAATCATTTTCCTTTTTTCATTGTGGAAAGATATCATTTTCTTACTTTGCTTTATGGTAGACAATTTGGATTCTCCGAATCTGATACTCCTGCCTCTACTCTACTCTACTCCCACTTTCTTCATCTTAGTTAACACCATATAACTTCTTTTTTTTTTTCATTCGGTGGTCGGTGTTCAGATTAGAGTCTCGATTAATTTGGATCGTGTATTGTAGGCCCCATTCTTAGGGTGACGCTCTCAACAAGATTTTTTCCATACACAGGGCTCGAATACGAGACCTCTGATTAATGATAGAGCAATCTCACCACAACTATGTTTAATCTAAAATTCGTTCATTAGAAAGCTAATACACCACTATCTATATGTTTAATCTAAAATTCGTTTATTAGAAAACTAATTGAATTTATTTGAAAGATGTCTTTAACAATACAATTAATTCAAATATTATAAAACCTTTGAGTTAAGTAATCGAAATAACGAATTGAATAATTGAACAACAAAAAGAAAAGAGATTCTTATTCGATCTCCAGGAATAATGATGAAATTTGCTTGATGAATAGTGTTTGAACAATTGCGTGAATGCAGGGTACAATAGAAAGTAATTTAATATTCAGGCCAACAATTAAATGGGGTATAATGAGGCTAATATAGAATTGAGTTCACTAACTTCCTTAACCCTACACTGTTTATTATCTGAGAAATGGTACAGTTAACTTTGTTTATGAGGTTAAAAGCACTTGTCTTTAGTTTAACTCGTTGTAGATTAATTTGTGAGTTATTTCTACGTCAAATAATAATTAACAGTAAAACAGATTTGTAGAACTAAGGGGTTGTTTGGTGTGAGATATAAGGTATAATAGTCTCGAGATAAAATGTAGGATTATTTTTATTCTGCATTTGGTTGGAGATATTAGTTAGTCTCGAAATTATTTATCCCACCATTTATACCATAATAATGGGATAAGTTATCCCATATATATGGTGGGATCCCAACCAAACGACCCCTAAGAGTTAAAAGGAAAAGAAATGAATGCAACATTAATCCCCGAGCTCTAAAAGTCAGTTTCAAGATTTCCAGTTCGTTGTCGAGAACCACAGTTCTTCTTTTGAGAATACAGAATAAAACAAACTAAAAGATGATATGTTTTCTTTTCTATTGCTTTCTGATGCCCCTTAAAGATTGAGAGAGAAGGCTATTTATAGACTAAATAAATGAGATCATTATTGATAAAAATTTCTATTATGCCCTAAAGGTACAAACTAATCAGAGCATGCCATGTGGTCACCCAACATTCCTGTCATCCAAGGTTCTGTTGTGCTCAGTTCCATACTGAACTCGTCTGCGCACTTGAATCATCTGAAGCTCCTATCCTTTTTGTTTTGAAGCTCCTGTCCTTTTTGTTTTGTTGTCCACGTTACTTCTTATGTCCGTATTGGAAGTAAATCTTTGCGGTAGGAACCTTGAAACCCTCTTTGCTCACCGGCTTTTCTAACACGTGTCTGTCCTTCCAAAGGCAATGTCGCCACTACAAAGCTTTCCCCAATACAAATAGTCCCTCCCACTTTCCAGAGGCGAAAGATTTGCGTTTGGAAAGTGGAAAGGCAACTTGAGTCGAAACATTTTAGCAGGATTGTGATCCAATAGGCTTTTCAACACTACTATAACATCATCAGTTGAAGGGTAATTCATATCCATTCCACGATCATCAATTTCATTTTTTTGTATTGAATGATCGTCGATGGGTGGCTGTGATGGAAGGGTGGGAATGTGAATGATAATGTTGAAACTTCTTTTTTGGGCCTCTCAATAACTTTTATTCTTAAAATTGGCCTATAACCATCAGCAACAACACCAAACATATACAATTTTACCTGTCTATTATTCGTTATGAAATATGGATGAATTTTTTCCTTAAATAACTGATGATCAAATCACTAGACTCATAATAACTACGATCGCAAGCAAGTCATTACACGTACCATTACAACATAGTGCAATGGACACTGTCATCTTACTCATAGAGTTTCACTCTCAACATTTGAAGTCTCCTCCATTCACCATCATAATCATCATCTACTAATATACTCCACAATCGCTATAATAAATCAATACTAATTGATGACTCATCTATAACTTTTAACTATTAAATGGTCAATGACTGTAAAATACAGAATCAGAAAAGCACTGGGATAGATCTCTTATAAATAACCAGATGAGCTATTGGAATAGAGAAATGACTCCACAAAAGGATTTATGTTTCAAAAATGACCTCTAATATTAATAATGAGGCTGCCGAAAAATAAGCTTCTTCTAATATGGGAAAAATAATTCAAGCTTCTATAACAATGGCTAAACTAGAAAAGATTTATCGATATATGGAGTGATATTTCAGTGAAAAGCATAAATTTTTGGCCGAAAAATAAACTGGAGGAGAAAAAATCGGAAAGAAGGGTGAGGTTTTGGAGGGAAGAAACTAATTTTTTTTTTCTAAATCGAGTATATAAAATATTTATAGAAATGGGCTATTTTGTATTTTGTAAGACTTTGGGTTGAGATTGAAGGGTGATAAGACTTTGATGGTACAACTATTTTATAATTTTTTTAAACTTTGATGGTAGAAAATATTTTGTATTATTTAAGATTTGGGTGCAAGAATTATCAACTTTTAAACTTAAAATGATGATATCATAAATGATGTCTCTTTTGCAAATAAAATCAAACTTATATCTAATAACCAATTGAGTTTTCAAAGTGACATGGTAGCCAAAATAAGCAAGTTTGTACGTGATTCTTAATATCTAACATATTTATAAAAAACATAAAAGAATTAACAAAACTCGATTTTGTAGTAGAGATTTTATAAAAATATTCAATATGTCACATTTCATGTGACGATCTTTTTTTAGTTTATTCAAAAAAAATTGAGATCTTTTTATAGTTTAAAATAATTTATGGAAAAGAGCCAAACTATCTTCGAACTATGTGAAATGAAACACATATAACTTTCGTTTATTTTTGATATCAAAAATACCCCTCCCGTCTAACTAAAGGACCACAAATGCCCTCCCTATTAACGGACTGCCACTAGATCCTATATGGCATCTAACGTGTCAAAAATTACCTATATGTCTGTCCACTAGGCAGTCCAATATGACTAAAATCCCCCCCCCCCCCCCCTTCCCCCTTTAAATTGATGTCTTTCTCTTTTATTTAGAACCCTAATTTTAGATTTCTTCTTCTATTTCTTAAAAAAAACTTTCTTCCATCACTTTAAAAAAAAATCTTTTCACTGTTTCATACATAAACATCATCAAAATGAACCAAGATGAAATTTTACAGATAACAAAATACTAAAATTCTGAAAAATGCATCACAAAAAAATAAAAAAAATAAACATCCCGTCACTTAAAAAATGAATCTTTTTCACTATTCCATACATAAACATTATCAAAATGGACCAAAATAAAATTTTACAGATACAAAAACAAGAAAATTACAAGCTTTTAAGGAAGAAATTGGTAGAATTTTAAAAAGGGGTTGTAGAAGAAGCAAAATTGAGACGATTTCTTTGAGAAAAAGTGAAAAATAGATATGAAAGAAAACATGTGTGAGTACAGAAGAATCACTACTTTGCTTTGAAGAAGAGAGTTTTTTTTTCCTACAAAGATTAAAGAGTGCTGTTAATGGAGTGAACATGCATTTTAGAAAAATTGTCTAATTGATTTTTTAATATATGAAATAATTAGTGTTGAATTGGATTTTTGAAAATATAATGTATTTTATCAAACAATATTATTAAACGGTTTATCATACTTTAATTTAATGGGGAAGAAAACTTTTTTCAGAAATGAAAAAAGAAATTTGAAATTAAGGTTCTAAATGAGAGAGGAAGACATCAATTTAAAGAGAGGGTGTTTTAGCTACGTTGAATTGCCTAGGTGGACAATTATATGGGCAATTTTTTGACATGTCGGATGTCAAGTAGGATCTAGTGACAGTCCGTTAAAAGGGAGGGCATTTGTGCTCCTTTAGTTAGACGGGAGAGATATTTCTTATATAAAAAATAAATGGAGGATATATTTACTTTATTTCACATAATTCGAGGGTAATTTTGACCCTTTTCTAAATAATTTAACCACAAATTTCAAAACAAAATCTCTATCTTAAATTTCGTGTTAGTACATAGTTATACATAAAATGGGAATGATGAAATAAAAATTATTATTCCTACTATTAAATTGAAAATTTGTCTTTTGGGTGACATCCTAATAATAATAGTACGTAACAAGAATTCTTGGTTTTAACAAAATAAAAAAAAATATTATACATATAATCATATTGTTTGGACTCTTTAAAAATAATATCGTACCTTGTTATATCCTTAAAAAAATGCAGTACTTTGGAATAACTAATAGGTACCTGAGAGCAATTTTAAAGAGTTCGAGCAATACAGGACCAACCAGAGGGACAAGCCATTAAAGCAAGGGCTTTAGCCCTCCAAATTTTGGAGGCCCCATTTTTTTTTCATCTGATATTCGGTATTGTCGCGCCCTATTTTGAACTGGCCAAAATATGCTTGCAACATCCGGCTCTTCTGCCTTTGTTTTGGAAAAGGGTTTAGAGTCGCTACCTAAATTTTAGGAAACTTAGGAAACCATTTTTTTTATGTAAAACTCTGTTTTTAGTCTGCGAAAACGTTTGAGATTCTGAGTAAGAGTTTTGGTTACTCGAAGGGAAGGTGTTAGGCACCCTTCAGAGCCTATCCGAAGATAGTCCTTAAACTTAGTTTAGAACAATATTTGGGAAAGTTATTTGCTCATTATTTGCTAAAAAAAGGGGTGATAAAAACGTGTTTTATTAATTTAAAGAAAAATACTCAAAGTATATGGCACATGCTACTACAATAGGCAAAAATATAAAATATGTTTATGGTAAAAAAGATGACACATATCTACGTACGTGTCGAAATATATGAAAGTTTAATAGCAATACTTTTATCGTTAAAATAGGTAGAACTTTATGATTTATAAGAATATATACTTAAAAAGGCTATGTAAAAGAAATGAGAATGTTATTTATATAAATATACTTTTTGTAAAGTAAGAAATATATGTGGTTTTAGAGTTTTTGGGAAAAGTTTATGACATGTTTATTGAAAGAGAATAAAGGTGATGTATGTATATTTAAAATATAAGAAATCATGTGAAAAGTTTATTATTTAAAAGGATTTGGACAAGTAAAAAATGTAGGAAATAAGTATATCGGTAATAGAGAAAAAGATATAAGAGAAAATCATATTTGTTTTGTAAATATATTTCATGTAAAAGAACAATTTGAAAACTTGAGTAGAGAACGAAAATTATTTGTTTCATATAAAGAAGACTTTTATTTATAAAGTGAGAAATAAACATACATTGAATATGAAAGAAAGTATTATGTATGTAAGTATAATCATGATAAAATAATATATATGTTTAATTTAAGTAGGAAGAATGAGTAAGTAAAATATAAATATACCTTGTAGTAGATAGCATATGACATATATACCTTGTGTTTTGAGGCTTCAAAAATCTGAAAATCTCAAAATATATATATAGAGTATAGCAAAATATTTGTAAAATATTGGTGTTAGAATAAGAGAATACATAAGTTATTAATAAATATAAAGGAGGCTTGCCTAAATTAGATAAAACATTCTATAATCTAAGGCCTAAGAATGACTAAATATTTGTTTGAAATATATTGAATCGCTACTTAATATTTTTGATTTTTTGAAAATCTACCGCGAGTTATTTGAAACAAGTTTTTTCTTGAAACAAAGCCTAAATTAATTAATCCTAAAAAAATCTGCACTATTTACCATTTCTTATTACTATTTTTGAAAGTGTTTAACCACTAATTTTAAAGTATTTAAAAAAAAAACCCGAAGCATTTGCCTAACTAAAAAAAATGAAGGAAACTTACTTTCAAAATTTTAAACTAAATACCCTAATCAAACAAAATGGTAAGCCGAAGAATAAATGCTAATCGAAATCACAAAGAAAAACACATATCCAAATATACAAGGTTAGTTAAAACATTTCAAATAAGCATAAAGGAAAGCAATAAAAAAAAATGTAACGGGCTAGATGCGCCAAGTTCCTTTGGAGGAACTAAGCCTCTAAAGAACGACTCTGAGCACCGTGATAGCTCCTAATAGCTGCTCGACCCAAATATTTGTTGGGGCCGAAAGTGAGTTTCAAGTGAGAACTCCAGCTCTCCGGTTGTTTCATGTAACACAAAAAAAATGATAAGGATTAGTAACTTGCATAACAAAGTTTACAAAATGTAGAAATATGCCAAGCTTAACAATAAAGTGATAAGGAAAACAAACATGCTATTCGGTAAATACACAAGCATATATGAAAGACGACATGTAACCATATTTTGCTTCATTTTTTAAGCAAACGGTCAAATTTATTTGACTAGAGCACAAACGAACTAACATGAGATGATATCCGAAAAGAACTTAGGCAAAATGAACATCTTCAACACTAGTCGATTATTGGAAAAAACAAAGTACACAACAAGTAGCAATATAAAACCTTATTATTTTTTCATTCACTTTAACTAAATAAGTAGCTATGAACAAATCACCTCAAAAAGTAAGGCGTTATGAACAAATCAACTCAAAAGTAAGGCAACACTTAGTGACGGGAGGATCAAAAAAGGAACCAAACTACTACATTAGCTCATGATAAATTCCTTAAGCTAGTATTCCCGAAATTGATCCCGAGTTAAAACCAAAATAATGAAAATATGGGCAGCCCTCTTTTTCTAACAATGCACACTAAATCAACCACTTTTTACTAGGATTAAGGTGTTTTGAAGAAAGGTTAGATCGCAAGCAAGACCACAATATTTTACAAACGCCGGAAATATAATCATAATATGTATATTCCTATCTTAAACAAACGTTTTCGGGACTAAAAAAAATGACAAACCTATTGAAACTTTTACCTTAAGAATTTAAACTTCAAGAAACTCAAACATAGCATACATATACCTTTTCCGATTTAAACAAAATCAGCCCCCTAATTGTGATTAAAACAAGACGGGATGATTACATACTCTTACAACTCAATCCGTAAGGGAAAGCAACAAGAAAACTCAACTTTTATGAAGAGTAAACATTGATCCTAATCTCTAGTTATGCAACAAAGGTAGCCATGTACATTTGAAGACTTGGAGCCTCCTGAAATTTATTTCAAGTTGAATCAAGATTGCAAATAGTCTACAAAACATACCATGGGCTATGGATACAACCAAATGACTCGAGAACTAAATTACTTTAAGTTCACACTCACAAACAGATGAACAAACAGCCAACCCCATTCACAATATCAAACTTTATGAAACTTGTTTGAGCTAAATTTCAAGTTACAACAAATTTCCAAACACATAATCTAATATGAATAACATCAAACAGAGACTAACTTCAGATCATATTTTTTCTAACCAAAATCAGCCAAACAACAACAAAACAAACTCGCACAATTAAC
The DNA here is from genome assembly GCA_003996215.1 of Jaltomata sinuosa. Lineage (NCBI taxonomy): Eukaryota > Viridiplantae > Streptophyta > Magnoliopsida > Solanales > Solanaceae > Jaltomata > Jaltomata sinuosa. Next base: position 406,565 of record QJPP01000203.1, read on the forward strand.
GGATCACAAAAAAAAACTAAATATAAAGTAATTAGGCGGGGTAGAATTTACCTTGTGTTGGGCAGCGATTGAGGCCGTCAAGTGTCGAGTTTCAAACTAGTGACTTCCGACTCCAACTCCGGTTTCAACTCGAAGTATTCCGAGATGAACAAAAAGAGAGAAATAAATTAGAGAACAAGATGAATAGAAATTGAGAGAGAGGTTGTTCCTTCCCTTTTTTGGTGATTAATCCCTGTCCATAATGGAAACCCAAGGGTTCCTTTTATAGCCAAAGCTGAAGGCTCAAACGGCTCTTTCCAAGAATTCAAAATTTGAATTCTTGGAAAGCCAAGTTCAAAGGGGAAATGATGAAAATCAGAGAAAAAGAAGATGCTTACCCCTTTTTTTTTCCAGGCTGATTTGAAATAGACAGTGACGGGTCGGAGGTGTAGAGCTCGGACCGTCGGGCAACGGTTGGGTCTCCTCTTTTCCGAGGTCTGCAGCCGGCGGTGGGGGGAGCTTTTAGCTCTGTTTCTTGAGATGACAAAAAGGGTGAGAGGATGGCTATAAAGGTGGAGGAGAGAAGGGTGAAGGCCACCGGATTTTGCTATTATCCGGCGGTCCAGCGGCGGTGGTCTTTTTCGAGGCTGCAAAACGTCTCCGAAAAGGGGAAGGGACAACGTGAGGTGACGGGAGAGGGTGTTGTCGCCATTTGCCCGCCGGTACGAAGTGAAATCCGGCGGGTCTTTGGTGGTGAGGCGACGGGCGAAAGGGCGAAAGGGTTTGGGGGTGGGTCTGTCGGTTTTGGTTGAGAGTGGGGGGAGAGAAAAGAATTAGGGGTGTGTTTAGGTGTTTAGCTGAAGGGATTTGGGCCGGGTCAGGGGTGGTTTGGGCTGGGTCGGGTGGTTGGGTAGTGGGTTAGGAGAAATTGGGCTGGGTTAGGTAATTTTGGGCCGATTTTGGCTGAAAGAAAAATAAGAATTTGGCCCAAAATTGGTAAATGAATTAATTTGTAGGAAAATTCAATTTTCCCTAATCGTTTTCTCACTTGATTAATTTAATGATGCTTCTTTCATCCCAATTAATTTTCCAATACGTATATAGTTGATTAAGAAATAATTTTGATACGCGTAATCGCAATCCTCAATTGATAGAACTGTATTTAGGCAATACTATAGCGATACGACAAAATTTCATTTAGAGTTTGAAATAAAAGTTACTATACCAATATCTTGTTAAAAAGAATGAATTATAAAATATTTTTGGGGTGATTTATAAGATACAATATTATTAGTAATTAATATTACAAAAAGTAAAGGAAATCATTTTAAAAAATGATTATTGGTGCTAAAATTTATAAAAAAAAATTAATATAAAAATAAGAAAATTATTTTGGAAAAATCCTCGGGACTAAGAAGCATATAGAAATTAATTATGGGAAAAAGGAGGGCCAAAATTGGGTGTCAACTACTTGCCCCTCTTCGAACAGAGATGATGAAAGAGTCTTTGGGCGAAGATGTTGACGTAAAGCCAATTTTGTCTTTACTGGAAAAAATTAAATTTTTGGAAAGGTTGTACCTAAAAACAAAAAAGGTTATTGTCATTATGAATTCGACCGAACTCTGGTCTCCGAGTTGCCTACATATCTCGGGTTTCACGAGAATCAGGCCAATGTAGTTCAAAATTTTTGAGAGGTCCTCAAAATTTGCCCCAGTGTTGGTTTTATGTTGACACTGGTATTTTTTTTTTGCGGTAAAAGGGGAAGATGATCTTGGCATGAATGGAGTGGGTACGGCCATGCTCGAAGTTGAGCTGCCTACGTATCCCTAAGGAAATGGGAATTAGGGCGGTTGCAGTTCTGAATAGAGGATTATGGTAAATTTTGAGGCAGTCCTCAAAATTCGCCCCAGTGTATGATTTATGGTTGACACTGGTCTCTTAGTTGAGCTTGGAAAGAGTTTTATGGAATTGACGGTAGGTTATTTTCTAGATGACAATAACCTTTTCAAGACGGGCGCGCTTTCACAGCCTCCCGATTATAAATGTGGTGCACAACACACCCATAAACGAGACTCTACTAGGCGCATCTCGCATCCCTATAAGATCACGTCGAATTGCCGGATGGAGGTAGTCCCTTTAATATCCTCTAGTGAGAAGTCTAGGAGATAAAGAAAAGGGTGTCGATGCTTGCGAGAGTAAGTGTACTCTAATTTAGAAGTATGGACGACTGATTGTAGGAATTGGAGTCGGAGTGCTAGTCTTGAAACTCTGGCCTGTGAGTTTGGTATTCCTCATCAAGCATTGCCTCAATCGCTGCTTAGAGGTAGTTCCACGTTGTAGTGTGTCATCCTGCAAAACAGGTAAGAAGAGGGGTTACAAAGTACCTGTTGAGGCTCAAAACTGTAAATTAAAATTGTAATGTAAAGAGTAGAGTGTAGATATCCAAATGATTGTTGACGTCTCCATTTTGCGGAGTGGATGTACTGTAGGTGAAATAATCTTGGGAAGTAAAGCCTCTGGCTGGCGGGGCAACACTTGTAAAGTAAAGCCTCTCGACTGGCGGGGCAACACTGTAAAATAAAGCCTCTCGACTGGCGGGGCAGTGCCTCTCGACTGGCGGGGCAAAAAATAAAGCCTCTCGACTGGCGGGGCAATGCTGTAAAATAAAGCCTCTCGACTGGCGGGGCAATGCTGTAAAATAAAGCCTCTCGACTGGCGGGGCAATGCTGTAAAATAAAGCCTCTTGACTGGCGGGGCAATGCTGTAAAATAAAGCCTCTCGACTGGCGGGGCAATGCTGTAAGATAAAGCCTCTCGACTGGCGGGGCAATGCTGTAAAATAAAGCCTCTCGACTAGCGGGGCAATGTTGTAAGATAAAGCCTCTCGACTGGCGGGGCAATGCTGTAAAATAAAGCCTCTCGACTGGCGGGGCAATGCTGTAAAATAAAGCCTCTCGACTGGCGGGGCAATGCTGTAAAATAAAGCCTCTCGACTGGCGGGGCAAAAATTGCCCCAATGTCTCTTTCAAAATTGCCCCAATGTCGAGCTGTGAGACGCTGGGGATGCAAGATTGTGTACTTGCTGGAAAAGAATGATTATGATGCCTGCTCCGGTTTGTGTGCCGAAGCGTTAATGAAATGGAATCTTGGGTTGTACACCAAGATCCTGATGCATGCTCCGGTTTGTGTGCCGAAGCGTTAATGAAATGGAATCTTGGGTTGTGTACCAAGATCCTGATGCATACTCCGGTTTGTGTGCCGAAGCGTTAATGAAATGGAATCTTGGGTTGTGTACCAAGATCCTGATGCATACTCCGGTTTGTGTGTCGAAGCGTTAATGAAATGGAATCTTGGGTTGTGTACCAAGATCCTGATGCATCTCCGGTTTGTGTGCCGGAGCGTTAATGAAATGGAATCTTGGGTTGTGTACCAAGATCCTGATGCATACTCCGGTTTGTGTGCCGAAGCTCTGAATGAATACCCGCATTTGAAGGTGGGCGCCTATAAAATGTACTGAATGTAAATACCCGCATTAGAAGGTGGGCGCCTGTAAAATGTACTTGAATGTAAATACCCGCATTAGAAGGTGGGCGCCTGTAAAATGTACTTGAATGTAAATACCCGCATTAGAAGGTGGGCGCCTGTAAAATGTACTTGAATGTAAATACCCGCATTAGAAGGTGGGCGCCTGTAAAATGTACTTGAATGTAAATACCCGCATTAGAAGGTGGGCGTGATTTTTAATGCAAAATGAGGATGTTGATGGCATGCATGCTTATGATTGATGGAGTTATGATGATGCTTGCTATGATGCAGCCTCCGATTGGCGGAGTATGTTTTGCTTGCTAATATACATTTCTCTGATTTGGCAGAGCGTCGCTTGCTTGTTTATGTACAGGCTCCAATCGTCAGAGCGTCGTTTTGTTTGCTTATGTACAAACTCCAATCGACGGAGCGTCGTTTTGTTTGCTTATATACAAGCTCCAATCGGCAGAGCATCGTTTTGTTTGCCTATGTACAAACTCCAATCGGCGGAGTTTGATGAAGTCAGTCCGCATTCTCCGATCGGCGGAGTTATTTGACGCAATTAGATGGCAATCTCCGATTGGCGGAGTTATTTGGAAAGAGATAAACTATCCTATTTTCCTATGAGAGCTCTCTGTCTTCGATACTTGATCCGGATCTCGTACGCACCTGCAAAAACATAGATGAAAACTCTTTAAGAATTGTAAGAATCGGGATACAGTATTTTAAATATAGAATTGGGGAAGAATATTTGGCTTATGGTGTCGGGATAGCCGAAAGATTTCTCCGATCATGTCCATGAGCTTGACTTGACATCATCCTGTCTTGACTCCTGTTTCCCTGCGCTCAAAGGAAAATTCTTAGTTTTGGGAGGGGTGTTGATTTGTGTCGGCTTGCGGACCCTGGCCTTGCCACTAGATTTCTACAAAATCTCATCAGCCGCTCGTGATTTCCTATCCCAGAGACTCGGTATGGTGGATCCCTTCAAAACCTCCTTGGTTGCTCGCGACTTCCTATTTCGAAGGCTCGGTAGGTGGAAAGGCAGTGAAATATTTTGAAAATATGTATATATATTTTTAGAAAATAAGTATATTTTGTGTATACTAGGCGCATATATATAGTGATTATTCATCGTTCCTTAGATTATGACATGTTCCGAAATCCAATCGAGTTTTCCCCTTTGTTGAGGACGTCCAAATGTACTCTTCTCGTAGCTTCGGCTTCTGGTGACGTTTCTCTATCTCTCTGTAGATGTTGGATCACTCTGAAGGTATAAATAAAAGGGGGGGGGGGAGGTTTATCCTAAGGGTATGACCGAACCTTTAGGGTTGCCTACGTATCCCCGAATGGGAATCAGGTCTGTACGTAGTTCGGGGGATATCAAAGAAGGATGAAAATATTTAATGCATTGACCGAGCCTGACTCAGGCTGCCTACGTATCCAAGCGGAATCAGGTCAGAACGTAGTTCAAGTACATTAGGAAAAATAAAAACATGTAATGCAATGACCGAGCCTGACTCAGGCTGCCTACGTATCCAAACGGAATCAGGTCAGAACGTAGTTCAAATACATTAGGAAATGGAAAATATGAAGGGACCGAATCCGACGAGGATTGCCTACGTATCCCACCGAGGGAAGTCAGGTCAATCGTAGTTCTGAATACATGAAAGATGATAATTTTTGTTTTTTCTAAGGGAGATCGGACCCGATATGGGTTGCCTACGTATCCCGCCGTGGGAAGTCAGGCTAATACGTAGTTCTGTTACATTAGAGAGAAATGCAAAAAGTATAAGGAAATATCAACTAGTCCTTCTGTCTTCAAATGTAGTACTTCTTGATAGCGTTCGAATTGATCGGCTTTGTGCTCACGACGCCATCCATCTCTGCGAGGATTACTGCTCCGCCTGAGAGCACTCGGTGAACCATGTAAGGACCTTGCCAGTTTGGCGCAAATTTCCCCTTAGCTTCAATTTGGTGAGGGAATATTTTCTTCAATACTAATTGCCCTGGTGTGAATCGTCGAGGCTTGACTTTTTTGTTGAACGCTCTGATCATTCTGTTTTGATAGAGCTGGCCGTGACATACTGCATCCAGTCTCTTCTCATCAATGAGCATCAACTGTTCAATCCTGCTACGAACCCATTCCGCGTCTTCCAGACCAACCTCTTGGATGATTCTTAGAGAAGGTATTTCCACTTCAGCGGGTATCACTGCTTCCGAACCGTAGACCAACATGTAGGGGGTTGCACTAGTGGATGTTCTGATCGTGGTGCGATAGCCGAGCAAAGTATATGGTAGCTTCTCATGCCATTCTCTGTTACTATCTATTATTTTCCTCAGGATCCTCTTGATATTCTTGTTCGCGGCCTCAACTGCTCCATTCATTTGTGGTCGATATGCTGTGGAGTTCCGGTGGGAGATCTTAAACCTTTCACAAGTCTCTCTCATGAGATCACTATTCAGATTGGTTCCGTTGTCTGTTATGATTGATTCCGGAATTCCAAAACGACAAACTATGTTATTTCGGACGAAATCTGCTACCACCTTCTTAGTTACTGCCTTGTGCGTTGAAGCCTCAACCCATTTTGTGAAATAGTCGATAGCTACCAGGATGAAACGGTGTCCATTTGATGCGGGAGGCTCTATGGGTCCAATTACATCCATGCCCCAAGCAGCAAATGGCCATGGGGACCCCATCACATTGAGCTCATTTGGCGGAACTCGTATGAAGTCGCCATGAACTTGACACTGATAACATTTTTGCACATACCGGATGCTATCCCTCTCCATAGTCATCCAAAAGTATCCAGCTCTCAAAATCTTCTTTGCCAAAGTGAATCCATTCATGTGGGGTCCACATATCCCTGCGTGAACTTCTTCCAACAGTTTTGTCGCTTCTGTTGCATCGACACACCTTAGTAATCCCAAATCCGGGGTTTTCCTATACAAGATTTCGCCGTTAAGGAAGAAATGATTGGCCATTCTCCTTAAAGTCCGCTTTTGCTTGCTACCGGCATTTTCCGGATATTCTCCTGCTTCGAGCAACCTTCTAATATCATGGTACCATGGCTTTCCATCAAACTCTTCATCTACGTGAAAACAGTATGCGTGTTGGTCACGTATCTCCACTTCAATAGGGTCGATGTAATTCTTATCCGGGTGTTGGATCATTGAGGAAAGAGTAGCCAAAGCATCGGCGAACTCGTTTTGAGCCCGGGGGACATGTTTAAACTCAATCTTTGTAAATCTTTTGCTCAGCTCCTTCACACATTCCAGATAAGGAAGGATCTTGACATTCTTGGTGGCCCATTCTCCTTGTACCTGATGAACCAATAGGTCAGAATCACTTATTACCAAAAGCTCTTTGATGTTCATGTCCACAGCCATCCTAAGTCCGAGAATACATGCTTCGTATTCTGCCATGTTATTTGTGCAAGGGAATCTGATCTTGGATGAGATTGGGTAGTGCTGACCCGTTCTTGAAACCAAGACTGCTCCGATTCCGACTCCTTTGAAATTTGATGCTCCATCGAAAAACAATCTCCATCCGTCGTATGACTCTGAGATGTCCTCTCCTGCAAAAAATACTTCTTCATCGGGGAAGTAAGTCATGAGTGGTTCATAATCTTTATCCACCGGATTTTCTGCGAGGTGATCGGCCAAAGCTTGTCCTTTGACGGCCTTCTGTGTCACGTACACAATATCGAACTCACTCAGCAAAATCTGCCACTTTGCTAATTTCCCTATAGGCATTGGCTTCTGAAAGATGTATTTGAGTGGATCCATTCTTGAGATCAAATACGTGGTGTATGCCGATAGGTAATGCCTCAACTTTTGCGCAATCCAAGTCAAAGCGCAACACGTTCGTTCTAACAAGGTATATCTTGCCTCGTATGGTGTAAACTTCTTGCTCAAGTAGTAAATAGCTTGCTCTTTCTTTCCCGTGTCATCGTGTTGTCCTAACACACATCCAAATGCTCCATCCATGACGGATAGATACAGTAGCAATGGCTTTCCGGGCTCTGGTGGAACCAATACTGGCGGGTTGGACAAGTACTCCTTGATTCTATTAAAAGCTCTTTGGCATTCTTCCGTCCATTCTGTGGCGGCATCTTTCTTTAGCAACTTGAATATGGGTTCACATATCAGTGTAGACTGAGCTATGAAACGACTGATGTAATTGAGTCTCCCCAAGAAACTCATCACATCCTTCTTGGTCCTTGGGGGAGGTAACTCTTGAATCGCCTTGATTTTTGATGGATCCAATTCTATGCCTTTCCTGCTGACAATGAACCCCAGTAGCTTTCCGGCAGGGACTCCGAATACGCACTTTGCTGGATTCAATTTCAAATTGTATCTCCGCAACCTCTCGAAGAACTTCTGTAAATCCCCTAGGTGGTCCGAACTCCTTTTGGACTTGATAATGACATCGTCTACGTACACTTCAATCTCCTTGTGAATCATGTCATGGAAGAGGGTAGTCATGGCCCTCATATAGGTTGCGCCAACATTTTTGAGTCCAAATGGCATCACTCTATAGCAATACACCCCCCATGGAGTGATAAATACTGTTTTCTCCGCATCATCTTCATTCATCAGGACCTGGTGATATCCTGCAAAGCAATCGACAAACGATTGCAACTCATGCTTTGCACAATTGTCGATGAGTATATGAATGTTTGGGAGAGGAAAATTATCCTTGGGACTAGCTTTATTAAGATCCCGATAGTCTACACATATCCTGATTTTCCCGTCCTTTTTTGGCACTGGCACGATGTTGGCCAACCATGTGGGGTAATTAGTAACCCTCACAACATTTGCCTGGATTTGTTTAGTTACCTCCTCCTTGATTCTTAAATTCAAATCCGGCTTGAACTTCCTAGTCTTTTGCTTCACAGGCGGGCAAGAAGGATCAGTCGGCAGCTTGTGTGAGACGATATCGGTGCTTAATCCTGGCATGTCATCGTAGGACCAAGCAAACACATCAACATATTGCTTGATCAATTCAATCAATTCTCGCTTTCTTTCATCTTCCAAGTGTATGCTGACTCGTACTTCTCTCACTATTTCTTCATTTCCCAAATTGACAACCTCAGTTTCATCCATGTTGGGCCTTTTCTGGCTTTCAAGTTGTTCGATCTCCTGAGGTAGATTTTCAGGCATCATGCTTTCATCGTATTCTTCATAGTCCTGCTCATGACTCGTACTTTGCTCAATGGATTCGTTACATGTCATAACCGTTGTACGATGATTTTTACTAATATTAGCGCTGAAAAGTATGAAAGGTGAGTAAAAATAAATAGTTATTTTAAACAATCGTAAGATAGATTTTAAGAAAAATAAAGACTTTTTATTAAAAAGCAATCTAGCTTTTCAGAAGAGGCAAGTAGCAAAAAGGGCTTAGGCATGATTCAAGCCTCAATTGATCATGCAAAAACATTTTGAAATAAAACTACATTTCCACACTACCAGGACTCCTGTCGAAACAGGGATGGGCTGATGGTCCAGTTCTGCAAGACTTCTCCAGGCTCGGCATCACGGATGGTCAGTTTCTTGATATCTCCCTCCAGTCCATCGTCGGTCATGGCCACGAATAGATTTCCTATTCCCTCAATGACTTCTTCATCAACTGCTTCATCTGGGATTAGGACTTGTCCTGGCACGAACACTACTGCCCCAAACTTTGTACTGTGGACTCCTCCTGAAGCAAGCTTATATCCTAGCCCGGTGGTACCTTTCTGATGTTTTAGCTGGATTGGTTCAATTATACCGTCAGCCTTAGGTCCGAGCCCTGTCTTTGGTTGATACCCATATTTTAACATCTCTGACGCAACCATCTTTGCTGCTCTCGACATCTCCATCTTTACAGGCTCCATTTTCTCATCAATTCTTACAGCTTGCATGATCTCCAAAGCATGGAAAGCGGCTCCATCCAATTCTTCGGTGACTGGAACAGAATTCACGGAATAGATGGGGTGACTGAGCTCCCCGTGAATGGTAACTTCGGTGTGACCCCACTCGAACTTCACACACTGATGGAGCGTGGAGGGAACTGCTCTTGCCATATGGACCCATGGCCTTCCTAGTAACACTTGAAATAAGATGGGGAATTCAGCTGGACCTACTTGCAATGTGAGATAGATTTCTCCAATGACGCTTCTCTGCGCGCCGTCAAAAGCTCTCACCTTCACACGACTTTCCCTTATCTCTCCCATATTCACACCTAAATCCCTCAATGTGGTGAAAGGACAGATGTTGCATCCAGAACCGCCGTCGATCAAAACTCTAGTTACGATCTTATCACAACACTTGACCGCGATGTGAAGTGCTTTGTTGTGGCCAACACCTTCTGCTGGTAATTCATCATCATGGAAAGAGATTTTGTTCACTTCCACCATTTTCCCAATTGTTGCAGCTAATGTGTCACTTGTAGTTTCTTTTGGTATGCTAACTCTGCTCAGGACTTGTACCAAAGCATTCCTATGGGCTTCAGAACTCATTAGCAAGGACATAATGGAAATGTGGGCTGGTGTCTTCATTAGTTGTTCCTCGACTGAGTAATCTTTAGACTGCATCCTCTTCCAAAATTCTGTGGCTTCTGCATCAGTAACATTCTTCTTTGGATTTTGTTCTTTCCCGGGAACCCCTCGATTTAGATCCTCCGAGGCATAACACCTTCCTGACCTGGTCATTCTATGAGCCACAGCAGCGTCTATCATCTTGCCTTTGGCTTCCGTCCGATAGTCCCATGGGACTGCTTTAGTGTCATAGTCGGGTTTTCTGGTGGCTATAGTGGTTACCACAACTCTTGGCAGGTAGGTTTGAATAGTCAAAGGTTCTCTCAACTGAACTGTGATAAAGGGTTGTGCTGGCGATGTGGCGGCAACTTCTTCTGTGTTCCAGATAGGCACGATAGCTCCTTCCAGGTCATATTCTTCCTCCAGGGTAATCATGTTGACTCCTCGATTCTCATGATCTGGTAGAGGATTGTTGTTCACATTTGGAGGAGTATCGGTGCATTTAATTACTCCCTTTCTGATAAGAGACTCGATCTGGTTCTTCAAGCTAAAACACTCCTCCGTGTCATGTCCTTGGATTCCTGAGTGGTATGCACATCGCTTATTTCCATCAAAGCTTCGTGGTATTGGATCAGGGATTCTTCCCTCAATCGGCTGCAACAAACCTGCTACCCTCAACCTTTCAAACAATTGAGCCAAAGGCTCGGCAATAGGAGTGTAGGTGCGGGTATTTCTGGCTTCAAGATTAGGACGTGGTCTTGGTGCATATGCTGGTCTATTTTGGTGAACCGGAGCTTGGACAGGGGCATACGGCTTTGGTGGATTTTTGTGTGCTGGAGCTCGAGGTGAGTTATAGTGTGGCTGGGCACTATATACTGGAACATGTGCGATAATTTGGGAGTTGTTAGGGTATCGGTAGGATGATCCTCCGTGCTGGTAGTAAGGTGTGACGGCTGAGATGTCTTCCTTCTTCTTCTTGATACCACCAAGGGAACCTGACTGTATGGCCTTGCTTGCGGCTTGCAGTGCGACCATAGACTGAATCTTTCCGGACTTAATACCTTCCTCAATGAAGTCTCCCATCTTGACCAAGTCAGCGAACTTTTGGCCCATCATTGACATCATTTTGTCGAAGTAGACGCCTTCCTGAGCTCGGATAAAGTACTTAGAGAGTTCATTTTCATCAAGTGGGGGCTGGATCCGAGCAGCCTCAGTCCTCCATCTCCATGAATATTCTTGAAATGATTCAGATGGCTTCTTTTGTATGTTGGCAAGTGAGAATCTGTCTGGAGTGATTTCGGTATTAAACCTGAAGCGACTCATGAAATCTTCGGCCATTTCTTGCCAATCACGCCATTTGTGAGGGTCTTGGCGAGTGTACCAAGTTAGAGCTTCTCCTGACAGACTTCGAATGAATAGTTTCATCCTCAACTTCTCATTCCTTCCTACGCCGACCAGCTTGTCGCAATAGGCTTTTAAGTGTGCGTGGGGATCGCCCTTCCCATCAAATACATCAAATTTTGATGGTTTGTACCCGACCGGCATATCGATGTCTGGGTGGATGCATAGGTCATCATAGTCCAGACTTTCGGTTCCCCTGGTGACTTGCATGCTTTTAAAAGCCCTTTTCAAACTTTCAAGTTGAGCTTCTATCGACCTATCTTCATTTGACCGGACATCCCTCTCCAATCCTACGTACTGATCGACCTCATATGGTACTTTGACAGCCGTGGATGTTGCGAAAGTAGGGGCTTCAGTAGCATATACCGGTGGAACAGGCATTTCACAAGTGACATGTGCCTCCGGTATGTGCTGCATTGTTGGGTGAATTGGAACAGTGAAGTTCTGCGTAGGCAAGGAAAGATTGGGTGTAGCCCTAACAGCGGGCGGATGAGCAAGTAGATCTTGAGCATAAGTGGGAACATGTGGCGTTTGCTTAGGCGCGTTTGTTAAGTCTGCGGGAGTGACCGGCCGCAACTCAGCATTTGGAAATTGGAATTGAGCGGGGAAGGTAGCAGCTGTAAGTTTAGTCAAATCCCGCACTTGGCGTAGTTCTTCTTTCAAGATCTCAATTTCTTGTGCCATGTTGGCCATTTGTTCGTCGTTTTGAGTGTCCATCAGTTTTTGAGAACTTTCGGCGCCATCTACCGGTACCATCGAGGCGTTGTTAGATTCTTCTCTCATTTTTCCTTTAGATCGGAGGTTGTATTGCGATTTCGCCAGTTTGCAAATCGACACAAATCAACTTTCTTTGGGGGGTTTATAATAAACATAAAGAAAAGAAAGGAAAGAAAAAGGAAACTATGTTAGTTTGGGAGATGTTGGAATATATAACAAATATATATACGCCAAGTTGGCGATATTCACACAAAAATGCGTCCTAATATGGAGCCTCATTTTGCCAGAGGTAGGCCTACGCTGCATACAATTTGATAATAAATGATCCATTTTGAACACATTTAGGATTTGAGATAAACATGACTTTTCATTAAGCGAAATGTGGCTTTGAAAGCTTACAATAAATAGGCTGATGGGAGCCTGAAAATGAAAGACATGGGATGGCCACTAGGGCGTACAAAGGGATGGGCCATGAGGCACCTTTAGGGAATATGAAAGGGGTACAATGGGAAAGGATAACCTAGGGCCACGTAGGACCGTCATCACTATCATCATATATGTCCAAATAAGGCCCTGGGTGGTATTCTCCGAGATCCCATTCTCTCAACTGCCATTCCTGATAATCCAGATCATCTTCTTCCAGAAACACTAAAGATCTATACTCAGATTGATCTTTAAGTTCTTCCTCTAGATTTTCTCTTATATCATCCTGACTGTCCGAGGTTATCTCATCTTTAACTGAGCCCGGAATAATCTGTTCACGCATGGAGGCGGTGAGATACATGTGAGGTATTATTTCCCTGGAGACTTGAGTCACCATGTCATAGTCGATAAAACCAGGGATCCTTTCCCAACTTGGTCGCATTATGGGACCTCCATCTACCTTCCACGCATAATATTCCAAGGTGCACCAATTTGTTTGTCCGATATCTGCGGATATTATATTCATCCATGATTCCTGCAGTCTTCTAATCCTGGCCGAAGGTATTTCTCTTCCGTAAGCGACCTCCGCAGGTTCTATGTGGGACCACAAAGGAACATCCTGATTGATGCCAAATTGACGCAGAACTCTAAGTGGAGCGTATGGTTGGATCCCTTCTAACCCGATCAACTCAATGAAATAGCTGGTATATCTCCTCAATAATGCTCTTCCAGTGATCCAAGGGAGCTTCCATTGGATGGCATCTCCTGTGAGATGCGTTAGATAGACCCGCCATCCTTCTCGTCCTATCGGTGCATTCCAAAATTTTAACCTGCGCTCATGGCTTTGCATCTTGTTGCAGACTCCTTCCAAGTTATCGTTGGCTTGTTCTTTTTGGAAGAAATGCTCTACGGCCCAAATTTGTAGTAGCAAATTGCATCCGCCAAAGCAATCATATCCTTTTGAGCAGGAGGACAAAGCTCTGAATAATTCTGCCAAAAGCATTGGTACTAATGTTAACTTTTTGGATCCATTGAACAGGGCAAGGACTACTGGCATCAAATTGATATTGATGCGGTCTATCTTCTTAGGAAAGACCATGATCCCTAAGAAAGCGAGTGCAAAAGCCACAGGTCGGATTCTCTCCCATTTTGCTCTGCTACAAGCAAATTCCTGTCGATAACCATCATAGTTTTCTTGACGTCCAAACCTCTGAAAGAGATAGTTCAAACCTACACATCTATTTTCTATATTTCTAAGGGCCGGGAAGACTTTTAGACCCAAAGCGTGTAGAAATTTTCTTCCAGACATAGTTGAGGGCAATACTGGTTCTCTTCCTTCGAGCGCCAGATCTGTGAGGCTACTGACGTCTTCCAAGGTAGGCGTGATTTCAAAGTCAGAGAACTGAAATGTCGCGGTGGTTGGGTTCCAAAATTCAATCAGCGACTTTGTTAGCATCTCATTGGCTTGGATGTCCAACAGCTCAGTGAGAGATCCCAGGTGTTTGGAAATCTCGCGTCCATATAGAGTCCTGATGTTGTTCCACCAGCGTTGTAGGTTATGGGGAGCTGAGAAAATCATTTGGATGTTGGGCAAGTTTTGGTTGATATTCATCTGAAAGAAAGGTAAAGGGTATGATAAGTTGGTTTATCCCAAATCCATCATGTGTTTTAGTTTGGATCATTTACATCAATCTCACACAAAAGTATATGTCGTTGGGTTTTATGACAAAACCCGTTGACACAAGGGCGGTTTCCTAAATGCAGTGTCAATCCCAAGGATCGTCCTGCCTAAGGCTATGCAACATGACCTGTTTCTAGAATAAGAATATTTTCCTAGATTTGAGAGTGGACTGAATAACTGCGAGACGGCACACTAACCTAAATGCACCGACCCTGAAACTAAGGAATCCAAAAGAAGGTTTGGGAGGGCATAAAACCCTCCGCGTGTACCACAGTGTGTGAAATGTGTACGGCCAAAGACTCGATAGAGAAATGCAAGTGAGAAAGCAGTAACAAGTAGTGTTTATCAATCAAACAAAGAGCGCAAGTTTGGATTTGACTTGCGTCCTTTCAAACAAAGAACGATATAAATAAAGCAAATAATGTACTGCAAATAAACAAATATTCCAAATAACATTCATAAACTAAGCATGCTAAGGTAAAAACATAAGTTAGACTCCCCAGCAGAGTCGCCATCCTGTCGCGCCCTATTTTGAACTGGCCAAAATATGCTTGCAACATCCGGCTCTTCTGCCTTTGTTTTGGAAAAGGGTTTAGAGTCGCCACCTAAATTTTAGGAAACTTAGGAAACCATTTTTTTTATGTAAAACTCTGTTTTTAGTCTGCGAAAATGTTTGAGATTCTGAGTAAGAGTTTTGGTTACTCGAAGGGAAGGTGTTAGGCACCCTTCAGAGCCTATCCGAAGATAGTCCTTAAACTCAGTTTAGAACAATATTTGGGAAAGTTATTTGCTCATTATTTGCTAAAAAAAGGGGTGATAAAAACGTGTTTTATTAATTTAAAGAAAAATATTCAAAGTATATGGCACATGCTACTACAATAGGCAAAAATATAAAATATGTTTATGGTAAAAAAGATGACACATATCTACGTACGTGTCGAAATATATGAAAGTTTAATAGCAATACTTTTATCGTTAAAATAGGTAGAACTTTATGATTTATAAGAATATATACTTAAAAAGGCTATGTAAAAGAAATGAGAATGTTATTTATACAAATATACTTTTTGTAAAGTAAGAAATATATGTGGTTTTAGAGTTTTTGGAAAAAGTTTATGACATGTTTATTGAAAGAGAATAAAGGTGATGTATGTATATTTAAAATATAAGAAATCATGTGAAAAGTTTATTATTTAAAAGGATTTGGACAAGTAAAAAATGTAGGAAATAAGTATACCGGTAATAGAGAAAAAGATATAAGAGAAAATCATATTTGTTTTGTAAATATATTTCATGTAAAAGAACAATTTGAAAACTTGAGTAGAGAACGAAAATTATTTGTTTCATATAAAGAAGACTTTTATTTATAAAGTGAGAAATAAACATACATTGAATATGAAAGAAAGTATTATGTATGTAAGTATAATCATGATAAAATAATATATATGTTTAATTTAAGTAGGAAGAATGAGTAAGTAAAATATAAATATACCTTGTAGTAGATAGCATATGACATATATACCTTGTGTTTTGAGGCTTCAAAAATCTGAAAATCTCAAAATATATATATAGAGTATAGCAAAATATTTGTAAAATATTGGTGTTAGAATAAGAGAATACATAAGTTATTAATAAATATAAAGGAGGCTTGCCTAAATTAGATAAAACATTCTATAATCTAAGGCCTAAGAATGACTAAATATTTGTTTGAAATATATTGAATCGCTACTTAATATTTTTGATTTTTTGAAAATCTACCGCGAGTTATTTGAAACAAGTTTTTTCTTGAAACAAAGCCTAAATTAATTAATCCTAAAAAAATCTGCACTATTTACCATTTCTTATTACTATTTTTGAAAGTGTTTAACCACTAATTTTAAAGTATTTTAAAAAAAAAACCCGAAGCATTTGCCTAACTAAAAAAAATGAAGGAAACTTACTTTCAAAATTTTAAACTAAATACCCTAATCAAACAAAATGGTAAGCCGAAGAATAAACGCTAATCGAAATCACAAAGAAAAACACATATCCAAATATACAAGGCTAGTTAAAACATTTCAAATAAGCATAAAGGAAAGCAATAAAAAAAAATGTAACGGGCTAGATGCGCCAAGTTCCTTTGGAGGAACTAAGTCTCTAAAGAACGACTCTGAGCACCGTGATAGCTCCTAATAGCTGCTCGACCCAAATATTTGTTGGGGCCGAAAGTGAGTTTCAAGTGAGAACTCCAGCTCTCCGGTTGTTTCATGTAACACAAAAAAAATGATAAGGATTAGTAACTTGCATAACAAAGTTTACAAAATGTAGAAATATGCCAAGCTTAACAATAAAGTGATAAGGAAAACAAACATGCTATTCGGTAAATACACAAGCATATATGAAAGACGACATGTAACCATATTTTGCTTCATTTTTTAAGCAAACGGTCAAATTTATTTGACTAGAGCACAAACGAACTAACATGAGATGATATCCGAAAAGAACTTAGGCAAAATGAACATCTTCAACACTAGTCGATTATTGGAAAAAACAAAGTACACAACAAGTAGCAATATAAAACCTTATTATTTTTTCATTCACTTTAACTAAATAAGTAGCTATGAACAAATCACCTCAAAAAGTAAGGCGTTATGAACAAATCAACTCAAAAGTAAGGCAACACTTAGTGACGGGAGGATCAAAAAAGGAACCAAACTACTACATTAGCTCATGATAAATTCCTTAAGCTAGTATTCCCGAAATTGATCCCGAGTTAAAACCAAAATAATGAAAATATGGGCAGCCCTCTTTTTCTAACAATGCACACTAAATCAACCACTTTTTACTAGGATTAAGGTGTTTTGAAGAAAGGTTAGATCGCAAGCAAGACCACAATATTTTACAAACGCCGGAAATATAATCATAATATGTATATTCCTATCTTAAACAAACGTTTTCGGGACTAAAAAAAATGACAAACCTATTGAAACTTTTACCTTAAGAATTTAAACTTCAAGAAACTCAAACATAGCATATATATACCTTTTCCGATTTAAACAAAATCAGCCCCCTAATTGTGATTAAAACAAGACGGGATGATTACATACTCTTACAACTCAATCCGTAAGGGAAAGCAACAAGAAAACTCAACTTTTATGAAGAGTAAACATTGATCCTAATCTCTAGTTATGCAACAAAGGTAGCCATGTACATTTGAAGACTTGGAGCCTCCTGAAATTTATTTCAAGTTGAATCAAGATTGCAAATAGTCTACAAAACATACCATGGGCTATGGATACAACCAAATGACTCGAGAACTAAATTACTTTAAGTTCACACTCACAAACAGATGAACAAACAGCCAACCCCATTCACAATATCAAACTTTATGAAACTTGTTTGAGCTAAATTTCAAGTTACAACAAATTTCCAAACACATAATCTAATATGAATAACATCAAACAGAGACTAACTTCAGATCATATTTTTTCTAACCAAAATCAGCCAAACAACAACAAAACAAACTCGCACAATTAACGGATCACAAAAAAAAACTAAATATAAAGTAATTAGGCGGGGTAGAATTTACCTTGTGTTGGGCAGCGATTGAGGCCGTCAAGTGTCGAGTTTCAAACTAGTGACTTCCGACTCCGACTCCGGTTTCAACTCGAAGTATTCCGAGATGAACAAAAAGAGAGAAATAAATTAGAGAACAAGATGAATAGAAATTGAGAGAGAGGTTGTTCCTTCCCTTTTTTGGTGATTAATCCCTGTCCATAATGGAAACCCAAGGGTTCCTTTTATAGCCAAAGCTGAAGGCTCAAACGGCTCTTTCCAAGAATTCAAAATTTGAATTCTTGGAAAGCCAAGTTCAAAGGGGAAATGATGAAAATCAGAGAAAAAGAAGATGCTTACCCCTTTTTTTTTCCAGGCTGATTTGAAATAGACAGTGACGGGTCGGAGGTGTAGAGCTCGGACCGTCGGGCAACGGTTGGGTCTCCTCTTTTCCGAGGTCTGCAGCCGGCGGTGGGGGGAGCTTTTAGCTCTGTTTCTTGAGATGACAAAAAGGGTGAGAGGATGGCTATAAAGGTGGAGGAGAGAAGGGTGAAGGCCACCGGATTTTGCTATTATCCGGCGGTCCAGCGGCGGTGGTCTTTTTCGAGGCTGCAAAACGTCTCCGAAAAGGGGAAGGGACAACGTGAGGTGATGGGAGAGGGTGTTGTCGCCGTTTGCCCGCCGGTACGAAGTGAAATCCGGCGGGTCTTTGGTGGTGAGGCGACGGGCGAAAGGGCGAAAGGGTTTGGGGGTGGGTCTGTCGGTTTTGGTTGAGAGTGGGGGGAGAGAAAAGAATTAGGGGTGTGTTTAGGTGTTTAGCTGAAGGGATTTGGGCCGGGTCAGGGGTGGTTTGGGCTGGGTCGGGTGGTTGGGTAGTGGGTTAGGAGAAATTGGGCTGGGTTAGGTAATTTTGGGCCGGTTTTGGCTGAAAGAAAAATAAGAATTTGGCCCAAAATTGGTAAATGAATTAATTTGTAGGAAAATTCAATTTTCCCTAATCGTTTTCTCACTTGATTAATTTAATGATGCTTCTTTCATCCCAATTAATTTTCCAATACGTATGTAGTTGATTAAGAAATAATTTTGATACGCGTAATCGCAATCCTCAATTGATAGAACTGTATTTAGGCAATACTATAGCGATACGACAAAATTTCATTTAGAGTTTGAAATAAAAGTTACTATACCAATATCTTGTTAAAAAGAATGAATTATAAAATATTTTTGGGGTGATTTATAAGATACAATATTATTAGTAATTAATATTATAAAAAGTAAAGGAAATCATTTTAAAAAATGATTATTGGTGCTAAAATTTATAAAAAAAATTAATATAAAAATAAGAAAATTATTTTGGAAAAATCCTCGGGACTAAGAAGCATATAGAAATTAATTATGGGAAAAAGGAGGGCCAAAATTGGGTGTCAACAGGTATCTATATTGAAAGATATGCATGGCTGATTAAAGAAGAAAGCGCTTTCTAGCAAGATTTTTTATTTTGAGGCTCGAACACAAGATCTTTAATTAAGGGAGAATGAGATCCAACTTTTACCTATAATAGTTTATAGGTTATTTTTTCTTTTAAAAAAATATTGAGCAAAAGAGATAAGGCCTCCCACTAAAGTTGGTTTTAGGCCACCAATCTTATTGATCCGGCCCTGGTCAGCCAGAGATGAATCCGAAATTTCTAAAACATGGGTCGATCACTAAAAAAAAAAGAAAAAAATATATTAAGTGAGAGTTGATCCCTAGTCCTCTAGATAAATAACTCAATATTCAACCAAATACACCATTTTAGCCATCTTGTTGCATAAGTGCGACTGATAATCTTATAACAATTTTTAAAAATATATACTTAAAATACTTAGTAGGCGTTTGGCTATAAATATTATTCATAATATTCCGGAATACATTTTTATTTTATTTCAGAATACTTGTTTGGCCATAAAAATCCAAAACATATTCCGGAATATGTTTTCACAATTTTTGATTTTTTAAAAAACACCTCTTGAAGTGTATTCACTATTTTTGGATTCATTTTTTCCTCTCACTTTATTTTTAAATACTACACCAACTCAATAGTCTAAAATATTTTTGAAAATAGTATGATCAAACACAACTTCAACTCTATTTTCAACTTTAAAGTGAATACCAAATAAAGTAAATACGTTTATGATTTTTATGACCAAACGAGTCCTTAATTTTATGGAGAAATCACGAGTTCACATTATTCATGATTTAAACTATACATGTGAGTTGAGGGTGGGGGAGGGGGGAGGGGAAGAAGAAGCATATTTGGTACCCAAAAACGTACCACTCCAGCTGGTTGTGTCCTTAGCTTTGACTTCTCTATGATACTCTTTAAATTTCAGTTTTTCTAGATGCCATTAATTGCCCACCAAAAGCGCACGTTTTTTCCACACTCAAATTTTCCCATTTTTGTAGTCCCCTCAATAATGTATTTTACACCTCTAATTATTTTTAATATATCAAACTAAACACTGCATAAGAAAAATCTTAGCATAATTAATATCAATATTACTAATGCATGCATTTCTAATAAACAATATTATATACTATTTTTATACGCCCAACCAAACACCCCTAAATGATTAACTATGGTACTCTTCTTTTAACATATACAGCTCATCTTAATGAAAAATATGTCTAGTATTGATTTTTTTTTCTTAATTCTTGGCACTTTTTATGTCGAGATTCGTTAATCACTCAGCTCGCACATGTGCATGTATTGGGAATATGAGGGAGATGCATGGAGGGGGCCAAAGCACCCCGACTCCGCTGCTCCTCTAGTGTTTAAACAAGTTCGTGGGTCGGCCCATGGAAATTCTCTATTCCTTTTTTCTTTGTTGACTAGCATTTTGGTATTATTATTATGATGAGTTGCACATTAATACACCTATGATCCTTCATATCATGAACTTAAAATCAGTTGGTTTCAATTAATGTTATTCATCTTGTATTATCACGTAATTTTCCCTTTATTATTTTACTATTATCTCTTTTATTTGTTTGGTATTATATAGTTTGTATCGAAGGCAACGAGCCTCTTTGTTAAGTAGCTAGTTCTGCCCATTAATTAGTGAAAAAGAAACTTAAACTTGGCATTCTGACATATTGCCTTAAACCACTTCATATATTACTTCATAATATGTTTTAGATATCCGTAAGAACCATTTCATCAATTATATAACTCAATTTGGGAAAACGGAATCCCAAGAAATCCGATATACATAGAAAATAGAGATCAATTCAGCTAGATTATGATCGCTAACACATTTCATGATTGAAAAATATATATTATCTTGATTTCTTCAAAAGGCTTCATCAATCGCCGTATATCCTCATAAGTGATATCTATTTTCCAAGATACTGTATCTTCTTATGTAACATTTGCACCACATTCTTTGCATCTGATGATAGTATGTGAACCTTTGACCAACCCTTTCATAGCGCTCTTTTCAAAGCTTCCCGAATCGCTAGTGCTTCAGTGATTATGGTCTTCCCTACAAATTGAATATGGGGAGGGGAGGGGGGGAGGCATGAAATAAATGACCATATCTATCCATAGCCGCTATTTCAATACTTGTTTTTCCTTTTGTAAACCTGCATATGTGAAAACAACAAACCTATCTTGTGTCCTAGTAATAGTTACATCATAAAATCTATTAGGTATAGGAGTCAAAACTGCATCTACAAAGCATCAACATATTCATGTAAATCAAATAAAGCCTTATTGACTATATCATTAGGTTCATATGTACCACGGTTAAAACACAAAGAATTTCTCGCTTTTCACATTTGCGATACAAGAGAGACACTTAATCTCAATGGATTCCAAATAGTCACCTGTATTAAAAAATAAATCATTCCACCATATTACAAAATTCATAACATTTTCTAAATTAGTTCAGCTGATAAGAGCCCCTTCCACACTAACTGAGCTTTCGGATAACTAAAAAACATATGATCATGAATTATTTCTGTCGCTAAACCACAAACCCTGCAAACATCACAACTATGATACAATCTCTTAGAAATATATGCATAACAGGTGGGACATTAAGAATACATTTTCTAAGAAAATTACAGCTCAATGCTTTTGATTATCTAATTTACGAAATATGTCCACAGTGTATAGTGTATACTTTATATTAAATATACATATATTATATATATAATATACGTAGATATATAATTAAAGTATATAAATAGTGTATACTTCGACTATATTAATAAACTAAAGTATGGCCAAAAACATTTACATAAGTTTCCCTTAATTTGCATAATGTGAAGTTCTGAAGAATTGGGTTAACTCACATTAATAAGGTCCTCAATACTAATGCAGCTTGCTGGGGAAACAAATTGACTTACAACTTACAAGTTAAAACAAGTGTTAATAATGTACTGCCCAACCTCGTTGGTTATAGTGAAATGACAAGTACTCTTTTATTATTAACGAGTAGTTTGGGGTTCGAGTCTTATTAGTACGGAATCGTCTCTATTAGGGAGAGCTTTACACTTCAATGTGAGACTTCTCGATGCGATTTGAATTCAGAAAAGCCCCAATATAAATACCAAACACCGGATCATGAAAAACCAGAAATAATATGCGCCCTAATGTAAACCACCTTCAGATGTATGTCGGTCATTAATCGAGTATATTCAAGAAAAAAAAAAGAAATTCATCATTTAGAACTTCAAATCAATCTAAAACTTCCTTATTTAGATTATAACTTTTTTTCCTTTGATGGTAGAAATCCAGAGATTGTCTAGTTCAATAAGGAGCGTTTTTTAGGGTGACAATAAGGAAATCTTTCTTTTTAATCATTTTCCAAAATGTTGATAAACTTGATACGTATGTAAAAGATATTCTTTGTTTTCCATTGTTTTACATGAATCTACATAAAGTGGGAGGACACCTCTTCTTATTGTTTATTTTATTTAGAGAAATACTAATAATGTTATACTATTGTACATCGAGGTTGCTGTGGTGTAGTGGTTATCACGTCAGTCTTACACACTGAAGGTCCCCAGTTCGATCCTGGGCAGCAACACTTCCCTTTTTATATATTTTCCCCCCTTGATTACTTACATACTCCCCCCGTCCCATATTAATTGTACACTTTTCACTATAAGATTAATTATGGAATTTTTTAAAATTAATTCTCTCTTAATTTAGTAAGGTGGATAACTAATATGGAACAACTTCTTTTTAGTAAGGTGGACAATTAACATGGGACGAAGGGAGTATTTGTTATTTCTCTTCTTTTTGGCTTTTCCTCTATTTTAGATTACGAATTTTATGTATGAAGAGAAATGTATTTCAATTATTGATTAAACTTTTTGGAAAATAATTATTTTAGGAAAACACATCATAAGAATGAGAAAAATGACTTCTTGTGTAGTGAACTCATTCACTTCCAAATTATTAAGCAAAGAGTTTAATAATTTGAAAGGTAAAAGCATGTTTGCATTTGGATGTGTTTGTACTTGTATCTAGAGAATCAAATGTTTCTTGGGTTCTGTTGTTCATTTGGCCCAACTAGAGAGACCTTGATATTGGGTCAAAGTCCACTTGCAAGTCCAAAATTCTACTCATGATTATGGGACAGTTTATTCTGACACCGTTATTTAACTTGTATCTCATCTTTTTAAATTTTTTGCACATATATCCACTTTAAAGATGCGGTGTTTGAATTTAAGTTTTGAAAAACCAAAGAAAAATGATTGAACTTCAATAATTTTGAGGGTAAAAGCAGGTTTGCATTTGAATGTATTTGTACTTATATCTAGGGAATCAAATGTTTCTTGGGTTTTGTTGTTCATTTGGTCCAACTAGCGAGACCATGAGCTTGTGTCAAAGTCCCTTTACAAGTCCAAATTCTACCTTTTCAACTGGGCACCTGGTTTATTTTGACCATCAAATATATTGCATCAAAATACATATGTCTACATATATTTAGTTTTACAAAAGATATCTCATGCCACAATCTAATATGTGTATACATATATTTAGTTTTACAAAAAATATCTCATGCCACAATCTAATATGTGAAACTTTCTAACTATAATAGTACATTAATATTGATATGTAGAGGTCTCCTATTATGTTATATCAACTCAAACTATAGCTCTCTCAATCAACAATTCTCTATAATCATTTCAATCTATTCAGTATGAGGAAAATGTATTAACAAACAAGGCTTTCCAAGATAATATACAAGACAATTTTTTTTATTTTGATAGTTATTATATTGAAATGGAAATGTAGTAGTGGTTGGACAGTGTTTCGTAATGTAAATGTATACAGCACATGTAGATACATTATATAACAACGTATAACATGTGACCATTGTTGAATATATACATTATATAACAATGTTTAACAAGTGTATCTAAACTTATTATACAATGTTATTTACAACAACTTACCCAGTATAGTCCTATAAAGTGAGGTTCGGAGAAGGTAGAGTGTACGCGGACCTTATCTCTACCTCAGAGGTCAGGTAAAGAGGCTAAAATTTTATATTTTATCGGCTAACTATTAAAATGCAAGATCCAAATGATAAAGAAATGAAATTGGTAAGCAAATTTAATGGAACTCACATCTTCATTCCCATTGAAGAAATAGGCCTCACATAAATTTGGTTCAAGTTTTAAAGAGTAATACAAAAGCTCATTTTCTTTAATTTGCTCTTCCACCATTTTTGGGGGAGTTCATGAAAAGGTTATGTGTCATTTATTAGTATTAAAAAAATTATATACATATTTGTGTGTGTGAGGGGACGGGAAGAGGGGGGGGGGGGGTAACACCTCGGAAAAATATCTTCGCGTTCGTATAGATTAGCCTTGCCTTTTCGGACTCTAAATGAACTTGGTTAACTTTAGCACTAGTTGAAAATCATCCTGAAATAATTCGTATATATATATATATGTGTGTGTGTGTGTGTGTGTGTGTGTGTGTTTTAGAGGTAGCATCCCAAGGCAACTTTGTGCATGACGAGACAACGAAGCGAGGCCAAAAGCGTGCGTGAGCGCGTGCGTCTGCACACACAGGCAAGGCAGTGCACGCTGTTGGGCACGCAAAGCGTCCTCCTTAGCATGCGATTCATGCAACCCTTCTTTTAGTGCGGCCTTTGGCCTGCAAAACTCCTTTAAGAGAAATTTCGTCTCTCTCACTTTTTTCTTACCCCCAATCGATTAAAAACCCTTCTCTCCATCAGAATTTTCATACGCTACTACCTATCAAAATTTCTCTCTCGTTCTCCAAAGAAAGCGTAAGAACTTCTAAGGTTTTGACTCAATAATCAAGTCCAATTCCCTCCTTTCTGATCACTAATCCTCTAAAAGTTTAAGGTATGTTGAACAATCCTCTTTCAACTAAATCTATTAGTTGTTGATTTCTAACTACAAAAGTGGTATTTATATGAGTTTTGAATGTGAGTTTGTTGAATGATTTTCGAAAGGAGAATTTACTTAAAGTTGTGAACCCTTTTCTATAAATCTACTGTCTAATTGTTATTTGAATTGAAAAAAATTGAGATTTTTACTGGAACTATGAAATTATGCTATAATGAAAGTTTATAAGGACATATTAAAGTCAAGACATTTTGTTTCCTTTCATAAATTACCTGATTATTCAAGTCTTGATCTTTAGCGAGAGAAAGGAACTACATCCCTTGGTATTGAAAGTATTGTTAGAAATTGTGAAATCTTCAACCTTTAAGGAATTTGTTAAATGTATTTAAGTCTTTAGAATGAAAGGACTAATGACGTATAAATGTATGAAACAGTTATGACATGATATGTATGACTTGCAAGTCTTGGTATAACGATACAATTTAACGAATGCCTTACAAATGATAAATGTTCCTTAAGAATGGTTTACTTTTTGTTCTGAGAAGATTAAAATTTGGGCTTAAAGAGAATTAGATAGTTAACCGAGAAGGTATGAGTTCGAAAGGCTCATTACCCAAAACCGTAGTTTGCCAATGCATGTATGGTTTTATCCTGAAATATGGTTAATATGGTTTTGTCCTGAAATATGGATAACCACTATATACTTGATTCGCTCAGTTGTATGCAATATATGATGTGATTATGATCTAATCTCGACTCATGCGGTAAACATGAGTTGGGGCTTAACCAATCGAGCATTGATCGGATCCACATAGCCCATGGTATTTAAATGGAAGTCGGTGATATCATCTAGTTCAGAACTAATGTTAATGAATGGTTTTCATGAAAGGTTTTGAGTACTTGCCCCTTATTTTTACCTATTATAATTTATGTTATGACTCTTATGAATTACTTTACAAACTGTTATGTCCCTTACCCTGGGTTGCATAACAGTGCTCATCGTGCTGATCATCCTCGGACGCTATATTATTTCATGATGTAGGTTCAAAAATACTTTCTCATGGTTTTGTGCGGCGCTAGGATCGTTCGGCACATCATTAGCAAGTAATGAGCCCTCCATCTCTTAGAAGGTGGTTTAAATCATTATTTTTAGATTTTGGTTTCTGTTCTATGGTATTGTCGGGGATGTCTCAGCATAAATATTTCTTTCTTATGATTAGAGGGTTCGTAGATCTATGTAGATATTGTTTAAATGTTTTATTTCCAATACTTGGTCAATTTTTTACTATATTTTAAATGATGTTCTCAAATGGGTCTTTCTTCTACAAATAATTTATTGAATGTGCTCACGATGTTATGCTAAGGGGTCTTCTCGGGCCTTCATTGGTCTAGGTTGCTCGTTATGTTCAGGGCCTGATCTCGGGGTATGAAAAACTTGGTATTAGAGCACGGTTTATGATCCTAGGGTATTTACGAAGTCGTATCCAGTAGAGTCTTACTTATGGGAGTATTATGCACCACACTTATAATCAGGAGGCTATAGGGCATTCATGAAATATTTCTCATTCTTTCATACTCCAGGTCGTGCAAAAGTGTTGTCCATAAGAAGCTTATTCAGATTTTATACTCTGCTTTAACTCCGCTAACTATGCCTTATCTTCGAGGTGATAAAAGTACAAAGCTCAGACTTCTTACGATGTAATCCTATCTGGTTGAGTCATCCAAAAGGTTACGAGACTGCACAAGAACTTGAGAGGGGTCCATTAGTGCGTCAAAGTCAATTAATTCCAAGAGTAACCCCCCATTTTCTTGAATCATACATTTGAGCTTAGGTGAAATGTGTTTTCTGACCCTTTTAGAACTTTGTTGCAACTGTCACGCTCAAGGGGGAAAGGTATGTATGCGAGTGTTGAGATAGTATTTCACTCGAGAGAAAGTATAAACTAGGGTATTATAAGATGAGTAGTGAGATGATCTCAAGGCCAGGGATATATGGAGTCATGAGTTAAGAAGCCGAAGAGTGCAGGTAGTAAATGATCGAAAAATGTAGCTAGAGTCTTGTATCCACTAAGTGAGTGAATAGAGGTGGTATGCCCATATGGTGTGAGTTCTAGTGTAGCAAGATTAACAAATTTTATAGAGATTGATAGAAGTAGAGTGGTTAGCTAAAATGTTCTTTTTAATTATTTGAAATAGGGTAGGAGCTTATGTTGGCTTGTTATTGTAGTTGTATAGACCAATTATAGGTTGTGGCGTAAGGATAGATTAGTTGCGAATTTATAAAATTTAGACTCCATTTTGGAGTCTTGGAGAGGGAGACTTAGTGATGTTTATAAAACTATGAAGGTATTTTAAATATATGCATGGGTAAGTAGATGTAATGTGAGAAAGAATAGCGTGCTAATGGGCTGTAATGGGTTATATTGTAAGATTAAGATCGACCACTCTATCAAAGTTTTGATGGATTAGTGTTTCTTGATTTTTACCTGGTAGCTGTGAGCCTGAATAGCATGCTAAGTTGTGATGTTAACTTTACCTAGTGTTAGACACTAAGCTTGAGTCAGGGATGGTCACCGAAGTAGAAAGAATGATAGTAGAAGATGAAAATGTTACTTTTATGAGACTGATCTAGTAGGCTTTACATGGTGCATGATAGGGCTAAGATTGATAACTTAGGGAAGGTTTGAATGTGTAAGCATGATATATACATGAGAACTAGTGTTGAAACTGTAACACCCCAGATTAGGATTAGAAGCCCCATATCGGCAAAACACAGGAGAGATGTTGGGTATATAAGTAAGCAGGTCTTACTCCCTAGTGACGCATTTTAAAATCGTGCGAGTCTAGACCTAGAGCGGATAATATCACTAGCGGGTTGGACCATTACAAATGGTTTCGGAGCCACTCCTGTGTTAGCCTTATCGATGTAGGCCAAAGTTCAAACTGAGTTTAGGCAAATCCTGGTAAAGCGGGGCAAACCTCAGTCCTGAGACTAGGCAAATCCCATTCGATGGGGCATACCTCAGCGAGGACGCTGAGTCTATAAGCAGGGGTGTATGTAATACACCAGATTAGGATTAGAAGTCCCACATCGGTAAAATACAGGAGAGATGTTAGGTATATAAGTAAGCAGGCCTTACTCCCTAGTGACACATTTTAAAGCCGTGCAGGTCTATGCCTAGAGCGGACAATATCACTAGCGTGTTGGGCCATTACAAAAATAGTAAATTGTGGCTAAGTCATTAGATGAATAAGAGCCTCAAATTTATAAGAATAAGTTGTACCCGAGATAATATGTTGTTAGATGAGGTTTTAAGTTGTAAAATGCTAGGTGTTCATGATTAGTGTTCTTGAGTTTCTTTACATGGAAGAGGCTAAGTAGTTATTATTTGGAGCCCATTGAAACAAAATTGAAGAATTATGGATCTAAAGGAACGTTGTTGAGCCTCTTGTTTTTTTTTAAATTTGTTGAATTGGGAAGATATGCGATTAGATAAATGTTAGTAGACTAAGGAGTGAAGAATAGATTTTTAAGTGTTAGATAACGTGGATGGGTGCGCCCAAGAGAGCTAAGTTCTGCTATTTCAACTATAGAGGTTGGAGTAAGTTAAGAATAATGTCTCTAAAAGGAATGACCTAGAAATAAGTTGGTACTTTTCCAAATATAATATTTGGGTGATATTAGCATTCGTGTGTATAGTGATATCCCACAACATCGAGTATTGTACTTATAGATATTTTTACAGAATAGGTCCACAGGCCTAAGATAGTGACCTTTGTACTAAGGGAGAGATGATAAGGTCTTGAGCCAAGAAAAGTCTTGAGTTTATAGTTGTGATGAGTTTCAGAAGAGAGTTATGATGCGTGCCATATTGACCCATTCTTATTCTAGCATATTTCTTATATTCAGTTTAAGAGGACACTCTACTCATGTCTTATGCCTTTAAATTATGCCTATGTCGGAGGGTCAAATTTCTTATGTAGTCTTGTCAATGCTCTGTTCTTTGAAATAGAA
Source organism: Jaltomata sinuosa (assembly GCA_003996215.1). NCBI lineage: Eukaryota > Viridiplantae > Streptophyta > Magnoliopsida > Solanales > Solanaceae > Jaltomata > Jaltomata sinuosa. Next base: position 435,737 of record QJPP01000203.1, read on the forward strand.
GCGGCAACATCTCCCAGCGGTGTAAATATTTCTCTAAGGTTCTAGGGATCTAAGCTCTATGTTATGATGATTATGATCCATGAACCCATATCTCATGTTACGCTCAGTCCTATAAACTCAAGCTTCATGATATGTCCAATATAGCTATTGAAATTATGCTACATCATGTACATACTTATATCAAATTTCTTAAAAGATTCGTGCTTTTGATTCCCTTGCTCTAAGACCTGTGTACGTCCACCCTTGATGGTTATGAATGGTAATGACATGTCTCTGCTCAGGACAACCCTCAGTTTACCTCTAATGTGTTCAGTATATATAAAGTACCCATGCCCATCACATTGAATTTTTTAGATCTCATCTTGAGTGACAAGGTCATACTGAGTATAAGTATAGATTGAACAACATTCATGTATCCCAGTGCTCATGCTCTTGTTAAAGATGTGTAGTTCATATTCCATGTTTATGGTCGAGAGTTAGGCCTCTATTTGCATGTCATGCTCTCAATCTATTCCTTCAGTAATACTTAGCTTATGTTGGGGAAAGTTTCAGTAAGGAAGCTAAGTAGTGGCCTGGATGGAAGGTAGTAAATGTTCCCTTTTTAGTAGTGGCTACATTGTGATTTTGTCACCTAAGTTGCTAAATATGAAGGAGATGTGAGATGAGGATTAATTATGTGAAAATGTTAAATGAGAATAAATGGTGTATCTCTTTGTAGAAGTTCGAGAATTGTTGATTGTGGGGATGCTTGAGAGAATTCTTTGATGGTTTTAGCTACAAAGGAGCCGTAAAGGGGATATAGTGTTAGGCTTGGATGTGATGATGAATACTTAAGAGCAAGTGCATTGTGTGACAAGTGACTTCTTGTTGGAACTTGAGCTTGATTGATTAAGGTGATAAGGAGAAGTAGTATTCTTGAAAAATAAATCTAGAGGTAAAAGGAGACTTTGACGAGTTTAGGGTAAACCTAAGAGCTGATCACATTTAGGGAGAAAGGTTCCTAAAGGGATATAACATATAGAAACTCGTAATTCAGATTAGTAGGATCACATTAGATGTAGCACTTTATGCCTTCAAGTTAGGCTTGAACAAGGTAAAATCAAGATGTTAGATGCAGACTTTAATAGGTATATGCTCCAATATGAAAATTTCAAGTCGTAAGTGATGATGTATAATATTCAGAGGAGGTTATGTAGTTAAAAGGTGTTGCTAAGCTGGAGAGCTGTCAATCATAGCATATGAGGTAAGAGTAGTTATGTTCTTACTCCATGCCCAGCATGCTCAGGTTTCATGTCTAGCAGCTTCAGATCGAATGAGACTTACTTCCAAGTCCATGTTGTTTGTACTCTATGAACCCATGTCAGATGACTAGTATACTCAGGCCATGTTGGTATTTCTCATTCAGAGAACTCATGTTACTAATGCAATGAATCGGGTCTATGCTAGTTCCTTGCAATCATAATTCGTGCTCAGCCGTCTCTTCATAGTTTGTATGATGCTTCTCATATCAGTCCAATTCAGAGTGATATATATTGGCTCCAAATAGCCCAAGAGCATCACGTTCAGTTTAGTTCATGTTGATAAGTACAGTTCCAATCAGTCAAAAGTAATCAGTTCAGTTTAGACTTCCAGTACTTATTCCATAAAGCCAAAAAGGCTTTACTTTCAGTAGGTATAATAATTTCTTTCTAGTTACAGCCATCGTTCGAGGACAAATGATCCCAAAGGGGAAATAGTGTAACACCCTAAAAAAATGTCTTCGCGTTTGTATAGATTAACCTTGCTTTTTTGGACTTTAAATGAACTTGGTTGGCCTTAGCACTAGTTGAAAATCAAGAGAATCCTAGACTGCCTACGTGCCCCCCTTAGAATTCAGGAATTTATTTTTTCTTTTTTCTCCGTACTTTTAGGTTCTGTTCCTACTTTACCTCTACGTTTAACCCCGTAGTTTCAACTCTTGCACCCGTTCGAGGGGGAACGATAAAATCTAGGCAAAGAAACATAACCGCTGTTGTCTCGTCTTCTTTGTGACAAAAAATTCCTTCCCTAATTTCTGTGGAACATCCTGAATTCCTTGGAAGTTCTACTTTGGATCTGCAACATAGACATATATAATGCAACGCAACAACAATTTCCTTCTTCCGCTCGTAAATTTTTTCTCGACTCATCATGTCAAGAGAATAAATTTTGCTGCAACTTGATAAGGTAATTGTGTACCTATTATTCATCCAAGAGTCTTAAGATTAGGTCACTACAGATTTTCATGAAAAAAACGAAGTTGTGAGGATATTGGTTTTCATGTTTTCCCGGTTGATGATGTACATAGGTTTCAGTACTGGGCATAACTGCATAAGGTTGGCAAATGCAAATAGGCATTCTGGAAATATTTTGGCTCAGAAAGATCATAAGGATTGTCAGCCTAATTTTCCAATTGATAATGTCTATTCCTTGCCTGAAAATGTATGTATATCTCAACTCGGTATCCTAGGCTAGGATTTACCAAATCGAAGCACATAGTAATCTTGGATGGCATATTCTTCTATGTGTTTAAATTTCTTATCTTACCAAAATTTGATAAGTTGGAATATGTTTTAGTAGGTATTAAATGTCCTTGCTTTTGAAATCTATTCAAAGATGATATGAATGTTTAACTATTTATCATCCAAAGATCATCGAAAGAAAATGGACTTTCTTGATTTTCTCTTCGAAGGAATACAATCATGATTCTTTAAAACTTTTTGATGCTTCAGAATTTCAGACAGATGAATGGATTATTTCCTGCATTGGTTACTCTATTTCCTATGAATGAATTCATATAATACTCACCATAGACTGAAATTAAAAAGGTTTATGAGATTGCACTATTGAAAACATGCAGAGAGCATATGTTTTACTTGCAGTTCAGCAGAGATGAACTTCTTCTCTGAATATTGTAATTCAAATAGATACAAAATTCAGGATGCCATAGGGAAATGAAGCTATGGTGTTGTTGGCTCAGCCATTAACACACACACTGGTGAAAAAGTGGCAACTAAAAAAATTCATGACATCTTTGAACATATTGTTGATGTTGCGCTCATCCTCCGAGAGAAAAAGCTTCTAAGACTTCTGTGCCATCCCGATGTAGTTGAAATCAAACATATTATGTTGCTACCTTCAAGGATGGATTTTAAAGAGATTTATTTTGTTTTTGAGCTCATGGAGTCACAGACTACACCAAGTTATCAAGGCTAATGATGACTTGACACGGGAACTTTATTAGTTTTTCCTTTATACACACAGGTAAATCAGTCAGGTCTCATGGAGTTTTAAGTGCTTTTAATATTACACATAATTTATTTTTCCTTTATTTTCAAATTTCTAATAGTAGTATGTTTGGCATGTATACTCGAGCTGAGGTTCCTCGGGAAACAACCTCTTTACCTCCACGAAGTAAGGGTATGATTTGCGTACACTCTACCCTCTTCAGACTCTACTTGTAAGATATCACTGGGTATGTTGTTGTTGTTATTGTTGTATTAACTTATCTGATGATTTCCTAAACTGGGTGTATTTCAGGCTTTTTAAATGACTTCTGTGGTAATGTACATATTTTCTTTAATAGGTTTAGCGTTGTATGTTGTCTGCGGACAATGATATAGGTTGAGAGAGTGTTCCCCTCTATCAACCTATTTCTCTTCCTCTTATTCTTTCCATTTGCCATCGGTAATCCCTTCTCTTCCTCTTTCACTTTTATTCAAATGATGTGATTTTGTCTTTTTTTTGCAAGCACTGTGTTGCGGACTTGTGTCTATCCTACAAAGATTGTATTTGCATTTTGTTTTCTTTGAATAGTGAGATTTGTACGGTACAAGTTTGGAGTGGAATGGAAAGTAATTAATTTTATATGAATGGATTGAATTGTTTTGTTAATAATTACTATTCTTATTTTTTACTGTTTTATGTTGATCTGCTCTTAGTTGTTACAGCTTTTGTTAATCTGATGTACTCCGTCAGGTTCATTTTAGTCGTTGTATTTTCCTTTGTAAAGCTCTATAATATTGTGGTAAGTAAAATCAATATCTTTCATTTGGACAAGAATTTTCAATATTGCTAGACCATTATCTCTTTCTCTCTGTCCTCCCTAAATTAGAGTGTGGTTGGAGGCAGCAATAATCTCCTTGAGTACTAGCTATCCTTTCTAATATAGGAAGTCTAAATGTTCACTGTGGTATTGAGTATCTTATGTTTCTTATCACAAGCCCTTTTAGATACTTTTGTTTTCTTGCGACTCATGAGAATTTTATAAATTGTCATTTAGATTTCTCTTTTGTTGGGTTGATCTCTTTTCTTTTTTTTTCCTTTTGGAGTTCTCAAAAAGTTTAATCAAATTTGAAATTTCATCAGGAGGTTTTGTTCTTAGTTGCGTTTTGTTTTGATTTGATTTGTTCTACAGGTTACCAAATGCTCCTGCATGGAGCTCTATTCATTGTATGGAGTCAGCATTCAAACTAAAAGAGAGTATATGTTTACAGGCATTCCAGATGATACTTCAACTGATGAAGAGGATAAAGATAGTTGCTTCAAATTAAAGTTGGTGTTCTCATATAGTTGATGGTGATGAGATTGTGTCTGACTTAACCATAGGTTTCATATGTGCAAAAGGCTGGCGGGAAAGACCTAGATTTAATCCCTCTGTTGTCAAGACATGTAAGGAAGTATTATCATGCTCCTCCCCCAAACCTTCTCGAGGGTTGTGGTACATAGAGTGGTGCCCATGTTTTTCTTTATATGTTCCCTTGTGAGAATCATTTACATTTTTGTGAAAAGTTTTGAGGAATGAGGCACATGAACTTTGAAAGCAATAGAGAAAGAATGTACAACTCTTAGCTAAGAATCTTCTTGCCGATCAAATAGAGGCTAAGCTTCATCATGTTGATCTTCGTTAACATATCTTTAATTTTTTTTTAGATAAGTAATTTTGAATTATTAGATGATAATCCTTTTTATATTTTAAGAATTTAATGAAGTTAGATTTGGTCATTTTGTTTTTTTGTAATCTATAGATAATATAAAGTGATATTTTTGGTAAGGAGTGGATTCTACTAACCCATACTTTAACATTTTAAATATTTTTCTTGATAAAATCAGTGAAGTTTATAATGCTAACTATCCGATAGAATGTCTTTTTAAATCTCTAAATTAAATTAGTTTTCGAATAAGTGACGTGCAAAGTTTTGAATTCTAGAGATATGTGACAATGTTGAATCTCTTCATTTTTGTTCCAAAATGTTGTTCTAAAAATCTGTATTTTTTACAAAAAATGAATTTAAAGTTATTTTTATTATATATTTAGATACTTCCTCTGTTCCATATTAGTTGATCACTATACTAAAAATAGTGATCACATATCGGCTGACCACCTTACTAAATTAAGAAAGCATTAATTAAATTTTTTTCCATATTACCCTTGCAATTATTTATTTTTGAAATTGTTCACACTTATTTGTGAAGTTCCAAAGAAGTTTCTTAAGGGGTGAATTAGTAAACTATCTTCTTAACGGAGGGAGTATTATAGAAGGATTAATTATGACTGCGCGAAGCGCGGGTATTTTGCCTAGTATATATATATATATATTGGAGGTAGCATTCCAAGGCAACTTTGTGCATGGCGAGATAACAAAGCGAGGCCAAAAGAGTATGTGAGCGCGTGCATCAGCACGCACAGGCAAGGACGTGCTCGATGCTGTAACTCCCCAGAACTTCCAAGCCTAGAATTAGCTCAGAAAACTAGAAAGAATTTAAAATTTCCAACTGTCAGTGAAACCACAAGTCAATCCCATGAGCCGTGGAGCAGTCCACGAGTCATGGACTGAACTCGTGGAACCAAGATCAGAGGACTGCTCCTCTGAAGTTCATCCTATGACCCAGGTCTACGACCCGTAGAAGTTTCTAGGGATCATAAAACCTGTCCATGGAATCTTCCCTGCAGATGACTCTCAGGATCCACGAGTAGGATCCACGACCCGTGGAAGTTTCCACGAGTCGTGAACCACACTCGTGGAACCATTTTTCTAGTAGCTCAGTTTAAGGGTCCCCAAGGCCCACGAGTAGGATCCATGACCCGTGGAAGTTTTCATGAGTCATGAACCACACTTATGGAACGCATTCCAGTAGCTCAGATTTCCTGCTCAGGAACCACGACAGGGTTCCACGAGCCGTGGAAGTTTCCACTAGTCGTGGAACCCATCCGTGGAACTTGAGACGCGAATTTTCCAACAGATTTTAAGTTAGTTTCTCAGGGGTATTTTAGACCTTTCCTTCTTAAAATTAGCTCCGACTATAGATAGCCTTAGGCTTATTTTATTAAGTCTAATCCTCCAAAATAAATCAGATTCTCTAAATTCAATCTTAAGTCAGAAAAGAGCGTTCTTCTCCAAACTTCCAGACCTAGGGCTTTCTTTTCCAAGCTCCAACTTCAGATTTCTTGCAGGGATTGTCATCCACCAGGTATGTGGGTATTCAGTAAGGGTTTAGTTCACCCTTATGCCCAAAACTCCAGTTTCTTCTTCAAATATTCATGATTTTCAAGATTAGGGTTCCTACTCAATTATGCAAATTATTCCAGTATTCTGTCTTTAAGATTCCTACATGATTTGTATCCTGTTCTATATGAATTGTATTATGTTTTAATGATTTACATGAGTTTTCACCATGAGTTGAGAAACTATGAATTTAGCCCTAAGTTGTGATATTTTCTAAAGAAATAGCTTTTCCTCAAAATTTATCCTAGACTACTAGTTTTGAGTTAAAAACAACAATTCAATCAGGTTTCCGGTTACTGCAGTATTTTAGAAAACTAGAGATTTCAGACTAGTTAGTTAATTCAGAACTTCAGTTTTAAATGAGTTATTAGTCTTCAGTTTGGGAGTAGTGTTTAGCACCGTGTTGGACCAGGGTTCAGCGTACCCTTAAAGTCCTAGAACTATGTACCACCGTAGGTTATTTAGCCCCTTAGTTGGGCCTCAGAAATAGTGATCACATTAGCCATGCCTTTGTACCCTGGCAAGGTACATTGGGTCCTCTCGATGGGGCGTATACATCGGACTCCACGTTTAGCTCACGTGGTTTATGTCGGTTAATAGACCTTCCCACAATATTAGTTTAGTAAAGTACCTTAGGCCCTCATTTTATGCTTGTTATCACATTTTAGTATGTCTTCAGATTACTCTTGCATTTCAGCTCTTTTATGCACGACTATGATTTGGGCCTATGTACTACAATATAATTCAGTTTTACAACTTTTCAGTATTTTAGCATATTTACATATTCAGTCAGCTTTGCATATCCCTCATGCTCAGTACATCCGAAGTACTGACGCATACTCTATATGCTGCATCTATCATCATACAGGTTCAGGTTCTCAGCTTAAGCCTCGTGATTAGCTTGCCCGGTGCCATATCAGCAACAGTTAGTGGTAAGTTCTCATCATCCGAGGACATATCTTTTACATGCCTTTTGAGTTAGTCAGTCGGTCTTTACTTTCAGTATTTGGAGTTAGCTGGGGGTTTGTCCCATCAGCTCATCAGTATTAGAGGCTTTTAGACATAAAGTCAGACTTTGGCTTGTGTAGTTCCCTTGATTTTCAGACAGACTATTATTTCAGACATCTTTAGAATTATTGTCACCTTATGTTATGTCTTATTCGATATGCTTCCGTTTGATTAGAATTATATTTTGTTTGCTTGTGATATGCCAGTTTCAGGGTTAGCTTGGGGTTACTTATGACCCTAAGTCCCGTATTACGTCTAGGGGCTAGCCGCTGGGCGTGACAAACTTGCTATCAAAGCATCAGGTTCAAGAGTCCTAGAGTGTCTGAAAGCAGCACTAAGTAGAGTCTCTTTCATAGGTGTGAAGCGCGCCACACTTTTGAGAGAGAGGCTACGAGGTGTTCTAAGAAGAACTTTATTTCCTTTATTATCTTTATTGTCCGATGAAATTTAGTTAATTTTCTCCTCTTTAATTCATTCGTTATGCATTTCAGATCATGCCTCCTCGTAGAGCTAACAACCGCAACGCTAGCACTAATCTTCCAGCCCCAGACCATGAGGTTATGAATGCAGAGTTCCGTAATGAAATCCAGCTGTTAGAACAGACTGTGGCCAAACAGGCTAATCAGCAGGCCTCAGTTCTTGCCAACAAAAATGGTGGATCAACTGTAGCCCGGGTTTGAGATTTTGTCTGCATGAATCTGCCAGAGTTTCTAGGGTCAAGGGTTGGTGAAGACCCATAAAATTTCATTGATGAGATCAAGAAGATTCTTGAGGTGATGGAAGTGACTGGTGCTGATAGTGTGGAGTTAGCATCCTATCAACTCAAGGATGTGGCTCATATCTGGTTCATGCAGTGGAAGGACAACATGGGTGTGAATACAACTCATGTGACATGGGACTTCTTTACTGGAGCTTTTCTGGACAAGTTCTTTCCGAGAGAGTTCAGGGAGGCTAAGGCCCAGGAGTTTATGAATTTGAGGCAGGGTTCGATGTCAGTCCACAAATATAGGTTGAAATTTACTCTGCTTTCCAGGTATGCCCCATATATGGTGGCTGATGCGAGGGCTCAAATGAGCAAGTTCTTGTTTGGAGTATCTGATCTGGTGAAGACAGAGTGCAGGAATGCTATGCTATTAGGGGATATGGATATCTCCAAACTAATGACCCATGCTCAGCAGGTTGAGGGAGATAAGCTCACGGAAATGGCTGGGGATAACAAAAAGGCTATAACAAGCAACTATGAATATTCTCAGCAGAGGTCAAGCGGTGGAAATCACTTACAGTTTCAGCAGAGGTCTGCAACCCTATCGCCTTCATCCGCTAGTGCTCCGTCTTTAAGGCCTCGACAAGATCAGAAAAAGTGAGAACCAGAATCTAAGTCTCAGGTAGAGCTATCAAAATGGGCTAGCCCAACCCAATCCAACCCAACCCAACCTCAGCTGGCCAGAGAGTTAAATGGGCTGGGACGGACTGACCCTTTTAACTAAAGGGCCTTTAAAATAGCAACCCAACCCAACCCTAAGTGGGCCGCGGGCTAGGATGGGTTGATCCTTCAATGAAAATTAAAAATGACCCATAACATGATAAACAAAAAAAAATGTGATTACTAGAAAATCACCAACCATTATAAGTCTTCATTTTAACAACAGGTGTACATGATAATAATTAATATCAATCAAATGAAAAATAAATAATAACTAGCTAGTTAAAAAGATTGTCAACATACTTCTGCACATCTGAATTATAATAATCTAAAAAATTACAAATCTTTTATACACAAAAGTTTTGCCCAGTTACAAAATTACAAAACTAAAATTCTAAAGTGTTAAAAATTACGTAATTCATCAATTAGAGCTTAATAACTTTACTTTAACTGGACGGAGATTTATCGAAGAAAGATTTGAACTAAGACAGAGATCTGGACAGAAAAATAAGAAAAAGTGTGCACAAAAGGAAGAAAAATGACTTTTAAAAGCCTTAATTTTTCTTGTTGCTTATGAGCAAAGAGAATTCGGAAGACCAAAGGCAAAGAATATGTATATATGAATATTATATTATATATAATATAATAAATTGATGTAATGTATTATATTACTAATGACTATTGATTAAATGAGTAATTACTATTATCTATTTGTAATGTACTTTGTACTTTTTTTAGTTTTTGTTTTACCTTATTTAATTATTTTATATTTTTTATTTGGTATATAAATATATTATTAATTATTTTTTAACTTAGCGGGCTGGCCTCTGAGGCCACGGGTTAGGACTTTGAGGCTGATGGGCCAAGTGAGGCTGGGCTTATAAGCCTCACTTCTAAATGGACTGGAAAAACTTAGCCCAACCCTACTTAATTAAAAGGTTGGGTTGGGTCGGCCTCATGGGCCAAACCCATTTTGACAGCTCTAGTCTCAGGGCAATGTTTCAGGTAACCGCACCTTTCCAGCCTGCCCCAAGTGTGGTAAGAATTATCCAAGTGAGTGTTTGGCTGGCAAATAAGGGTGTTTTGGGTGTGGTCAGCTCGGGCATAGGTTGAAGGAATGCCCTTCTTCCAGGCAAGGACAGGGAAGTAACATAGTTCAGTCTACCACTTTAGCAGCTCCAGCAGGCCGTATAGCTCAATAGGATACCACTTCTGGCACAGGTGGCGGTCAGTGTCAGAACCGTCTCTATGCCATGCCTTTACGCCAGGATCAGGAGAGTTCACTGGATGTAGTTACTGGTATGTTATCAGTCTTCTCTCTTGATGTTTATGCCTTGTTACACCCAGGGGATTCTCTATCTTTTGTAACCCCGTATGTTGTATGTAAGTTTGGAGTCAGCCCTGAAAAACTCTTAGAACCCATCCCAGTCTCCACTTCAGTTGATGAGCTATTCCTAGATAAGAGGGTGTATAGGGATTGCCCAGTTTCAGTCCTTCATAAGGTCACCTCAGCAGATTTAGTAGAGTTAGATATGACCGACTTTGATGTTATTCTCGGCATGGATTGACTACACGCCCGTTATGCCTCAGTCGACTGCAGAACCAAAGTTATGAAATTCCAGTTTCCAAATGAGCCCGTCTTAGAATGTCAGGGTAGTCCTCCTTCACCAAAAGGTCGCTTCATATCCTACCTCAAAGCTAGGAAGATGATCTCAAAGGGTTACATCTACCGTATAGTCCGGGTTAAGGATTCTGAGTCTGAGACCCCACCTTTCCAGTCAGTTCCAGTAGTTAGTGAGTTTCCAGAGGTATTTCCTGAAGATCTGCCTAGAGTCCCTCCTGAGCGGGAGATCGACTTTGGGATAGACCTTCTTCCAGATACGTAGCCCATATCCATTCCTCCTTACAGAATGACTCTAGCTGAGCTTAAAGAGTTGAAAGAATAGCTCAAAGACCTCCTAGATAAGGGCTTCATCAGACCCAGTATCTCTCCATGGGGTTCCCAAGTTCTCTTCATGCGTAAGAAAATGGTTCTCTCAGGATGTGTATAGACTACCGTTAGTTGAACAAAGTCACAATCAAGAATAAGTAACCCATCCCCAGGATTGATGACTTGTTCGACCAACTTGAGGGTGCCAGCTACTTCTCCAAGATTGACCTTAGATCCGGTTATCCTCAACTCAGAGTTAGAGAGTGTGACATTTTGAAGACATCCTTCAGAACTCGGTATGGTCACTACGAATTTGTGGTTATATCTTTTGGACTAACGAATGCTCCTGCAGTTTTTATGGACTTGATGAACAGGGTGTTCAAGAAGCATTTAGACATGTTTGTTATTGTCTTTATAGATGATATTATAGTCTACTCGCGGAGTGAGGAGGAGCATGCTAATCATTTGAGAGTGGTGCTGCAAACTCTCAAGGATCGTCAGTTATTCGCCAAATTTAGCAAGTGTGAGTTTTGGCTGCAGTCAGTCACCTTTTTGGATCATGTGGTGTCTAGGTATGGTATTTGAGTGGATTCTCAGAAGATAAAGGCAGTAAAGAATTGGACTAGACCCACCTCTCCGACAGACATTAAGAGTTTCTTGGGTCTGGCTGGTTACTACAGGAGATTTGTTGAGGGATTTTCGTCCATAGCTTCTCCATTGACTAGACTGACTTAGAAGAAGGTCAAGTTCCAGTGCCAGATGAGTGTGAGAAAAACTTCTAAGAGTTGAAACTAGGTTGACCACAACCCTAGTTTTGACTATACTAGAGGGTTTAGATTGTTTCGTAGTATACTGTGATGCTTCCAGAGTTGGCCTTGGTTGTGTTCTGATGCAGCATGGTAAAGTCTTTGCTTATGCCTCCAGATAGCTTACGACTCATGAGAAGAACTACCCAACTCATGATCTTAAGTTAGCAGCAGTGGTCTTTGCCTTGAAGATTTAGAGACACTACGTGTATGGTGTCCATGTAGATGTGTTTACTGATTATAAGAGCCTTCAGTATGTATTCATCCAGAAAGAACTGAATCTTTGTCAGAGAAGGTGGTTAGAGCTTCTCGAGGACTATGACATGAGTGTGCTTTACCATCCGGGTAAGGCCAACGTAGTAGCGGATGCACTTAGCAGGTTGTCCATGGGGAGTGTAGCCAAGGATGTTCATAGGCTTGCTCGATTAGGGGTTTGCCTCACAAATTCATCAGAATGTGGTGTCATTGTTCAGAATAGGTCAGAGTCTTCATTGGTAGCCGAGGTGAAGGAAAATCAAGACAACGATCCCATCTTACTTCAGCTAAAAGGTGTTGTCCAGCAGCAGAGAGTAGAGGTTTTCTCCCAAGAGGGAGATGGTGTACTTTGTTATCAGGGTAGGCTATGTGTTCCTAATGTAGGCGACTTGAGGCAACACATTTTGATAGAGGCTCATAGCTCCAGGTATTCCATCCATCCTGGTGCCACCAAGATATACCATGACCTACGAGAAGTCTATTGGTGGAATAGTATGAAGAGGGACATTGCTGATTACGTGGCCAAGTGTTCCAACTGTCAGCAAGTGAAGGTAGAACATCAACGACCAGGTGGTATGACTCAGGAGATGGACATTCCCACTTGGAAATGGGAGGTGATCAATATGGACTCTATTACAGGCTTACCTCATACTCATAGGCAACATGATTCTATCTGGGTGATTGTAGACTGGGTGACTAAGTTAGCCCACTTCTTGGGTGTCAAGACTACCGATTCAGCAGAGGACTATGCGAGACTCTACATCTGTGAGATAGTCAGATTGCATAGAGTTCCCTTATCCATCATCTCAGATAGGGGTACTCATTTCACATCTCAGTTTTAGAGATCGTTTCAGAAGGGTCTTGGTACACAGGTTAATCTTAGCATAGATTTTCACTCACAGACACATGGACAGGCAGAGCGCACCATTCAAACTTTAGAGGATATTTTGAGGGCTTGTGTAATCGACTTCAAAGGTAATTGGTATGATCACTTACCTCTTATAGAGTTTGCCTATAATAACAGTTTTCATTCTAGCATTCAGGTGGCTCCGTATGAGGCACTCTATGGGCGAAGATGCAGATCACCTATAGGTTGGTTTGAGGTAGGAGAAGCAACTTTGATAGGCCCAAATTCAGTCCATGAGACTATGGAGAAGGTTCAGCTTATTAGAGAAAGGTTGAAGGCGGATCAAAGTCATCAGAAATCTTATGCAAATGTGAGGAGGAGGGAGCTAGAGTTTGAGGTTGATGATTGGGTTTTTCTGAAAGTGTCACCCATGAAGGATGTGATGAGATTTGGTAAGAAGGGGAAGCTTAGTCCCCGATATGTAGGCCCTTACAAGATTCTGAAGAGAGTTGGCAAAGTGGCCTATGAGTTGGAGTTGCCCACAGACTTAGCATCAGTGCACCCAGTCTTCCATATATCCTTGTTGAAGAAATGCATTAGTGATCTAGCTTTAGTTGTGCCCTTAGAGAGCGTGGGTGTGAAACATAGTCTCTCTTACGAAGAGGTTCCAGTTGATATTCTTGACTGTCAGGTTCGTAGGTTAAGAAATAAGGAAGTCACTTCAGTGAAGGTCTTGTGGAGGAATCAATCCATAGAGGGAGCTACTTGGGAAGCAGAAGTAGCCATGATGACCAAGTATCCTCACCTCTTTCCTTCCGATTCAGCTTCGGCTTGAGGTAATAGTTCCTTTTCAGTCACTCAGTTTACTCTTGTGTAATTCAGTCTCAGTGCCTTGTTCCATCAGTTATCCTTGCATTTCAACATATTTGCATGTTCATGGATCTTAGTTCAGTTAGATAGCAGTTTTTGGTACTCAGTTGGTAGGGATTGCAGCTCCTTTCCTCCAAACTCAACTTATTTAGTCTTCATTCGAGGACGAATGATCCCAAGGGGGAGATATTGTAACACCCCAGAACTTCCAAGCCCAGACTTAGCTCAGAAAACCAGAAAGAATTTAAAATTTCCAACTGTCAGCGAAACCATGAGGACTGCTCCTCTGAAGTTCTTCCTACGACCCAAGTCTATGACCAGTAGAAGTTTCCACGGATCGTAGAACCTGTCTGTGGAATCTTCCCTGCAGATGACTCCCAGAATCCACAAGTGGGATCCACGACTCGTGGAAGTTTCCACGAGTCGTGAACCACACTCATGGAACTATTTTACAGTAGCTCATCCTAAGGGTCCCCAGGGCCCACGAGTGGGATCCACGACCCATGAAAGTTTCCATGAGTCGTGAACCATACTCCTGGAACCCATTCCAGTAGCTCAGATTTCCTGCTCAGGAACCACGACAGGTTTCCACGAGCCGTGGAAGTTTCCACGAGTCGTGGAACCCATCCGTGGAACCTGAGACACGAATTTTCCAGCAGATTTTAAGTTAGTTTCTCAGGGGTATTTTAGACCTTTCCTTCTTAAATTTATCTCCAACTATAAATAGTCTTAAGCTTATTTTATTAAGTCTAATCCTCCAAAACAAGTCAAATTCTTTAAATTCAATCTCAAGTCAGAAAAGAGCATTTTTCTCCAAACTTCCAGACCTAGGACTTTCTTCTCCAAGCTCCAACTTCAGATTTCTTGCAGGGATTTTCATCCACCAGGTATGTGGGTATTCAGTAAGGGTTTAGTTCACCCTTATGCCTAAAACTCCAGTCTCTTCTTCAAATATTCATGGTTTTCAGATTAGGGTTCCTACCCAACTATGCAAATTATTCCAGTATTCTGTCTTTATAATTCCTACATGATTTGTATCCTGTTCTATATGAATTGTATTATGTTTTAATGATTCGCATGAGTTTTCACCATGAGTTGAGAAACTATGAATTTAGCCCTAAGTTGTGATATTTTCTAAAGAAATATCTTTTCCTCAAAATTTATCCTAGACTACTAGTTTTGAGTTAAAAATAAGAATTCAATCAGGTTTCCGATTACTGCAGTATTTTAGAAAACTAGTGATTTCAGACAAGTTAGTTAATTCAGAACTTCAGTTTTAAATGAGCTATTAGTCTTCAGTTTGAGAGTAGTATTTAGCACTGAGTTGGACCAGGGTTCAGCATACCCTTAAAGTCCCAGAACTACGTGCCACCGTAGGTTATTTAGCCCCTCAGTTGGGCCTCAGAAATAGTGATCACATCAGCCATGGCTTTGTACCCTGGCAAGGTACATTGGGTCCTCTCGATGGGGCGTATACATCAGACTCCATGTTTAGCTCACGTGGTTTATGTCGGTTAATAAACCCTCCCATAGTATTAGTCTAGTAAAGTGCCTCAGGCTCTCAGTTTATGCTTGTTATCACATTCTAGTATGTCTTTAGATTACTCTTGCATTTCAGCTCTTTTATGCAGGACTATGATTTGGGCCTATGTACTATAGTATAATTCAGTTTTATAGCTTTTCAGTATTTTAGCATATTTACTTATTCAGTCAGCTTTACATATCCCTCATGCTCAGTACATTCAAAGTACTGACACATACTCTATATGTTGCATCCTATCATGATGCAGGTTCAGGTTCTCAGCTCCAGCCTCGTGATTAGCTCACTCGGTGCCATATCAGCGACAGTCAGTGGTGAGTCCTCATCATCCGAGGATATATCTTTGACATGATTTTTGAGTTAGTCAGTCGGTCTTTACTTTCAGTATTTGGAGTTAGCTGGGGGCTTATCCTAGCAGCTCATCAATATTAAAGGCTTTCAGACATAGAGTCAGACTTCAGCTTGTGTAGTTCCCTTGATTTTCAGACAAACTATTATTTCAGATATCTTTAGAATTATTGTCACCTTCTGTTATGTCTTATTCGATATGCTTCTGTTTGTTTAGAATTATATCTAGTATGCTTGTGATATGCCAGTTTCAAGGTTAGCTTGGGGTTACTTGTGACCCTAGGTCCCGTGTTACGTCTAGGGGATAGCCTCGGAGCGTGACAGTTGCTGGGCACGCAAAACGTCCTCCTTAGCGTGCGATCTCTGCAACCCTTTTTTAGTGCGTCCTTTGGCCTGCTAAACCCCTTTAAGGGAAATTTCGTCCCTCCCACTTTTTTCTTACCCCCAATCGATTAAACACCCTTCTCCCCATCAATTTTTTTATACGCTACTAACTATAAAAATTCCTCTTTTCCTTCTCCAAAGAAAGTGCAAGAACATCTAGGATTTTGGCTCAAGAATCAAGTCCAATTCCCTCCTTTCTGATCACTAATCCTCTAAATATTTAAGGTATGTTGAACAATCCTCTTTCAACTAAATCTATTAGTGGTTGATTTCTAACTACAAAAGTAGTATTTATGTGAGTGTTGAATATGAGTTTGTTGAATGATTTTCGAAAGGAGAATTTACTTAAAGTTGTGAACCCTTTTCTATGAATCTACCCTTTAATTGTTATTTAAATTGAAAAAATTGAGATTTTTGCTGGAACTATGAAATTTTGCTATTATGAAAGTTTATTGGGACATATTGAAGTCAAGATGTTTTGTTTCCTTTCATAAATCACCTTGTTATTCAAGTCTTGATTTTTGTGTGAGAAAAAGAAAATTACTACATCCCTTGGTTTTGAAAGTATTGTTAGAAATTGTGAAATCTTCAACCTTTAAGGGATTTGTTAAATGTATTAAATCTTTAGAATGAAGGGACTAATGATGTACGAATGTATGAAATGATTATGGCATGATATGTATAACTTGCAAGTCTTGGTATGACGATACCAATTTAACGGATGCCTTACGAATGATAAATGTTCCTTAAGAATAGTTTACTTGTTATTTTGAGAAGATTAAAAAAATGGGCTTAAAGAGAATTAGATGGTTAACCGAGAAGGTATGAATCCAAAAGGCTCATTAACCGAAACTGTATTTTACCGATGCAGGTATGGTTTTATCCTAAAATATGGATAATATGGTTTTATCCTTAAATATGGATAACTATTGTATGCTTGATTAGCTCAGTTGTATGCAGTATATGATGTGATTATGATCTAAGCTCGACTCATGCATTAAACATGTGTTGGGCCTTAGCTGGTCGAGCATTGATCGGACTCACATAGCCTGTGGTGTCTAAATAGAAGTCGGTGATACCATCTAGTTCAGAACTAATGTTAATGAATGGTTTTCATGAAAGGTTTTCAGTACTTGCCCCTTATTTTTCCCTATTATGATTTATGTTATGACTCTTATGACTTGCTTTACAAACTGTTATGTCCCTTCTCCTGGGTTGCATACCAGTATTCATCGTACTGATCATCCTCGAACGCTACATTATTTTATGATGTAGATTCGAAAATACTTTCTCATGGTTCTGTGCAGCGTTAGGATCGTTTGGGACAACATTAGCAAGTGGTGAGCCCTCCATCTTTTGGAAGGCGGTTTAAATCCTTATTTTTAGACTTTGGTTTCTTTTTTATGGTATTGTCGGGGTCATATACCAGCATAGATATTTCTTTCTTATGATTAGAGACTTCGTAGACTTATGTAGATGTTGTTTAAATATTTTATTCTCAACACTTGATCAATTTTTTACTATGTTTTAAATGATGTTCTCAAATGGGTCTTTCTTCAGCAAATATTTTATTGAATGTGCTCATGATGTTATGCTAAGGGGTCTTCTCGAGCCTTCATTGGTCTGGGTTACCCGTTACGTTCAGGGACTGGTCTCAGGGTGTGACGGGAAAGGGGAGGGGGCACATACATAATTACATATACGTTACATGTATCAAATGGGTGGGTTAGATTGAATTTGGGCAATCAAAATATACTGAGTTAATAACCTGTTCAAATAACTAGAAAGTGAGTCATATCCAACTCGTCTAATTTTTACTAAATTTTAATATATTTATTTGTTCTTTTTATAAATTTTTAACACCTCAGAAAACTTCTTTTTATTATTATGACTATATATAACATATCAAATAAAAGAAAATGTCTTTTTGAAATATTTTAACAACTTTTTATAGGTCAATCTGGGCTACATATCAACCCAATTTTTACATGGGAGGAAATAGATTGAAGGGATAATTAGGAAAAATGGCCCCTCGTTCATTTACTTACACAAAAAATGGTCTTTCTATACTTTTGCACCAGAAATGTCCACTCGCCCTCTTCATTCGTTGCTTTTTCTTTTTTTAAAAAATTTGACGTACCATAAACGTGAATTATTTTTAGCAAATTATATATCAAAAGATTCAAAATATCGAGAGGAGCTTATATCTAAAAATTGGGACTGTTTAGAGGAGATTTTGAGTTGGTTGAAGCTCATATCTTCTTCGTTCGTTGCTTTTCCTTTTCTTTTAAAAAAAATTCGTCCTCAAATGGTCCAAATTAAGCTTCATTTATAAACGAAGATTGAAAGTCATAATCATTCTCACTCAACCAATCAGATTAAAATACACGTTTATATACCATTTAATACAATATCAATACATTACATAACTTTTATACAATATCGAATAATGTTTATACACTATTTATACAATATTGATACATGTTTGTGCACAATTTATATAATATCGATACAAGTTTGTGCATTATTTATATAATATGAATACATATTTGTGCACTATTTATACAATATAGATACATTAGATATACACTATATAACAATTTATACAATATTGATACATTACATATACATTACATATACAACGTTCGAGAGTTATAAATGAATTTTCTTTAGTGATTAATAGAATTATGTGTAAACAACATAAAACACAGTAGTTTGGTCCCTAATTATGTTTTATCCCACTACTTTAAAATATTATATTTTCCCCGGTAGTTTAAAAAAGGAAAGGCGTGTATCCTTTGTATTTTCGTGTATCCTGGATACATATAACCTCTTCATTAATGGTAAATCTGTTTCTATTATGGCGCTTTAAAAGGAAATAAAATATTTACAATTAATGAGGAGTAAATCATTAATTGTAAATCTATTACTATTAGGGCGCTTTAAAAGGAAATAACATATTTACAATTAATGACGAGTAAATCACGCGTCAATCACTTTGAAATGCATCTGCAGTATCCTCATCTCCACAAATAACTGGAGAATTCAAATTTCAATTTAAAATTACTTGGATACACATCAAACCAGCAAGTAACTCCATTATACAGGATACATGTAATAATAGATCTCAAATATCTAATGATACATATTTAAACAGCAAACAACAATAGGTATACTTGGATACACTGTTAAAACTGTATCCAAGATTATAAGCTTGGATACATTATAACAGTGTTAAGGATACTTCCCAATATCTAAGGATACCCATCTAAACAACAAATAGATATAGGTATACTTGGATACATGTTAATATTGGATACAAGTTTGTAAGCTTGGATACATTGTAACAGTGTTAAGGATACATGTTACCAACATCTCAAATAGCAAGTTGCAGTAGTATTGGGATACATGTTAACATGAATTGATCCTGGATACATGTAACACAAGATTTGCTTACAATGTTATCCCTGGATACGTATTGCTTTGTTTTGATTTGAAACTTTAAATTTACAAAAGTTACACATTTACAACTCAGATAGATATATGTATACTTGGATACATGAAAAATAACACTGGATACATGGTAACAAGTTGGTAACACTGGAAAATAACATCTGGGTTTGAGTCCCTTGTTCTTGATTTCAAATTTTTGTGCAATTCATTCATTTTGACTTGATCGTTTCTAAATTTGGATCTATTTTCAGCAAAGTCTTCTTCTTCAAAGTCTCTAACAGCCGGAACAAAGGTCGGAGAAGGCACTTCATTGTTCTCCATTTGAGATATACCTAAATCAAATGAAGGCCATTGTTGGTTACTTGGTATTATCAAGTTATCTGATTCGTGATCCATGAAGGCAATCATTGATTCGTTATCAAGTAATTGCTCTTATAGATTATGATAACTTAGAACTAAACTATAGTAAAAGTTGAAAAGCGAATTTTACCAACCTCAACAATGGAAGATTATGATCCAGCAAACGCCAAATTTTTTTAAAAAGTGGAGGAAGATCGTGTGGAAGATGGAGCCTTGGTTGAAGGCGTGATTTGGGAAAAACGATTATAGAGAGAGAACAACCGTTGCCTTTAGATACAAGTTGAGTGATTTTAGGCCCTTTTTTAGAGATTGTGGTGGATACAGTTTTTTAACCATGTAATTTTAATTTAATGGGATAAATATAATTATTTTAAAGTATTGAGATATTTAGTAATTAGGGTAAGGATGTTTGATTATTTATGTAGTTTTTCCTAGAATTATTAGTCATCAAAAAAATTGGACATTTAGCCACGATTTTTATGCCATTTAACCGTGATCAATATGCGAGTATTTTTTGACTTTTTGGTTATTTTTTTTATAAATAAAACATGACTGTATTTATTGCAGATTAATTATATATATATTTTTTATATATATACAAAAATTTCCCAAGCTTGAATCAAAGTGAGCTGAACTAATAAATGAGCAGGTCATTAACATGTCCAAACTTAAACTGCTTAGAAAGATCATGTTTTCGTGAAGTAATTTTATCACCCCTACATATACATGCCCTGAGGCCGAAAGGGGGAAGGTGAGGGATCTGGCAAAATTGTATGAATTTAACTATATACATTATTAATATGAAAAAAAAGATTTTTTTTTATTAATATAAATATTTTTTTTCACTATTAAGTCATTCCAAGAACCTTTACAGATAGGTGTTCTTATAATTTGAAATTTGAAATTTTAAAAATAAAATATATTACTCGCTGCAAATGTGAAATTGTCCTGATAGGCTAATCATTATTTACTAACCATGTATATTATTTAAACTCAAAATTTATATCTCTTATAATTTTCTTATAAGATATTGAGTTTGAACAAAATTATGGCTCATTATGAATTTATCTCCTTTTTTTTTCTGCAGAAGAATAAAGCATAAGCATTTATATTATTAAAATATTTTGAAAATGTAACTATCTAGATTTGACATATAATATTATATAGAATATTTTTTTAAAAATAATATTTTTTTCCCTTAAGAAAAACGTACATATAGTAGACGTTACTTTCCATATCAACTAATTTATAAAACTCCACTGTTGTAATTCTCTTATTATAGAAGCAACAGTTTTGGTGTGTCACCTGCCTGTGTCATGGTACATCTTTTGGCATTTTGTAGTTAAGGCTATTTGGGCAATTTCTTTACCTATTTCTTTTTGGCTTCTGTGTTGTGCAGTTGGAGTTTTTGGCCTAACTCAAAGTCAGCCGCGATTTTATTGAGAAATTGGTATAAAATATGGGTTCCACCTAAATATTTTGTTCTCCTCATTAAAGTTTTGCTTTTGGAGGGAGGTTATTTGTGTAGATTAACTTACAATGAAATAATTTACTGGCTATAAAAATATTTAGCGTGAGTTTTTAGTAATAACAAATTGTTTCACTAATTAATCCCACCTTTTGAGGGTGGTTAGAGCTCATCTTTAACTTTATTTATAAGGGATCGTTTGGTTGGTGGAATGTGATAGATAAGATTTTGGTATATTTCAATGAGATTATTTCATCTCATTTTTTATATGAAATAACTTATTCTATTGTTATATACCAAGGTAGTGGGATAAAATAATTTTGAAACTAAATAATACCACTAAAAGAAAAAGTTCAGCATTAAAATTCTTATGATCCATGTGACATGTCTATTACTCTATCCGTTCACTTTTACTTGTCACTTTTTGACTTGTAACACTCATTAAGAAAATAATTATTAACATGATTATTCTATCATAGTATCTCCCTATTAATTGATAGTTACTATTGTGTCTTAAAATTAGTTTGGAGAATAAACAATTAATGCTAAGGGTAAAATAGGAAAAAAGAAGTTGTCCTTCCTTAATATGTCAAAAATGACAAGTAAAAGTAGAAATTCAATTAGGAAATAAGTGACAAATTACAACACATTGAATATTCACTACAGATTATAATAAACAATAATTTAACTCTCCAAATTTTATCCATGTCACATAAATTGGGAGAAAAAAATTAAAAATTACGCAAAAAGATAAATCACAATAATTAACAATTTAAAATATTTGAAAAAATATTACGAAAATTGATTGACTCTGAAAATTTTAAAAGAGGAAGCAACATATATAATTTGAAAATGACGTAAAAAGTATTATAAATCACAATAGTTAACAATTTTAAATATTTAAAAGACAGATAAAAAAATTTAGTTGACTTTCCAAATTCTATTAATGTCACGTAAATTGAAGTTGAGAGAGTAATATATATTATTTTAAAATTACGTAGAAAGTCCTATAAATCACAATAATTAACAACTTAAAATTCGAAAAACTATATAAAAATTGGGTCGACTCTCCAAATTTTATCAGTGACACATAAATTGGAACAGAGAGAGTAACATATATTATTTGAAAATTATATAAAAAGTATTATAAATTACAGTAATTAACAACTTAAAATATTTTAAAAACGTATAAAATATTTACTTGACTCTTCAAATTTTATCTATGTCACATAAATTGGGACATAAAAAGTGGCATTATTGGGCCCGTATTTGTACGGGCTCTTTGCATCTAGTTATATTATAATTATCAGTGTATACAACCTAATTTTTTTTAAAAAAGATAATTCTAGGAAGAATAGAAGCCAACCTATTATTGAGGATTTTAGAAATAATTTTGCTAGTCACATTGCATAAACTGATAGGCCTCAAGTCAGAGAAAGATTGAGGGCGCTCAATTTTTGAAATAAAAACTAAGCATGTGTGAGTAAAACTTTTTGGAAGGATATCATCTGAGAAGAAAACAGTAATATCCCTGTGGAGATCTTGCACAATAATACTCCAAGTACTTTGGTAGAAGAGACTACTTAGCCTATCTGGGCCAGGAGCACTGTTCAGGTCTAGAAAGAGCACACACTCCTTTAATTTTTGCATACAAGGTGGGGAGATAAGCATGACATTGTCTTCTTCAGTAATGAAACTGGGGAAAATATTAAGAGGACTATAATCAGTGTTAGTAATATCAGCGGTAATTTTTTTTTTGGATAGAATCTCAATGCTCCTTCAGCAATACTGTCGTTTCCTTCCAGCCAATTATTTTTCTCATCCATGATTTTTCTAATGTTCAACCCTTTTCTTTTGTCTCTGATGATGTTGTGAAAGTATGCGGTGTTGGACTCTCCATCCTCAAGCCATTTGATTCTAGTTTTTTGCCGGAGGATGGAACCTGGAGCTTTAGGTATCTGGTGAATTCTGCCTTAAGCTTGGAGAGCTCACTTCTATTTTCCCCAGTATTATTGGCCACACTATTGTTTTTCATAATTCTAATTTGATTTTCAAGTCTTTTGGATTCTTTATAAATATCCCCAAAAGCTTGTCTAGACCAAACACTTAATGTTTTACAGGTCTTCTTGATTTTCTGGTGCAGAATGTAAAACGGATTTCCAGTGACTTCTTCATTCCAAGTGTTCTGAACTACAGCCAGAAAGTCAGTGTGATCAGCACAAATATTTAAGAACTTGAAGTATTTGATAACATGAATAGCATCCTTATTCATCCTAACCAGCAGAGTGGCATGGTTAAAACATGTCCTTGAATGGTGAGAAACATTGGTCGCATATTAAAGGCATCAAAGAGTTGTGAACAAGCCTGTCCAATCTTTTTCAAATGGTGTTGGTGGAATCCCTATTATCAGACCAAGTATATTTATAGCCTGAGGACCCGACATCCTGGAGGCCACATGTATCGAGGCAATCCATAAAGTCAAGACTTTCTTCCATTCTGTGTGGTCTACCTCCAAATTTCTCATCACTGGAAACTACCACATTGAAGTCACCTATAGATCCCCAAGGATCTAGAATAGTGTCAGCTATTACTCCCAATTCAGCCCATGAATCTTTTCTGAGCTCCTCTATGCACTTGGCATAGATTACTGAAAGAAAAAAAACTTGGTCAATGTTATAGTTTATTTTGAGAAGAACATGTTGCTCTTTATCATAAATAACCTCCACAAATATGTCATTTAACCCAAATTTTGTTCGAGCAATTGTAGTAAGCATAATAAAAGCCATTTTTCTTTTGAACTTATCCATTTTCTCGCATTTTACCATGGGCTCCTGGAGGCAAAACAGAGAAATATAAAATTGTTGTTTGAAAAGGAGAAGTATTTTAAAGGATCCATTTGATCTTATCCCTCTAATGTTCCAAGTTATGAAGCTAATCATTGGAATAGTAGAGGAAAGGTTTGTTTGAACAAAGCTTCCCCCTGGGTTGGAGGAGTTTCTTGGAGAAAAGTTGTGTTTTGAAGCAGTGTCTTCTTGGTCAATAAGTGGGGCTTTAAGGGAAAAGTTCTCATTTTCTTGATCCCTGATAACCTCATCTTCAGATTTAGAGGAGATAAAATCATCCTCTATGCATTCTATGAACGTCTCTAATTCCCTACTTCTATTGTTGTTCTAGTCATTTATTTGTTCCAACTGATAGGTATCTCCCTCTCCATTAGAAATCATATCAGAAGGGTCTAGATCTTTATTGGATGATCCATCATTAGATTTTTCAACACTTTTGTGATGGCCTACAATGCCAAGATCAATTTCCTGAATCCCAATTCTCCTGAGCCTTTCGGCAGAGCTTTTCATAATCTTTTCAATGTTATTCCAGGGAATTCACCACAAATTTTTCTTTAGTGTAGCATAGTTCTTCATTGGTTGATAACTGTTGTATTTCTCCAGCAAGGATGACATTTGAGGGGATAGTAATTTTTCTTTTGAATTTCCTTCCCCTGCTAGTAGCGGCCAGAGGTTCTTTTTTGATGACTTTTACTGGAGCTGCTACTTCATCTTGAAATTGTACTTGAATGATGATGGAATTAGCGCATGATATACTCATGTTATTCGTCACATTCAACTTTTCTTGGAATTTGATGGAGTTTCTTTGTCTTTTCTCAGCTTGAGATTTGTTCCACCTTGAATATTCAGATGTAAGTGTGGTAAGAGGCACCTGAGACAAATGAGGCCATCTTGCCTTTCTCTCTTGGGTGATGTCCATATCTTCATTATCCTCCTTGTTCTGTAGTTGGTTAAATCTGTTGGTATGGTTCCCTTTTGAGTGGTTTGTAGTGGGTTTGTCCTCCTTAGCTTTGACACCTCTATTTTTGTTACTAGTATTCCCTCTTCTTCTCTTCACCCGGTTCTATCCATCCTCCTTTGTCTTAGAAGATCTAGCTTCTTCGATCTAAAATTTGTTCTCTAACAGATCTTTAAGTGGCTCCTTTTTTTGAGTGTTGGCATTCCTTTGAATACTGGCATGATTATAATTGTTCCAACCATTTCTGTTCTGCTAGGAGTTGTGTCTATTTTTGTTGGGTCTCCCTGCTTTCATGGAAAAATCTTTCGCCCTTTTGTAGCTAGGTAGCTCTGGATTAAGGATTCTGCAGCTCTCATTACAATGATCCTGAATTCTACAGCGGAAACACAAAAGGAGGATGGTCTCATACTCAATTTTTTGGACAAAGTTCTCCGACTCCCCTGTTGGGTTCCTTATCTCCACCAAAACTTCATGAATAAGAGCTTTGGTAAGGTCGATTTTCACTCTCAATTTGGTCGTAGAGGATCTAGTTTTGGTGAGGGTCGCCTTATCCATGACAATAGGTGTGCCAATGGGACTAACAATTCTACATAGAGCGGCCCATTCATAGAGTGCCAAGGAAGATCTGGGAGATTTATCCAAACAAGGGCTAAAGTGGTGTCTTCCTCAGGCAATTTCGTATTCTAATGATCCCGTCTTACCTGATGATTAGGAAGTTTTGAAATTCGTTGTCCACTTATGAATCTTCATGTTGTTGTCCTCAGTGATATTGATAAAACTTTTTGAGTAAATGGTGTTGAATTCTTCCTCATTTTCTACATCTATGAAAACATGCTTTAGGTCTTTTACTCCAATATTCACTGCCCCTTTGAGGGGAATGTTATTTCCAAACTCAGATCTAATTTTCTCTATGAGGGGTCAGGTTTTTGAGAATTTACCAACAATGGTCCACTTTCATGAAGTTGCTAGAAGCTCGTGTTCCTCCTTAGTGAAGACTACCACCCACTTACAATCCACAATCTCGTGGTGCCTTAGCGGGAGCTTGATCTTACCCTTGTTAGGGGATGATGAGTTTCGATTTAAGGCACCCGCATAAGTTGGGGGTTCTCTCCCATATTGATGTCTTCTTGATGTTGCATAGTAGAGGATCTGGGTGTTAGGTGCTCTTGGGTTTTTTTAATTGGGTCTGGTGGATCTGGGAAACTATGGGTTGAGAGCCGAAGAGGTCAATTGTAAGGCTCATGGAGCTGGAGGAAGAGGGGTTGGGGGTGGGTTCCACCGAGAAACTAGTCGTTGTTCGCCCAAATTAGCCGTTAAAGATTAGTCTGTACGGAGATAATTTTTTGATGATGTCATAAACAAACTCAGTACCGTAATAGACAAGTTGACACAACTTTTATGTGTTTTTGATAAATTGATTATTGTATTTTGCTCTTTATGATATATGAAGCTTATGTTTCAAATTTGAGCTTATTTAGAATACATTTAAGTGTTGAATCATGTGTTGAATTATTGAAACTCAAAGAAAAAATTATTCTTTTTTTGTTCAGATGCACATGTCTGAAATTTTAGTTTGTTTTTACATGTATTTCAGTCATTTATGACTGAGAGCAAACATATATAAAAAGATTCAGACATACATGAATGAAAGCTTAATCATTTTTTTCATGCACCTCAAAATGTCTGAATGTTTACCTTTGCAAGTCATACTAAACATCAGAAGAAAACGTCTAATGCTAAGCCTTCACAAGGCCACACTTTCAGATGCGAATGTCTGAAATTGTCAAGCTTCAAACGCGATTATATAACCGTTATTTCAAAGCGGATAAATTTATAAAAAAATTATAAAATAAATATTAATTAAATAGGGACACTAAAAACGGATATCCGTGCACTTTCCCCCTAATATTATCATCCCTACATATACATGCCCAAGGCCCAAGGGGGAAGGTGAAGAATCTAATAAAATTTTATGAAGATAAGTTTATACGTTATCAATGAATTTTTTTCTTCACTATTAGGTCAAATAACATCGATAGGTAAATCTTCTTGAAAAGGTAAAATTTGAAATCTTGAAAATAGAATATGTTACTCGCTATAACATGTGAAAGTGTCCAGATGATTTAAACATTATTTACTAACCGTGCATATTATTTATAATTTTTATTATAAAATATTGAGTTTGAACAAAATTGTGGCTCATCACGAATTTATATTTTCTTTTCCCGCTTCAGAAGAATAAAGCATAAGCATTTCTAGTAATGTTGAAATATTTTGAAAATGTAGCTATCTCGATTTGACATATAACTTTAAATAGAATATTTCTTCTTAAAAAATGCCTTTTTTTCCTCAAGAAAAACATATAGTAGACGTTACTTTCCATATGAACTAATTTTAAAAACTCCACTGTTGATTTCTAACATAATCCATCACATTTTGTTAGTCTGAATGAAAGTGTTGGAGTTGCAATACTGGTTTTTTAGTTTAGTTTATGTAATTAAATATTCTGAATTGGTCAAGTACCTAATTTTAATATTTATAAGCCTCCATATACCTTTTCTTTAAGTTCCCAGCAAAAGAAGTGCTGCTCGAGTTTTTTTTTTCTTTTCAAAATCAGTTGAAAATGTCAATTATAAATATATATATTGGGTGGACTTAAGTAAGTGCTTACCAAATATGAGATTAAATAATTAATTTTTAATTATGATCAACTAAACTATCCATTAATTAATTACTTAAACTATCCACTAATTAGAAGTTAATTAAAGTAAACTATGTCCAAAAGATCTTGTTTTCATTTAGATTTGCTATTTCTTTTGTAAAATTGGTTTATTTAGATTTCTTCTTGTTATGTGTTTAACCTAAAGTAGAATTCTAGTCTAGTTTATAAGCTTGTTCTCTGGAACTTCACTCTTTCAAAAACAACCTTTCTACCTCCACGAAGTAGGGTAAGCTTGCATACACTTTACCCTCTCCAAACTTCACATGTGAGATTTCACTGAATTTGTTATGGTTGTTGTTCTCGGGTACTTCAATGATGTATTAGCTATGAGATATCAATATCATGAAGATTTACCAAGCCATATGTTTTCATTTGTTAACTGCAATATGTAGATGGGTATAAAGGAAGCAGCTTCGAGCTTTTAATTTTAGGCTAGGCCGTCCTCATCATTCACAATTCTCCCCTCCATCAATTGGTGATGTCATGCAAGTGTATTCAGTCAGCTTACCGAATAAAAAAAAACGTTCATACATAAATTAAATAAATATGGAATCCTTTTTGTATTATTATCATCATTATTATTATGTATTATTATAAGGTATCACAAAAAGACAAAAAGCAAAACATGTACACAAAATAAAATATTCAGGTCTATGTCGTTGTCGTGCAACAAATTTTTTACAAGCACCATGTTGGTCCTACATTAGGTATTATTAGATATTGGAAATCAACATATATCTCTTTCTAATATTTATATCTAAATAAAATTTTATTTAAAAAAATAATATGAAAATATTTTATATATATGCTTACTTAATTTGAAAAAAATATAAAGTAAATATTAATTTGGAACAAGGAGAAAAATATTAGAACTACAATAGTATGAGGTTCAAACTTTTTCATAGGAAGAATTGTGATAATAGATCAACACAATTTGCATTAAATTATGTTTACACATTTTGCGTTGTAGCACTAGGTTTACTTTTTTCAGTCTCGTTTTTCATCTTGGGGTTGTTCGCCCTACACACTTCAAATGGGTAAAACTTATCTACAACGCATATTTAAATAAACCAATATAACTTATCGTGATTAAGTGATTTCATGAAGATAAATTACATGATGATTAGTTATGATTAGATAAAATAAATTCTATATTCAAACACATGACATGCAATATCAACTTGATGTAAATTAAACATCCAATACATGTAAGTTTTTACCCTTCAAATGCCTCTTGCGCATTTTACATCTTGGATTGTTCAACCATTATATATACTCAGAACATTTTATTTTCAAATTTTCATTTGAATATATATTTAATCATAACTTATACGTTGTGTTGTTCTATAATTAAAATTCCGATAACTTAGAGTATTGGTTTATACCTTCTAGCTAGACAATTATATCGATTTGTGTACATTCTCTTTTCTTTTGAATTTTATAAAATGTTCAATACTTTTTCTATATTGTTAATATTTGAGGCATTTCAGATGTTATATATAAAATTTCGATAGACATTAGATTCCGAATTTACAATTTCAAAAGTACACAATTATTTAAAACTTTAAAGATTAAACTCGTTAAGATTCACCACTTTGTATTGGGGCTTATATCATCTCCCATAACGCCGTCTCATCGCCTCCACTTTTTAAAACTAGTCCAAATAAGGAAGGAATTCTCCGTGGGAAATCTTAGTAGCTTGGTTGATTGATTACTTGAACTTTCACCTTGTCAGTGAGGGTTCACTTCTCCTCCTTGTGATCCCCTCCCTATTTCTCCGTACAGAATAAAAATAATTTAAAAAGTTTTATCACGTTTATAGCGAAAAATATAGATTATTAAATTGTGTGAGGATAGAAAGAAATTTACACATGTAATGTAAGGTATTTAGTTGTACTAATAATTGATTAGCCATCTTTTTTGAGATCACAATTTTGCTCTCAATAGGTAAAAATATAATAAATTGTTTTCCAATACTAGTCCTTGCCTCCTCGGATTTCTATTGAGGCCTAACAAACTCTTCTCTATTTTTCTCACCACAGTATTGACACATAAGGTCAGCTCTTGTCCTTTTTTCTGTCCTCTCTATTTTCCTATCCATTTTATATTCATTCCTAACTACTTTATTACGTGCTACTCCATTTTTCAGTTGTGGATCTCAGTTAGATTTTGAATTAAGGGTGTGTTTGGTATGATGTTTTTGTAGAAAATGTTTTCTTGGAAAATAAGTTGGTTTCTTACTTATTTTCTAGTGTTTAGTAAATAAGCAAGAAGTTGTTATTTCAAGAACATTTATATGTAATCTAGTCAAAAGTTCTAGAGGTGGGCGGGGGTGGGATGGTCAAGGGGTAGGGGTCGGGGGCATTGGGTGGGTGGGAGGATACAACAAACATAGAAGGTCACTTATAGAACTTGTTTTCCCTTCTTCCATTAAGGAAGTCATTTTTCACATTTTTAAGGAACTTGTTTTCCTAGAGAAAATATTTTTCAAAAATTTTGTCCAATCGAACACGTAAAAATAAGAACACATTTTTCCAAAAATATTTACCTCCATACCAAACTGTCACGACCTGAGCCTACACCCTGGACGTAACACGGTACTTGAAACCACAAGTGATCCCAAGCTAACCCTTGACACTGGCATAATACTAAAGCAAATAACAAGCTAATTGAGCGAAAGCTGAAACATATTAAAATGGGCAAAACTAAAACTTTATAACTGAGTTTCTGAGAAAATAACTGTCACGACCCAGACCGTCGTGAGTGGCACCCACCCAACCCCCGGATGAGCGAACCAATAGACAACCCTTAGCCTAGACTAATAGCCTAACACCAGCAGCAAAAAGTAAACTAGCAATTCAAATCAGCAAAGAACTATATCATTAAAATTATCTTGAGGAAAATCCCCCTAGAAACTGAAAGTCGCAGTACCAAATAATTCTACCAACATCTAGAGTACGGAAATGCAACCCCAAAACTTAAATAATAAAAGAGATAGTCTAAGTCCGAAATAATTGGGCTATAACTTAAAAGATAAGCATCAAGGTGGCTTGGTCGAATGGCTCACCCTTGATATCTTGGAACAGTTCGGCCTACAGGTGAGGTCGTGCGTCAACCTCCGGAAGATTTTCTGTACTCACAATAAAAACAAGCAAGTGCAGTATCAGTACACAACCACCGTGTACTGGTAGGATCATCAGCCAGTTTCCAAATAAACAGTGTATAAATAGTACAACAATCAAGTAATTAGTATGGAAGACATGCAACATGTCAACAGACCCTAGACTACAAGTCTCTACCTAGCTTGTTCCCACACGAAATCCATCTCTGATAACTCTAAACTACAATCATATACCAATAACTATACCTTTCCATCTAGCCTGGACCCACCCTGGGATCCCCTCTAAATAACACCTAAGTGTCAATGAACAACCCGGCCTAATCCAAGACCCACTCAACAATTATAACAAAATTTCCCGGTCACTCAAGGACCACCAAAACAAGTATCACATTTCAGTAAAACAGTCCAGTCCACTCATGGAACCAATAACAGTCAATGCAATACAACAATAACAATACAAAGATGCAGTAAAATAAATCCGTACTAGGTGTGGTACCCGAGCCAACCGTTAGTATCCCGTACCAGGCGTGGTACCCGAGCCAACCGTTAGTATTTTCGTACCAAGCGTGGTACCCGAGCCAACCGAATGTCAATAATCCACAATCAATAGATGAACAAACAACTTGTAAACCAAAAAGCAACACACCGTTCAATTCACAGACTGTAAAATAGGACCCTTAGACATTGTACACAATTCCTCTAAGCAATGTAATTCATACAAGCACTTAGATAAGAGCACAAACATATACCACATTCACAGGAATAGTAAGCCATCACCTACCTCAAAATGATCCAATCTCTACTCAACCCGAGCTTTTCCATGTTACGGATTCCTTTCTAGTTCTTGGTCTAAAATAACATACAAGTACATGAAATTAACAAACAAGGCCTGCACATTACCTGGATTACACCAAATCCCAGAACCCCAGGCCACCCATGATCATTCCACCCTTTTCCCAGGTTTCCCCCCCGTTAATTTACCTAGTTCTATCATTTTCATGGATAAAAATAGAGAATTTAACAACATATGATCATTATATTTCACTTTTAACAATACCCAAGAACTTTCATGTTTAGAATCCCCTTTCTTCCTCGAATTCCACCATTCCTAGGTTATTCCAACCTTCTCCCAAGTTTCCTCCTAGCAATTCTACCGCATAGGAAAAGTAGTACGAAGTTTGGGGAGTATAAACCTTACCTTAGGGAAGAAAAATGATGAAGAACGGAGGAAAAACGCCTAAAATCGCCCTTGTTCTTCTTCCAAATAAATTGTAGAAAACTGAACTATTTTGGGGAAGTTTCTGCATTAAAAACCCATTGGCCCGCTATAGCGGTCCTCGCTCTGCTATAGCGTCCCTCTATAGTGGACGACTTTCGCTATAGCGGTCTTAAGCGGCATTGACTGCCTTGACCACCGCTATAGCGGTATTTTCCACCGCTATAGCGGAGGTAGCTACGGCAGAGCCATTGCGCTCATCACGAATAGAATGTTCATAAGTCTCTAAAACTTGGTCATTTTACAACACACTTGTTTCCCCCGATGACCCGAAACAACCCCTCCATATCAAACGCGATTTCGGGAGTTTTACTTACCCAAATTCGATTCCGAAAAGTCCCCCGGACTCTTTTATGTCTTGTCTACGTGGAAAACTAGCTCAAAACAATACACCTAACCCAATTCTTACCCAGATTTTCCTAGACTCCACCTCGCTCCAAATCTGGCCGAGGCTAGCCTAGCCCAAAATTTCAAACTCCCCAAGCCAGAGTTTTCTAACTCTAAAACTTGGCACGACTGAACTACCCGTAATGATGGACCTGGTCGTTACAACAAATATTAATTTACCCATCGTTCATCCCCGAATGAT
This sequence comes from Jaltomata sinuosa, assembly GCA_003996215.1. Taxonomy (NCBI): domain Eukaryota; kingdom Viridiplantae; phylum Streptophyta; class Magnoliopsida; order Solanales; family Solanaceae; genus Jaltomata; species Jaltomata sinuosa. Next base: position 468,462 of record QJPP01000203.1, read on the forward strand.
CAAACTTGAATTTATGGAAATATAGGAGAGTAAGTGTAGTACTTGAATCCTCAAACAATTAAGGGTACTTGTCCCGCATGTCCCTCTCGGTTTTCCAAGTGGCTTCCTCAACCGGACTATGCTTCCACTGAACTTTTGCCATGTCAATCACCTTTGTCCTCAACCTTCGGACCTTCCGAGCAAGAATCAAGACTGGTTCCTCTTCATAACGAAGATCCTTGTCGAAAAGTACCTCATCCCACTTTATGTTGTAATCCCCGTTCCCATGGTATCTCTTAAGCATGGATACATGGAATACCGGATGGACACTCGACAAATTGGGCGGCAGTGCTAACTTGTAAGACTGGCCCCACAATCTCAAGAACCTCAAACGGACTGATGAATCGAGGGCTAAGCTTTCCCTTCTTACCAAACCGCATAACTCCCTTCATTGGTGACACCTTCAGTAATACCTGTTCACCAACCTGAAACTTCATGTCCCGGACCTTGCGATCTGCATACTCCTTCTGCCTGCTTTGGGCAGCCAACAATTTGGCCTGAATGCCCCTTACCTTTTCCTGCGCTTCTTTTACTAAGTCCACGCCTAGGGGATTTACATCGCCTTCTTCAAACCACCCAACCAGTGATCTGCAGTTTCTCCCATACAATGCCTCAAATGGTACCATGTCAATACTGAAGTGGTAGCTATTGTTGTACGAGAATTTGCACAATGGTAGGAACTGGTCCCAATGTCCCCCAAAGTCCATCACACATGCTCTCAGCATGTCCTCCAATACCTGGATTGTCCTCTCTGACTGACCATCAGTCTAAGGATAGAAGGCGGTGCTAAAAGTGAGTTGTGTACCCAACTCTTCATGTAACTTGACCCAAAACTTAGAGGTAAACTGCATACCCCTGTCTGAAATGATGGACAGTGGTACCCCATGTAATCTCACAATCTCCTTCACATAGATCTTGACCAATTGCTGCGAATTGTAATCCACCCTAACCAGAATGAAATGAGCGGACTTGGTCAGCCTGTCAACAATGACCCAAATCGAGTCATACTTCCCCAATGTCTTGGGAAGTCCCACCACGAAGTACATGTCTATCCTTTCCCACTTTCACTCTGGAATTGGCATTCTCTGAAGTAGTCCTGCTAGTCTCTGATGTTCATACTTTACCTGCTGGCAGTTCTGACAATTGGACACAAAATCAATTATATCCCTTTTCATCCCGGGCCACCAGTAATGCTGCCTCAAGTTTCTGTACATTTTAGTCACACTCGGATGAATTGAGTACCGCAAACCATGAGCTTCTGCCAAGATTTTCTAAATTATATCATCAACCTAAGGAACACAAATCCTTTCCCTGAAATGTAACACTCCACCAGAGTCTAACGTGACGTCTCTGGACTCCCCGGATATCACTTTACCTCGTAGCTTAATCAGTTTTGGATCCTGAAACTGTTTGGCCTTTATTTCTTCTATGAAGGTGGCTTTGACCTCAATGCTGGCCAATAACCCACTTTGATTTGAAACACCCAAGTGCATGAACTTAGCCTCCAAAGCCTGAATTTCCTTTGCTAGTGGTCGTTTGGACACCTCCAAACAAGCCAAGCTACCCATACTAACTATTTTATGGCTCAATGCGTCTGCCACCACATTAGCCTTACCCAGATGGTACTGAATGGTCACATCATACTCCTTCAATAGCTTCATCCACCTTCTCTGCCTCAAATTTAAATCCTTTTGCGTGAATAAATGCTGTAGACTGCGATGATCTGTGAATACCTCGCACTTGACACCATAAAGGTAGTGTCTCCAAATGTTTAGTGCAAAAACCACCGGTGCCAACTCTAGGTCGTGAGTCGGGTAGTTCCTCTCATGCACCTTCAACTGCCTGGATGCATAGGCTATCACATTCCTATTCGGCATCAACACAGCACCCAAACCAGAATGTGAAGCATCGCAGTAAACAATAAAGTCTTTACCTTCAACCGGCGAGGACAATATAGGAGCCATGGTCAGAAGTTTCTTGACCTTTTGGAAGCTCTCCTCGCACTTGTCGGACCACATGAATGGTACATCCTTCTGTGTCATCCTGGTTAGGTGAGTAGCAATAAAAGCAAAATTCTTAACAAACCTCCGATAGTACCCCGTGAGCCCAATAAAACTCCTCACTTCTGTCACAGAGCTAGGCCAAACCCAACTCTTAACTGCCTCAGTTTTCTGAGGATCCACCATCACCCCCTTTTCTGACACTACATGCCCCAAGAACGCAACCGAAGTCAACCAAAATTCACACTTGGAGAACTTCGCGTAATGCTTTTGATGTCTCAAGATATCCAACACAATACGAAAATGATTAGCATGCTCCTCCCTACTCTTGGAGTAGATCAAAATATCATCGATAAATACAATCACGAAAGAATCCAAATACGATTTAAATACCCCATTCATCAAACTCATGAATACTTTCGGTGAATTGGTCAAACCAAACGACATTACTAGGAACTCGTAATGCCCATATCGAGTCCTAAAGGCAGTTTTTGGAATGTCCTCAGGCCTAATCTTTAACTGATGGTACCCCGACTTCAAGTCGATTTTTGAAAACACCGATGCACCCTTAAGCTGGTCAAACAAATCATCTATACGGGATAGAGGGTACTTATTCCGGATGGTCACCTTGTTCAACTGCCTATAATCTATGCACATCCGCATACTACCATCCGTTTTTCTTTACAAATAAAACTGGAGCACTCCAAAGCGAAGCACTGGGATGGATAAATCCCTTATCTAGGAATTCCTGTAGCTGAGTCTTAAAATCCCTTAACTCTGCCGGAGCCATACGATATGGGGAAATGGAAATGGGACTTGTTCTTGGCTCCAGATCAATATAGAAATCTATATCCCTGTCCGGAGGCATGCCAGGCAAATCTGCTGGAAACACCTCTAGAAACTCAGAAACCACGGGAACTGACTCAATAGACGGGGACTCCACACTATCATCCCAGAGATGAGCCAAGAAGGCTAGACACCCCCTCCCTACTAGCTTTCTAGCCCGAATAAACGATATTATCTTAACTGGCTTAGGCCTGTACACACCTTCCCACTCTAGTCTATCCCGAAATCTTTAGAGCCTTAGTCTTGGTGTTACAATTCAACATCGCATGATAAGGGGATAGCTAGGTCATACCCAAGATAATATCAAAAGCAGCCATATACAAAATTACCAAGTCTACCCAAGTATACAACCCTACAAACACAATAGAACAGTCACGATAAACATGAGTCACACTCACAGACTCTCCAACCGGGGTAGAAACATAGATAGGGAAATCAAGAATATCACAAATTAAGTCCAGACCCAACGCAAAACTCACAGACACATAAGAACATGTAGAACCTGGGTCAAATAATACCGAAGTCATTTTATTGCAGACAAGAATAGTACCTGTGATCACTGCATCTGAGTCTTCCGCTTTAGTCCTTCCTGGAAAAGCATAGCAATGAGCCCGATCATCAATTCGGGCAACTTTCTGGGCTGGCTGCGCTACACTCCTGCCTGCGCCGCTGTCCCCCCTGTCTCCCCGGCCTCCCTGAAAGTTACTTTGCCCACTCTATGGACGACCTCTAGCATTACTGCCTCTGCCTACCGGGACCACTGCTCTAGACTGCTGCTGACCCTGCTTACCTGTCTGTCTATGTGGGCACTCCCTCTTAAAGTGGCCCAGATCACCACAATGGAAGCAACCACGGTCAAGTGCAGGCCTGCTAGCTGATGTGTAAGACGCTCCCTAGCCTCTAGGAGCTGAAGACTGAGCTCCCTGACGACCACCTGTAGTAGCTGGCAGAGCTGACTGAATAGGATGGGCCGAGTAAGCCTCCTAATTCTGGCCCCTAGAGTATGAACCACCAAAATTTCCCTCATTCCGGGGCTTCTTGGCTAAAGCCTTGGCCTGCCTCGCCTGCTTGAATCCCTCAAGTTTCTTCACATAATCCACCACATCATTAAAGCCCTTCCCTGAAGAAGTCATATGCACTGACAGTACCTGTAGCTTAGTATTCAACCCTCACAAATAACCAGACCCGTTCCTCCTCAGAACCCAACATCTGTGTGGCAAAATGAGACAAGGCGTGGAACTTAGGCTCGTAAGTAGAGACTGACATGCCACCCTACTCTAAGTTCAAGAACTCATCTTTCTTCTGGTACCTCAAAGTACGGGGTACGTACTTCTCTAAGAACAAAGCGTGGAACTGTTCCCAAGTCAGTGGGGGTAGAATAGAATACCGACACTCCACATGAGACCTCCACCACTGCTTAGCATCACCCTGTAGCTAAAATGTGACAAACTAAACCCCATGCTGACGTATAATACCCAACTTTTGCAACCTCTCATAGCAATCCAAGATGAACTCATAGGAATCCTCCTTGTCGGTACCCTAAAAAGTAGGAGGTTTCAGCTTGAGAAACTTAGTCAGCATCTCATGCTCATTCCCTGTCATCACTGGGCCTAGCGTTGGCCTGAAGAAATCATTCGTGCCTGAAGATGAATCCATCCTAGACGCTGTAGTAACCGCTGGCTGAGTATCCAAGGCCTGATTCGCAAAGCCATGGGTATGGCTTCAGTACCGACCAACCCACTCAAAATATTCCAAGCATGCTGAAAGGGTTCCGGTGTCATAGTAGGAAGGCCTGCACCCTCAACCGGTGCCGCCTATGCCTGCGCCCCTTCGTCCTCTACAACAACTTCCACATCTTCAGCAACATGTTCCTGAAGTGAGGAAGGGGTAGCTTCACGCTGTCCAGCAGCCGCTTGAGCTCCACCCTTGGCGGGTATGGCTCTACCTCGTCCCCTGCCCTTTCCCCCACGAGCTGCCGAGCCCGCTGCTGGGATCGCTGGCCTCGCTCTGTTGTTCCTTATAGTAACCATCTGCTGACAGAAGAGTGAATGAGGTTAGATACCAATTGGAATCAAGTTATAGCATGAAGGAAAAAAGGAAAAGATAGTTTTTTCCTAAAGCCCCATAGCCTCTCGAAGAAAAGTATGGACGTATCCGCACCATTTCATAAGACTCTACTAGACCTATTTGGTACGACGAGATCAATGAACCTAGGGCTCTGATACCATCTTTGTCATGACCCAAACCGTCGTGAGTGACACCCACCCAACTCCCGGATGAGCGAACCAATAGAGTTCAACCCTTAGCCTAGACTAACAGCCTAACACCAGCAACAAAAAGTAAACTTCCAATTCAAATCAGCAAAGAACTATATCATTAAAATTATCCTACGAAAAATCCCCCTAGAAACGGAAAGTTGCAGTACCAAACAATTCTACCAAAATCTAGAGTAGGGGAATGCAATCCCAGAACTTAAACAATAAAAGAGATAGTCTAAGCCCGAAACAATTGGGCTATAACTTAAAAGATAAGCATCAAGGCGTCTTGGTCGAACGACTCACTCTTGATATCTTGGAATAGTCCGGCCTACAGGTGAGGTCGTGCGTCAACCTCCGGAAGATTTTCTGTACTCACAACAAAAACAAGCAAGTGCAGTATCAGTACACATCCACCGGGTACTGGTAGGATCATCAACCAGTTTCCAAATAAACAGTGTATAAGCAGTACAACAATCAAGTAATTAGTATGGAAGACATGCAATAAGTCAACAGACCCTAGACTACAAGTCTCTACCTAGCTTGTTCCCGCACGAAATCCATCTCGGATAACTCTAAACAACAATCATATACCAATAACTATACCTTTCCATCTAGCCTGGACCCACCCTGGGATTCCCTCTAAACAACACCTAAGTGTCAATGAACAACCTGGCCTAATCCAAGACCCACTAAACATTTATAACAAAATTTCCTGGTCACTCAAGGACCACCAAAACAAGTATCATATTTTAGTATAATAGCCAGTCCACTCACGGAATCAATAACAGTCAATGCAATTCAATAATAACAATGCAAAGATGCAGTAAAATAAACCCATACCAGGCGTGGTACCTGAGCCAACTGTTAGTATCCCGTACCAGGCATGGTACCCGAGCTAACCGTTAGTATTCTCGTACCAGGCGTGGTACCCGAGCCAACCGAATGTCAACAATCGACAGTCAATAGATGAATAAACAACTTGTAAACCAACAGGCAACACACCGTTTAATTCACAGATTGTAAAACAGGACCCTTAGACATTCTACATAATTCCTCTAAGCAATGTAATGCATACAAGCACTTAGATAACAGTACAAACATATACCACATTCACAGGAATCGTAAGCCATCACCTACCTCAAAATGATTCAAGCTCTACTCAACCCGAGCTTTCCCGTGTTTTGGATTCCTTTCTCGTTCTTGGTCTAAAATAACATACAAGTATATGAAATTAACAAACAAGGCATGCACATTACCTGGATTACACCAAATCACAGAACCCAGGCCACCCATGATCATTCCACTCTTTTTTCGGGCTTTCCCACCGTTAATTTCCCTAGTTCTATCATTTTCACGAATAAAAATAGAGAATTTAACAACATATGATCATTATATTTCACTTTTAACGATACCCAAGAACTTTCATGTTTAGAATCCCCTTTTTTCCTCGGATTCCACCATTCCTAGGTTATTCCAACCTTCCCCCAAGTTCCCTCCTAGCTATTCTACCGCATAGGAAAAGTAGTACGGAGTGTTGGGAGTAGAAACCTTACCTTAGGGAAGAAAAACGATGAAGAACGGAGGAAAAATGCCTGTAATCGCCCTAGTTCTTCTCCCAAATGAATTGTAGAAAACTGAACTATTTTGGGAAAGTTTCTACATTAAAAACCCGTTCGCCCGCTATAGGGGTCTCTACTCCTCTATAGCGGACGACTTCCGCTATAGCAATATTGAACGACATTGATCGCCTTGACCACCGCTATAGAGGTATTTTCCACCGCTATAACGGAGGTCGCTACGACAGAGCCATTACGCTCATCATGGATAGAATGTCCAGAAATCTCCAAACTTTGGTCAGTTTACAATACAATTGTTTCCCCCGATGACCCGAAATAACCCCTCCACGTCAAACGCAATTCTGGGAGTTCTACTTACCAAAATCCGATTCCGAAAAGTCCCCTGAACTCCTTTATGTCTTGGCTATGTGGAAAACTAGCTCAAAACAAGACACCTAACCTAATCCTTACCCGGATTTCCCTAGACTCCACCTTACTCCGAATCCGACCGAGGCTAGCCTAGCCCAGAATTTCAAACTCCCCAACCCGGAGTTTTCTAACTCTAAAACTTGGAATGATTGGACTACTCATAACGACAGACCCGATCGTTATAATAACAATCTAAAAATGTATAGACTGAACTATCTAACTAAAATGAATATTTGTAGTATCTAAACAAAACTAAACTCCAAGTCCTCGAATGAGGAGGATTCACCAAACTATCTGGAATCCTGCTAAACTACTAGCCACGAGTCTGAGGGTGAGCTGCTGAATCTACATCATGAAGGATGCAACACAAAAGAGTATGTGATCAGTACTATGAAATGTATTGAGCATGTGAGATCAGAATGCAGCACAAACGAGTATGTGATCAGTACTATGGAATGTATTGAGCATGTGAGATAATGCACTAACTTTAAATCATAATAAAAATCATTTATCATGAAAAAAAAAGCTGAGAACTGGATTAAGTATAACATCTGCAAATGCATAAGTCAAAGCTGTAAAACATAAGCTCTTTTACTAAAGAGGGTATAAAACATGTTTTTGAACGGTAACTGTGAGATCATGATATTTAAACATAAGTATATATACTATTTGATATGTGAGATATGTAAACTATAAGATAAACTGAGCATGTTGAAAATAATAATATATTGTACTGAATGCTGATATACAAGGATACTCTGAAAAGTCATAATACAATGCAAGTGAAACTGATTTTGAAGGTCATGTACAACTATACTGAGTCTGAGTCTGTGGGAGAGTCTATTAACCGATATAAATCACGTGAGCTAACATGGAGTTCAATGTATACATCCCATTGGGAGGACCCAATATACCTTTCCAGGGTATAAAGGCATGACTATTGTGATCACTAAACTGATGCCTAATTGGGGGGCTTAATGAACCTATGGTGACACATAATTCTGGGACTTTGGGTAAAACTGAGACCCTAGTCCAACTCAGTGCTATGTATTACTTCCAACTGATTTATACTGATAGCTCATGTAAAATTAGTATTCTAAATATTGGGTCAGAACCTAGTTAATCTGAAATAATTTATGAAAGATTGTACAACTGAAAACTAATCATGTCCTATTCATACTAGGTTTTGTTAGTCTCAGCTGAATTATGAAAGAAGAACTATTTTTCTGAAAATACTGTAGAATCAAGCTAAGTATCAAATCATGAAATTCTATGTCATGCAAGATACTAAAATCATGGAAAATCGTGCATAATCACTTTGTTACAATAACTATAGTCATAAAATATCATAGGAAAATTGAATTTCAAAATATGCATGGTTGGGTAAAATCCTAGATCAAAACCCATGAGAATTATACTAGAAAATCTGAGATTTTGGACATAAGGATGAAAGAAACCCTTACTGACTACCCACATACTTTAATTGCTCTGAAAACATCAAGGACGAACCCTAACTTTGAGGAAGAACTCAGTTCTTGAAATTTTAATTGAGCTTTCTTGAAAACCCTAGGATTTAATCGTAGATTCTTGCTTAGGATACATAAAAAGTTGTTAGAAAAAGATTATGAGAGTATGGTTACCTGATGTGCAAGGAAGTATAATCTCGTTTATAAATGGAGGATCTTGCTAAAAATCAAGGCTTGGACCCTAGAAGTGAGTTCTTGATTCTTGCTAGAAATAAGAAGATGATTTGATATTAGAATCATGGAGATATTCATGGATTATGTTGTAAGATCATGGAGGATACTTACTAGCCTTAGGAGGGTTAAAGAGAGCTCTAAAAATTGATATTGTTGATTTGAAGGCAGAAAAATAACAAAAGAAACGTTTAAGATGGCTTTTAAAAGCCCTGAAATCCTAAAAGTATGGCTCACAGTATCTGGGTTGAAGAACCGTAGACTTACCCGTCGAATTTAGGTGAAAATTTATAGTCTCAGGTCTGTTTCACGGATCCAAACTATAGACCGTGGTTCTATTCTATGGATCGTGATCCTGTCCATAGAAACCTGATAGTGCTTCAGTAAAATGCCCATAACTTTTTACTCCAGACTTGGATTAACAAACTGTTAGTGACGTTGGAAACATGAATCAAAAACTTGGCCACAAACTCCACAATATCTCTTTTCATCCTACACCACCAATAGTGCTTAGTCAAATCATGATTCATCTTGATTACACCCCGATGAATAGAATACCTTGAACTGTGAGCCTCCTCCATAATCAATCTAGTCAAGTCACCAATTCTAGGAATACAAATCCAACCCTTGATCCTCGAAACACCATCCGGATCAAGAATGACTTCCTTAGCTTCACCATTCAACACCTTGTCCCAAATGATACACAATTTCCATTCTCAAAATGCCTATTCTTAATTTGCTCCCACTACAAAGACCATGCCTCAACACAAATAAGAACTCTACCAGACTAAAAAATATCAAGTCTCACGAAGCTATTGGCCAAATACTAAATATCCATAGCCAAAGTTTGCTCCTCAGCCACCAACATAGCAAGACTACCCATACTCACCGCTTTTGTAACACCTCAGAACTTCCAAGCCTAGACCCAACTCAGAAAAGCCAGAAAAATAAAAAATTTCCAAGTCTTAGCCAGAACCACGGATGATTTCCACGGACCGTGGAAGGATCCACGAGTCGCGAAAAGCCTCCGTGGAACTCAGACAAAGACCAATCATTTTTGGGCCAAGTTCATGAGTTGGAACCACGGGCCATGGAATAGTCCACGAGTCATGGGTTCCACTCATGAAACTCAGAACAGAGGCCCATCAGTCTACAAGGATCCACGATTAGCTTCTATGGTCCATAGAAAGATCTATGAACTGTGGACGGGTATCATGAAACTCAGACCTGAGGATCATTAATCCCTCAGAAACCACGACAGGGTTCCACGAATCGTGGATGGTTTCACGGGTCGTGAACCCAAGTCATGGAACTCAGACCTACAACATGACTTGAAGGCCCAGGAACCACGATAGGGTTCCACGGGCCGTAGAAGCATCCATGGATAGTGGTTCCCATCCGTGGAATCTGAGTCGCGAAGTTTTCAGCAGTTTTTAATTTAACTCCTCAGGGGTATTTTAGGCCTTTCCTTCCTATGTCAGCTCCGACTATATATAATTCTAGGCTTATTTTATTTAGTTAAAATCTTAATTCATATCAGTTTTCCTCATTTTCTTTCTCAAGTCAGAAAAGAAAAGAAAGGAGAGCGTTCTCTCAGGCCTAGGGTTCTTATCCAAAGCTTCAAACCTCAATTTTGGTTCAAGAATCTCCTACAACCAGGTATGTGGGATTCCAATGAGGGTTTCCTTTCACCCTCATGCCTAAAATTTTCAGATTTCACTATGAATTTACAAGTTATGATTCTAGGGTTCTTACCCAAACATGTGTTTGACTATGAATTCGATTTCTTGATGATTCTACATAACTACTGGCCTGGTTAGAATGATTTTTACATGAATTCCTGCAAATAGATTTCAAAACTCAAGATATTTGGGAGAAGCATGTTTTAGCCTGATTTTACAATATTTTCTCAGAATTTAGCTCTCCCTTCAGAATTTAGTTCAGCTTGTCAGCATTCAGTCTAAACAAGTATTCATGATTCCCAATCACTTCAGTCTAGTTGTTTTAAATACAAAGAACTATGGATGATTTACCAGGCTTTGGCCTACCTTCAGTATGATCTACAAAATATGTTTTAATTATGAATAGTTTTGACATTCAGATACGTCATATGATACAAACCGTTCTCATGCATTATTAGTCAGGAACCCAGTCAGTCAGAATTACATAATTAGAATGCTTCAGCCTCAGTAATATTTTGCGTTCTCAGAATATCAGTATATTTGAGCTATCCAGTATTTCAATTGCATTCATTGCTTTATATTTAGTTGGGAGTAGGCTTAGCACCAAACAAATAAAGGGATAAAGGCTCAGCTATCAGATTAGGCTGAGGCCTTTAGTAGCAGTCCCTAAGTCTCAGAACTATGACTCCACCGTAGGTATCAAAGGGGTCAGCTGGGAGATTAGGCTGGACACTCTTGTCCCTTGTGGACATCTGTTTAGTGGATCCACGTCAGATTTGTTTGTATCCTTGGCAAGGTATGAACACCGTTACATCAAGGGTTACAGATTGTCCCCATAGTTAGCTCAGCTTGGGGTATGTCGGTTAATAGTAGCTCCCACAATCCATATTCATTATTGCATGACCTTGTATTTAGTTATTCTATTCAGTATTATACAGTTGCATGTTTATATACTTGGTCATTGCATCAGCTTATACCTTTCAGCTTGCATTCAGTACACTATATCAATATTTTCAGCATGTTAAGTAGAAGGAACTCACCTAAGGATTTACTTTAAACATGACTTTTAGCACGACTCATGAATTTCGTCTCAGTTACACTATTTCATGATTTATAGACAAAATTCATCTTTCCAATCCATGGGTTCCCAAGTAACAATTTTACTTATCTTAAATTATCATGATCTCATATTACAGTTCAGAAACATGATTTACACCCTCTTCAGTAAAAGAGCGTATATTCTACAGTTTTGACTTATGCACTTCAGATGTTATACTTAGTCCAGTTTTTCATTGCTTTCAGTATATATGTTTATCATGATTTCAACTTAGTGCATACCTCACATGCTCAGTACATTCAAAGTACTGACCACATACGTTCATTGTGCTATATCATTTTATGATGTAGGTTTCAATGCTAGCTCCCATGATCATGGTTAAACAGATCGCAGCTTCCAGTCAGCAAGGAATGAGTTTTACTTATTCGGGAACTCCAGTCAGTAGTAGTCATAGCTGTGCTTTTTCAGTTTTTATATATTGATTAGAGATAGTTGTGGGTCATGTCTCGGCTAACTGTAGTCAGTGTTAGTAGAGGCTTCATAGACAGTCAGACAATCAGACAGTCAGTTGTATTATTTTTCAAATGAGTTGTATTTCAGTTTATTACTGCACTCTTCAAGGGCTCAACACATTTCTGCTTTCGTATAATATACTTTAGTTTATCTATTATCTTTTAGTCTATGTCTCTGCAGTATGCTAGACCATGGGTTAGATTGGGGTCACTTGGAATTCTAAGCACCATGTCGCGTCTAGGGTGTAGGCTCGAGGTGTGACAAACTTGGTGTCAGAGCACAAATTTCAAGTATCCTAGGGTGTCTATGAAGCCGTGTCTAATAGAGTCTTGCGGAATAGTGCAGAGACATCTGTACTTTTTCTTCGAGGGGCTACAGGACATTTAGGAAATGTTTCCCTTCTATCATACTCCAGATCATACAATATAACTGTCCCTTCAGAAACTTATGTAGATTCATATGTTGATCCAATTTCTCCAATCATACCTTATCTTCGAGGAAGTGGAGACAGTATAGTTCAGATTCCTATGAGTAAGATGCTCTCAAATAGAGTCATCAAAAAAGTAAGGAGGCTGCACAAGGGCTTTAGAGGAGCCCACTAGTGCATTAAAGTCTACTGATTCAAAAGCATGTTCCATTTTTCACTCGTGCAGTTGCGCCTACAGTAGGATGTGCTCTCAAACCCTCTTCCAGAAACCTTACTATGGATGGCACCTTAGCCGAAAAGGTATGGTTCTTTAAGTGCTTGGATAGTATAGTCACTCAAAAGTTAGTGTGAATGGAGATGTTATGAGCAATAAGTAGCAGAATGACCCAGAACTAGATGTACGAATTCAGAAGTATAGTGGCTATAAGATGTACATGTGACGCCTAGATGAATCAGAGAATTTTGACTAAGTCACGAGATAAAGAAGAGAACCTTAAGCATTAGAAAGGTAGATGTGTACCCAGAGTTTTATGTTGTTGCATGATGTTCAAGAGATTATAGATAGACAATGTTGAGTCCCTTAGTGTGGTTTTAATTTAGTTAATCTGGGTGGATGTGAACTTAGAGATGCGATGTTAGTAGACGAATAAACAAAGGTCATATTGCTAAGTACTAGAAGGAGTGGTTATATATCCTCTAGTGATAGCATTAAGGGTAAAGAGGGAGCAAAGAGATGCCTCAGAAGGAGACCTAGCAAGGATTTAGCATCTTCAGTTATAGCCTATCGAAAGGAGTTTAACATCTAGGGATACAGTGATACCCCAACCTTACAAGAGTTAATTGATTTTGGCCTAGATAGGAGAGAGATCCGCAGGCTTAGAGGGGTGACATTTGAGCTAAAGGGGAGATGATATAATGAAGAACTAAGTCAAGTCTTGTGACTCAACTAGTATAGAATTCTAGAAAGAGCTATGATGGGATATCAATCCATTCTTATTCCAGCGGATTTCCTAGCACTTCAGTCAAGATGACACTATACTCATACGTATTTGTGAAATATTCATGACTAAGTTCATGTACTCCATACAGATTCATGTCCATGCTCATCCCCTAAAACAAACAGAAATTGCTCCAGACAGCGATTCTAGTCTTACTCTATGATTCTATAAATCCCAACCTTATGCCATGAGATTCGTTATATATGTAAACTCATGTCTCACAATATTCTCAGTTCTATGTACTCAGTTCAGTACTCAAGATATGCCTAAATGGCTAATGAAATCATGCTACATCATGTATATGATCAGACCAAATTTCTTGAACAATTCATGCTTATGATTCGTATGTCCAAGATGTGAGACACTCAGGCCTTTGTACTTGACTTCTCTGACCTTACCTTGAGTGGCTAGATCACGCTACGTGTAAGTCAAGACTGATTAGTATTCTTTCATACGTGATGCTCATGCTCCCACTCTATTCCTTCAGTGATCTTAGCTTATACCGTCATAGCTGTTAGTAGAGGAAGCTAAGTAGTAGGCTAGATGGGAAGCACTAGATTTTTCCTCTTTTGGTGTCCCTTTGTAGAAGTTCTTGTAGTTACATGTTTTAGATATGCTAGGGAAGAGGATAGAAGCCTCCGGTAGTGCCAGCTGTAAAGAATCCATAAGATGATCATAGTAATAGACTTGAATGTCGTGATGAAATATATGTGAGCTTTTGCCTTGTGCGACTAGTTACCCATTGATTAGAGATCAAGGTTAGTTGATTTTTGTGATAAGAAGGTATACCATTCTTGGAAGATAACTCCAGATGCAAGAGACTTAGTTAAAATAGGTTTGAACATGGTGAAAGCAGGCAGTTAGACTCAGACCTTAGCATCTATATGTGCATTGATGATTATTTTAGTTGCAAATGGTAAGTGTGGTATTCGGAGAAGTTGGTGTAGTTAAAAAGGGTATTCCTAAACTTAAAAGCTGTCAACCGTATTGATTAAGGCAAGAATAGTCTTGTTCTTACTCCCTGCCCAGGGTGCTCATGCCTTCTGTCCAGTAGCTTCAGATAGCAAGATAGTAGACTCCTCACATCAGACCAGTTCAGACCTACCTGTAACCATTCCTAAGGCCAGAAGGCCCTACGCTCAGTTCAGTCAATGCTAGTAAGTTCAGTTTAGAAGAGAATAGTTTTCTCGTATAGTTATCCATCTCAGTGTTATGTTCCTGTCAGTTAATGTAATTTCTAAGAGTGCATGTATTCTTTATGAGTTTTAACTAAGTCCCTACTCTCAATCCAGACCAGTTATCATGTTGGATATTTAATTTCATGTCCTATCAATGTTCTTATGCTCTCAGTATGCATACATGCCTCACGAACCCAACTCAGTTCATATTTCAGTCAGAATACAGTTACCATATCAGTACTCCCTCTTTTAGGACTCAGTTGGTGAGATTGCAGCTCTTTCCCCTACCACCTCAGCCTAGTTAGTCTTCATTCGAGGAATACCCGGTTTCAGCGTGAGGAAATAGCTCCTTCCCAGTTCCTCAGTTTAAGTTTACCCTCATGCATTTTAGTCTTGGCATTATGATTCCCTAGCTATTCTGGTATCTTCAGCATGTTTTCGTGTCCTTAGAACTAAATTCAATCAGATATCAGCCTCTAGTACTCAGTTAGTAGAGATTGCAACTCTTCCCACCAAACTCAGCTCGTTAGTCTTCATTTGAGGACGAATAATCCCAAAGGGGAGATATTGTAACACCCTAAAACTTCCAAGCCTAGACCCAGCTCAGAAAAGCTAGAAAAATAAAAAATTTCCAAGTCTCAGCCAGAATCACGGATGGTTTCCACAGACTGTGGAATGATCCACGAGTCGTGGAAAGCCTCCGTGGAACTCAGATAGAGACCAGTCATTTCTGGGCCAAGTTCCCGAGTTAGACCGACGGTCCATGGAACAGTCCTCGAGTCATGGATTCCACTCGTGAAACTCATACCTGAGGCTCATCAGTATATAAGGATCCACAACCAGCTTCTACGGTTCGTAGAAAGATCTATGAATCGTGGACAGGCATCGTGAAACTCAGACTTGAGGGTCATCAATCCCTCAGGAACCACAACAGGGTTCCACGAACCGTGGATGGTTTCATGGGTCATGAATCTAAGTCGTGGAACTCAGACCTGCAGCATGACTTAAAGGCTCAAGAATCAGGACATGGTTCCATGGGCCGTGGACGCATCCACGGACCGTGGAAGCATCCACGGACCGTGGAAGCATCCACGGACCGTGGTTCCCGTACGTGGAACCTGAGTCGCAAATTTTTTAGAAGTTTTTAATTTAACTCCTCAGGGGTATTTTAGGCCTTTCCTTTCTATGTCAGCTCTGACTATATATAATTCTAGGATTATTTTATTAAGTCCAAACCTTAATTCATATCAATTTTCCTCATTCTCCCTCTCAAGTTAGAAAAGAAAAGAAAGAAGAGCGTTCACCCAGGCCTAGGGTTCTTCTTCAAAGCTTCAAACCTCAGTTTTGGTTCAAGAATCTCCTACAACCAAGTGTATGGGATTCCAATGAGGGTTTACTTCACCCTCATGCTCAAAATTCTCAGATTTCATTATGAATTTACAAGTTATGATTCTAGGGTTCTTACCCAAATATGTGTTTCACTATGAATTCAATTTCTTGATGATTCTACATAACTACTGGCCTTGTTAGAATGATTTTTACATGAATTCCTGCAAATAGATTTCAAAACCCAAGATATTTGGGAGAAACATGTTTTAGCCTGATTTTACAATATTTTCTCAGAATTTAGCTCTCCCTTCAGAATTTAGTTCAGGGTGTCAGCATTCAATCTAAACAAGTATTCATGATTCCCAATAACTTCAGTCCAGTTATTTTAAATACAAAAGAACTATGCATAATTTAGCAGGTTTTGGCCTACCTTCAGTATGATCTACAAAATATGTTTAAAATATGAACAGTTTTGACATTCAGATACGTCACATAATACAAACCGTTCTCATGCATTATTAGTCAAGCATCCAGTCAGTCAGAATTACATGATTAGAATACTTCAGCCTCAGTAATATTTTGCATTCTCATAATATCAGGATATTTGAGCTATCCAGTATTTCAATTGCATTCATTGCTTTATATTTAGTTGAGAGTAGGCTTAGTACCAAGCGGATAAAGGTATAAAGGCTCAGCTATCAGATTAGGCTGAGGCCTTTAGTAGCAGTCCCTAAGTCTCAGAACTATGACGCCACCATAGGTATCAAAGGGGTCAACTGGGAAATTAGGCCGGACACCCTTGTCCCTTGTGGACATCCGTTTAGTGGATCCACGTCAGATTTGTTTGTATCCTTGGCAAGGTATGAACACCCTTCCATCCAGGGTTACAGGTTGGCCCCATAGTTAGCTCAGCTTGGGGTATGTCGGTTAATAGTAGCTCCCATAGGCCATATTCATTATTGCATGACCTATATTCAGTTATTCAATTCAGTATTATATAGTTGCATGTTTATATACTTGGTCATTGCATTAGCTTATACCTTTTAGCTTGCATTCAGTACACTATATCAGTATTTTCAGCATGTTAGGTAGAAGGAACTCACCTAAGGATTTACTTTAAACATGACTTTTAGTACGACTCATGACTTTCAGCTCAGTTGCACTATTTCATGATTTACAAACAGAATTCATCTTTCCAGGGTTCCCAAGTAACAATTTTACTTATCTTAAATTATCATGATCTCACAGTACAGTTAAGAAACATGATTTACACCCTCTTTAGTAAAAGAGCGTATATTCTACAATTTTGACTTATGCACTTCAGATGTTATACTTAGTCTAGTTTTTCAGCTATGCTTTCAGTATACATGTTTCTCATGATTTCAAGTTAGTGCATATCTCATATGCTCAGTACATTCAAAGTACTGACCGCATACGTTCCTTGTGCTGCATCATTTAATGATTTAGGTTTCAGCGCTATCTCCCAGGATCATGGTTAGACAAATCGCAGCTTCCAGTCAGCAGGGAATGAGTTATCATTATTCGGGAACTCCAGTCAGTAATCGTCATAGCTGTCCCTTTTCAGTTTTTATATATTTATTAGAGATAGTTGGGGGCCATGTCCCGGCTAACTGTAGTCAGTGTTAGTAGAGGCTTCATAGACAGTAAGATAGTTAGACACTCAGTCAGTCAATTGTATTATTTTTCAAATGAGTTGTATTTCAGTTTATTACTGTACTCTTCAAGGGCTCAGCATATTTCAGCTTCCGCATAATATACTTCAGTTTATCTATTATCTTTCAGTCTATATCTCAGTAGTATAACAGACCATGGGTTCGGTTGGAGTCACTTATGATTTAAGCACCATGTCGCATCCAGGGTGTAGGCTCGGGGAGTGACAACTTTTGTACTCAAGCGATCCACCATTACATTGGCCTTCCCCAGATAATAGAGGATAGTCATGTCATAGTCCTTCAATAAATCCAACTACCTGCACTATCTCAAATTCAAATCCTTCTAGTTGAAGATATACCGTAGGCTATGATGATTGGTATACACCTCACAATGAGCTCCATACAAGTAATGCCGCCATAATTTTAAGACAAACACTACCACTGCCAACTACAAATCATGAGTGGGGTAGTTTTTCTCATGGGTCTTCAACTGCCTCGAAGCATAAGCTATCACCTTTCCCTTTTGCATCAATACCCCATCAATAACAACTCTCCAAGAATCACAATATACAGTAAAACCTTCACTTTCCGCAAATAAGATCAAGATAGGTGCTGAAGTCAACAAAAATGTGAGCTTTTGAAAGCTCTCCTCACACTTGTTTGACCATTGAAAAATAATACTCTTCTAAGTCAACTTGGTCAAAGGAGCTACAATAGAAGAGAAACCTTGCACGAACCATCTATAGTAGCTAGCCAAACCAACAAAACTCCTAATCTCGATAGGTGAAGTAGGCCTAGACCAATCTCAAACTACCTCAACCTTGGTCCGATTGACCATAATACCATCCTTGGGCACAATATGTCCCAAAAATTCCAGAAAACCAAGCCAAAAACTCACACTGTAAGAACTTCGCATACAATTTCTCATCCCTCAACCTATGAAGTATAATCCTTAAATGATTCACATGATCTGCCTCAGTCCTGGATTACATCAAGATATCATCGATGAACACAATCACAAAGAAATCAAGATACGATCGAAACACCTTATTCATCAACTCCATAAATATTGATGGGGCATTAGTCAATCCAAAGGACATCACCATGAACTCATAATGACTATACCGGGTCCTGAAAGCCATCTTAGGATATCTAAAGCCCTAATCCTCAATTGATAATGCCCCAACCTCAAGTCAATCTTAAAAAATACTTAGGTACCCTGAAGCTGATAAAAAAATCATCAATGCATGGAAGAGGATAATTATTCTTGAAGGTCACGTTGTTTAACTATCGATAATCGATACACATACGCATAGACCCATCATTTTTCTTCACAAATAACACCGGAGCATCCCAAGATAAAATATTGGATATAATGAAACTCTTATTCAATACATCCTGAAGCTAGTCATTCAACTCCTTCAACTCCACCAAAGTCATCCTATATGGAGGAATGAAAATTCTTAGTTACTAGCAAAATAGATGTCTCTACTGGAAGGAACACGCGAATGATCCGTAGGGAACACATATATGAACTCCCTAACAATTCTTACTGACTCCAAATATGGCATGTCAATACTTATCACGCACATAAGCCAATTAAGAAAGAAACCCCTTTTCTATTATCTGTTGAGCTCAAAGAAAGGAAATAACACTTTTAGGATACAAACTCTGAGTACCCTTCCACTCCAGACTCGATACTCCTAGCATAACTAAAGTAACTATCTTGCCATGATAATCCACTATAGCATGATGTGGTGAGAGCTAATACATACCCAAAAAAATATCAAGATCTATCATATCTAAATAATCAAATCTACCCAAGTGTCATACCCCAAAAGAGTCACAACACAAGATAGGTACACCCGATCCACCACTAAAAAATTACCTATTGGGGTAGAATCACAAATAGGCAAAACAAGGGACTCATACATCATATCAATACCCTAAGAAAAATATGAAGACACATACAAATAAGTAGAACCAGGGTCAAATAGTACTGAAGCAGGCTGATGGAAAATTGGGACATTTCCTATAATAACCGCCTTGAAGGCCTCTAGCTCAGGTCTACTTGGGAATGCATAACATTGACCACCCTACCCATGCCTAGGGCATTCTATGATAAAATAACCAAACTCTCCACACTCAAAGCATCCACTACTTGAAAATAGACTGATGGGATAGCCCAGATGCACTAGATCTCCCGCCATGACCCGAGAACCCAGAATAAGAACCACTGGATGTCTAATCTGAACCCTGACCACTCAAAACACTCGACCTAGAATAACCACCATCAAAAATTTGCAATGCTGCATAAACTGGCCTACTGGGAGGATAATAATGATCCCTACCTGAGAAGCCTCTTCCCTGAGATGATGAACCACTAAAACCATCGTGACTACTATCTCTCTTGCCACTACCTCCATGGGCATCACGATGAATACCCTAAATACTCCTAGCATGATCCACTATTTGCTGAAAAGTGCCTCCAGTAGTCACTAACTGTGATGTAGCCAGATGCAATAGAGTAATAAATCCCCTCACAAACTTCTAAATCCGCTCTTGCTCTGATAGAAAACTCATCAAGGCATGCCTAGACATGGCATGAAACCTCATCTCATACTTGGTAACTATCATTGTACCTTGCTCTAAGCTATCAAACTTATCTCTCAAACTCTCTCTCAAGTTGTGTATCACATACTTCCCAAGGAAAGACTCAAAGAACTATGTCCATGTTACATGAGGTGAATCTTCTGGTCTACAACCAAGATACAATCTCCAACACTGCTTCACTAACCCTACCATCTAAAAGATAGTATAATCCACACCATAAGACTTAACCAATCTAATATTATACAACATCTCTTGACAACTGACCAATATCTCATAAGCATCCTCACCAAGTGCACCAGTAAACTTGGAAGGACCCAACCTCACAAATCTGTCAAACATCTTCTTCTCCTCGACTATCATTACTGGCCTAGCCACAACTGATGGAGCAATAAGTTTGACTGGTAAAGCATCAATGTAGAGAGCTATAATAGCAATAGACTGTGCCCTAGGAGTTTGGAAACCCTGAACTGGTACTCTCTCAGGAGGTTGAACCCCATCTTTAGTCTATGATTCATCAGGAGTGACAGGTAGAGCTCATGTCTAAGCCATACCCTCCAAGAAACTCAAAATCCAAACCATAGTATTCTGCAACACTAGGGTGGCTCCAAAACTCTGTGGAACCTGAGTTGGCTCCACTCCACTAGCTGATAAGCCACACTCTTAAAATCAATCTCTAGCTCAGGAAATACCACCCTGGCACATCCCTTAATGGTGTGACACCTTATTATCTACCTCTACCATGACCTCAATACCTAATTGGAGCCCTAGCAGTGGGTGCATGCACACCATCATCAGTAGTAGATGACCTTATTCTTACCATTGGTTGAAAGAATGAAACACAAATTTAAAATTCAAGGAGTGAACAAGTCGCATGATAAGGAGTCAAACAATAGAATTTTCCTAAGAATGTCGTATAGCCTCTCGAAGATAGATATGGACGTCATTGTATCGATCTGCAAAACTCTACTAGAAATTTTCTCTCGTACTCATGAGATTGATAAACCTAGCACTCTGATACCAACTATCATGATCCAAAATCACTCGAGTTGTTATAGAACCTACCCCAACCCAACCATGGTAGGTAAGCCAATCTCAATAAATACAATAAACAAAATAAAAGCAATAATAAAGGATCTAAAAACATAATGTAAAGATGATATTTCAAAACATCACCAACAAATACTGAATAAGATACTCCAACTATCCCCAAGACTCAGAAGTCATAAGTACAAGAGCGACTCTGATACAATATCAAAATTGAATAATCCAGCACTGTCTAGGAAGTAAATTATACATGAAAGTAAATACAACAACAACAACAACAACAATAAAAATATACTTAGTATATTCTCACACAGTGGGGTTTGGGAGGGTAGAGTGTACGAGTTTGTACCACTACCTCAGAAAATAAATGATCGAGGAAATTGAGTCAATCTGTGAAAGTAGGAACTCACCACAACTTTGAATAGAAATTGTAAGCATGAACCCAATCAAGGGGTCCACTTGTACCAAAATTTGCATCCTAAGGATGCAAAAGAGTAGGAGTGAGTACAGTTCACTTGTACTCGGTAGGCATCATAGTCTTACTGGGCTTAAGGAGATATTATATCAATTAAAGAATACTAAAATAACCTTTCACATAGAAAAAGTCCCAACAGTTCAATATTAATGAATAGTATAACTCATCTCAGTCACAACAACATTCCATATGATAATACAATACAATGATATGGGATGAAATGTAATGGCCAATGCCTACTGATATACACTCCCCTAGCGATTTGCTCCAAGGTGGGACCTATGTGAATTTGCAAGATCCATATATCATGCCCGAACTCAAATAAAAAATTTCAAGTATCATGCTCGAAATCGAACTAGGACTAAAATCAATATCAGTGACTCAGACTCGAACTAAGATTAAAATTATTTATTTCCTTCAAAGCATCTCTTTCAAATCATTTCTTTCAAATTCAGTATTTCCATATACCATGAGATGAATGATTATGCATGAACATGAAAGTAAAAGAAAACCAAATACGACAGATCAAATTTCAGAATCATAACAAATCCGTGATCACAGGCTACGAGCCTCAATATCAAGCTATGAATCTAAGTTGTTTATCACTCAAAATTGTATAAGTCCTAAGTTGGGCATCACAATAATAATTTATCTCATTTAGTACTCAAATCTCTAAATTTCACCCAACCTATAATATGCTTTACACGATAAGTTTTCACCTAAGTAAAGTTTGAAAAAAGTTAAGCCATAATATACCTCAAAGCCAAACTATAAGCCTATACTTGGTCACACCTGAGTCTTCCCTTTTTGAATAGCCTCCAAACACAATCAATCTACTAATAATAAGTTCTATGCATAAACACGAGTCCAATAATACTTATATTACTAAAATTCTAATTTTGGTCCAAAAGTCAACCAACAAGTCAATCCCGAGTTCACAAGGGCAAAACTAGAATTTTATTAAAAAATTAATTTACCTACAATATAAGGAGTTCAAATATGAAATTTTATCTAAAATAGAGTTAAAATCAAGCTTGAAATTATTGAAAAACTATTCTTTAACTTTACCGAGAAAACCCCAAAATTTCAAGTTGAAAAATCAAGATTTTCAGATGAAATCATGAAATAATCATTGGAGAATGTGTAAAAACAGCATAAAAATCTTACCCATATGTTAAGAAACTTGAATATGAAGTTTGGTTGAAAATAGAGAAAGATTTGACCCTCAATTTTAAACTCTTAATATTGAATTAGCCCAAAATCCGAGGTAAAATAGCGGAGGAAACATAAATCTAAGGTTTAAGAACTTACCCTTCTCCAAGACAAAGAAAAAGCACCAAAAATCACCTAAAATGGAGCTTTAGAGGTCTAACAATGGTGAAAAAATGACAAAATGAGAGGTAAAATCTGATTAGGACCATTATAGCATGCCTAGCACTATCACAGTTATTTGGCGCGATCGCGCTCAAGGCAGCCTCACAGATCAACACTATCGCGCTCCAACAACTCTATCACTCTAGGCACTATCGCGCCCTGTCGGTGCTATCATACTCCACCCCTCGATGAGCCTTTAGCTCTATCGCGCAGACTCAATGCCATCGCGTTAAAGGCATACGATCGCGCCACACCAGACACCAGATTAAAATTAGCTATTTTTTTAAAAATATTTTAGCCCCCAAAATATTCTAATAATTATGATGAGTCACATATTTCTTACGAAGACCTCATGAATCCCTCTATCCATATCTTCACATCCCATGTTTTAATTAAGATTTTTATTCTATGGATGTTCCTCTATATGCGCTTATAAAATTGGTGAACGTTATGAAATTGACAAAAATCTCATGAATCATGTATAACTTGTGACCGCCTACGAAAATAATAAAACTATGTATTCCATGAATCTTATGAAATTTACAAACTTATGATTTTCCTTGAATCTTATGATAAATCTCAAATGATTGACTTTCGTAATAATGTAACTTCTTTGATTTTTAATACAAAATCTTTATTTATTTTTTCAACATGATTATCTGAACTCCTTAACCATAAATTTTATTAAAACAATAATGAACGCCCCAAAATCTTACTCTCCATAAAGTTATAAAAGTTTATAAGTTTATAACTTAAGAACTATGGAAAGATGAACTATGATACTACTTTTCGTAAATCCTCCGTAATGTTGATGAATAACATAACTTATAATTTCAAGCCTAAAGTGGATAACCTAGTAGCTTGGTCTGAGTCTTCCATTTCAATTGGGGCAGGGTGCTCAGTCAAATCTACCAGTTATATCTGAGCCCCCATGTCTATTAGGTCTAGGGTGCTAAAATAGATCCCCCATGTCTATTGGGGCCAGGGCGCTCAATCGATCCCTCTATTTAATACGCGTATAGGGTGCTCAAATAGAGACCCCCAATTAAATTAAGACCAGTGAGCTCATACAAATATTGTTAGATATGGATAATTATGATGGTTAGACCGTTCACACCCATCATAAATAAAGAAAGGATGAATGTACCATGAACGAAGAAAGGATGAACGTACTTAGTATTCCACAAATGTGTTTCCGGTTTATGTTACTATCATGTCTTGCTTATCTCTATTGGTTGTAATTCTCTCTCTATATATATATATTATGTTGTATTCTTTTCTGCTATTTTATATACTATACATTCGATGTACTGATGCTATTTGGTACTGCATCCTTTTACAATACAGATTCAGGTACAGGTTCATGATCTAGCGCGTCTTTGAGGTTTCCAAGTTTAATTATTGGTGAACCCTCCCTTCTTTCTGAGGGCTTAGTCTAAACTTGCTAGTTGTTTTTAGTTTTAAAGTATGCCGGGGGCCTTGTCCTAGTATACATTATTATTCAGATTTAGAGGCTTTATAGACAATAGTTGTCAGAGTTATGTTATTTCGATTTTGATCATATTTATGAAACTTTAAGTCTTTTTATTTATGAGAGTAGTTTGACATTGATTTTTAGAATATATAATATGTATTAGTTAAGTCCTTCGCTTATGTTAGATGAGATGCTCATGTTATATGTCAGGCAATTCACTCGGACAAGCAATATTTTTGATTGCCGGCCACGTTCAGGGTCTAGGCTCAGATCGTGACAAGAGTTGTTCAGCAATAGCAAAAATTTATAGTTCACATAAAAAAATTAAATTCTTGAACAATAAGTGGTTACCTTAATGGTTATCCAACGCAATATAAAGGGTATAGATTTTATTGTCCAAATAATAGTTTGAGGATTATTAAAATTGGCAGTGCAAGATTTTTGAGAATGATAAAGTTAATGGGAGTGTTGAATGATAAAGTGTAGAAATAAATAAAGAGAAGGTAGCTGTTATATTACTCATAAATGTGCCTACTCCCACACCAATAACAAATATTATCCCTATTGTCAAAGAACACTTTGATAATACTGAACAATATTATTTGGATAAAACACTTTAGAAATTAAGAAAACTAACTCACAAACATCGATATATTTGAACCACAAGAAATGCCATTAAGAAAAATGACTATTTTGGATGATTATGTGGCTTATCTAGAGGCAAATTTGATGATGAATTTGTTAAAGATGTGTTCATTTTCACAAGCCACAAAAAGTATAGGTTTGATAATATAACGATCTGAAAATTGGGAAAGTAATAACACCTATCTAATCAACCGACAGGCAATCCAATCCAACACTTAATTTCAATTATTGAAATAAATACCCAAAAAGTAACAGCCAAAAATAGTATAAGTCATAATCCACCTCTTTAGTAAAACTCAAGATCATAAATGCGATAAACGATGACAACTCAATCAAAAATTTAAAAATCACTAGTATAAGCCATCTAATATCTGAAATACAACTATGAACAAGGAAATATATGAACGATAATACGAAAAGACTAAAACATATATGAGATCCAAGAGTATTGCATATCATTCAAGCAGCTTGTAACACCCCGGAATTCAAACAAGCTTTTAAACTTAGAATCTCTGAATTTTCTGCAAAATCTAGGATCCATGGACCATGTCCACAGGCTATGGATGGAATCACGAGCCATGGACAGGACTCCTAGGAATAATTCAGCAGATCCCTCCTTTGGGTATGAAATTATGACAAGTTTTCACGGGTCATGGATTAGACCACGGTCAATGATTGACACCTCGTGAAAATCAGACCTGAGGGTCATTAATTCTCTTAGAAACCACGAAGGGATTCTATGAGCTGTGGATGGTTCCACGGGTTGTGAACTCCATTCATGGAAACTAGACCTGTAAGTCTACAACTTGGCCAGGAACCACGACCACAAACCACGAGTCTTGATTCCATATATGGGCCGCGGTTAGGGCTCGTGGATGCCTGAGCCGAGTTTCTTTGACAAATTTTTAAGTCTATTTCTTAGAGTTATTCTTATAATTTTCCACTTCTTAAACTCCTGGTTAATTCATTTTGGGCCAAATTAAAGAAATTTTACTCCCACTTAGCCAAGTTCACCTTCATTCTCTCAATCAAGCTCCAAAAGAAGAAAAGAAATTCAATCCCCTCAAGCTCCAAGACGTAGGGTTTATTTTTCAATCCTCCATCCTCAAGCTCTAAGTTAAGAAAACTTCAAGTTCAGGTATGTGGAAATTCAATAAGGGATTTCTTCCATCCTTATGACTAAAACCCCAAGTTTTCTTTGATTTCATGAATTTTTTAAGTTAGGCTTCTTACCCAATTACTTCCTCCGTTTCAATTTGTTTGCTCTACTTTCCTTTTTAGTCCGTTTCAAAAAGAATGTCTCCTTCCTTTTTTAGAAACTCTTTAATTCTAACTTTTCACATGGCATATTCAAGACCACAAGATTAAAGGATATTTTAATACATTTAACATATCTTTAATTTAAGACCACAAGTTTCAAAAGTCTTCTTTACTTTCTTAAACTCCGTGCAAAGTCAAAATAGGCCAAATAAATTGAAACGGAGAGAGTATATGTTTTCCTATAAATTCATTTTGCTCATGTTTTCCTATGATTTCTAATTCTAATTACATGATTTTGCATGAGTTTTTACAAGTAATCATTTATCTCATGATTTGAAAGATAACCCTAGCCTAATTTTACTTGTATGGTTTATTTTCAGAAAATTGACATGTTTAGATAACATGACCTTATGTATTTCAAGAAATTGCATACCTAGTTCTTAAAGTTATGAATTTTTATAAGATTATGTATTTGAACTAGTGTCATGCAAACCTTTAAGATAGGTACTACTATTAATGATATGACATCTTGACATGCCATTAATGCTCATGAATTATTTTTCAAAAACAAGGTTTGCGAGTAGTATGACATCCCATTATTACTATGAATAAGCTTTGACATCTAGATATGTTACATGTTATGTGAGTACTATGATATATTTTGGATTTAATATTTTGCATCGAGTGATGAGGGTTCTAGATAACTCAAGTACAGAACTACATTGCCACAGTAGGTTTCCTTTTTGTGGCTTACTTCAGGATCCTTATGTTTATGGTTCTAACCTTGGACGGTTAGGACAACTTTTTTCAGTGTGGGTGTATGACACTGGACTACATGGTACTCAACATGGTTTAATGTGGGTTAAGAGAAACTCCTATAAGAATGATTTTAAGTTACTAAGTTATATGATATTATATTTTGAAGCTTAACTCATTGTTTTATGACTCATGTCCAAACTATGATATTTGCTTATGATTTCTATCTCCAGTCTTTGTACTATGATTTCTTCTACTAATGCATGAATTCAGTTTTTAAGTATGCTTTTTCAAGTATGTTCTTACCATGATGTTGTATAAGCTTGCATATGCAATACATCCTACAGTACTGATGCATACTTCTTGTGTTGCATCCTATCATGATACATATTTAGGCACTCATTTCCAGATTCATGGCTAGAGACCGCAGGATTTTCAGTCGTAGTTGGTGAGTCCTCATCCTTCCAGGACTAGTTATGAGTTTAGCTATCTTTATGACTTTTTTCAGTACTTAGAGTTGGCTAGGGTCTTGTCCCAACAGCTCACTCTATCAGTTTTAGAGGCTTTTCAGACATAGTTAGACAATCAATATTTTTCATGTTTTAGATTGTGCTCCTAGACTTATGTTTCATTTTTATTTATAGAGTTGCTATTTACTTATTATTAAGCTTCTGCTCATTATATTTATGTTTATGTTTACTTTATGCTAAGGCCAAGGGTTTGCTTGGGATTACTTGTGATCTCAGGTCCCGTGTTACATCCAGGGGGTAGCCTCAGGACGTGACACAACTATCTTAGAGTCTCGAGAAAGTCTTCTCAGAACACTACTAACTGTTATCGATCGGAGGTACTAGGCTTAGAACCAGCACAAAATGTGTAGATAAGGCAAGGATGAGTAGGAAATTACATATACTCAGCATCATCGTCGGCTGATCCAAATCCAAGGTGATGGCAATGATCGATCTTAAATTGCTCTGTTTTGATACTTAACACACAAAGTCTTCATTTTACATAGAGACAGACCCAAACTAGCCGCTAATATCAATAACAACAGGTATAAATCAAGTTTTGATATCTCAAATCAAAGACAAATCAAGATAAGAGTAATAAAGTCAATAATACGGTCACTCAATCACTGTTTATTCCAAGGCAATGCTTAGGTAAAATGAATGTGATGCATGTTTCTTATCTGATCAGTATTCGCATATACCCCTACCATAATGTGGCTAGTTGAGACCCATTAAAGACTCGCGAGGTTTATATAGTGTCCAAAAATGACTTGGACTCATCCAAAAAAGACCCCAGACACTCCACCAGAAATGACCTTGACATCACAATCATAATCAACCCAGGAAAATAATAATACAATAATAGCAATGAAGAAATGATCAAATAGGCGTATCATATGCTAACTTTCCACTATCAAACCTTTGGGTACAAATCAGTGAACAACACAAGCATTTCACTGATGCTACAACTAAAATAGTGTTCACATATTTAAACATTTCAATAAAAATAGAGACACGACCTCAATTATCTATAACATAATACTAGTACCCATATAAATGTTCATTATCTCATTTATACGAGACCCCTGTTACCCTTTACCCCTTAACATATTCAATTAATGCACTAACTCCATGAAAAAAGTTAAAGAAAGTCTCAACTTGCTTTAAATGGTGTCCAAATAGTCAAATTTTAGTCTTTCATTTCGTAGATCTTCCAAGCTAATTCAGCCTAGTTACATATGTATTTTATGTAAAAAAATAAATTCGTAGACATCCATATTGTTGTACTTTTATATCAAAATCAAAAAATAATTTAAAAGTCAACTTCGAGCCCGCAAGGGAAAAACTAAAATTTTATTTGAAAATTATGTTACTCATAACATAAGAAACTCAAACATAAAATTTCATCAAAAACTGAGTTCAAATCAAACTTCAAAATCTCAAAATACGATTCATAACTTTAACCTCAAAGTTCTCAAGTTTCCAATTTAAAATAATGATTTTAAGGTGAAATAATCAATAAAGTATTAGAGATTGCATAAATAAGGGTTTAGAATCAAACCCAATGAAGAAATCTTGAAAACTCTCTTACAAACATGAAATTTTAAATCTGTCTAGGTAATTCTTTCATCGTAATTGCGATTACCACCCTCGCAATCGAAAGATTATCCGACCTGGTACTTTTGCAATTGCGAAGGCCCAATCACATTTACGTAGACTAAATTTTCCCTGGAACTGAATTCGACTAACCCTCCTTCATTGTGATCGCGGACTCTATCCACGCCATGGCGATGGCCAGACATAGTTTCTCTTTGCAATCGCGATCGCATAGAAGAAAAATGCATGCACCAGATATTTGCTGATAGCAATCAAGTTTATTTCTAAAACTCCGAATGGACCATCGAGATTCATTCAAAACTTTTTGATGAAAAATAAATTTACTACTAGACAGGAAATAATATTCCAGACCTTCTAGAACCATCAAAATTTTGATCCGAGGTCATTTTGACCAAATATTGATCGAAATCAACTCCTAAATTCTAAATGTCTAAACTTCCACCCAACAACTCAAAACTCAACCAAAAGTCTCAAAATCCAAATCAAAAGTCCAACTAATCCAAAAATTACCTTCCAGAGCTAACATATGAGTAAGAACTCCAGTTCGAGCTCATTTTCATCAAATATTGATTTTGGTCAATCATATCAACTTTTCAACTTTTTAAAATGAATAACTCGAATAAATCCCATCCAACCACCTCAAAACCTATGCCGCTCACTCCAA
The DNA here is from genome assembly GCA_003996215.1 of Jaltomata sinuosa. NCBI lineage: Eukaryota > Viridiplantae > Streptophyta > Magnoliopsida > Solanales > Solanaceae > Jaltomata > Jaltomata sinuosa. Next base: position 498,575 of record QJPP01000203.1, read on the forward strand.
ACCACAAACATCATACTGAAGTTATAGAAAAAGGTAAAATAGTCAAAATACATAAAAATAAAAAACCAACCATGAGAATTGTTACAGATAAATGAATCATTTTCATGTAAGAAAAGTTGAATCCTTGAAACACAATAAAATTTAAAATCTTGTTGAATTGCCAGAAAGTTCGAATCAAGTGTAGACGAGTAATTTATAAAAAGATAATTCAATGACAATATCGAATGATGTAAAGCAAAAATTATTATAAAGAATATTAATATTTATATTACTTGTTGCTAATGATTTGGTGATTTCGCATGAAAGTTTTCTCTCAATGGATTCTTAGAATGAAAAATGCAGGTGAGATATTCTTTTCACATGAATAAAATATTTCATAATAAGTCATATTAATTAATGGATTGTCTCTGAAAATTCTAGAAAGAATGCATAAACATTCACAATAAAAAAAGTGTTGTGGTACCTAAAAAAACAAGTGATAAATATTTATTTATATGATATCTGATATAATAAAAGTTTGATCGGATACTCAAATTCAAATTTTACTAATAATTTGATAGTTAAAGTCCACATTTAATTATTTGTTACTACATGTGAATGAGTAGTGATATGAAATAATATTAAGTAAACTGACATCGTATCAAGTACAAAAGCAAAAATTTATGACATTAAGTTTGTAGTCACTATGTACGCGTTGTGATTGCACAACTTTATATCAAGACTTGGGATTGTCGATATTATTATCAAGAAACTTAAATTTATGATGGTTATTATGTAGTGGTATTTTTTTTAAGAATGATAAAAGTACCAAACTTATGAAATAAAAGTACTTCTTCATTAAAAAGAAGATCCAAAACAAAGGGTGTCAACTAAAATGATCTCATGATTGTAGATCTATTAATGAAAGTTTGAAACTAAAGACATTTAAGAATATGCATATATACATATATATATATATAACAAGTCCTGGTTCTACTTATGGTTAATGTGCTTATAATGTTTTGACATTATGAGCTCAATTATATATTTTTGATAAATACTAATATTTCTATTTCTTACAAAGGTGTACACATGACTATTTTGAGATATTTTAGGATAAGTCTCAATGAGATATTATTGTGGACCATCAAGTTGAATGTTTTATAGCTTATGAACATGATATGATAAATTGCTACAGTTGTAGTATATGAAAGAAAGTATGTAGTGCAAAATATATGTATAACCTCCATAATTCATATTAGTTGTTTGTCATATTATGGTATGTATGATGGATAATAGAGAGAGATTTGTTTTATGCACAACTACTGAATATGTCATTTCAATATTGAGAAAATTACACAACATGCCAAACATTCATGCCTAATTACACTCCATACTAATACTACAATTCAATTGTAATTCGTACCTTAGGGTTTAAAAATATTGATATATAGAATTATAGTCTCTCCTATTTATTACTCGATCCCTCTCGCTCTCTCACAATCTCGCTCTCCACTCTCCTCTCTCTCTCCCAATCTCGCTTGCCTCTCTCTTGTTTCCCTCTTTCTTGCTGCCTCTCTCCCTCCCTCCATCTCTGTCTCTATATACATGGAACCTCTTTCACAAATTTGTATATTATATTTTATATATCAATAAAATTAAGTATCTTTGATACTTATATTTTATATTCGTTGATATAATTATATTCGTTCATACACGTTGATACAATTGTATTTATCTATATGAATTATATTTTATATTTATTGATACAAAATTTTATTAGGTTATATCAACAAATACAATTGTATCAAGTGTATCTGTTCCTTGTGTATTCACTCTGTATCAAATGTATATAAATATAAAAAAATTCAGTTGTATATACTCACTGCAAAACATCCAAATACAAATGATACTTTGTATCAAAAGATACATTTGTATCAAAAGATACATTTGTATCAAATGATACATATGTATTTGTACATGATAGACCTAAGCAAATAAAAATAATGCATTTGTATTTATAAATCATAGAAACAAGTAAATACATATTTCTGTATTAGAATATAATTGATACATATGTATCATTTGTATCAAGCAATACATTTGTATTCGTATATGACAGACTCAAGCAAATACAAATATAAATATTCATAAGTTAATTAATACAAATGTATAATCAGAACAAAATAACCCAACTATATTGATATAAATGTATAACAAAGAACAAATACACTTTGATATAATAATATAACTGAAATTATAGAAATTGAATGAAACAAATGCAAAAAGCAACTATGGGACATTAATTAGAGTCATTCATATTTCAGAAAACTTCATCACCCTAGTTTATCCAGATTGAGGAGAGAAATAGCAAGAGAAGGAGAGAGGGGGGGGGGGGGGGGGTGGGGAGGGGGGGGAGAGAAGAGCAAGGAAACCGAGAGAGGAAGAGGGAGAGAGAGAGAGAGAAGGGGGAGAGAGAAACGAGAGTGGCAAGTGATTGAAGGAATAGTTGGTATGAATTGTAATTAGCAAACTGTTGCTATGAAGGCCTCATTAAGTTCATCTTAGTTGATGTTTTTAAAATTTGCTTTTAAATATTAGTGTTATGTGATCATTGAGCCAAGTAAGAGAATGTTAGACTTCTATTATTTTATGTGTGGTCCAATTAATGTAAAGCCCATAACTGTTATTTAATGAAGAACGAATCTCGTTCGTTAGATCAGATAGTTGATGAGCGTACAAGATTAAATCTCAACCTCTATAAATTTGTCCTCCTTCTACTTATTAGGGTTACCACATTCTCTGCACAATTTCATTAGTGACGGCTGTGATAACATAAGTCTAGGGCAAGAAGATGAAACCAGTTTCAGTTAACGCTTCTGCCTAAGGTATGGTTTTTTATAACACTTCTATGTGAGATTATCGTGTTTACTATCCTGATATGTATGTTAAATTTATGTGATAGCATGAATGTTTGTGCTTAAACTATCATGATTACATTTCTAAGTGTATATAATTGTTTAGACAAAGAAAGTAAAGTTATAATACTAGATGATTTTTTTAGAGGATGCCAATTTTTTTTTTAAAAATATTTAAATTGTAAAAGGGCAAGAGATCACATCTTCTTACCCCTTTATGAAAGCGATTCTTGTAAATCACTCTGTATGCGTTATGCTCAACTAAACCCAATATTTTTTCAATAGATATATGAGATTCCTTATCCTCTTATAGTTTGAATAGAAGAAAATGATTTTTTAGATCTCTTATGTGTAAAAATGAAGATTTCTCGTAAGAAAGACATAAAACTAATTTTTTTGTTGTTGTAAAGGGCTAGAAAATCATTGCTCCCTATATATATATATATATATATATATATGTATGTGTGCGCAAAAAACCACTAAAATTCCAATCGATATCAAATCCCAACTTATAATTTCAAAAGTAAGCAATTGGTTAAAACCTTAAAGATTAAACTCCTTGATAAAATTTAAATCATGAATTCATCGCTTTCACTTGTTAAAACTATAGTCCAAATAAGGAAGAATTTGACCACTAATCATTTAGTGGAGAGTATAAATAGATAGATACTTAAAAATATGGATTAAACTGTATAAATATAGATAAATATTTAAACATATACTAATATTATGTGATTTACTTACCATCTTTTTGATATTACAATTTTGTTCACAATAGGTAAGATTTTAAATTGTTTAGCCCCAATCCTTGTTTTCCCTAGTCCTCGTCTTCTATTGTCTTTTACTGAGGCCTAACAAACCGTTTTCTACTTTTCTCAACAGATTGATACACATATTACAAAGGTCAGCTCTTTTATTCCATTGTGAATGCCAACCTCTCTAATATTTCTATCTATTTTATATTCATTCTCAACTACTTTATCAAGAGAATTTTAGTAGCTCAATTAATTGATTATCTGAATTGAAAATATTGTTGGTAGCAATTCAATTTTTCATCTTGTAATCTCTTCCCCTCCTCTCGATGTAATATTGTTTTTTCTTTTAAAATAAAAACTACTTTATGTACTACTTTGTTAGTTGTGGTTGTCGAAGAGCGATAACCATTAGGGATGACAATGGGGCGGGGCGAGGCGAACGGATTGCGGGAACAAACCCGCATAGACTTCAACCCGCCCTGCACTATTTCCATGTAAATGGAAAAAATTTCAATTACATATATCCAAATAAAAACAAAGTCTTAAGTTATATAGATGTAAAGTTTAAAATTTCTTATTAATTAATCACGGTAAAAGGGGAGTTTTGGAGCAGCTAAAGTTGTATGTGTGAGACTTAAGACCTCATTTATTTTTATTAAAATTAATAGGTTTAAATTTAAATATATATATAAATATTAAGATGTCTATCAAAATCTTAATATTAAATAATTAAAACCATTTTTTGTCAACATCTTATAGTATAAAACTTATTTATTTAAAATTAAATAAATATGAGATTTAAATAAAACAAAATTAATTTAATAATAGTTCAATATAATATATATTTTTTAAAATAGAAAAGGGCAAAAAATATTCCAACGTATTAAATGGTTCATAATATCCTTCATCCACCTTTTGATCCAAAAATGCCTCTAACCTTCTTTCTTTCTTTTTTTCTTTGGCTCAAAAATGCCCCCTCAAACTAACACCCTAATAGCTTTGTAACAATTTTAAATAGACGTGTTACTTATTATAATTGATCACATATTTTACTTAATTTAAAAATTAACCTCATCCCACTTTTTAAACTAATACACCCACTAAATATTATCCAACTACTCCAACTTTATCATTCTCAAACTTAATATTTTTTAGCTCCAAGTTGGGGAATTCAAAATTTTACAAGTCATATTAATTATTATTTTTGTAGATAATTACTTCAAGCAAACAGTCAACCTTCATTAATAAAAAAAATCTTTTTTAAGATTAAGTTAATCCTGCTATAGTAATCTATAGCCAGATTGTCTTTTTTGTATTTTACTAAGAAGTGGGAAGTCAAATTAAATTTCACTTACTGAAACTTTAATTATGTGGATTTTGTTAATCCTGCTTTAGGGAGTTCACACTAGTTAAGTTGCATAATAACCAAGTTAAATCTCATTGATTTACCTCTCTATACAACATCTTCCTTGTAGTAGCATTACCAACTGATCACAAACACAGCAAATCAAGTAAGTACATTGTTAAATCCTTTCATCATGTTGTGTTATTATATTATAAAGTAGTTTAAAAAGTGGGGTGAGTTTAATTTTCAAATTAACTAATATATGTGATCAATCGTAATAGGCCACATGGCTATTTACAATTGTACAAAGTCATTAGGTTTAGCGTGTTAGTTTGAGGGGTATTTTTGAGCCAAAATAATAGGTTGGGGATATTTTTAGATTGAAAGGTGGATGAATGGAATTTATAAACTATTTTTTATATGTTGAAAGTATTTTTGACCCATTGTCATTTTAAAATAATGCGAAAGTTGGTGGTGATGATGGATAACTGTATTTGTTGTGGCTGTCCACTGGGGTGGTAATTGTTAGGGTTTGCCCTGAATTTCCTACTTTACTGAATTATACCATAACTGTGTTTTACCTTGAAAATGTTTTCTTGGTGGAAAAGGTTTCCTAGTAGGAAAATAACTCTTCCATAATTGGTTAACCGTTTCTTGGAGGAGAAGTTTAGACTTCTATAAATTGAAGATCCCTCTTCTCAAATCAAACACAATAGCATCCACAATGTAGTCGTTTAGAGAGTTTCGTTTAGGGGGAGATTATTCTCCCAATAAGTCTTTATGCTTTTTAGTTTTAGTTTTTAATATGTAGGCCAATTGGCCAAATCATATAATAATATTGTGTTTTTAGTATGTTTTTCTTTGTCATCTGATTTATCATTGTTAAAGTTTGCAATTATTAGCTTCCGCATGACGCCCTCTCGATTTCGATCCCAACAAGTGGTATCAGAGCCTGACAATCTAATGGGTTCAACGATCCAACGATCCAACGATTCAATGGGTTCAATGAGCCGATGGTTGAATGAGGTTGAAGACAGGTTTAAGGCGGTTTCAAATCAAGTTACAACCAATTTGATGATAATGAAGATTTTTATCCAGTACTACATGTGGAGAAGGAGTTTCAAGTTTCAACCATATTTTCAACATACTTGTTGCTGCATCTTTAAAAATAAAAATAAAATATTTTTTAAACCATTTTCAACCACAATATTTTAAATCTTATTTTTAACCATGGAAAGCAGCAGTGATGAAGATGATGTGAAGAAGAAGAAGATGATGAAGATTATTTTGCCAGAAAATTCAGGCCAAGGGGAGATTTGTTAGGGTTTGCCCTGAATTTCCTACTTTACTGAATTATACCATAACTGTGTTTTACCTTGAAAAGGTTTTCCTAGTAGGAAAATAACTCTTCCATAATTGGTTAACCGTTTCTTGGAGGAGAAGTTTAGACTTCTATAAATTGAAGATCCCTCTTCTCAAATCAAACACAATAGCATCCACAATGTAGTCGTTTAGAGAGTTTCGTTTAGGGGGAGATTATTCTCCCAATAAGTCTTTATGCTTTTTAGTTTTTAGTTTTAATATGTAGGCCAATTGGCCAAATCATATAATAATATGGTGTTTTTAGTATATTTTTTTTGTCATCTGATTTATCATTGTTAAAGTTTGCAATTATTAGCTTCCGCATGACGCCCTCTCGATTTCGATCCCAACAGTAATTGGTGTTGGTTGATAATGGTGGCTATGAATAATAGATAGTAGTGATGGTGACTCACAATAGTGGTTAACGTTAGCAGTTGATGGTGATAGTTAGTGGCAACAATTAACAATTATGATGGATGATGGTGACAGTTAATGGTAATAGTGGATGATAATTATAATTGACAATATATACTGGTGGCTGATGGTGGTGATCTTCATTTGTGATTGATGGCTATTTAAAATAATATGAAAGTTGGTGGTGATGATGGATAACAATAGTTGTTGTGTTTGTCCACCGGGGTGATGATTGGTGTTGGTATCGGTGTTGGTTGATAATGGTTGTTGTGGGTAATAGATAGTAGTAATGGTGACTCACAATAGTGGTTAACGTTATGGTTGATGGTGAAAGTTGGCGGTGACAATTAACAATTACGATGGATGATAGTGATAACTAATGATGATAGTGAGTGATAACTATAATTGACAATATATACTGGTGGTTGATGGTGGTGATCTTCATTTGTGATTGATGGCTACTTAAAATAATATGAAAGTTGGTGGTGATGATGGATAACAGTAGTTGTTGTGGATGTCCACTGGGGTGGTGATTGATGTTGATATCGGTATTGGTTGATAATGGTGGTTGTGGGTAATAAACAGTAGTGATGGTGACTCACAATATTAGTTAACGTTAGCGATTGATGGTGATAGTTGGTGGCGACAATTAACAATTATGGTGGATAATAGTGACAGCTAATGGTGATAGTGAGTGATAGTTATAATTGATAATATATACTGGTGGCTGATGGTAGTGATCTTCATTTGTGATTGTGGCTATTTAAAATAATATGAAAGTTGGTGGTGATGATGGATAATAGTAGTTGTAGTGGTTGTCCACTGGGCTTGTGATTGGTGTTGGTATCAGTGTTGGTTGATAATGGTGGTTGTGGGTAATAGATACTACTGATGGTGACTCACAATAGTGGTTAACGTTAGTGGTTGATGGTGATAGTTGGTGGCGACAATTAACAATTACGGTGGATAATAATAACAGCTAATGGTGATAGTGAGTGATAATTATAATTGACGATATATACTGGTGGATGATGGTAGTGATCTTCATTTGTGATTGATGGCTATTCAAAATAATATGAAAGTTGGTGGTGATGATGGATAACAATAGTTGTTGTGGCTGTCCACTGGGGTAGTGATTGGTGTTGGTATCAGTGTTGTTTGATAATGGTGGTTGTGGGTAATAGATAGTAGTGATGGTGACTCACAATAGTGATTAACGTTAGCGGTTGATGGTGATAGTTGGTGGCGACAATTACAATTACGGTGGATGATAGTGACATCTAATGGTGATAGTGAGTTATAATTATAATTGACAATATATACTGATGGCTGATGGTGGTGATCTTCATTTGTGATTGATGGCTATGTGGTAATAGTAGTTGTTGATAAATTTTGGCTAGTGATGGTGACTATAGACTGTGATTATTAGTGGCAGTGGTGATTGTGGATGGTGAATTATGGTAATTTATAATGACAGGCGGTGGAGGCAGTACAAAAAGTGGATGAAAACATGTTACTTATATTACGATTTTGTTATAGATCTTAATAATTTATATTTATTCAGACCCATTAAGTAGTTGTAAAATAAGAAAAATAAATGCACTTAACGATTGAGATTTAAATTATTAAAATTCGAACCTAAAAACAAAAGTACTTAATGATTGAGATCTTCATTATTAATATTAAGATCTTCATTAAATGAGGCTTCAAGAGATCGAGTCGTGGAATTAATCACTCATATTTTTGTTAGGGTAGACTGCCGGCCCTTTCTCGTATCTTGCGTGAATGATGGAATGTTTTGTGCACTGATCGACCAATTTTTTTTATATTTTAATATTTTTATCTAATAGTAGTACCATTTGATGTTTTCATAAAAACTAGTTGTGATTACTTTATGAATAAGCTGATCTTATAAATGTAATATTCTTTATGACAGTAATGTATAGAACTTAACTCAAATTGATAATATTGTTTTGTCTAGGTAAGCCAATAGAAACCTTTTAGAGTTTTTCCCTTCGTGCTCTGCACTTGATGATATATATAACATATATACATTTCTACCTGCATGTCACACATGTTTATATATAGTAGTAGTATTACATTATGCATTAAAAAAACAAGTGAATCTTATTATATTAAGAAAGACAGTTGACTTGTTTTTGGGTGACTGATCAAATGTTGCTGGCTCCCCACTTTGCCTTTTCTTAATGTTTTCTGTTTTTCTTCTTCTTCAACATGGATAGTCTAATTCATTCACATTCTGTGCTTATGAATCTATCAACCAAACTTCACATCATCTCTCTGTGTGTCTGTTTCTACTGCGTGGAGCTAAGATATCTGTAACTCTCTCTATGTATTGACTAGATGTGTCTGTTTTTTAATCTCATATACTCGAATGTGCTTAAGTATTTAGTGTCGTATACAGGATTTTACGTAAGCAGTGTCATTACTTCTTCTTCCTTTTTTTTTGTTGTCATGATTCAGTCGCTAAGACGATTTTATCTGGAAAGTAGGTTTTCAAGTATTTTGAAGCCTATCCTGTATATGCATGTTTGATCCCATTCATGAAGATTCCGTAACTATTCCAAAAATGGACAGTTTTTGATATAGAAATGTATTACTTAGACACATTTAGTATTTGAACCTCTGTATGCATTAGTGTGTGAGTACCTGTATCTTTATTTACATTTGTGTTATGATGCAACTAGGCTTTTCGCGGTTATAATTGCATTTTCGTAGTCCTATTTTATGGTTTCTCTTTTCCCTTTTTGAGATATTAAAGTTCTATCTGTTCCTCCTTCGAATGATTATGGTGTTTCTTACTACAATCAAATCTCGTTATACTGGCAGTGTTTGTCCGAAAATTTCATGGTTGATATAGCGAGTTTTTGTTATACATGTGGCTTATGAGATTGGGAATCTTCTTGGAGAACACTGTATAGTGCAGAAAAGCTTTTCATCATTTTTGTCTGATAGTACTCGGTTAAACTTTCCCTAATACTCCATTAGATGACTAAAGAACGTAAATGGTAGCAATTCTCGTCATTTTCTTCTTCTTTGGACCAAGTTCAGATACCATATGGTTGGGCATTTAAGCATTGTAGTGGCGATGCAAGTCTGTTTTAGCAAGTCCTAGCTTGTAATAACAGCTGATTTTCTCTTTCATGAATAAAGAGCTTCAAAATTTCGCTATAGCAGCCAAAAAATATTTGAAAAATCGACGTTGTTATAGAAAAGTTTTTGACTGTATTATTCATTGATGATTAGTATGGTTTGGCCTGTTGGGCTGTAGCATTTCCGTCAATCTATTCTTTTATTTGAATTTGTGCTACAATTATCATTTTTTATGAGTTTGCAAGAATTTGCTTCCAATTTCACTTATCTGTTATATCTACTTTCTGTTGACAGATTTCCCAAGTCATATCTTACCTGACAAGTAGATGTTTGCTTCAAAGCTTTTGAGTATACTAGAAGCTCTACCAACTGATGCAGACAATGGAAGCTGGTGAGTATAAACGTTTAACCTTCGATTTGTTCTAATACTCATTTATTTTTTATGTTCTTTTCATCTTCAAGTTTATTGGCAAATGCATCTAAACATGATCTGATAAAACTTGTTAACTTTTAAAACTGTTTCATGCATTGAGAAGCTAAATTGCCTTCAGATATCTAACATCTGTTTCGTCATTCAACTCTTGCCTCTGCACTTAATACTAACGCATTTGAATGCAACAACAGCGCCTCTGATACTGCTGAAGAAAAGGCAACCATGAAGGAAAATGAGAATGAGATCTTAAGTCGCTCAAATGGCGACAAGGAAGAAAATTCTTTAGTCTTTCCAACAAAGGACTTCCTTGATTCAAATGGTTACGTCAGTTGTAAAGAAACGTTGGCATGTGACACAAAGGATATGGATGAATTAAGGAAGGTTTCGGACCTTTATGGTTCTGTACTTTTCAATGTTTCCAGAAGCAACGATGATAAAATTAATGCTTCAACTGTCGAGGATGATTCGAATGAAGCCTTGCCTAACATAATCACTTCCAGGAGGCATGGGAATCTGTTTGCATGTGATATGAAAGATAGAGATCAACAATGGAACACTCCAGAATTCGAGCGCTCAATCATTTCTGATTTCATTGATGAGAAAGAAACTGAATCCATCGTCTCTGATGCACTATTAACCTCAGGCTGCAAGTTCTTTGAGACAGACAAAAAGTTATACACCGTCAAACGTGCTAAGGAATATGAGTTGCCTGAATTGGTTGTTTGTTATAAGGAAAGTAACTATAACATTGTTAAAAGCATATGCATGGATGATAGTTGGAATAATGCTCAACCAGGCACATATGTTTCTATACCAGCTGATGAAGACCAGCACAGCAACACATCGGAAAGTGCTGATACTGAATTGTCCTCTGCGGGTGGATCTAAATCATCTGTTGAATATGAAAACAATGAAGAAGAGGATACTGAGTCATTGTCATCTGCAAGTGGATCTAAATCATCTGTTGAATATGAAAACAATGAAGAAGAGGATACCGAGTCACAAGATGGTTTGAATCCCACCTCACAAGATGAGGTAAACAACGATTCTGACATGGAAAACAATGAAGAAGAGGATACCGAGTCACAAGATGGTTTGAATCCCACCTCACATGATGAGGTAAACAACGATGCTGACACGGAGAACAATGAAGAAGAGGATACCAAGTCACAAGATGGTTTGAATGCCACCTCACAAGATAAGGTAAACAACGATTCTGACTCGGATTCTTTTCTTGAGGATTTGTTTTTGATTTTTGGATCAAGTGGTACTGCAAAGTGGAAACACACTAATCGATCATCAGAAAAAGATTCATCTGCTAAAAATGTTATGCTTCATCCGGAAGAGTCTGGCATTGAGAATTCTCAACAATCTAAACAGCCTGATCAGGTTTATTTCTGTTATCTTTATGGATTTTATCTAATATGTTCATGTATAATAGGCACCTTCATGTTGTCATATTTGATTTTGCTTGAACTTCAGATTCCTTTTGAGGAAGCAGTTCTCGAAAGCCAAAATGCAGTTTCAGCAGTCAATGAAGCAAACAATAGTGTGCCAGATACCGACTTACTCTATAAGAGCAAGTTGGGAAATGAAGCTATTGTTTTCGACTTCAACTCAACTAAGCCAGCATCAGCTAGCAACATGGACCAAGGTGTCGAAAATATTCCTGAACCAAGAAGCAAATCATTTCGCGATCTCCTACTTGATAGCCAAGGTTACTTAGCTGATGGGGAGGCAAGTTTCTCTGCATTAGGACCTGAATCTGCTCAGATTATTCACTCGGGGCGTATATCAAGTTCTGAGAGCATTTCTGATAGCAGCACAACTAGTAGCGGATCGTTTGCCTTCCCAATGTACTGTTCTGCAACATCTTCTTCTGCTAGTTTCATTCATTTTTCCAGGTACCAGCTGCTCATTGTGTTGTTGTGATTGGCATTTTCGTTGTTTTGTTCTGTTGCAGCTTGCAATCTGAATGGATCAGCAGTCCAGTAAGAATTGGACAGGAGATAGAAAGCAGGCATTTTCGGAAACACAGGAGTTGGAAGCAGGGCATACTCTGTTGCAGATTCTAAAAATTCTTCTTAGTTAGATCTCTCCATATCAATCATCTTCTATAACGAACATTTCACTATAACAATCATGTTCTCTGTGGAACTGATCTGTTATGTGATGTTATATTAGATGTTCGCTATAGGAACCGAAGAATATCGGGACAAATGATGTTGTTACAAAGATGTTTTACCCTATATCTTTTTATGGGGTTGGTAGTTCAAAAACTATATACATAGTCATATACTCTATGTATGGCAAGGGTAATAGGTCTAAACTTTCATTTTGTGGTCTTAAAGCTGAATATATCAAATGTGGAAAACCTTTTCCTTACATAGTTACATTTTTGTTTCCTTGTTTCATGAATCAGATATATTCGTTTACCATATCTATAGAACTTTAGTCGTGATGTAGAGCCTGTTTGGATTGACTTATTCTAGGTGTTTTTGAGCTAAAATAGCTTTTAAGCACTTTTTAAAAAAGTGTTTTGAGTACTTGTTTTTAAGCCTAAATAAGACTTGTGCTTATAAGTCGGTCATAAGCTATAAGCCCATATAGCAGGTTTGACCAAGCTTTTGGGAGGCCAAAGTGCTTCTTTTTTTCAAAAAGTGTTTATTTTAGAAAAATAGGGTGTTTGGTCAAGCTTTTCGGAGAAAATCAGTGCTTATGGGGACGTAGCAGAAGTTATTCTCAGAAGCTAAAAAAAATAGTTTTTCCCTAAAAACACTTTTTTGAAAAATACTTTTGAAAAAAATGTTCTTAGCAACACTTTGAAAAAGCTTAGACAAATACTAATTGCTGTTCAAAAAATGCTTTTAAAATTTACTGGTCAAACACAACTGTTTCTCACCATTTTTTATTTTTTTTAAAACACTTTAGTAAGTTTATTTTAGAAATTTGATCAAACAAACTATTATTATTGCAACTGTTTATTTCAGAACTCTAGTCTCTAGTGTGATATATTCAAATATGTTTATTTATCACATTTGATTTATTTCCTACTTTGCTTTTAAAATCTAGTAGACGTAGAAGTTACCTGTGAAGAAAATATTACAGAGTAGGTACGACAAATGACATAAACAATATTTAGCATCGATCCACATCAAGGCATGTAAATTACCTGTCATATCCAACTATTATATTATATCAACAATTACAAACAAATTAAGATGAGACGACTTAGACACGTAAATTAATTAAGGGTCTGTTTGGTATGGAGGAAAACATTTTTCATGGACGAGAAAATATTTTCTAGGAAAACAAGTTGTTTCTTATTCTTGTGTTCGGTACGTAAGTAAAAAATAATATCCTAAAAGCATTTGTATATATCTAATATAAAACAATGAGAATGGGTAGGGATAGGATGATGCTGTTGAATAAAGCAGTTAGAAAACAGTTAACATTGTTAAGAGTCTTAAACAGTAAAGTTAGTTATTAATGTAGAAAGTTAGTTAGTGGAATTAAGAGTCATACGCATGAGGTAGTTAGATACATCTACTACTATATACACATTGTATGTAGAATCACAACTTAGATTGAATAATCAAAATCACTATTATCTACTCTACTCTTCTTCTCCTCTTCTTCCTTGTATCTCTTTGATTCAGAGCAAATCGATTCTACATTTCGACTCTGCATTATTTCGAGTTCTTCACAAGTAATAAGCTCCTAATCAATCAATGCTGAGAGTACTCAGTTTCGAAGTTGTTTCTCACAAAGAATGTCACGACCAAACTACCGGGTCGTGCGGGCACCTACTCTAAGCACCTAGATAGGAGAACCTTTACCACCCGATCCAACAGGTAAATGCGAAAAATAACCAAATCATAAAGAAAACCTCCTTTTTGATACACGAAAACGTTTACAACCCTTTAGTTCAGGAAAAATCATTTACAAAATTGAATACAGTAAAACCACTTTTACAACTTGAAAACAACCCTCCCTAGGACCTAGTCTAAACAGGTACAAGAGCCACTACGGGAGAAGGACAAGAATTGAAAAGAAGACACAACTTCCACCATGAAATTGAAGAGTAGAAGCTGCTAGAGATCGTCATCATCATGTACCTATGAAACATCACTGACCTTGCAACTAGACTATACCCAAAAAGGTATAGAAAAAGTAGTATCAGTAGAAAACACACGTACTGGTAGGCATCATCGGTTGATCCGAATCCACTACATACCATCATATAAGGAAAGACAAGAGAAAACATGAAATGAATTATAATGATCCAGTCCTTCAACATCCATCATTTGTCACCATGACCTTAATTCCTATGGGCTTATTCGTTCTGTCCCCTACCCATCCTATCCTTTTCCACTGCCAACTTCATGACTCGGAGACTCTACACCCGACATCTACGACTTTTCAAGTCACACTTGCCACCTAAACTTCCCAAGTCTCACTTACCACCTAGACTTCCCAAGCCTCACTTACCACCTAGACTTCCCAAGTCACACTTGCCACCTAGACTTCTCAAGTCTCACATACCACCTAGAGTTCCCAAGTCACACTTGCCACCTAGACTTCCCAAGTCTCACTTACCACCTAGACTTCTCAAGTCTCACTTACCATCTAGACTTCCCAAGTCTCACTTACCACCTAGACTTCCCAAGTTACCTTAATTCTAGTTCGACAACTATGTCCGGACCCGGACTACCACTCCATGATTCAAGTCCACCACTAAGACTCAATAACCAGAAGTAAAATCCCACTACTCAATGACTAGATCACATAAGTTAGACCACATATAGTTATGCCATCACTTATGAGTACCGAACCGCCCCAGAAACCCCTAGGAAAATACTCAATAGGTAATAACAGCCAACCATACCGCCCCAGACTCTCAGTCTTGCTCACCCTGTGACACAGGTTTCAATAATTAGTTAATAATGGACAATAATCATGACATTTATTCTTTTCCACATTACCCGGACCAACTAAAGATCCCTAGACCAACACCTAGTATTAACATGCAATGCCCGGTCCACCCAGGACCATCCCATAACTAAGTGTAACAGCCCAGCCTGTCAATGACTAATGAAATAAATCACACATTCAACAATAAACTAGGTCCACTCATGGAGCCTTCGACAAACACAATCAATAATGCAGTTTAAACCCGTACCAGGCGTTGTACTCCAGTCAACCAATATAGAACCTGTACCAGGCGTGGTACCCGAGACAAGCATTTGTATTCTGTACTAGGTGTGGTATCCGAGCCAACAGTTAGTATCCCGCACCAGGTGTGGTACCCGACCCAGCGGTTAATATCACACAAAAATCATTAGTCAATACAAAATGAACAGAAAACACCCTTGTAAAACCAACAAGCAATAATCAAGTTCATTTCGCATAATTGACGCCCCAAACACTTGGATATTCATAACTTCTTTTCCTAAGCACGAAATCATATACAATACTAAGTTATAGTTACATGTATATACATTTCATTTGGAAAGACATTAACCATCACCTACCCAACAACCTGGTTCCCAACCCCAACATTAAATCCTTATTCGGAGACTAAGTCCTGGTTCACCCCTTAGGCACGTATTCAACTGACACGTCAGACTAGGAGCCTTCTTTTTAAGACAACACGACACAGAGAAGACATCCCTTAACATTGGTACTGCAACCATTCTTGTTTACCTTATTCTTTATATCGAATCCTTCCCGAAACCCCCTATAATTAGCCATTTATTTACCCATAGCATTTTTGGTTCACGAACCTACCCAACAATCTGATTCCTGGAGTCTAGCATCACACGCCAATTAATAGTTATAAACAACCCGGGATGAGGCACATCACCCCAACCCTATCATTTTCTATTCAAACAAGTCAAACCCAAAAAATTCTCCAGACTCCGTGCCCGAAGGCCTAAATATGAATTCTCCCTTTCAGCCTATGACAACAATATGAAATGGAAACAGACCTAAGTCTACTCAATGAAAGAACCTAGCCTACTTGGACGCCAAGCACCTGCACAACACATATTCTAGCTCCGTGAAGGCATTTTCTAACGGATGACAAGCCCGAAATCCATGGTTCCGCATCTTTTTAGCCAGAATCTCTCCTCCCCATGGCTCTCAAGCCTTGGAGCAGCCTAGGAAGGTTTTTGGAGAAACCCTCGTATATTTTTCAACTGAGAAAGAGAAGTCTTTTATAAAAAAATGCGTAATTCTCATTTCTGTTTTCCGCCATACCGCTATAGCAGATGGTAGACCGCTATAGTAGGGTGATATCAGCTCGGGTCAATTTCTAAAAATTTGAAATTCCCGTCATGTCACCCCACTTAACAAAAAGCAAATTTTTAATCTTACCCGAAATCCATGATCATGTGATTTCTAAAATAACGACGAATCAGGTCATTACAACAGATACCAATTTATCCATTATTTGTCCTCGAGTGATCCCGTAAGAAAGAGAAGAAGAAACTAGTTTGTGGCTCTCATAGTCCCATCTTGATAACGTAATTATAATTTCACGCGACATATCTAAACTTCCCCCTATTTTGGTCGTACTCGACCCAATAGGAAAAAAATCAGGGTCCCACTCTGACAAGGAATTTCCTTCCCCGAGCTATCCGGATAATTTTTAAAAGTAACCTTCCCCGAGTACCCAAGAAATACGGGGCCTCATAGAATCATCAGAGCAAAAGAATTTTCAAAATACGCAGAAGGAACCTTTATGTCACGACCCAACCTATCGGGCCGTGCGAGCGCCTACTCTATGCACCTAGATAGACGAACCATTACCACCTGTCCAACAGGTAAAATGCGAAAAAGAGAAGATAAACCCTGAAATAATCTTTTTGATATACGAAAACCTTTTACAACCTTGTTTTCAGAAAAAACATCCTTTTCATTAAGATTACAACCAACAGTTTTACAATTTAAAATTCCTTCTCTAGGACCTAGTCTAAACAGGTACAAGAGCTACTATAGGATTTATATAGAGAGATATAAATGAGACAACTTCCGTCATGGAATCGAAAGACAGGAGCTGCTGAAGATCACCATCATCATGTACCTATGAAACATCACCAGCCTTGCAACCAGACTATACCCAAAAAGGTATAGCAAAAGTAGAATCAGTACAAACACACGTACTGGTAGGCATCATCGGTTGACCCGAATCCACTCCTACCATCATATAAGAAAACAGGGAAAACATGAATTTAACAACATAGTTCCATCCTCCAACAATCTCCTCTATTATAAACTCACATCACACCACCCTTCTAACTACAATCCGAACCTCAACCCTTCCTACTTCTTCCGCTGCCAACTCCTCACTCTTCCGACTTTCCAAGCAATACTATCTTAGACTCCTTAAGTTCACTCAACCTTAGACCTTCCAGTCGTACTAACCTTAGACTTCCCAAGTCCCACCACTGGCCCAACTACTAAGTCCTGACCCCGACTACCACTCTATTTTACATCTACCAAGCCCGATGACCAAATGTTCAGGAATAATCCAATAACTGTTCATCCAGACCCGCTAACCTTATGGTACTACTCACAATTATCCGGACCTATACAGGATCCCTAAGAAATATCCACTACGGTAATACCATCTAGCAATACAATGCCAGACTCTCAGTCATTCCCCTATCTTAACAACCACATGTAACCCACTTTTATATAACTATGATCGGAAACACCAATATAATCCACCAACCTTCCTTTATATATATATAACCCGGACCCGCCCTGGGATCCCCTCTAAACAACACCTAAGTGTTAAACATGCAACCCGGTCTACATCAAGACCAATTCAGCCAAACATAACAAAATTCCCGACCTCTCAAGGACCATAGGCACTTATCACAACCCAATAGCACAATCCGGTCCACTCATGAAACTAATACCAACTACAATAATGCAACAATATCAATACAACAAGGCAATAAAATAAACCTGTACCAGGCGTGGTACCCGAGCCAACCATTAGTAAATCCCGTATCAGGCGTGGTACCCAAGCCAACCATTAGTATTATCCCGTACCAGGTGTGGTACCCGAGCCAAACGTTAGTATATTTTGTACCAAGCATGGTACCCGAGCGAATCAAATGTCAAACAATCCACAGTCACAAAAAGAACAATCAACTTGTAAACCAACAAGCACAATATAACGTTCAATTTACCAGACTGCTAAACGGGACTATTAGACAATCCTAGTCATTCCCTAAGAAATTCCTTTCATACAAATACTTAGATAAAGTACTTAAACACACAAAGCATACACGAAGCAACCATCACCTACCCTCCTTTCAGGGTATATAACTTAGCCCTGACCCATCCGAAGACTAAATCCCATTTTCCCTTTTTATAACACGCCTTAATAACTACATTGCTTACGAACCTTTCTGCAGTTAGTTACAATATGGGCAAGCCACTCCTTAACCTTGGTGATTTAACCACTCCTTATTATTCTACTCATATGCCCGAACCTTATTTAGGAATTTTCCCCATTTTTGTTGCCCATTTAGTCACCCCAAGTATTTTCCCGATTCTTCGTAACTCCCCGACGTTCCAGTCCCTGAGTCCTATCATTTTATCATACCAAGACAGCATAAACAACCCCAAACAATTATCACTATCCCACAATTTAATTCAGCCAAATCCTAGTTCACACATAACCAATAGCGAATCCATCAGAATTCGTGCCTGGAGGCCTAATCATGGATTCTCCATTTCCACTATACGATAAGTACAGAATGTAAGCAGGTATATCTACTCAATGAAAACCTAGCATACCTAGGCGCCAAGCAGCTGCAAGGATGCATTTCCGACTCCGTGAAGGCATTTCCAGCTGAATGATGGTCTTGGAATCTGCTTTTCTGCATCCTTTCAACCATAATCCTTACTCCTCATAGGTCCCAAGTCTTGGAGCAACATAAGAGGGTTTTAGGAGAAACTCTCATATGTTTCTAAATTGAGGAGGAGAGATCTTTTATTAAAAACTCGTTCTGAGGCTACTGCTTCCCGTTATTCCGCTATAGCGGATGACCTTCAGCCATAGCAGTTCCACTATAGAGGATAAAATACCTCTATAGCGGAGTGACGTCAGCCTGAATGATTTCCAAAAAATCTAAAATTTTTGCCAAGTCACCCCACTTAATACCAAAAATATTTTTAACTCATTTTCAAATTTCACAACATCGTGGTTTTTGAAATAATGATGAATACGGTTGTTACACTTTACTTTCCCAAAACTTGACTGTCGTCCGCTATAGAGGAATTTATACCGCTATAGCGGCAGTTCTATAGCGAGAGTCTAACTGCTATGGCGGTTGGCATCAGTTGAAAAAGGGTAAGAATTATGTTTCATTCCCATTCTCCCCTATTCTTCCACCCAAAAACACTCCCTTCCTTCCGATCACTCTGCTCCCGATTTCAAAAATTTTAGGTAACAATCGTACTCGCTTACTCTTCCACTACATTGCATGATTATAGATAAGATCATGATAGGAAATAGTGAATTTGGGTAGATATTGTAGTTGGTTTTTTAATTTGAAAGTAGGTTGGATTTTTGTCAGATTTCTGAAGCATGAGTGCTTCCCTTACATTTAAAACGCCTCCCTAATGTTTTGGGCGTAAGGATTATAGGACTTTTGGCCAAAAATGGGCCCAAAATAGTGTGGAAGATGAAGAATTGTTCTTGGAGCAAATTTATTATTTGGACAAAATTTAAAGGTTATAATGCCCAAAGTTTTGCATAAAATAGTTATAGGACACTTTAGAAGTACTGATTTGAACTTGAAAGGTTAAAAATGGAGTTTTTGGGTCAAGGGGTGCCATTGATGCACCCCTTGGAGTTCTGGGATGATAAAGGTCACATAGCAGAACCCACACGCTATAACAATCCCGCTATAGAGAAGAAATTCTCGCTATAGCAGTCCTGCTGTAGCGGACGATCGTTCGCTATAGCGGAAGATCAAAAATAGTAGCCTCCCAGTTCTACTAACTTTGAAAATTTTCCAATGGAATTGCCTTTCCTTATGCTTTTACAAGTTCTAGTCCCACCTCTTTGTCATACTACAGGTTAACATACTCAATGGCTGGCGAATAAGTACCTGAGTATCCCTATGATAGGTTCCCTAACGATTCTAGTCGGGAGATGTTCTGGGACATCCGAAGGTTAGGCTTTTGCTATGAGAGGGCTTTCAAAATGGTTGGGGTAGATGAGAAAGCCACCGCCTTCTATCACAGACTTCAAGAGTTTAACTGGGGATCGCTGGTCATGGCTCCTCTTCCCGGGCACTCCAGTTGGGTAAGGGAGTTATATTCTATACTCCTCACTATTTGTTGGGATAACCCTAACCCCACTATCCATATACGAGGGATGGAAGTCCCTGTGGATTCTCGAACTGTCAACAAGGTGTTAGGAGTGCCTCATGTTTCGAATGAGGCTTACAAGGCCTACGCTCGACTGTGGGACATGGCATAACTAAAGAATACCTTTGTGGAGGAGGAGTTCAGAGATGAGGTCTACTGGCCTAGTGTTGAGGGCATCACGAGTGTTTACTTTTCAGCCGATGCTAGGAGGTGGATGAATCTGGTGTCCCAGAGGATCCGTCCATTGGGAAATACTACCAACGTGACTAATGCTCGGGCCTTGGTGGTGGATTGTGCCATGCAAGGGATTCTGCTGAATGAGGGGGATCTGATTGTGTCTGAGTGGAGGGACTTCTACTGGGGTCCTACGAAGGGCCCCTTTCTTCTACGTTCAGTGTTTGAATTGTGCATGAGGTTCCACGTGCGAAAGGATAACACAGATAGGGAGGTAGAGATGGATGATACCTTCAACCCCTTCCGGGTGAAAGTGATTACCTCTACCAGAAAGAAAAATAGGAAGGTGAATAAAGCAGGGAGCATCTAGGCTACCGAGGTTGCTGATGATGATAACAGTCGTGCCCCTCCTTTCCAGTCCCAGCCCCTGATTACTAGCAACTAGCTCGAGAAAAACCTGGCTGCGGTCAGGGAATTTATGTAGGGTACTAGTGCTGGAGGTACGGCCCCACCCCCTTCGGCTTAGGATTTTGCAGCACTCCGTAGGGAGTTGGATGAGAAGAAGAGGAAGAGGCGCTCCCGAGATTGCATGTTTTCCTGGATGTGGAAGACCATTAAGGTCATGTTCACTTGCACTGCTCCCGGTCAGGAGCTTCCCCATCTTGATCCCGAGGACATGCATGAGTTTCCCTTCTTGATCGATGATGAGCCCTAGGACCTCCCTTTCCCCCTTTATTATATTAGACTATTGTTCCTTGGTTTTTCCCCCTTCTTGGGCATGTACTAGAGGATGTTTTCCCTTTCCTTTCCCCTTTCATTTTTAATCACATGGATGCTAGTTTCAGACAGTATTTACTTTCTAGGCATGCTACCTTAGTTCTACTGCTGTTTTCCTAGTTGTACATAGTAGCTCGTAGCTTAACTATCGCTTTTAAACACCCTAAAAATAAAGGGAAAAATAGGGGAAAATAGGGCAGGGGTTTTGCCCTGCGCCCTTCCGCTATAGCGGGTGTCACACCTCTACAGCGGTACCGCTGTAGGAGGGAAATTCCCGCTATAGCAGTCCCGATGGTAGTGGCCCAGAAAAATTGAAATTTCCAGCAAAGTTTACTCATTCCCCCTTCCCGGTTATCATCCTTACCCCCCAAGTCTCGCCATGGTCGTAAGCATAATCCTATGACCATCCCCGATGTTGCATAATTTGGAACTTAGCATCACTTTATCATCAAGTCCATTACGAATTATTACAAGGGAAAACTGTTCACAACAACACATTCCTCCTATCGTACAAGAATGACTTCCCCCCTTTTCCCTTGGTTCCTTACCAACCCAACTGTCCTGAAATCGAAGTTTCCCCACAATCACAAGTCTTGTTCCCTTACCATCTTAACCGATGATAAGTCCCATACCGACATGTAGTACAAAATTTCCATTATAGACACATAGAAATTATCATTAACCAAAGCACCCAACAAGCAGGTTATAACTACTCCTAGACCAAAATGTTCACCGTAGTCAATCAATTACACACCAACAATTGCAGTCATACGAGCCTCGCAACACACAAAATTTCAAGCCTCAAGTTTCAATACAATTTCAAGTCACAAATACTACTCTTTATTCGTCCCATGGATGATTGTTAGTTGATCATCCATGTCTTACCACAACCCTTAAAGCAGATACAAATTGGAACCAATAAGGTTCCAATTTCCCTTGCCCTTCCCAGTGCAACCGGAGTCCAATGACACCCTGCAGCCCATTGAGATACCAATTGGAATCGAGAGATACCAATTGGACTCAACTCATACAAGGAAGTAACAAACTGTACGAAAGGAATGAAAGATGTGATTCCTAAAATGCTTCATAGCTTCCCAAGGATTATATGTGGACGTCAACACACCAATTCACAAGACTCTATTCGATATTTTGCTCTTGTACGAGAAGATCGGTAACCTAGGCTCTGATACCATCTGTCATGACCCAACTAACGGACCATGCGGACACCTAATCTAAGAACCTAGATAGGAGAACCCTTACCACCCGATCCAACAGGTAAATGCGGAAAATAACCAAACCATAAAGAAAACCTCCTTTTTGATACAATAAAACCATTTTGAATATAATAAAACGTTTGCAACCCTTTATTTTAGGAAAATTCCTTTACAAAATTGAATACAATGAAACCATTTTTACAACTTGAAAACAACCATCCCTATGACCTAGTCTAAACAGGTACAAGAGCCACTACAGGAGAAGTACAATAATTGAAAAGAAGAAACAACTTCCACCATGAAATCAAAGAGTAGAAGCTGCTGGAGATAGTGATCATCATGTACCTATGAAATATCACTGACCCTGAAACTAGACTATACCTAAAAAAGTATAGCAAGGTAGTATCAGTACAAAATACACGTACTGGTAGGCATAATTGATCGTCCCAAATCCACTACATACCATCATATAAGGAAAGATAAGAGAAAATATGAAATGAATTATACTGATCCAGTCCTTCAACATCCATCATTTGTCACAATGACCTTAATTCCTATGGGCTTATTCGTTCTGCCCCTACCCATCCTATCAATTTCTGCTGCCAACTCTATCACTCGGAGACTCTAGACCCGACATCTACGACTTTCCAAGTCACACTTGCCACCTAAACTTCCCAAGTCTCAGTTACCACATGGACTTACCAAGTCTCACTTACAACCTAGACTTCCTAAGTCACACTTGCCACCTAGACTTCCCAAGTCACATTTACCACCTAGACTTCCCAAGTCATAGTTGCCACCTAGACTTCCTAAGTCTCACTTACCACCTAGACTTCATAAGTCTCACTTACCGCCTAGACTTTCCAAGTCACCTTAACTCTAGTTCGACAACTATGTCCGAACCTAGACTACCACTCCATGATTCAAGTCCACCATTAAGACTCAACAACCAGAAGTAAAATCCTAATACTCAATGACTAGACTACATACAGTTATGCCTCAACTTATGATTACCAAAGTGCCTTAGAGACCCCTAGGACAATATTCAACAGGTAATAACAGCCAGCCATACCGCCCCAGACTCTCAGTCTTGCTCACCACGTGACACAAGTTTCAATAATTATTTAACAATGGACAATTATCATGACATTTATTCTTTTCCATATTACCCGGATCAAATAAGGATCCCAAGACCAACACCTAGTGTTAACATGCAATGCCTGGTCCACTCCAGGACTATCCCACAACTAAATGTAACAGCCTGGTCTCTCAAGGACCAATGAAATAAATTACACATTCAACAATCAACCAGGGCCACTCATGGATCTTCGAGAAACACAATCAATAATGCAATTTGAACCCATACTAGGCGGGGTACTCAAACCAACCAATATAGAACCTGTACCAGGCGTGATACCCGAGCCAACTATTTGTATGATGTAAAAATATGGTACCCGAGCAAGACTTTAGTATCCCGTACTAGGCGTGGTACCCGAGCCAACCATTAATATTTACACAAAAACCAACAGTCAATACAAAATGAATAGAAAACACCCTTGTAAAGCGAACAAGAAATAATCAAGTTCATTTCGCATAATTGAAACCCTAAACACTTGGATATTCATAACTTCCTTTCCTAAGCATGAAAGCACATACAATACTAAGTTTTAGTTACATGTATATACATTGAATTTGGAAAGATATTAACTATCACCTACCCAACATTCAGGTTCCCAACCCCAACATTGAATCCTTATCTGGAGACTAAGTCCCGGTTCACTCCCTAGGCATGTATTCAACCAACATCTCAGACTAGGAACCTTTCTTTTAAGACAACATGACACAGAGAAGACATCCCTTAATATTGGTACTGCAACCATTCTTGTTTACCCTATTCTTTATATCGAATCCTTCTCGAAACCCCATATAATTATCCATTTATTTACCCTTCCGATTCTCGAACCTAACCAACAATCTGATTCCTAGATTCCGGCATCACACACCAATTGATAGTTATAAAAAACTTGGGATTAGACATATCACCCCAACCCTATCATTTTCTATTCAAACCAGTCAAACCTAAAAATCCTCTAGACTCCGTGCTTGAAGGCCTAAACATGAATTCTCCCTTTTAGCGTATAACAACAATATGAAATGGAAACAGACCTAAGTCTACTCAATGAAAAAACCTATCCTACCTCAACGCCAAGCAGCTGCACAACGCATATTCTGGCTCTCTGAAGGCATTTCCTGATGGATGACAAGCCTAAAATCCATGTCTCCACATCCTTTTAGCCATAATTTCTCCTCTTCATGGCTCCCAAGCCTTATTAGAGTAACCCTCGTATGTTTTTCAACTGAGGAGGAGAATTCTTTTATAAAAAAAATCATAATTCTGGTTTCGATTTTCCGCTATACCGCTATAGCAGATGGTAGACGCTACAGCAGTGGCGCTATAGGGGAATAATTTCCACTATAACAGGGTGACATCATTTCAGATCAATTTCTAAAAATTTGAAATTCTCCTCTTATGAGCCCACTTAACAAAAAATAATTTTTTAATCATTTCCAAAATCTGTGATATTATGATTTCTAAAATAACGATGTTTAAGGTCATTACAAAGAAGAAGCAGTATCATCGCAGTTCTGGATTCAGGGTAGAAAGATTAAATCAAAATGAATATAATGACACCAGATCTTGGTGGAAGCAGTCGTAATCCTGAGATTCCAAATTCAGCAAATCCAGTCAGTTCTTAGTCAACTCAAGGTACTCCCTTCATGCAGATTCCTATGGATCACAATCATCCACTTTATCTGACTCATACAAATGTAAGTGATGTTATCATTGTGTCCTTTCAATTATAAGGGAGTGAAATTTATGTAATATTGAGTAAGGCCATGAGAATGGCATTGATAGGGAGAAATAATATGGGATTTGTAGACAAAACCTGGCAAAAAGAGGTATTTCCAGTTGAATTGTGCAATCAATGGGAAAGGGTAAATGTCATAACTTTGTCTTGGCTAATGAACTCAGTTGCAAGCAATCTCATTGGAGGTGTTGTCTATGCCTATAATGCAAATCCTATTTGGGAAGACTTAAAAGAAAGATTTCACAAGTTAGATGGATCAAGGACCTTTAATCTTCATCAAGAAATAGCATCTATAACACAAGGTGTGCAGTCTGTGGCTGAGTATTACTCTAGGTTGAAAGATCTTTAGGATGAGTTTGAATTTGTAGTTCCTCCATCTGCTTGCAACTGTGAAAGATCTAGGGCTTTCATGATTTATATGCAGAGACAAAAATTATATCAGTTTCTTATGGCCCTCAATGGTACATTGTCACGCCTCGAATATATATAAACTTAAACAACATAAATACTTAGTAGAAGATTAACTAAAGTAATGAGCAATTCGAATATATATAACATGAAGTCTAACGATAGAAATCTGAATACACTGTCTAAATTGTGTCTGAAAATCCTCTATAAACTAATAAGATGAGTTGCTGAGACAAGATCCGAGCTAACTCTAAATGTTGAAAGAAGGCATTAAAACTAAACAAAAATCATGACTAGTCCTCGAAGGATGGGGACTCACTAAATCTGACTGAAAATCCTGCTGGGTCTAGCCACGAGTCTGGGAGCAAGCACCTGAATCTATATCATGATAATATGCAACACAAAAAAAGTATACGATCAGTACTAAGAATGTACTGAGTATGTGAGATATGCATGAATCATGATAAAACATACTTAAAATATATTTAGGGATGAAATCATACAATAGTAGTTAAATTGTGATGTAATTAATGACTCAAAGCAATATCATTAGCAGAACATGTTTATAATCATAAAGCATAAGTAGTAAGTTTGAAACGTGAAAGCTAAGAGTCATATACATTCAAATACTTAAATTCATTTATGTGGGAGGTTCTCGTAACTGACATAGACCATGTGAGCTACATGGAATCCAACTTTTATATCCTAGTTTGCAGAGTTGTCTTGTACCTTGCCGGGGTACTAGACCATGTTTAGAATAGAACCACTATCGTGAGTCTATTGGGCGAACAAATACTTTGATGGAAATATAATTTCTGGACTTGGATTATCTGGAACCTTTGTCAGCTTAGTGTTAAATACTACTCCCAAAACATACTACATAGCTCATACATAACATGTGAAATATCTGAATGTCAAAACTGTTCATAAATCATGTGGACATATCTGAATGTCATACTATTTATGAAAACATAATTCTTGAAACTAGAGGTCATGTTATCTGAATATACCAATTTTGCTTGAAAACATATAATAATATCAAATCATACTAAATTCATTCCCAAATCATGGGTTTAAGAGATACTTATAGAAACGCATGCCAAATCATGTATTTAAGATTAAAAATCATGTATTGATGCAAATAAACTGAATTCACTAGAATTTTCATAATTGGGTAAGAACTCTACTTTCATAGTTTCATAAACACAAAGTAAAACTTGAGGTTTTGGGCATAAGGGAGAAAGGAAATCCTTACTAAAAATCCAAATACCTAGACTTGAAGCTTTCCTAACTAGAATCTGAAGATGGAGACTTGCAGAAGGTACCCTAGGCCTTGAAGCTTGAGAGAAGAACTCTTTTCTTATTCTTGAGTTAGGAATTGTGAGAATGAAGAGGAACTTGACTAAGTTAGGATAAATCCCTCTAACTAGGCCTAAAATGACATAGTTTAGGATTTAAAAGAGTGAAAAAAGACCAGAATGCCCCTGACTTAAAAATAAGAAGTTGCAGAAAATTACTGCCGAACAGTCTGTTTGATGGCCCATCGCACCTCCCATGACCCGTGGCAGGTGACCATCAAACTGGAGCTACTGGACTGATCTTCTGAATAGCTCCCACAGTAGAAACCCATGGCTCATGGTGACTCCCACGGTCGTCAGGCTGATGGGGGTTAATTTGAGCCACTGTATATTTATCACGGTGTTCTCCCATGGCACATGAGGCTTCCCACATCACGTGGCCATCCCGTCGAGGCTGAGAAGACGCTGAAAGTTTTCACGGTTTGTTCGATGGCCCGTCGGGCCTCCCACGGATCGTGGGACTTGAAATTTGTAGAAAATATCTTGATTTTCTAAGTTTAATTGCTGGTTTAAATTTTAGGGTGTTACATACATATGCCCAAGCAAAGAGTCAAATCCTTCTCATAACTCCTCTACTTTTGGTTAATCAAGCCTATGTAATAATTGTAAGTGATGACAATCAGAAAGCCTTTGTTCAGTATGTTGGAGCTTCAAGGCTATTGGGAATGGCTTCTTGTATATCTGAGGTTGTTGCTATGTATACTAGAGCTGGTGGTAAAAAATTGAAGAGAAATTAGAATCCTAGTTACAATCCTAATGCAATATGTGACCACTGCAAGCTCAAGGGTCATTATCAAAGGGAATACTACAGATTATTAGGCTATCGACTAGTTCATCCAAAGTACAATGAGCCAAAGGGTTCAGATATCAGGGGTTATGATCACAAAGGTTATGATTAATATAACAAGAATCCTGATCATAGGAACAAGATGAGGAAAACTTGAGCTAATGCTCACAATGCAACTGTAGAAGAATGGAATCCTCAAGATCCTCAGCTGATGAGCCAAGAACAAATTCAATAAAATCAATCTCAGCTCTATCAAGAGGCTTCTGATCATTACTACATGCAACTACAAAAGCAATCATATAGTGTTCCAGGATCAAGTTCATCTAGCACCTTTACAATGCCTCCAAGATTCACAAAAGAGCAGTATGATTAAATAAGTAAAATGCTAGAGCATAACCATCCTATTCCTTCATCTAACTCAGCTAACTGACAGGTAACACTGGTGCTCTGATGATAACCAATGGTCCACAATATTGGATCATTGACACAGGGGCCACTTATCATATGGCTTCAATAGTTGACTTGTTAAATAAACACTCAATTATTAGAATTGCTAATCCAAAGAAAGTTAATTTGCCTAATGGTGATGTTTCACATGTTACACACATAAGAACTAGTGACATTTCTAATAGAATCACCTTACAAAGGTTTTCCATGTACCTCATTCAAGTATAATTTGTTATTTATTTAATAAGGCAACAAGACAGTTACAATGTTCAACTACCTTTTTCCCTAACTTTTGCTTATCTCAGAATCTCTTCAATGGGAAGGGGATAGAGATTGGTAAGGAAAGAGAAGGATTATATTTTCTAATCAATCAGAAGTTATCAGGAACAAAGAAAGTTGGAGTTAGTCTATTAGTTAGAACTAGTACAAATCAGAATTAATTCACTGTGCATCTGTGGCATCTTAGACTTGGACATTTGTCATCTAATACTCTTTCAAAATTACTTACTGAACAAATAAGTCATATAGATGATGTAGTAAAAGAATGTACTCTATGCCCCTTTGCTAGACAAGTTAGAGCATCATTTCCTTTAAGTACCTCTTGTAGCTCAAGTGCATTTGATCTAGTACACATGGATTTATAAGGACCTTACATGATTGCTACTTGTGATGGTTATAAATCTTTCTTGACTATTGTTGATTATTTTTCAAGAGTTACTTGGATATACTTGTTAAAATTAAAATCTCATGTAATAGTGATCATCAAACAGTTTCTAACATATGTTAAAACTCAGTACAATGTGTGTGAAAACTATATGAACTGAAAATGGAACTAAGTTTGTTAATGCTACTTCCTGTGAATTGTTTAACTACCTAGTCATAATTCATCAAAAGACATGTTCATTCAAAGCTCAACAAAATGGTATAGCTGAGAGGAAATACAAACATATCCTAGAGGTAGCTAGGGAAATCAGATTTCAAGGAAAAATTCCCATTAGATTCTGAGGATATTTTGTTAAGGCAACTATATATCTAATCAATAGACTTCCTTCTACTATTCTTAATGGTATGTCTTCCTATGAAAAATTGCATAATAGAAAACCTACTCTAGTACATCTCAGAGTGTAGGTTGTTTATGTCATGCTAAGATTGTGCAAGAAACAAACAAGTTCATGCCTAGAACTAAACAAGTTGTGCATATGGGGTAGTCTGAGACTCAAAGAGGTTATATACTTTATGACTTGACTAACAAAGTGTTTGCGACAGATATGTGACATTTAGGGAAGATGTTTTCCCCTTTGAGACAGTTAAGGGACAAGCTTCATAGTTATTCAATGCTCCAACTCAACTAGTGATGAATGAATCTCATGTTGGTTAGGAAGTGTCCACCAACTTGCCATCTAAAAGAGATTTGCAATGTACTATTGACTCACATCAACTAGCAGAACAACTTAATAGTTCTGAGACACATATAGAAGTTGTTGTTCCTGCTCCATCAGTGCCCACAACTAATGGTGAATAAGTTGCAGAAAACCAAAGACCAAGGAAATCTTCAAGGGGCAAACATCCACCAAGTTGTATGAAAGACTTTATGTCTGATAATCTTCCCTATGCACTGTCTACAGTCATCTCCTATGACTTCATTTCTCCAAAATATCAAACATATCTTACTGCTTTTTGTAATGTTGAACCTACTTCCTATGCAGAAGCTATTAAAGACCCAAGGTGGGTTGAGGCCATGCAAGTTAAGATGAAGGCTTTGGAGGATAACCATACATGGACAATGATTTCACTACCACAAAAAAAGAAGCCAATAGGGTGCAAATGGATATACAAAATCAAATACAAGGCTTTAGGTGGAATAAAAAGATTTAAAGCTAGACTTGTTGCAAAAGAGTATAGTCAAATAGAAGGTGACATATTCATACATGTGATTAGTATTTATTATCTTCCTTCTATTGGGAAGATTACTAAGGCCACTGTAGTTCATGTTCTATCTCTTTATATTAACAGGGAGAAAAGAAAAAGGCAAAGAAGACCAAAACTGAGAAGTACTTGGATTGGAAATTAACAAATGAGACAAAATCAATATGGGTATTTTACTACTTGGTTTAACTGGAAAATTTATTATTGCAAGCTCGATTTTGTGCTACTATCATCAAAAATACATTTGGTCCTGCTTGTAAAATTGTAGATGCGAAATCTAAAGGAAGTTGAGAAAGAACAATACCAGGAATTCTACAAGAAATCTTTCAATGAATTTTTGGATCCACTTGCCTATACTCACTTCACTACAGAGATAACATGCAAATATTGGACAATGACTAGATATATTTGTTGTTTTTGAGGTTTCTAACTTTGAGAATGAATTGTGTAGGATGAGGTGGAGTTTAGGAGTGTTCTATATATACCTGGAATGGATCCTCTGAACAATAAAGACTTTACAAATGGCAAGACAAAGAATATTCGCTTGTTTGAGAAGCGTGTATTTATTTCTGATGATTTTGATGGGTAATTGGTGAGTTCATTTTCTAACTCACTTTACAACTATCCGTACATGAAATAATAGAGAAAAAATTAGGAATTATCTTTTTTGATTAGTAATGATAAAATTTCATTTCACTTGCGCCAATTTGGCTGTGATATGTTTAGCAAAAAGATTCCATATTTCGGTTGAAATTTTCAGGGAATGAAATGTACAAAAGCATTTGCATCACAGTCAAGAGAAAGTTGACACCAAAGATTTTAACATCTGTAAGCTTATAAATTTGAAAATAAATGGTGTTATTCCTATCTTCAAAACACTTAATGTTTCTATCCCTCCAAACATCCCAAAAAATACAAGCAGAGACTGTTTTCCAGACAACTTTACACTTTCTTATCCTTCTGTCCTTAGTAGCATTACTGTCTTTGCTTTATCTTCGTCGGTGTTACACGCTGCACCCCAAATATGTTGAGGAATATATTCATAACTTCCTTAACATACTCACGGTTTAGTAGTAAGTGTATTTATAATTCACTGTCGTTGTAGCATGGGAACGCCTATTAGGCAGACTTACACTCTTTATTTGGAAATTATCTAGTTGAAGACATGCCTTGTGTCACGCCCCGAGGTTACCCCCTAGACGTAACACGAGCCTTAGGACCACAAGGATCCCAAGCTAACCCTTGGTCATAGCATTCTCAAGCATACATAAAGGAAACATAGCAGAAGCATCAAGGATAAAGACAACATAACATAACATAAGATAGATAGTCGAGTCAAGAGATACAACACCCCCGAAGGGTTACATACGGTCTATTTCTTAAAGTCTCTAGTCATAACATAAGGAGTTGCTAGGATAAGACCCTAGCTAACTCAAAGTACGGAAATGAAAGTCCAACAAAGCTAGAAACATAACTAGTCCTCGACCTAAGAGGACTCACCAAAGCTGACTGAGAATGGCCGGGAACTCTAGCCACGTATCTGTGAGGGGACACCTGAATATGCATCATCAAAAGATGTAGCGCAATATGCGTTAGTACTATGGAATGTACTAAGTATGTGAGCGATGCATGAATCATGAAAAATAGTTTAAAACTTGCCTAAGAATGAACTTGTTTCTAAAAAAAGGTCCATAAGTAAATACCAAGGTATATAACATGAAACATGAAATAAAACTTGAGTTTCATAATATAGATTCATATAACTTTATAGCTTGAAAATAAACATGTGGAAGTTTCTCTTAACCGACATTAAACCATGCTGAGCTACATGGAGTTCAGTGTCTTGCACCCACACTGAAAGACTTGTCCTAACCGCCAAGGTTAGAACCATGTCATACCAGGATCCTGTCATAATAAGCCTCAACACAGGCAACCTACTGTGGCAACGTAGTTTTGAACTTGGGTTATCTGAACCCTCGTCTCTCGGTGCTAAATACTACTCCCAAAACATAATAATAACATGAGCTCATATACATGTGACATATCTGATGTCAAACTTGTTCATACTGGTTCATGACTTGTTCATACTTATTCATACCCCAGATCATCATACTACTCATGAGTTCTTAGTTTAGAAAGTGGCTCATGAGTAGTGATGGAACATCGGGTGTCTTGCCTTGCTTCATACTTCATGACATGGAAAACTTGCATACTTCATGACTTGTAAAATTTTCATGACTCTAGTTCAATTTTCATAAAACATATACTTTCATAGAATCATAGGAACTAGACATGCACATACTTAAAAATCCATAAGGAGCATGCTTATCAAAACCCAATTTACTCAAATCAACTTGATGCATGTAGAGATTCCCATAGTTAAACTTCAATTTATGAAATGAGAGTTAACATGTAAAAACCCATGAGAAATCATGCAATTTAATAGTAATTTCATAACCAAATCATAAGAAGATCATGTTTAGCAAAACCCATAGGAATTAGATAAGAACCCTAATTTGAAGATCATAAATTCCTAAAAATTTGAATTAGTTTTTTTGGGCACAAGGGTGAAAGGAACCCATGGTTGATTACCCACATACCTTAGATGAAGATAACCCACTTCAATGGAAAATACTTAGGAGACTTGACTTGGGGCTTGGAGACTTGAAGCTTGAGAGGAACTTTTCTCTTTTGGGTGAAGTATGAGGAACTTAGGAGAGACTTAGGATAATATGGGTGAAAACCCTACTAGAAATAGTCAAAACAACTTCACTTGGTAGTTAAAAGGGTGGGAAATGACCAAAATGTCCTTGGGATTTAATTAAGAAAACTGTCTTAAAAACACGGCTTCAAGTTCCACGATTCCCTTCCACGGACCGTAGAACCAATCACGACTCGTGGAATAGGGTCGTGGTTCCTGAGCCAAAATTCCAGGATGCTGAAAGTTTCCTACGATTCCATAGGACGACTCGTCGAAGCTTCCACGAGTCGTAGGACTGAGTCATGGAAATCAGGGGATTTGACCACTCTCTATCTGAGTCCCACAGTTTGGTTCCATGACCCATGGAAACCTTCACGAGTCACTTCCACGACTCGTGGAACCTTCCACGATTCGTGGACTTGACCCGTGGTCCCTGAAAGTCCAAAATTTCCTGCAAGTTTGAGTTTAAAAGATGGATACATTTATGGGGTGTTACAATATCTCCCCCTTGGGATAATTGATCCTTGAATGAAGACTAAACAAGGAAAACAAAGGGAAAAACAGCCCAACCAAACATCAATCATGGAAATCAAGGAAACATCATGAAAACTGAAATTCTCAACTTGAAAACATGATAAACTAACTTCATAAAACATGGATGCATGCTAGAATCGTGAGGAACTGGTGGAGTAGAATCGGAGGGACATACTAAGAAGGAAACTAGTACCTCAAGCTGGAACTGAATCGGAAGGAAAGAGATGAGGATATTTGGCCTTCATGGCCTCTTTCGCTTCCCAAGTAGCACCCTTAACAAGTTGATTCCTCCAAAGGACTTTCACCAAAGCGACTTATTTGTTCCTCAACCTCCGAATCTGACGATCAAGGATCTCTACGGGATACTCTTCATAGATGAGACTATCCTTCACACCCACATCCTCTAAAGGGACAATTAAGCTTGGATCACCAACACACTTCTTCAATAAGGAAACATGGAAAACTGGGTGAACCACTTCCAACTCCGTTGGCAACTCCAACTCATAAGCAATGCTACCAACTCTCCTTGAAATCCGATAAGGACCTACAAAATGGGGACTGAGCTTTCCTTTCTTTCTAAACCTGATCACACCCTTCATGGGTGACACCTTAAGGAAAACCCAATCATTAACCTCAAATTCCAACTCCCTTCTCCTCACATCCTCATAAGACTTTTGTCGACTCTGAGCGGTCTTCAACCTCTCCCTAATAAGCTGAACCTCCTCCATAGTCTCATGAACAGAATCTGGACCAATCAAGGCTGCCTCACCAACCTCGAACCAACCAATAAGAGATCTATACCTCCGGCCATAAAGTTCCTAATATGGAGCCATCTGGATGCTAGAGTGAAAGCTGTTGTTGTAGGCAAACTCGATAAGAGGTAAGTGATCATCCCAATTACCTTTGAAATCAATCACACATGCTCTCAACATATCCTCTAAAGTCTGAATAGTACGCTCTGTCTGGCCGTCTATCTGAGGGTGGAAAGTTGTGCTAAGCTTTACCTGAGTACCAAGACCTTTCTGGAACGATCTCCAAAACTGAGATGTAAACTGAGGACCTCTATCTGAAATGATAGACAAAGGAACACCATGCAATCAAACTATCTCCCGAATGTAGATTTGTGCATAGTTGTTTGCTGAATCAGTAGTCTTAACAGCCAAGAAATGGGATGACTTAGTCATCCGGTCGACAATCACCCAAATGGAATCATGTTGCCTTCGAGTACGAGGCAAACCCGTAATAAAGTCCATATTGATTGCTTCCCATTTCCAAGTGGGAAGGTCAATATCTTGAAGCATACCACCTGGCCTTTGATGTTCCACCTTTACCTATTGGCAGTTTGGACACTTAGCCACAAACCCGGCTATGTTCTTCTTCATACCATTCCACCAAAAGACCTCTCATAGATCACGGTACATTTTAGTGGCACCTGAATGAATGGAATATCTAGAACTGTGGGCCTCAGACAAAATATGGTGTCTCAACCCATCAACATCTGGAACATATAAGTGACCCTGATAAGGAAGAACACCATCTCCCCCTTGGGAGAAAACCTCAACCCTTTGCTGACGAACTACACCCTTAAGCTGAAGAAGAACGGGATCTTGGTCTTACTTTCTTTCACCTCAGCCACCAATGATGATTCAGCACCATTGGTCACAATCACACCACCTTCGGTCGAGTCCATAAGGCAAACTCCCAACCGAGCAAGCCTATGAACTTCTTTAACTAATTCCTTCTTTCCCTCTTCAATAGAAGCTACACTCCACATGGACAATCTACTCAAAGCATCCGCCACAACATTGGCCTTACCCAGATGGTAAAGCACACTCATATCATAATCCTTAAGGAGCTCAAGCCATCTCCTTTGTCACAAATTCAATTCCTTCTGAGTGAACACATATTAAAAACTCTTATAATCGGTGAATACATCCACATGCACACCATACAAGTAATGTCTTCAAATCTTCAAAGCAAATACCACGGCTGCTAACTCAAGATCATGAGTAGGATAGTTCTTCTCATGAGTCTTAAGCTGTCTAGAAGCATAAGCAATCACCTTGCCATGTTGCATCAAAGCATAACCCAAACCAATCCTAGAAGTATCACAATACACAACAAAATCATCTAGGTCCTCGGGTAGAGCTAAAACTGGAGCGGTGGTCAACCTAGTCTTCAATTCCTGAAAGTTCTTCTCACATAAGTCTGACCACTGAAATTTTACCTTCTTCTGAGTCAATCGGGTCAAAGGGGCAGGAATGGAAGAAAAACCTTCCACAAACCTCCTGTAGTAACCAGCCAAACCTAAAAAGCTCTTAATATCTGACGGAGAAGTAGGTCTAGGCCAGTTCTTTACTGCCTCTATCTTTTGAGAGTCAACCTGAATACCATCATTAGTCACAATATGACCCAGAAAAGAGACAGACTGCATCCAAAACTCGCACTTGCTAAACTTAGCAAACAACTGTCTATCCTTGAGAGTTTGCAACATAACCCTCAAGTGATCCGCATGCCCCTCCTCACTCCGAGAGTAGATGAGGATATCATCGATGAAGACAATTAAAAACATATCCAAATACTGTTTGAACACACGGTTCATTAAATCCATAAAAGTTGTAGGAGCATTTGTTAGACCAAAAGACATCACTAAAAATTCATAATAACCATAATGAGTTCTGAAGGCTATCTTCAGAATATCACACTCTCTAACACGAAGCTGATGATACCCAGACCTAAGGTCGATTTTAGAGAAGAAACTAGCACTCTGAAGTTGATCGAACAAGTCATCAATCCTAGGAATGGGATACTTATTCTTGATTGTGACCTTATTCAACTGACGGTAATCGATACACATCCTAAGCGAACCATCCTTCTTTCAAATAAATAAAACTGGGGCACCCCAAGGAGAAATGCTAGGCCTGATGAAACCTTTATCAAGAAGGTCCTTCAACTGATCTTTCAACTCTTTAAGTTTCGTAGGGGCCATTCTATAGGAGGAATAGAGATAGGATTTGTATCCAAAAGAAGATATATCCTAAAGTCTACTATCGCTCGGGAGGGACTCCGGGCAAATCTTTGGGAAACACTTCTGGAAACTCATTCACAATAGGAATTGACTAAAGGGATAGGATTTTGTAATGATCGAGTCCATCGTTATGGGTAGTCCAATCATTCCAAGTTTTAGAGTTAGAAAACTTCGGGTTTGGGAGTTTGAAATTCTGGGCTAGGCTAGCCTCGACTGGTTTTGGAGTGAGGTAGAGTCTAGGGAAATTCGGGTAAGAATTGGTCTTTGTGTCTTATTTTGGGCTAGTTTTCCATGTAGCCAAGACATAAAGGAGTTCGAGGGACTTTTCAAAATTGAATTTGGGTAAGTAGAACTCCCAGAATCGCGTTTGATGTGAAAGGGTTGTTTTGGGTCATCGAGGAAAGCAAGTGTGTTGTAAAATGACCAAAACTGAGAGATTTCTGGACATTCTATCCATAATGAGTGCAACCATGCACGATAGCGGCCACCGCTATAGCGGTGAAAATTACCGCTATAGTGGCGGTCAATGCCGCTTAAGATCGCCGTAGTGATAGTCATCCACTATAGCGGGACCGCTATAGCAGAGCGGGGATTGCTATAGTGGGATGACGGGATTTTAATGTATAAACAGCTCCCAAAACATTCAATGTTTCACATATCATTTTGGGAGAAGGGCTAGGCGATTCCAGGTGTTTTTCTTCCTTTTTCCGTCGAAATTCTTCCCTAAGGTAAGGTTTACATTCCTCAATATTTGTATTACGTTTCCTATGCAGTAGAATTGCTAGAAGGGAATTTGGGAAAAGGTTGGTATAACCTAGGAATGGTGGAATTCGGGGAGAGAAGGGGGTTCCAAGCATGTACGTTCTTGGGTGTTGATAAAAGTATGCTAAAATGATCATAGGTTGCTAAATTCCCTATTTTTATCCATAAAAATGATAGAACTAGGAGAATTAACAGTGGTAAAGCCTGGGAAAAGGGTGGGATGATCATGGGTGGCCTAGGGTTTGGGGATTTGGTATAATCCAGGTAATGTGCAGGCTTTGTGTGTTAATTATATGTACTGTGTGTTATTTTTAGACCAAAAACGAGAGAGGAATCTGGAACATGGGAAAGCTCAGTTCGAATAGCGCTTGGATCATTCGAGGTAGTTGATGGCTTACGATTTCTATGAATGCTATATATTCTTGTACTCATATCGAAGTGATTGTATGAATTGAATTGCTTAGGGAAGTTGTGTAGGATGTCTAAGGTTCCTGCTTTACAGTCTGTGATTTGAACGGTATTTGCTTATTGGTTTACAAGTTATTTGTTCATGCATTTGACTGTGAATTATTAATATTTGGTTAGCTCGGGTACCACACCTGGTATGGTTAAACAAATGGTTGGCATGGGTACCACACCTCGTATGGGTATAACACTTGGTTTGCACGGGTACCACGCCTGGTACGGGTTTACTTTTGTTGCATCATTGCATTGTTATTATGGTGTTGCATTGATTGATATTGGTTCTGTGAGTGGACCGGGTTGCTTATTAAAACGTGTTATTGGTTTGATGGTACTTGAGAGGCCAGGAAAATTCTGGTTAACTATTGTGTTGGTCATTGTTTAGGCCGGGTTGTTCATTGACATTTGTGTTGGTCCTGGTTTAGGCTGGGTTGATTCAAGGGTATAGGTGTGTAGTCTAGAAGGGGATTCCAGGATGGGTCCAGGCTAGATGGAAAGGTGTAGTTAATGGTATACGGTTGTGGCTTAGAGTTAGGTGGTGGATTCATGCTGGAGCAGGCTGAGTAGAGACTGGTAGTCTAAGTGTGTCTGTAGCTATTTATGCATGTTTCCCATACCTTATACTTGATATTATTGTACTATTATACATTGTTTATTTGGAAACTGGCTGATTATCCTACCAGTACATAGTGGTGGTGCACAGATACTGCACTTGCTTGTCTTTTGGTGAGTACAGGAAATCTTTCGGCGGCTGAGACATGACCTCATCTTTAGTGCCGACGGCTTCTGACTTGTAAGGGTGAACTGCTTGATTCGAGCTACCTTGGGTTATCTTTAGAGTTTCAGTCCACTTGTTTCAGACTTAAAACTACTTCGTATTTTCTTTTGGGGTTGCATCCTCGTATTCTAGATATTGGTATTGATGTTTGGTACAACGACTTTCAATTCCTAGGTGGGATTTTCTGCAGGTTAATGAATATGCTATAGTTTTGCTTACTATGATTGCTAGTTTACTTTCTATTATTGGTTTTAGGCTGTTAGTCTAGGCAAAGGGTTGAACTCTATTAGTTCGCTCATCTGGGGGTTGGGTAGGTGCCACTCACGATGGTTTGGGTCGTGACAAAGATAGTATCAGAGCCTAGGTTCGTTGATCTCATCATACAAAACAGGTCTAGTAGAGTCTTGCGGAACGGTGCGAAGAAGTCCGTATTTTTCTTCGAGAGGTTATGGGGCTTTAGAAAAAACTATCTCTTCCTTCTTTCCTTCGTGCTATAACTCGATTCCAATTGGTATCTGGTGATATAAATTGGTATCTGACCTCATTCACTTTTCTGTTCACAGATGGTCACTACAAGGAATAATAGAGCAAGGCCAGCGGGCCCAGCAGCGGGCCCAGCAGTTCATGGCAGAGGTAGGGGAAGGGGCAAGGGATGAGCTGGAGCTGCACCTGCC
Organism: Jaltomata sinuosa; assembly: GCA_003996215.1. Lineage (NCBI taxonomy): Eukaryota > Viridiplantae > Streptophyta > Magnoliopsida > Solanales > Solanaceae > Jaltomata > Jaltomata sinuosa. The sequence continues at coordinate 538,193 of QJPP01000203.1, forward strand.
AGGGGTGGAGCTCGAGCTGCTGCTGCACGTGAGGTAACCCCTCCCCCACCTCAGGATCATATGGCTGAGGACGTAGAAGAAGTGGTTGTAGAGAATGGAGGGGCTCAAGAGAAGGCGGCACCGGTTGAGGGTGCAGGCCTTCCTACTATGACACCGAAAGCTTTTAAGCAAGCGTGGGATATTCTAAGTGGGTTGGTTGGTGCTGGAGCCATACCAACAACTTATGCAAATCAGGCCTTGGATACTCAGCCAGCGGTTACTACAACACCAAGAATGGACACAGCTTCGGGCATAAATGATCTCCTCAGGCCAATGCTAGGCCTAGTGATGATAGGTAATGAGCATGAGATGCTGACTAAGTTCCTTAAGCTGAAACCTCTGATGTTTCAGGGTACAAACAAGGAGGATGCCTATGAGTTCATCTTAGATTGCCATAAGAGGTTGCACAAGTTGGGTATTGTACGTCAGCATGGGGTGGAGTTTGTCATGTTTCAGCTGCAAGGTGATGCCAAGCTATGGTGGAGGTCTCATATTGAGTGTCGGTCTTCTATTCTACCTCCACTGACTTGGGAGCAGTTCCACGCGTTGTTTCTAGAGAATTACATTCCTCGTACTTTGAGGGACCAGAAGAAAGATGAGTTTCTAAACTTGGAGCAGGGTAGCATGTTGGTCTCAGCTTATGAGGCTAAGTTCCATGCATTGTATGGTTTTGCTACACAGATGTTGGGTTCCGAGGAGGAACGAGTTTGGTTGTTTGTCAAGTGTCTGAATAGTGATATGCAGGTACTGTCGGTGCATATGACTTCTTCAGGAAAGCGCTTTATTGATGTGGTGGATTATGTGAAGAAGATTGAGGGAGTTAGGCAAGCGGGGCAGGCTAAGGCTTTAGCCAAGAAGCCCCAGAATGAGGGAAACTATAGTGGTTCATACTCCCGAGGCCAGCATCAGCAGGTTTATCCGGCCCGTCCTATTCAGTCAGCTTTGCCAGCTACTAGGTAGTTGTCATGGAGCTCAGTCTTCAGCTCCTAGAGGCTAGGGAATGTCCTATACATCAGTTAGCAGACCTACTCTTGACCGTGGTTACTTCCATTGTGGTGAGTTGGGCCACTTTAAGAGGCAGTATCCATATAGGCAGACAGGTAATCAGGGTCAGCAGCAGACTAGAGCAATAATTCTGGCAGGCAGAGGCGGTAATGCTAGGGGTCGTCCACAGGGTGGGCGAGGTAATTTTCAGGGAGGCTGGGGATATCGAGGGAACATCAGCACAGGCAGGGATACAGTGCAATCGGCCGAGGAAGTCTCCCGGATAGATGATCGGGCATACTGCTATGCTTTTCCAGGGAGGACTGAGGCGGATGCCTCAGATGCGGTGATCACAGGTACTATTCTTGTCTGTGATAAAATGGTTTCGGTATTATTTGACCCAGGTTCTACCTATTCTTATGTGTCTGTGAGTTTTGCTTTGGGGTTGGGTTTGACTTGTGATATCCTTGATTCCCCCATCTATGTTTCTATCCCAGTTGGAGAGTTTGTGGTTGTGACTCATGTATATCGTGACTGTTCTGTTGTTTTTGTGGGGTTACATACATGGGTAGACTTAGTAATTCTGGATATGGATGATTTTGATATTATCTTGGGTATGACTTGGCTATCTCCTTATCATGCTGTGTTAAACTGTAACACCAAGATTGTGGCTCTAAAAATTCCGTGTAACGATAAACTAGAGTGGAAAGGTGTGTACAGGCCTAGGCCAGTTAAGATAATATAGTTTGTCCAGGCTAGGAAGCTAGTGGGGAGGGGGTGTCTAGCCTTTTTGGCTCATCTCTGGGATGATAGTGTGGAGTCTCCTCCTATTGAGACAGTTCCAGTGGTTTCTGAATTTTTAGAGGTGTTTCCAGTGGACTTGCCTGGTATGCCTCCGGATAGGGACATAGATTTTTGTATTGATTTGGAGCCAGGCACACGTCCCATTTCCATTCCTCCGTTTGTATGGCTCCAGAAGAGTTAAGAAAACTTAAGACTCAACTGCAGGAACTCCTATATAAGGGATTTATACTTCACAGTGCTTCACCTTGGGGTGCTCCGGTCTTATTTGTAAAGAAAAAGGATGGTAGTGTGCGGATGTGCATAGATTATAGGCAGTTGAACAAGGTGACCATCCAGAATAACTACCCTCTACCCCGTATAGATGATTTGTTTGACCAGCTTCAGGGTGCATCAGTGTTCTCAAAAATTGACTTGAGTTCGGGGTACCATCAGTTAAAGATTAGGCCGGAGGACATTCCGAAGACTGCTTTTCGGACTCGATATGGGCATTACGAGTTTCTAGTAATGTCGTTTGGTTTGACCAATGCGCTGACAGCATTCATGAGCTTGATGAATGGGGTGTTTAAGTCTTACTTGGATTCCTTCATTATCATGTTCATCGATGATATTTTGATCTACTCTAAGAGTGGGGAGGAGCATGCTAATCATCTTCGTATTGTGTTGGATATCTTGAGGCACCAAAAGCTTTATGCAAAATGCACCAAGTGCGAGTTTTGGTTGACTTCTGTGGCATTCTTGGGGCATGTAGTGTTAGAAAAAGGGGTGATGGTGGATCCCCAAAAAATTGAGGTAGTCAAGAGTTGGGTCCGGCCTAGCTCTATGACCGAGGTGAGGAGTTTTGTTGGGCTCGCGGGGTACTACCTAAGGTTTGTTAAGAATTTTGCTTCTACTGCTACTCACCTGACCAGGCTAACACAGAAGGAGGTACCATTCGTGTGGTTCGACAAGTGCGAGGAGAGCTTCCAAAAGCTCAAGACAGTTTTGACCACAACCCCTATATTGTCCTTGCCGGTTGAAGGTAAAGACTTTGTTGTTTACTATGATGCTTCACATTTTGTTTTGAGTGTTGTGTTGATGCAGGATAGGAATGTGATAGCCTATGCATCCAGGTAGTTGAAGATGCATGAGAGAAATTATCCGACTCACGATTTAGAGTTGGCAGCGGTGGTTTTTGCATTGAAAATCTAGAGACACTACCTTTATGGTGTCAAGTGTGAGGTATTCAAAGATCATCGTAGTCTGCTACACATTTTCACTCAGAAGTATTTGAATCTGAGGCAGAGGAGGTGGATGGAGTTATTGAAGGATTATGATATGACAATTCAGTACCATCCGGGTACGGCTAATGTGGTGGTAGACGCATTGAGCCGGAAAACTGTTAGCATTGGTAGCTTGGCTTGTTTGGGGGCGTCCAAACGACCTTTGGCTAAGGAGATTCGGGCTTTGGAGTACAAGTTCATGCACTTGGGCATTTCAGATCAAGGTGGGTTATTGGCCAGCATTGAGGTCAAGGCCACCTTCATAGAGGAAATAAATGTAAAACAATTTCAGGATCTGAAACTGGGTAAGTTGCGAGGTAAGGTAATATCCGGGGTGTCCAGAGATGTCATGTTAGACTCTGGTGGAGTGTTGCATTTCAGAGAGAGGATTTGTGTTCCTCAGGTGGATGATATGATACAAAAAATCTTGGCAGAAGCTCATGGTTCGCGATACTCAATTCATCCAGGTGTGACCAAAATGTACAGGAACTTGAGGCAACGTTACTGGTGGCCCGGGATGAAAAGGGACATAGTTGATTTTGTGTCCAAATGTTAGAACTGCCAGCATGTAAAGTACGAACATCAAAGACCTACAGGACTACTTTAGAGAATGCCAATTCTAGAGTGAAAGTGGGAAATGATAGCCATGGATTTCGTGGTGGGTCTTCCCAAGACTTTAGGGAAGTATGACTTAATTTGGGTCATTGTTGACAGGCTGACCAAGTCCTCTCATTTCATTCTGGTCATAGTAGATTACAATTCGCAGCAATTGGCTAAGATCTACGTAAAGGAGATTGTGAGACTGCATGGGGTACTATTGTCCATCATTTCAGACAGGGGTACGCAGTTTACTTCTAAGTTCTGGGGAAAGTTACATGAAGAGTTGGGAACAAAACTCACCTTTAGCACAGCCTTCCATACTCATACTGATGGTCAGTCGGAAAGAACGATCCAGGTATTGGAGGACATGCTGAGAGCATGTGTGATGGACTTCGGGGGTCATTGGGACCAGTTTCTACCAGTGTGCAAATTCTCGTACAATAACAGCTACCACTCTAGTATTGACATGGCACCGTTTGAGGCCCTGTATGGGAGGAACTGCAGATCACCGATTGGGTGGTTTGAGAAAGGCGATGTGAATCCTCTGGGCATAGACTTAGTGAAGGAAGCTCAGGAAAAGGTATGGGGCATACAAACCAAGTTGCTAGCTGCTCAAAACAGGCAGAAGGAGTACGCAGATCGCAAAGTCTAGGACATGGACTTTCAGGTTGGTGAACATGTATTGTTAAAAGTATCACCAATGAAAGGGGTTATGAGGTTTGGTAAGAAGGACAAGCTTAGCCCTCGGTTCATCGATCCATTTGAAGTTCTTGAAATTGTGGGGCCAGCGACTTACAAGTTAGCACTGCCTCCTAGTTTGTCGGGCATCCATCCAGTATTCCATGTATCCATGCTTAAGAGATACCATGGGGATGGGGATTACATCATCAAGTGGGATGAGGTACTTTTAGATAAGGATCTTCGTTATGAGGAGGAACCAGTTTTGATTCTTGCTCGAGATATCCAGAGGTTGAGGACAAAGGTGATTGATATGGTGAAGGTTCAGTAGAAGCATCATCCGGTTGAGGAAGCCACTTGGGAAATCGAGAAGGACATGCGGGACAAGTACCCTGAACTGTTTGAGGACTCAGATACTACACTTTCTTCCTTTTATTTCCGTAATTTTGGGTTTGATCATTCTGGGATGAACAATGGGTAAATTGGTATCTATTGTAACGACCAGGTCTGTTGTTACGGGTAGTCCAATTGTGCCAAGTTTTAGAGTTAGAAAACTCTGGGTTTGGGAGTTTGAAAGTCTGGGCTAGGCTAGCCTCGGCCGGTTTTGGAGTGAGGTAGAGTCTAGGCAAATCCGGGTAAGGATTGGTCTTTGTGTCTTGTGTTGGGCTAGTTTTCCACATAGCCAAGACATAAAGGAGTTCGAGGGACTTTTCAAGGTAAGTAGAACTCCCGGAATCGCGTTCGACGTGAAGGGGTTGTTTCGGGTCATCGGGGAAAGCAAGTGTGTTGTAAAATGGCCAAAACTGGGAGATTTTCAGACATTCTGTTCGTGATGAGCGCAACCGTGCGTGATAGAGGCCACCACTATAGCGGTGGAAATTACCGCTATAGTAGCGGTCAACGCTGCTTAAGACAGCCGTAGCGGTAGTTATCCGCTATAGCGGGACTGCTATAGCGGAGCGGGGATCGCTATAGCGGGCCGATGGGATTTTAATATAGAAACAACTCCCAAAACATTCAGTTTTTCACAATTTCATTTTGGGAGAAGGGCTAGGTGATTCCAGGCATTTTTCTTCCTTTTTCCATCGAAATTCTTCCCTAAGGTAAGGTTTTCGTTCCCCAATCTTTGTATTACGTTTCCTATGCGGTAGAATTGCTAGGAGGGAATTTGGGAAAAGGTTGGCATAATCTAGGAATGGTGGAATTCGGGGAAAGAAGGGGATTCCAAGCATGTACATTCTTGGGTGTTGATAAAAGTGTGCTAAAATGATCATAGGTTGCCAAACTCCCTATTTTTATACATAAAAATGATAGAACTAGGAGAATTAACGGTGGAAAAGCCCGGGAAGAGGGTGGGATGATCATGGGTGGCCTGGGGTTTGGGGATTTGGTATAATCCGGGTAATGTGCAGGCCTTGTGTGTTAATTATATGTATTGTGTGTTGTTTTTAGACCAAGAACATGAGAGAAATCTGGAACACGAGAAAGCTCGGGTCGAATAGAGCTTGGATCATTCGAGGTAGTTGATGGCTTACGATTTCTATGAATGCTATATATTCTTGTACTCATATCAAAGTGATTGTATGAATTGCATTGCTTAGGGAAGTTGTGTAAGATGTCTAAGGTTCCTGCTTTATAGTCTGTGATTTGAACGGTATTTGCTTGTTGGTTTACAAGTTGTTTGTTCATGCATTTGACTGTGGACTATTGATATTTGGTTGGCTTAGGTACCACTCCTGGTACGGGTATAACAAATATTTGGCACGGGTACCACGCTTGGTATGGGTATAACACTTGGTTGGCACAGGTACCACGCCTGGTACGTGTTTACTTTTGTTGCATCATTGCATTGTTATTATGGTGTTGCATTGATTGATATTGGTTTCGTGAGTGGACCGGGTTGCTTATTAAAATGTGTTATTGGTTTAATGGTCCTTGAGAGGCCAGGGGAATTCTGGTTAACTGTTGTGTTGGTCTTAGTTTAGGCCGGGTTATTCATTGACATTTGTGTTGGTCTTGGTTTAGGCCGGGTTGATTCAAGGTACAGGTGTGTAGTCTAGAAGGGGATCCCAGGGTGGGTCTCTGCTAGACGGAAAGGTGTAGTTAATGGTATACGGTTATGGCTTAGAGTTAGGTGGTGAATTCATGCGGGAGCAGGCTGATTAGAGACTGGTAGCCTAAGTGTGTCTGTGGCTATTTATGCATGTTTCCCATACCTTATATTTGATATTGTTGTACTGTTATACATTGTTTATTTGGAAAATGGCTGATGATCCTACCAGTACACAGTGGTGGTGTACTGATACTGCACTTTCTTATCTTTTGGTGAGTACAGGAAATCTTCTGGTGGCTGAGATGTGACCTCACCTTTAGTGACGACGACTTCTGACTTGCAAGGGTGAGCTGCTTGATTCGAGCTACCTTGGGTTATGTTTAGAGTTTCAGTCCACTTGTTTCGGACTTAAAACTACTTCGTATTTTCTTTTGGGGTTGCATCCTCGTATTCTAGATATTGGTATTGATGTTTGGTACAACGACTTTCAGTTCCTAGGTGGGATTTTCCGCAAGTTAATGATTATGCTATAGTTTTGCTTACTGTGATTGCTAGTTTACTTTCTGTTATTGGTTTTAGGTTGTTAATCTAGGCAAAGGGTTGAACTCTATTGGTTGTGGGTGCCAGTCACGACAGGTTGGGTCGTGATAGGTTTTAGACTCCGTGTCCATAACCCGCACTATGTGATAAACATACCCCTTTGAAATCATCTTCCTAGCCTTAAGATAAGATATGAAATGACCTTTCGAAGAAGGGGGACTACCTTGCCATCTACAACGGGTTCATTAGGAAACTTGAAACTGACAACCGAGTACGACAATCAACAAAAGCATAACATGCATACAACCAATCCATATCGAAAATGACATCAAAGTCAGTCATCTCTAACTCTACTAGATCCGCTGAAGTGAATCTATGAAGGACTGAGATAGGGCAATTTTGGTAGATTCTTTTGGCTAAGACTGACTCCCTAACCGGAGTAGAAACACAAAAGGGTTCTAAAAGTAATTCAGAACAAACTTCGAACTTGCATACTATATAAGGGGTCCCAAAAGATAAGGAGGCACCGGGGTCCAACAAAGCATACACATCGAAAGAGAAGACTTTCAACATACTAGTAACAACATCTGGGGAACCCTCCTGGTCCTGACGAAAGGACATCGCATAAAGGCGGTTCTGGCGCTGACCACCAGAACTAGAAGTTGTGCCCTGCTGGGCTAGTCGACCTTCTGAAGCTGCTAGGCTAGACTAAGTCCTACCACCCTGCCCCTTCTTAGCTTAAGGGCAATCTCTAAGTAAGTGCCCAGTCTGTCCACACCCATAGCATGCACCTGGGCCCAAACGACACTCTCCCGAGTGATTCTTTCCACACCTGGTACAAACGGGGAAAGAAGGCCCCTTAGCAACACTTCCCTGAGACTGGGATTAAAAACCAGATCCTCTACCCCCTGATCATGACGAGGCTTCTGAGCCTGGGTAGGAGCACTAGCAGAAGAATGAACGGATCCTGATGACTTCTTCTGGAAAGAAGAGCGATGTCCACCTCCGGATGTGATGACCAAAACATGATCCCTCGGATCTGACCCTCTTGTTCTCCCTTGCCATCTCCCTAAGCTTGTCACCCTTAATCTGATGCGCATGAGTCATGAGTTGGTAAATGTTCATATCACTCAACAACAAGGTAGACCTACACTCCTTATTTACCACATCAGAAACACCATATAAAAACTTGCTCATTTGATTATGCGGGTCCGCTACCATGGAGGGAGCATATCTAGACAACTAGGTGAACTTTAGACTATACTCTTGCACCGACATCGAACCCTGTCTCAAGTTCACAAATTAATCCACCTTCGCTTGACTCAACTCTCGGGGAAAGAACCTATCAAGGAAGACTCTCTCAAAACACTCCCAAGTCATGGGGATCGTATCCCTCACCCTAGCCTCCTTCCATTGCGTGAACCAAATATGAGCCACATCCTTGAGTTGATAGGATGCAAGCTCAACACAATCAACTCCAACCACTTGCATAACTTCAAAGATCTTCTTCACTTCATCAATAAAGTTGAGTGGGTCCTCACTCACTTTTGAACCCCAGAATTTAGGTTGGTTCATTCGGATGAAGTCACGAACTCGGGCCGCTACCCCACCTTGAGGATGGACTAGGGCAGGAGCCGACTGATTGGCCTGAGTGGCCAAAGTCTGGGCCAACAAATGGATGGCATTTCTGAACTCCTCATTCGTGACATCGGGAACTGGAATGGGAGGATTAGCATTCCGAGTGGCTCGGGAAGGCACAGCACGTCGAAGAGGCATAATCTGAAACGTAAAAGATGAGGATTAGAGGAACATAAGAGTTAAGCTTTATCTCACGACATGATTATGAAAGAAGTGGAGTTTTCTAAGATATTTCATAGCTTCCCTCTCATATATGTGGTGCGCTTCATACACATAAAAAAGATTCTACTCGATGCGGCTTTCAGATATCCTAGGACTCTTGAACCTGAGGCTCTGATACCAAGTTTGTCACACCCCGAGGCTACCCTCTAGACGTAACATGGGACTTAGGACCACAAGGATCCCAAGTTAACCCTTGGTCATAGCATTCTCAAGCATACATAAAGGAAACATAGAGGAAGCATCAAGGATAAAGACAACATAACATAAGATAGATAGTCGAGTCAAGAGATACAACACCCCCGAAGGGTTACATACGGTCTATGTCTGAAAGCCTCTAGTCATAACATAAGGAGTTGCTAGGACGAGACCATAGCTTACTTCTCGACCTAAGAGGTCTCACCAAAGCTGACTGAGAATGGCCAGGAACTCTAGTCATGTATCTGTGAGGGGACACCTGAATCTGCATCATCAAAAGAATATGCGTTAGTACTATGGAATGTACTAAGTATGTGAGCGATGCATGAATCATGATAAAATAGTTTAAAACTTGCCTAAGAATGAACTTGTTTCTAAAAGAAGGTCCATAAGTAAATACCAAGGTATAAAACATGAAACATGAAATAAAACTTGAGTTTCATAATATTGATTCATATAACTTCATAGCTTGAAAATAAACATGTGGGAGTTTCTCTTAAACGACATTAAACCATGCTGAGCTATATGGAGTTTAGTGTCTTGCACCCACACTGAAAGAGTGTAACCGGCCAAGGTTAGAACCATGTCATACCAAGATCTTGTCATAATAAGCATCAACACGGGCAACCTACGGAGGCAACGTAGTTTTGGACTTGGGTTATCTGAACCCTCATCTCTCGGTGCTAAATACTACTCCCAAAACATAATAATAACATGAGCTCATATACATGTGACATATCTGATGTCAAACTTGTTCATACTGGTTCATGACTTGTTCATACTTATTCATACCCCGGATCGTCATACTACTCATGAGTTTTTAGTTTAGAAAGTGGCCCATGAGTAGTGATGGAACATCGGGTGTCTTTCCTTGCTTCATACTTCATGACATGGAAAACTTGCATACTTCATGACTTGTAAAATTTTCATGACTCTAGTTCAATTTTCATAAAACATATACTTTCATAGAATCATAGGAACTAGGCATGCACATACTTAAAAATCCATAAGAAGCATGCTTATCAAAACCCAATTTACTCAAATCAACTTGATGCATGTAGAGATTCCCATGGTTAAACTTCAATTCATGAAATGAGAGTTAACATGTAAAAACCCATGAGAAATCATGCAATTTAATAGTAATTTCATAACCAAATCATAAGAAGATCATGTTTAGCAAAACCCATAGGAATTAGATAAGAACCCTAATTTAAAGATCATAAATTCCAAAAATTTGAATTAGGTTTTTTGGGAACAAGGGTGACTGGAACCCATTATTGATTAACCACATACCTTAGATGAAGATAACCCACTTCAATGGAAAAGACTTAGGAGACTTGACTTGGGGCTTGAAGACTTGAAGCTTGAGAGGAAATTTTCTCTTTTGGGTGAAGAATGAGGAACTTAGGAGAGACTTAGGATAATATGGGTGAAAACCCTACTAGAAATAGTAAAAATGACTTCACTTGGTAGTTAAAAGGGTAGAAAATGACCAAAATGTCCCTAGGATTTAATTAAAAAAACTGTCTGAAAAACCCAGCTTCAGGTTTCACGAGTCCCTTCCACGGACCATAGAACCAATCACGACTCGTGGAATGGGGTCGTGGTTCCTGAGCCAAAATTCTAGGATACTGAAAGTTTCCTACGATTCCACAGGATGACTCGTGGAAGCATCCACGAGTCGTAGGACTGAGTTGTGGAAATCAGGGGATTTGACCACTCTCTGTCTGAGTCCCACGGTTTGGTTCCACGACCCGTGGAAACCTTCACGAGTCGTGAAACTGACTCATGGTTCTCAGACCTGGAGATGGTCTGCAGGACTGGAATCATGAGTCACTTCCACGACTCGTGGAACCTTCCACGATTCGTGGACTTGACCCGTGGTCCCTGGAAATCCAAAATTTCCTGCAAGTCTGAGTTTAAAAGCTGGATACATTTCCGGGGTGTTACACCTTGTGAGCTACTAAAAATCTCTGTTGTGATTTTTTAGAATTATTTAGAATCACTAAAAAGAGTGTAGGACAAGTTCGACTCAAACACAATCACGTTAGAAAATTATTTTATAAAGCAATAGCCCCAAAAAGCTGAAACCTCTTATTCCGATACTTAGAAAAACTACAACTATGCAGGAAGGGTGGAAGACAGATAGAAAAGGCACCAAAATGAATAAATTAGTAGGCAAGCTGAATAAATTAAAATGGGTATTGTCAAAGCTAAATAAGGGCAAGTTCAGTGAAGTGGAGCAAAAAGTAGACCAAGCAATGAAGAAGTTATTGGAATGTCAATAACAACTACAAGCAAGGCCGACTGATTTGGAATTCATAAGTGAAGAGCAAAGGCTGAGTAAAGACTGTGAGATCTAAAACAAGGCTACAGATCAATTTTTAAGGCAAAAGAACAAGGTTCAATGTTTGGCTCAAGGAGAACTTAACACTAAGTTTTTTTCACTCAATATTGAAATCAAAGAGTGTAAACAAAATTTACTCAATAAGGGATGAATAAAGTACAATGCAAATTGAGCCTAAAAAATAGTTAATGCATTCATAGACTTATATATAAAGTTGTTGTGTACTAAAAATGATGCTAGAGATCAGGTGTGTGATGCTTTGGTAAAACTGAGATCAGCAGTACAAGAAGATTAGGCAGAGAACTTGGTCCAAGATATCACTGGGGAGGAAGTAAAAAGAGTTGTGCGGGAAATATATGGAGACAAATCTCCAGGGTCAGATGTCTATGGTAGCCAATTTTATAAGGACAGTTGGGAAATGATGGGATAGGATGTCACAACAGTAGTTCAAGATATTTTCAAGTTTGGAAAATTAGTTAGAGTGGTAAATAATACTTACTACATTGTTACCTAAAGGGGAACATATAGAAGGGGCGGGAGATTACATACCAATTGCTTGATGTAATACCATCTGTAAGGTGATGTCTACAGTCCTTTATAGTAGACTAAAGCTTGTATTCTCAACTATTATGTAAGCAAATCAGAGTGGCTCTGTAGCAGGCTGAACTATTGTGAAGAATATCCTTATTTGTCAGGACTTGGTCAGATTGTACAAGAGAAAAAACACCACTCAAAGTTGTCTTCTTAAAATTGATCTTAGGAAGGCATATGATCCCATAGAATGGGAATTTCTTGAAGAGATGTTGATTACACTAAAATTTTCCTAAAAGTTTATCAGTTGGGTGATGCAGTGTGTTATAACTACTCAATATAGTTTAAGTACTATTGGAGAGGTTCATGGGAGTTTTCAAGGAACAAGAGGACTTAGGTAGAGGGACCCCATATCCCCCTTACTCTTTGTCATATGCATGGAAATATCTAACTAGAATACTTAAAAGAGTGGGAGAATTACCTAATTTTGAATATCATAGCAAATGCTCAGGACTGAAGTTGAATTACCTGAGCTTTGCAGATGACATGGTGCTCTTCTACAAAGAAACTTACAATTCATTGATGTAACTTTTGAAGGGGTGAAAACTTTTTATCAAGCATTAGACATGCAGGCCAATACAGGAAAATCAAATATATACACTACTAACATGAGTCAACAATGCCTGAAAGACATTTGTGCAAGTACAGGGTACCAACATGGGAAAATGTCTTTCCGATATTTGAGAATGCCAATTTCCTCAAGAAAGTAGTCATATTTAGACTATGAGATGCTGATAGATAAAATGGGGGAAAGGATTAGGAACTGAAGCACTAGAAATCTATCTATGCTGGCAGAGTACAGCTCATAAATTATGTGTTACTGCACACACGTTCGTATTGGTCATCAATGTTTATCTTGCCTAAGTTAGTAATGAAGAGGATAATAGCTATATGCATAAATTTCTTATGGGATGGTAAGGAACTCTCGAAAAAATCCTCATTGATTGCTTGGGACTTAGTGTGCATACCAAAGAAGATGGGGGGCCTACAGATCATGGATATAAAATCTACAATGAAGCTATATTTTTTTTGGTCAACGGGACATATTTTTATTAAAACTCTTGTATTTACAAATTCATCCCCTCACATTTTGGATTCACTCCCCGTTGCATCTAAAAAAACCCAGATAAAACAAAACACTAAAGACCAATATACTTATTGTAAGACTCCTCTGTCCTATTTTATACTGCCTCTCTATACAATTCTTCAATCCATGATCTGTCTTTGCATCTCTTTTTCCTCTGTAGAGTGTCAAAAATTCTATATTTCTAATCCAGCCTCACTTGGTTTCTCACCACCTGTGGTCTAATCACCTTATAGTTCCATAATGCCTCATTCCGGGTACGCCATATGTGGTAAATTGTTTCCGCCACTAGTGCCCAAATGAATACCCTACTTATTCGACCTTTTACCTTGCGTGCCAGTCTTCTCCATAGTCCCTTCACATCAATTTGATGCACCTGAATCCCCAATCAATTTAGTATATCAGCTATGCACTGTTGAGAAAAAACACATTGAAAGAAAAAGTGTTCTACATTTTCAACAGCCGCACCACATAACACACAAGAGGTGTCTTGACACAGCCCTATCTTGGCTAGACGATCTCTTGTCAGCAGTCTTTCCCTCATGGCCACCCAGCATATGCTTAGGGATATTATTATTATTCCACACTCCCCTCCACCAGGGCCAGTCTTCACCAGTCCCCTTCCTCCATTGGTACCCACTTTTTATCATGTATTTCCCAAGAGGTTTGAGCCAGCCATTTTGGACATATCCCGCCTCAAACTTGTCCCTCATGCTACAAATTTTCTTCCAATACCGGCTTGTATCTTGGGGAGCCTGATATTGCCACCAATCTACTTCCTTCAAGTATATGTGATGTACCCATTTCACCCATAGATTGTCAGTTTTATTGGCAATATTCCACACGTACTTTGCCACGGCTGCTTCATTCTAAATTATGCAATCAGTAACACCTAGCCCTCTTTCTCTTCTAGGTTTGCATACTATGTCCCATGCAATTAGGGGAGATTTATCAGTGTTGACTTGTCCTCTCCATATAAAATTCCTACATACTGTTGTAACTTCCTTGAGCACTCCTTTTGGAAGTATAAAAATGGATGCCCGGTAGGTACGGATATGCATCAGGACTGAGTTGACCAGCTGCACACGACCTGCGTAGGACAAATTCCTTGATCCCCACATCCTAACACGAGCTACCATCCTCTCAATAAGCATTTCACATTCAACTACTGACAGCCTCTTAGTTGAAATAGGCACTCCTAGGTACTTGAAAGGCAGGCATCCTTTTGAGTACCCTGTGAGGTCACCTAGATCCTTAATGACCTGAACTGGCATATTGGCTGAGAAAATGTTTGACTTTATATTGTTGGCGGTTAGACCTGATGCCTTTGAGAAGGTCTGCAGCCCTCGTAGCATAAGCAAAACATAGTCCCATTCCCCTTTGCTAAATATAAGCATATCATCCGTGAAGCATAGGTGATTGAGTTTGATGCCTTTGCATTTGGTGTTGAACTCAAATCCCTCCTGATCCATGACCCACTTCATAATCCGTATAAAATATTCCATACAAACGACAAATATCAAAGGGGAAAGTGGATCACCCTGCCTTAAGCCTCATTCCCTTTTTATGCTCCCGTGTAGACCTCCATTGATTGATATTGTATAGTGGGTTGTGGAAATGCATTCCATCACCCATCAGATGAATTTGTGGGGGAAGTTCAGTCCATGCATCATCTCTTCAACAAAGTCCCACTCCACTGAATCGTACGCCTTTCTTAGGTCAATTTTGATTAAAAAACTCCTTGTGGTATTCTTTTGGTTGTAGAGTCTTACCAAGTCTTGGCAAATGAGTATATTTTGCACTATAGTCCTCCCTTGGACAAAAATACTTTGGTTCTCGGATATTGTTTCTGGAAGCACCAATTTTAATCGATTGCATAGTACCTTTGATATGATCTTGTAAGTTGTATTACAGCAAGAGATAGGCCTAAACTCCACGACTGATTCTGCATGTGATCTCTATGGGATCAATGTTATCACTGTGTCATTAACTCCTTTTAGCATTCTACTAGATTCAAAAAATTCTTGTATACCCTTCACTAGATCAGCCTTCACTATATCCCAGCTATCTTTGAAGAACTTACTTCCATAACCATCCGGCCCTGGAGATTTGTCCCCATCAACTGTGTCATGACCCAGACCGCTGTGAGTGGCACCCACCCAACTCCCGGATGAGCGAACTAATAGAGTCCTACTCTTAGCATAGCCTAACAGCTTAAAACCAGTGTAAAGAAATGTAAACTAGCAATCAATCATACTAAAATCAACTCTATAGAAATAAATATAACCTGCAAAAATCCCACCCTTGAATCTGAAAGTCATCGTACCAAAAACATCTACCAATACTAGAGTACGGGGATGCAACCCCAAAAATAGAAATAGTCTAAGCCCAAAACAAATGGGCTACAACTCAAATAGATCAAAATCAAGGCATTTTGGTCGAATAGCTCACCCTTGATATCTCGAAATGTCAGGCCTATAAGTGAGGTCGTGCGTTAACCGCTGGAAGATTTCCTATACTCACAAAAAGACAAGCAAGTGCAGTATCAGTACACAACGACCATGTACTGGTAGGCTCATCAGCCAGTTCCAAATAAAATAGTGTATGAGTAGTACAGAAATCAAGTAAGAGTATAGAAAACACATAGGCAAGTCAACATGTATTCCTAGACTACAAGTCTCTACCTAACTTATCCCACATGTAAACCACTTCACAGTTATGATCAATAATCCACAATAATAATAGTCATACCCCATTACATATCCCGGACCCACCCTGGATCCCCTCTAGACAACACCAAAGTGTCAGACATTCAACCCGATCTACACCAATACCAAAACTCATAAAGCAATGCAATATTCCCGACCTCTCAAGGACCAAAATACACAACCACAATTAAAGTTCACAACCTGGTCCACTCAAGGAACCATTAATAAAGATGCAATAATACAATAAAATAAACTCATACCAGGCGTGGTACCCGAGCCAACCGTTAGTATTATTCCGTACCAGGCATGGTACCCGAGCCAACCGTTAGTATATCCTATACCAGGCGTGGTACCAGAGCCAACCATTAGTATATCCTCTACCAGGAGTGGTACCTGAGCCAACCGAATGACACATAAATCCACAATCACAAATAATAAAAAATCAACACTTGTAAACCAACAAGCAATACACCTAGTTTATTTCACACAACTGAAAAACAGGACTTTGGACATTCTAAACCATTCCCTAAGCAATGCAAACCATACAAATACTTAGACCAAAGTACACAAACATACAATGTATACAGAAAGCAATAACCATCACGTACCTCGAATAAGCAAGCTCTAGAATGTCGGAGCTTTTCCCCTTTCAGGATCCCTTGCTTGTTCTTGGTTTAGAAACAAATACACAGTAACCAAAAATCAATAATTATGGCCTACAAATTACCCGAATTATGAAAAATCCCAAACCCCAGGCCAACCATAATAATTCCACCCATTCTGGGCTTCCCCACTATTCATTCACCTAAATTCATCATTTTTACGAATTCTCTTAGAGAATTATGGCTAAAAGATCACTACCCATTATCAAGAATCAAGACCCAAGAACTCTAGCACCCTAGAATCCTCTTTTTCCCGGGATTCTACCATTTCTAGGTCATCCCAAACCTTTTACCAAGTCCACCCCTAGTGATTCTATAGCATAGGAAAGATATCACGGAGTTTGGGGAGTAGAATCCTTACCTTTAGGACGAAAAACATGGAAAACTGGTAGAAATCACCCAAAATCGCCCCCTTCTTCTCCCAAAATGTTCCAAGAAAAACTGAACTGTGTTGGGGAAGATTCTGTATTAAATTTTATCATGCTCCGCTATAGCGGTGGCTGATCGACGTTGACTTTTACTGTAGCGGTAATTTCTCTGCTACAGCGGAGGTCACTGTGGCGGAGTGTCAACTACCGTAGCAGTTGACATGGGACAGAAAGTTATAAAATCTACAAAACTAGTCCATTTTACAACACACTTATTTCTCTGACATCCTAGAATAACCCCTTCACGTCAACCTTGATTCCGGGAGCTTTACTTACCCGAATTCGATTCTGAAAAGTCCCCCAGACTCCTTTATATCTTAGATAATAGTAAAATAGCTCAAATCAAGACATCTAACCCAATCCTTACCTAGATTTCCCTAGACCATACCTCTCTACAAAATTGGTCGAGACTAGCCTAACCCAGAATTTCAAACTCCCAAACCCGGAGTTTTCTAACTCTAAAAATTGGAACGAATTGTTTACCCATAACGATGGACCCGGTCGTTACAACAGATACTAATTTACCCATCATTCATTCCTGAATGATCAAACCCAAAAATACGTAAAGATAAAGAAAGAAAGAGTAGTACTTATATCCTCAAATAAGTGAGGGTACTTGTCCCGCATGTCCCTCTCGGTTTCCCAAGTGGCTTCCTTAATTAGATGATGCTTCCATTAAACCTTTACCATACTGATCACATTTGTCCTCAATTTCTGGATGATCCCGATCAAGAATCAAAATCGGTTCCTCTTCATAGCGAAGATCCTTATCAAAAAGCACATCATCCCACTTGATAGTGTAGTCCCTATCCCCATGGTATCATTTTAGCATGGATACATGAAACACCGGATGGACACTCGACAGACTGGGCGGCAATGCCAATCTATAAGCAACGGGTCCTACGATCTCAAGAACTTTAAATGGTCCGCTGAACCGGGGGCTGAGCTTGCCTCTCTTACCGAAACACATAACTCCCCTCATTGGTGACACTTTCAACAACACATGTTCACCAACCTAAAATTTCATGTCCCAGACCTTGGGATCGGCATATTCCTTCTGCCTGCTTTGGGCAGCTAGTAACTTGGTCTGAATACCTCTTACCTTTTCTTGCGCTTCCCTTACCAAGTCTACGCCCAAGGGCTTTACATCGCCTTTCTCAAACCACCCAATCGGTGACTTACAACTCCTCCCATACAGCGCCTCGAATGGTGCCATATCAATACTAGAGTGGTAGCTATTGTTGTATGAGAACTCACACAATAGTAGAAACTGGTCCCAATGACCCCCGAAGTCAATCACACATGCTCTCCCCATGTCCTCCAATACCTGAATCGTCCTCTATGACTGACCATCAGTCTGAGGATGGAAGGTTGTACTAAAGGTGAGTTGAGTTCCCAACTCCTCATGCAACTTTCCCCAAAACTTGGAAGTAAACTACGTACCCCTGTCTGAAATAATGGACAGTAGCACTCCATGAAATCTCACAATCTCCTTCACGTAGATCTTAGCCAATTGCTGTGAATTGTAATTCATCCTGGTCGGGATGAACTGAGCTAACTTGGTCAACCTATCAACAATGACCCAAATAGATTCATACTTCCCCAAGGTCTTGGGGAGACCCACCATAAAATCCATGGCTATTCTCTCCCACTTCCACTATGGAATGGGCATTCTCTGAAGTAGTCCTGCAGGTCTTTGGTGCTCATACTTTACCTGCTCAATTTTGACACTTGGACACAAAATCAGCTATGTCCCTTTTCATCCCAAGCCACCAATAAAGTTGCCTCAAATTCCTGTACATCTTGGTTACACCCGGATGAATTGAATACTGCAAACTATGAGCCTTTGCAACCACTTTCTGAATCATATCATCAACTGCGAATCCTGAAATTGTTTGGCCTTTATCTCCTCTATGAATGTGGATTTGACCTCAATACTGGCCAAAATCCCACCTTGTTTTGAAATACCCAAGTGCATGAACTTGGACTCCAATGCCTGAATTTCCCTTGCTAGTGGTTGTTTGGACACCCCAAACGAGCCAAACTGCCCATGCTAACTATTTTTCAGCTCAATGCGTCTGCCACCACATTAGCCTTAGTCGGATGGTATTGAATAGTCATATCATAGTCCTTCAACAACTCCATACATCTTCTCTGCCTCAGTTTCAAGTCCTTTTGAGTGAAAACATGTTGCAGGTTGTGATGATCAGTGAACACTTAACACTTGACACCATAAAGATAGTGTCTCCAAATCTTGAGTGCAAAAACCACCCCTGCCAACTCTAAATCATGAGTCAGATAGTTTCTCTCATGCACCTTCAGCTTCCTAGAAGCATAGGCTATCAGATTCCTATCCTCCATTAACACAGCACCCAAGCCAGAATGTGAAGCATCACAGTAAATAATAAAGTCTTTACCTTCAACCGATAAGAAAAAAATAGGATTCGTGGTCAGAAGTATCTTGAGGTTTTGGAAGCTCTCCTCGCACTTGTCGGACCACACAAACGGCACATCTTTTTATGTCAGCCTTGTCAAGTGGGTAGTAATAGAGGCAAAATCTTTAACAAACCTTCGGTAATAACCTGCAAGCCCAACAAAACTCCTCACCTCAGTCGAAGAGCTAGGCCGAGCCCAACTCTTGACTACCTCTATCTTCTGGGATCTACCATCACCCCCTTTTCTGACACTACATGCCCTAAGAATGCTAACTAAGTCAACCAGAACTCAGACTTGGTGAACTTCGCATAAAGCTTTTGGCGTCTCAAAACGTCCAACACTATACGGAGATGTTTAGCATGCTCCTCCCTACTCTTGGAGTAGATCAAGTTGTCATCAATGAAAATGATGATGAATGAATCCAAGAAAGATTTAAACACCCCATCAGACTCATGAATGCTGCCGGTGTATTGGTCAAACCAAACGACATCACTAAGAACTAGTAATGCCCATACCGAGTCTAAAAAGTAGTCTTAGGAACATCCCCGGGCCTAATTTTCAACTGATGATACCCTGACCTCAAATCAATTTTTGAAAACATCGATGCACCTGTAACTGGTTAAACAGATCATCAATATGGGGTAGAGGGTACTTATTCCAGATGGAAACCTTGTTCAATTACCTGTAATCTATGCACATCCGCATACTACTATCCTTCTTCTTTACAAACAATACCAGAGCACCCTAAGGTGAAGCACTAGGATGGATAAATCCCTTATCTACGAGTTTCTGAAGCTGAGTCTTAAGTTCCCTTAGCTCTGCCATAGCCATATGATATGGAAGAATGGATATGGGACGAGTGTCCGGTTCAAAGTCAATACAAAAATCAATATCCCTGTCCGGAGGCATACCCGGCAAATCCATTGAAAATACCTCACGGAACTCTGAAACCACTGGAACTGACTCAATAGATAAGGACTCCATAGTATTAACCCAAATATGAGCCGAAAAGGCTAAACACCCCCTCCCCACTATCGTCCTAGCCCGAACGAATGATATAATCCTGACCGGCTTAGACCTGTACACACCTTCACACTCTAGCCTATCCTTACCCGAAATCTCTAGAGCCACAGTCTTGGTGTTACAATTCAAGTTTGCAACCCCATAAATACAACCGAACAATTACGATAAATATGAGTCATAATTACCGACTCTCCAACCAGGGTAGAAACATGGATAGAGGAATCAAGGATATCACATACCAAGTCCAGACCCAACGAAAAACTCACAGACACATAAGAATATGTAGAACCTGGGTCAAATAATACCGAAGTCATTTTAGCACAGACAAAAATGGTACCTGTGATCACCACATCTGATGCCTCAGCCTCGATCCTCCCTGGAAATGCGTAACAGTGAGCCTGGTGATCAATTCAGGCAACCTCCTTGGCTGGTGCGCTGCACCCCTTCCTGTGCCACCGTTCCTTTTATCTCCCCGACTTTCCTGAAAGTTACCTAGCCCACCCTATGGACAACCTCTAGCATGACCACCTCTACCTGCCGGGACCACAGCCTTAGGCTGTTGCTGAACCTAATTACCGGTCTACCTGTAAGGGCACTCCCTCTTAAAGTGGCCCAGATCACCACAATGAAAACAACCACGATCAAGTGCAGGCCTGCTAGCAGATGAATAAGAAGCTCCCTGGCACTTAGGAGTTAAAAACTGCTGATTATCCCCCAGATGACCACCTATAGCAGCTGGCAGAGCTGACTGAATATACCTGCTGATTCTGAATCCTGGAGTATGAACCACCGTAATTTCCCTCATTTCGGGGCTTCTTGGCTAACACCTTAGCCCGCCCCGCCTGTCTGACTCCCTCAAGTTTCTTCAAATAATATGCCACTTCATTAAAGTATTTCCCTGAAGAAGTCATGTGCACAGACAATACCTGAAGTTCAGTATTCAAACCCTTGACAAACAACCAAACTCGTTCCTCCTCGGAACCCAGCAACTGTGTAGAAAAATGAGACAAGGCATGAAATTTTGCCTCGTAAGTAGAGACTGACATGCTACCCTGCTCCAAATTCAAGAATTCATCATTTTTCCACTCCCTCAAAGAACAGGGCACATACTTCTCTAAGAAAAGAGTGTGAAACTGCTCCCAAGTCAGTGGGGGCAAAACAGACGATCGACACTCCACGTGAGATCTCCACCACTACTTGGCATCACCTTGCAGCTGAAATGTGATGAACTCAACCCCATACTGTTGCAAAATGATCAGCTTGCGCAACCTCTCATAACAATTCAGTATGAACTCATAAGGATCTTCCCTATCAGTACCCTGAAACGTAGGAGGTTTCAGCTTGAGAAACTTTGTCAACATCTCATGTTCATTTCCTATCATCACTGGGCCTAGCAGTGGCCTGAAGAAGTCACCTGTACCTAAAGCTGCATCCATCCTAGGAGCCATAGGATCTGCTGGCTGAGTGCCCAGAGCCTGATTTGCAATGGTCGCGGGTATGGCTCCAGCACCAACCAAACCACTCAAGAAGTTCCAAGCCTGCTGAAATGCTTTGGGCGTCATAGAGGGAAGGCCTGCACCTTCAGTCGGTGCTGCATCTGCCTCAGCCTGCGCCTCTCCATCATCCACAACTACTTCCACATCTTTGACAATCTGCTCTTGAGGTAGGGGAGGGGTTGGCTCTCGCTCTCCTGCAGCCACTTGAGACCCACCCCTGGTGGGTGTGGCTCTGCCTCATCCTCTACCCCTTCCTCTGCCTCTACCACAGACAGCGGGGCTCGCTGCTGGGATTGCCGATCTAGCCCCGTTGTTCCTTGTGTTAACCATCTGCGTACAGAAGAGAGAAAGAGTCAGATACCAATTTGTATCACCAGATACCAATTGGAATCAAGTTATAGCACGATGGAAGAAAAAAGAGATAGTTTCCTAAAGTTGTATAGACTCTCGAAGAAAAGTACGAACGTCTGTGCATCGTTCTGCAATACTCTACTAGACCTATTTTGGTACGACAAGATCAACAATCTTAGGGCTCTGATACTATCTCTGTCACGACCCAGACCGCCGTGACTGGCACCCACCCAACCCTCGGATGAGCGAACCAATAGAGTCCCACTCTTAGCATATCCTAACAGCATAAAACCAGTGTGCAGAAATGTAAACTAGCAATGAATCATACTAAAATCAACTCTCTAGAAATAAATATGACCTGCGGAAATCTCACCCTAGAATATGAAAGTCATCGTACAAAAAACATCTACCAATACTAGAGTACGGGGATGAAACCCTAAAAATTGAAATAGTCTAAGCTTGAAACAAATGGGCTACAACTCAAATAGATGGAAATCAAGGTAGCTTAGTCGAATAGCTTACCCTTGATATCTCGAAATGACAGGCCTACAAGTGAGGTCGTGCGTCAACCACCAGAAGATTTCCTATACTCACAAAAAGACAAGCAAGTGCAGTATCAGTACATAGCCACTGTGTACGGGTAGGATTATCATCCAGTTCCAAATAAAACAGTGTATGAGTAGTATAGAAATTAAGTAAGAGTATAGAAAACACATAGGCAAGTCAACAGGTATTCCTAGACTACAAGTCTCTACCTAACTTGTCCCACATGTAAACCACTTCACAGTTATGATCA
Source organism: Jaltomata sinuosa (assembly GCA_003996215.1). Classification (NCBI taxonomy): domain Eukaryota; kingdom Viridiplantae; phylum Streptophyta; class Magnoliopsida; order Solanales; family Solanaceae; genus Jaltomata; species Jaltomata sinuosa. The sequence goes on from QJPP01000203.1 coordinate 561,127, forward strand.
ATAATCCACAACAATAACAGTCATACCCCATTACATATCCTGGACCCACCCTGGATCCCGTCTAGACAACACCTAAGTGTCCGACATACAACCCGATCTACACCAAGACCAAAACTCATAAAGCAATACAATAATTCCGGCCTCTCAAGGACCAAAATACACAACCACAATTCAAGTTCACAACCCGGTCCACTCAGGGAACCATTAATAAAGATGCAATAATACAATAAAATAAACCCGTACCAGGTGCGGTACCCGAGCCATCTATTAGTATTATCCTTTACCAGGCATGGTACCCGAGCCAACCGTTAATATATCATGTACCATGAGTGGTACCCCAGCCAACCAAATGTCACATAAATCCACAGTCATAAACAATGAAAAATCAACACTTGTAAACCAACAAGCAATACACCTAATTCATTTCACACAACTGAAAAACAAGACTTTGGACATTCTAAATCATTCCCTAAGCAATGCAAACCATACAAATACTTAGACCAAAGTACACAAATATATAATGCATACCATCACCTACCTTGAATAAGCAAGCTCTACAATGCCAGAGCTTTTCTCCTTTCAGGATCCCTTTCTTGTTCTTAGTCTAGAAACAAATACACAGTAACCATAAATCAATGCTTATGGCCTACAAATTACTCGGATTATGAAAAATCCTAAACCCCAGGCGAACCATGATCATTTTACCCATTCCGGGCTTCCCCACCATTCATTCACCTAAATTCATCATTTTTATGGATTCCCTCAGAGAATTATGGCTAAAAGATCATTACCCATTATCAAGAATCAATACCCAAGAACTCAGCACCCTAGAATTCCCTTTTTCCCTGGATTATATCATTCCTAGGTTATCCCAAACATTTTTCCAAGTCCACCACTAGTGATTCTATAGCATAGGAAAGATATCATGGAGTTTGGAGAGTAGAATCCTTACCTTTAGGATGAAAATGGTGGAAAACTGGTAGAAATCGCCCAAAATCGTCCCCTTCTTCTCTCAAAACATTCCAAAAAAACTGAACTATTTTGGAGAAGTTTCTGCATTAAATCCCATCATGCCCCGCTATAGCGGTCTTCTCTGCTATAGCGGTACTCCATAGAAGAGTCATCCGCTATGGGGGAGGCTGACCGATGTTGACTTCTGTTGTAGCGGTAATTTTCTCCGCTACAGTGGAGGTCGCTGTGGCAGAGTGTCAACCACCGTAGTGGTTAACACGAGACAAAAAGTTGTAAAATCTCCAAAACTAGTCCATTTTACAACACGCTTATTTCCCCGACGTTCCGAAATAACCCCTTCACATCAACCTCGATTCCGGGAGTTCTACTTACCCGAATTCAATTCTGAAAAGCCCCCCGGACTCCTTTATATCTTAGCTGAAAGGAAAACTATCTCAAATTAATACATCTAACCCAATCCTTACCCAGATTGCCCTAGGCCATACCTCACTCCAAAAATGGCCGAGACTAGCCTAGCCCAGAATTTTAAACTCCCAAACCCGAGTTTTCTAACTCTAAAAATTAGCACAAATGGTTTACCCATAACGAAGGACCCGATCATTACAAATTTCCCATAGGGCCTTTTTGATCTCTGTCTCTGTTATGCTTTGATCCATCATACTCCTATGGTCAGCACTGACCATTGCACCTCTTATTATATAGCCCCTCTGAACATGTTGTTTTTGGTCATTCCTTGTCCCTAGGAGATCCCTGTAATATTATATAAAAGCTCCACAAATTCCATCCATGTCATTCTTCACACTCCCATCCACTGTTTTGATTGTAAAAATTCTATTTGTATTCCTCCTGGCTTTGAGAACATTGTGGTAGAATCTTGTATTTTGGTCCCTCTCCCTTAGCCATTGAATTTTACTCATTTGTTTCAAAAACTTCTCCCTAGATAAATTCACCTTCTAGCACTCCAATGCTACCCACTTCTAACAATGAAGCTACAGTTGAAAAATATGTTTGGAGCATTACTCGGAAGAAAGATAACATTTGGGATAAGTGGGTGCACCATGTGTACATAGAGGGACAGAATTGGTGGGACTACTCTCCCTTTGTGGATAGCTGCTGGTATTGGAGAAAGATCTGTGCTACAAAGGAGAAATATAAGCAAGGATATGTAGTAAATAAATGGTTGAAACCTGATGGTAAGTATACCATTGAGTGTGGGTAATTTTGGAGGAAAGGAGATATGGAAGTATGGCAACGGGGTAGATGGGTGTGGAACAAGGCTAATACTTCTAATCATAGCTTCATTTGTTGGTTGACTGGGCACAATATATTACTTACAAAGCAATGACTTTTCAAGATCAGAGTTACAACATATGTTGAATGTCTACTTTGTGGGAGGTTAGAGGAGAGCCTTGAACATCTTTACTTTGAGTGCTAATACTCACGAAAGTTCATTTGAAAATCTACTAGTTTGGATGAGGATAGGAACTCGGAACTTGGAGTTTCAAAGACTATGGAGAAGATTAACAAGAAGGTGATGGGGAAAAATAAAAGGGAATTCATTTTAGCAGTGGTAGAAGCCTTGGTTTTTAACATATGGAAGGCCAAGAATGAGGCCCTCTGGAAGAAAGCAAATCCATTACCATGGAAAATATGTGACCAAGTGAAGCAGAAGGTACATATAAACATCACAAATAAATGTCGTAAGAAAGATAGTAGCAAAGGAAGAAAGTGGATTGAAAGGTTATACAAGGACTTAGGAATAGACATGGATCGACAGGGGGATACTGAAGTCATCTCGATAGGTTTGATTATTCTTAGCTGCTATAATAGTTTGTTCTAGTGATTAACTAAGCTTTTCGTTCACCAAAAAAAAATATTGGAGGATGGTATAATTCCTTTCAATATGTAAAGTTCAAGTTTAATTCAACAGATTCTTTGTCTAAAGTTTTAGGCAAATATTTGGTGGTGAAAACTTGTAAAGAAATGAAAAATAAGTCTGTTATAAGTTAATTTTACTTTATGGAAATCATATTGATAGGTTCAAAGTAAAAAGCAAGTAAGGATACACCTCGAATTCAGTTATCAACTAAACATAGCACATAAGCTACTATTCTAAAAACTCAGTTCAAACAGTCAATTAATTACTTATAACCCTTTCATGATATACCAATACCCACTTAAATGCTCATCATCTTATCTATATGGGACCCCCACATCCTCATTTCTCCCTTATATAAGTAACTAGCGTATAAACACTTTGAAAAAGATTCAAAGAATGTCTGGAAAATGAAACCAAAGATTTACCCTTCCATAGAGCCTCCAAACGAGTGCAAACTGACCAAAAATGTATTCTACATAAGAAAATGAAATCATAGAAACTCATATTGTTATACTTTTATTCCGGGTCTAAAAGGTCAACTCACATCCCTTACAGGGGTTAAGCTAACTACACCCTCAGATATTAAAGAGGAAATTGTTCACTTTTACAAGAGGCTAATGGGGTCCTCAAATCCAGTGTTGAAGGTTGTTAACAAAGTAACAATAGAAAAGGGACCTAAACACACTCACTCTCAACAGATTGCATTAATTGCTCATATTACTGATGATGAAGTGTATGATAGACTATGCTCTATTGGTGATGAGAAATCCACAGGTGTTGATGGATACAATGCTACTTTCTTTAACAAGGTATGGTCTGTTATCAAGGAGGAGATACTGCAAGCTGTGAAAATGTTTTTTGAGACTAGTAAACTTTACAGAGCCATTAATTGTATTGTTGTGACCCTTATCCCCAAAACTACCACCCCAGCAACAGTTAAGGAATATAGACCCATTGTTTATTGTATTGTTCTATACAAAATTATATCTAAAGTAATGGCTACTAGACTGCAAAAAGTGATGCCTTCTATTATATGTGAAGCACAGGCAAGTTTCATACCAGGCAAGAAAATATCTGACAACATCTTCTTGGTTCAAGAGTTTGTCAAATCCTATACTAGAAAGGATATCTCTCTTAGATGCATAATGAAAATTGATCTACAAAAGGCATATAACTATGTGGAATGGTGCTACTTAGAACAAGTCCTAGATGAAATTGGTTTTCCTTGGAAATTCACTGGCTGGGTAATAGAGTGTGTGAAGAAATTTAAATATTCCATCTTGATAAATGGGGAGCCGACTGAACCATTCAATGCAGCTAAGGGACTAAGACAGGGGGACCCTGTGGCTCCATTTTTGTTTTCATTAGCTATGGAATATCTCAATAGAAGGTTCAATGAAGTAAAAGAGCAAAAAAATTTCAAGTTTAATCCTAAATTCTCCAAATTGGGGATTACTCATTTGTCTTTTGCTGATGATTTGTTACAGTTCTCCATAGGAGATTTAACGACTTGTTTCATCCTTACTGAAAATATCTACGATCAAGGTAGGTGTTTCTCATTTGTAATAAGCGTTAGGATTAATTCTTTAGTATGAGAGTACATTTGGTATGTACTAAGATCATACAATACTCATAGCACAAAGTTAAGTTGAAAGTTTTTTTACCGATTTAGTTTCGGGCTAAGTTCAAACTAGAATCAACTTCAAACAAGCATTCCTCCTAGAATATAAATAGTTAGGGGTCCCAATACCCACCAAATTAAAGGTCTCTGAGTCCTCTTTCTAATGCCACTAACAGTTTGTTAATCCGCTTCATGAGTAAAACGTTATGACCATTTTACTAAATACTATCCATGCTAAAAAGATTAGGCCACTGTAGTGGGAATTAGGGCACTACAACGGTACCGTGGTAGCAGCCGACAGGCTGCAATAGCAGAATGACGAGACCAGAAAGCCCAGAAATGGGTCTTATAATTCCATTCTCTCTTCTTCAGTTATAAATAGATGAGGGTTGCTATAAAAACCCTTCTAGGCTTCTCCAAAGCTTGGGAGCCATGGGGAGGGAGATTTTAGCTAAGGAAGGGCGAAACCATGGATTCTAGGTCCATCCTCTATCAGGAATCGCATTCACAGAACCCGATTTTATTGTTCAGACCTCTGCAGCGGATGCTTGGTATTCAGGTAGGCTAGGTTTTGATTGAGTAGTTGTAGACCTGTATTCCCTTGCATAGTATTATGTAGAATGATGGGAGGATTCATGCTTAGGTCTTGGGGCACGGAGTCTGGAGGAATATTATATTATCTAGCTGGGTGATTGATTTGAGAATGAGGGTATTAGGGTAATGTGTTTTATTCTGGGGTATTTGTATTTTTCAATTGAGGTGTGGTGCTAAAATCTAGGAAATTAGACTATTAGGGTAGGTTCGGGGAACCAAAATTGCAAATAAGTGGGTTTCGAGAATAGTTCAAGTAAAGGAAATAGGATAAAAAGGGAAGGTTTGGAGTCTCAATATTAAGGACTGTCTTCTCTGAACTATAAATTTCTTTAAGGAAGGGTCCTAGAATTGATGTAGGGGCTATAAATGTGTCTAGAAGGTAAACAGAGAATAAGTCTTCTGACGGGATTTCAAGGTTGGGGGTTATGAACCCGATTGTTAGGTAGGTAATGAATTATTGTTTACCAGTGCAAATATGTGTTCATGTAACTGTACCTTAGTATTGTACGTGTATTGCATGCTTAGGGACTGGAATCGTGAGTGTCTAATTATCTAGGTGTTAATTATGTGAAAGGAACTGGATTTGTTGCTTGTTGATTTACAAGTGTGTTTTGGCCATTAAATATTAACCTGTTGGATTGTGTATGACATTCAATTGGCTTGGGTACCACGCTTGGTTCAAGATACAAAATTGGTTGGCTTGGCTACCATATTTAGTATGGGATACTATCGGTTGGCGCGGGTACCATGCCTGGTACAAGATACTAATGGTTGACTGGAGTACCACGCCTGGTATAAGTTTATTTATGCATTATTGATTGTGTTTTATCGATGGTTCCATAACTTGGACTGGGTTAATTATTGAAATTATGATTGTGCATATAGGTCCTTGAGTGGCCGGGTCATTTTATTTAATTATGGGGTTGGCCCTTTGGTGGGTCGGGCATTGCCTGTAACACTTAGGTGTTGGTTTAGGGACCCTTGGCTGGTCCAGATTACTTAAAATGAAAAGGGTATATGCTATTGATATTTGTTCATTATTTAAGTGGTTATTGAACCTGTTTCTTGTGGCTGATAAGTTAGAAGTAAGACGGAGAGTCTGGAAATATATATGGCTGGCTATTATTACATGTTAGATATTGTCCTGAGGAGTCTTGAGTGATTCGGGCACTTGTAAGCTGTAATGTAAGGGTATATGGTCTAGTCATTGGGGAGTTGGGCATACTTCTGGTGGTGGGGTCATAGTGATTAACATTGGAAAATGGAACCTAGTCCGGGTTTGAGCTTAGTTTGCTGAGTTGGTGTGCTTAAGTAATAATATGGCTTTGTCTGTAAATCAGAGTTACATGTTAAATGGCATAGATGATGTCCTAGGGATCCTTGGGAGGTCCAGGTAGCTTGCAAGTTGTGACACAATTATATGTGGTCTAGGCACTTGAGTAGTTGGCCATGATTTATATGGTTGTCGAGTCCGGGTGTTGACCGGGGGTCTTATTGATAGTCATATGGACTTGGTTGTTTCATGTTGTCTGGTAGTATTCTGTTAGTGGCGTACATTCAAATTTCCTATTTTTGACAAGAGTGACAGGACGACTAATGGTGATGTTTGGACTAGTTGGGTACAAGACTAGAGTTGTTGTGGTGTATTGCTTGAAGGGTTTAAATTGAGTGAGCTTGGAGGGACTAAGGTTCCTAAGAATTCATGTTTGACTAGTTTAGTGAAACAATTCTAGTATTCTGTGAGTGCCTGAATCGGCAGGATGTCAAGGGTAAGGAACCTTATACTGATACTACTCTTACTATACATTTTGGGTATAGTCTGGTTGCATCAGTGATGTTTCATAGGTATAGGACGATGACAATCTCCAGTAGCTTCTACTCTTTGTTTCCATAGTGGGATCTGTGTCTTCTTTTTATTACATGTATTTCTCCTGTAGTAGATCTTGTACCTGCTTAGACTAGTTTCTAGGGAGGGTTGTATTCAAGTTTAAAAAAGGGATTTCTTATATTTAAGTTGTAAGATCTTTTCCATTATTATAAAGATTAATTTTTCATGTTTTACTTTAAATTCCGCAATTGCCTGTTAGATCGGGTGGTAAGGGTTCTGTCACGATCCGATTTCTCAGGTCATGATGGCACCTACAACCCCCAGTAGGCGAACCAATTTCCGTAGCCCAGAACGGTTAGTAATGGGCTACTACCTAACCCAAACGCACCAGCACGCAGAAATAAGCGGAAACAAAACTCGAATATAAATACATAAAGGAAACTACACCAACCCCAAGACTTGGTATCAATAGTACAGAAGCTTCTAATAGGATACAAGTGCTAGTAGTAACAAAATACAACATAAATTGCCTCTGAAAGTACAAGGAGCAACAGTACAACAGATGAGATGTAGACAAGCCCCGACCGTCAGGCGCTCACCCTGGTCTCAAAGATCCAAAAGCTGCACGAGTCTCCAACGTGATCAACGGCGAAAGCTCAGCTAATATCTGCACGAAAAAGTGCAGAAGTGTAGTATGAGCACCAAAACCACGGGTACTCATTAGGTATCATAGGCCGACTGAGCGCATATAAGATATAAAAGCAGTAAGTAACAGATAGCAAGAAAGCAGTCACTGAGGCAATAAGCAAGGAACAAGGAGCTAGCACAGATCATCCATAACCAAGAGCTTCAAGTAACACATGCTAGCACAGAGATACAATTACACAGAATCACAGGTGAAGGAAAAGAGAACGCACCTGGAGTCCTTGCACAACAATATAAGTAAGTAGAGAGAGAGTTGAGGAAATAGCGGTATACCGGTAACCTCAAGTGGAAGGAAAATACGGAGAGCAGTGTAACATACTCAAAATGGAATCAACCAGTATAAGGAAATCATAACAACAATCCAATCATATGATAGCATAACAAGGGAATCACCTCACAAGTACAACCCTAGGATGAAATAACTAGGCCACAATAACCGAGAGATACCACTCATCTTCCCACAAGAATAGAACCCGAGTCTCACACTCTTCTCAGAAGGCCACACAAAAGTGCCTCGATAAGATAGGACTCCAACGCCCTCTCAATAATCAAACATCCCACAACCAAAGCCTCAACAGGCTAGCCATCACTAATCTTTCAAGAACCAAGTGCCAAGATAAGCTCTAAGTAAAAACAGGAGTAAATATAGTCTACCTACAGTCCCAACGGCCGCCCATACAACCGAGGAACACAATCAAGTGAAAACAAACCCTCCGACATCACATACTACCGGAGCGTACACTGAACACACAGCAAACAAGGGTGGAATCCAATGCATGATATGATATGATATGAAATAGAACCTCTGTATGTACCTCCTCTGGTGCCAATCAGGCCCAGCAGGCAGGTTCCATGGAAGGACTCATCTTGTATACCTCTACTCCACCGTATACCCTTCCCTCTGGCGCATGCAGCCCGAAGCCCCAGGCCCAGAGCGGCAAGGTCCATGGAGGTCCCCGACCCCATACTAAAACTCAGTATCAAGACATGTCATCCGGAAGCAAGTCCAGGATCAAGATAGAGACCCAGTCTCAAATATGCATGCCCAGACCCTGTCCAGGACTAAAGTAGTAGAAAATGCCTCAAAAACCCGTCCAAGGGTGCCCGGGCATAACCGGGTCTAAAACTGTAGTAAATCAAGTCTAGTGCTCTGCCCCGCAGAGACTAGTATCAGTAATAAAATCAAGTCTGGTGCTCTGCCCCGCAGAGACTAGTATCAGTAATAAAATCAAGTCTGGTGCTCTGCCCCGCAGAGACTAGTATCAGTAATAAAATCAAGTCTGGTGATCTGCCCCGCAGAGACTAGTACCAGTAATAAAATCAGTGCAAAAATATCCAAAAATCCCCTTTTCTATCAACAACAGTACCAAAAATCGGCCCCCAGGAATTTAGGAAAACTGTCAGTAGTGGCTCACAGCCAAAACTATAGTAAAACATGCAGGGGAAAACCTTTTTCATGGATGATATGCTCGCACACAAATATAAAAGTATCCCAACGGCTCACAACAATTCCTATCAGCCCTGCACAGGCCCAATAGCTACTCAGCAGACATAACTAGCCTAAAAGGATAATCTCTATGTTCGGGACTCGCGGACATTCCCAAATAGCCCACCATCTATGTTCCATAGTCAATACAAGGCTACACAGGACCACAAAGGTAATATACATTACTACACGAATACTACAAACAACGTATGAAATAGACGGACGAAAGGCGGACAAGGTCTGGGGTACGAACCTATAACAACCCATCCAAGGATGCTAATTAATGCAGTTATAGCCTATATATGCAGAGTCTAGATAGGGAAAACTATAACCTACCTGTTATCCGATGACTAGCTGCGGGAACGGCATCGTCCAGACTCGAACAGCTCCAAGAAGCTTTGAATCACATAAAACAAATACTTTCAACTGAAGCCCCAAAGGCGTCTATATGAAGCCTGACCAACCAAGGTAATGGAACAATTGCTAGAATCGACAAGGCTGCAAGAACGAGCCATAGCCAATTGATAAGATGTTAATGTCACACTCGCGACCAGCCAACTCCAAAGCGTAAAAATGAGGCCAATAACAATAACAAATGGTAGCTAAATCCAACAACAATACGTTAACCACATCTCCAAGGAGCGATGAGCTCCCAAGGCACTATTTCAAGGCGTACTTCACGTTTGTCCAATCCAATCACTATCGTATGTGATCCCAAAAAGAATCGCACAATTTCCTAATCCCTCCAGCACCTTACCATAACTAGAACACCACAACAATAACCAAACATAACAAGATAAAGGGGCTGTCCAAAGCCACAAATCCAAAATACCACTTCGTGGCTCAGAAATCCATAAAACAATACTAGAACATATAAAATCGAAGGAGGGTCGTAGGGAAGAGATTCCTTGATAAAAATATTCAATATCCCAAGATTAACAACCTGCCTCCTTGAAGGAACAACAAACATAGCCAAATCGAACAAGAAACTACTACAAGTTATCAAAAAATACAACTTTTCGTAACTAGAAGCTTAGAATCTTGATTCAACAAATAGGTAAGTGTACGGGATCCATACATAGCCAATATAACTCCATAGCTACTGCCAAATACTCAGAAAACACCTGCTGGCTCGCTGCATCAACACCCACGAAGATACACCATGAAATCGATGGGACAAACTACACCAAAATGACGAGCTCGCGACGTAGAGCAACTTCCGTTAAACTTCCGAATTGAAAGGATCAAAGTCCATGGATTATTTATGGACTCTCCCTATGATTTTCTAAGAATTTTGGGTGAAAAATATGGGTTAAAACGAAGGAGAAATCAGCTTTTATAAGCTGAACCGACTTAGGACGTAGGCCCCACCTTGACGTGTCTGCTTGCGCAGTCTTACGAAAATGTGAATATCTCTCTATTCTGAAGTCGTATGGATGAACGGTTTAGTGAGTTGGAAACTAGACTCGTAGACCTTCGATTTGGTATATTGGAGGCCCACTAAATCTTTATAGATAGGGAGAAACACCCCAAGACATTTAAACCAAATTTGAAGAGAATTCCTTAAAGGAATTTACAATAACTTTTTCCGACTTTTGTTTCGCAACTTGCTTGACTTAAAAACTTATCATACGACCATTTTGCCATTACAATACCTCATAACACATCCTTCTTAGTATATTAGACACTACTAGTCTTACCCCAAAGGCACGGGTTACTTTAAACCTTCCAAACGGGCGAGGTGTTACACGAGGCATTTCTTTAACTCGAACTTTCGAGTAAGGAATTCCTTTGACCTAGAACCTTGGTTTAATTCTTTGATATTACCAATAATGTTGACGGAAGTCAACGATTTCCAAAGGTGAAGCTCTAAAATGAGGAACGACCATAAAGACCAAACAAACGGCCCGGGCACCGAACTACCGGTCCCGACAAGCCATAAATGACTTGGGCCGCTACAAGTAAGCTCTAATGGTACAAGAAAGGCGAAAACGTGTAAATGACCGGAAGGGTCATTACATCATCCACTACTAAAAAGACTTTCGTCCCCGAAAGTCAGGAAGGAAGAAAATACCAGAGATTTAAGAATAGCGGATACAACGCCCGTACTACTCTCTCAGACAACCCGGGTAACCTCCGCGACCGGACGGCACCCAATATAACAGAACCAAAGAAAGCAACCAAGCCTTAATTTCTTACTAGCCAAGCTAGATTTCAACCTCCAAAGATCTGCCAACCCAAACTGAACCTCGAGAATCTTAACAAAAAAGCACCTACACAACACCAAAACCAGAGCACCAAGGTTATCAACACACAAAACTCAAATCCTTAAAACCATACCAAGTTTACCAGAAAATCCATCAACCCAAAACTCTAAATCATGAACCCGCTGTTCCGCAAAAGCCCTTTTTTTTAACTGAATCCTTTAGCACCACAAAAAGGAATCTGCATACAATCTGAACACTCAAACCACCCTCGAAGCATCAACTGACACACCAGAGATCCATAGTTCCTGCTTATACTTTACCATGAACGAAGTCACCCATTGTACAAATGCGTTTTAAGCCAAGATATAGGCTACTAGCCTTTGCCATCCAAGATAACAACCCGTAGCATATCATTGAAACTAAAGTTACCTGCCTTGACTGACCACCAACCAACGAACAAACATTTTTTCTAACATCAAATTCGCTAACTGAACCGTGCTAGGTCTGAATCAGCTGAAAGTGAATGAACCAGGGCAATCTGCCCAAAAGACCCAAACCAAAACCATGATCCTGCAAGAAGTGTGGTAAGCCTACCACGAAGTCAGTAACCATGAGCCAAGCTCCCAACTCTAGAAAACACTACTGCTACTCGAAACACTCGAACGCCATTTGAATGTGAAATTGCCTTACGAATCTCACCTCAGGAAGAAGTCCACCATGCCACAAATATCAAGTCCAAACACCCCGAAGGCAAAGGAAAAAGGTGCCTGGGGTTCAAAGTTACCATCTAGCCATAGAAAGTTTTGCATATACTTTCAACTTATTCTTTTGGTTCGAATCAACCGCTCTACTGGTTCTGCAAACACCAACCACTTTGAAGCATATATCATAATGAACTTCTCGTCCATACTGGCCGAGTCTAACCAACACTAGTACCCCACATAAACAATAACTCCGGAGGAATCAATTAAACAAGCTTTCAAATCCTGGTCAAACAAATGGCTATTATCAGTCTCTACGTATCATCAGAGCTCAAATTAGCCTCGCTAGTCTCAACCCGCACAAGTTGACCACATAAAGCATACACCACTGCTGAAGCTCAAACTTACGCCGTTGAGTCTGTCCAACCATGGTAGAAGAACCTCGTACTAACTAGAACACTGCTGAAATCTAGAATATCTCGCCTCTTGCAGAGGTTATCCCAGGACTAGGTGTCCAAGGCCAATAGCCGCATCCACAACTGAAGTAAAAGAATCTAAGTTGCCCGCACCCACTGCCTCCCGGCACTAGGATGCTGCAACCAAATAGAAACTGCCACAAACCATCCGATGTAACCTGCCAAGTTATGATTCTGAACATCGACTTTCAAAACTGCCAACCAAAGCCTTAGTCGAACCAGGATGCTGTCAATGAACCCGTAAGAACCCAAGCCAACTAGGCCTGAATATGCAAATTTCCAACACCGCAGTTGCTACTGAAAAAACCAATCGATGGAAAACTCACAACAATGTGTAGACGGCTGAATCGAATCACCGACACACAATCCCAAAGCAAACCTTCATCGCCACCTCAGGCAACTAAGAGGATACATAAACACAAACAAAGCGTCATCTCCCTTCTTTTTCAACTAAACAAAAATGCTTCCTTAGCACATACTAAACCTTATAAATCCTTTCTCGAATAAGAACCTGAAGCCATTACCTTACTACTCATAGCTACAAGTCAAATTCAATAAGGCAGGAGAAGAATGGACCGGATGCCCAACTCACCCGAAATGCTTACAAATACAACCTAACCACGAGGTTACGATCAACACTTAATCGGAAGTGCTTAAAGTCAAGACCCAATCACGGTGCCAACATCCAGAGCTCATCGAAAGAACTACGATCAAGATTCATTCCAACTGGAGCTAGGGATACAACAAAACACCCAACGGACCAGGAAGTGGAGGAGAATATGGGAACAACCCACATACCTACCAACCTCCTAAACTAATCAACAAAGAGGGTCGACTCTAGACACTCGGGAGACCAAACCAATCTATGCACACTAGCATAACCAATATCTCCCAACTGAGGCAAAATCTTAACTCCTGCCCAACTACCGGTAATACGCCAAACCATCACACGGATCTCTAGCCACGCTAGATAACAGCCTAGGCAACAACCATATAGGACCGCTCAATAAGGGAAACCCAACCTAAAGTCCAGAATCACAATAAAACAGGGGTAACCCGACTAGAAACAGAATAACAAGAACTACCCACGAGCTACAACTCCGGGAAAACACCTCTCAAGGATAACTTACCCCCATCTACTACTAAAGAATAAACTACCAATAAAATAACATATCGGTACTACAATTCGGGTAGCCAAACAACTTAAACAAATAGCAGGTAGGTATATAAGAAAATAAATGACAGAAGGGATAGAATCGCAACGCGAGCAGGACTACCACAAGTCGAAGGTAGCAAAAGCCTAACCTGGAGCAACGATATCAGGAACCTCTACCTCTGGCCCACCAAGAGGAGTATCAAGCTGATGGGATATAACTCTGGACTGAGTAGTCAAAACTGAAGGCCTAACCGGCCCTCGCCGGGGATAATATCTATAAAGGTAACCAATCTCTCCACAATGATAACAACCAGGTTGTCTGGGATACACAATTCTGGGGAAATTCCTAGCAAAGTTCCCATGTTCACCATACCAAAAATAACCTATACCAGATGAAATCCAATGGGAAAATCTCGCCTCGTACTCCAATACCGACAGACAACCCTGCTGAAGAACTAGAAGCTCAACTATAACTGAAGCACCACTCACAGAACCAGGTACTGAAACACTCACCGGAGGACTCAGAGTCCTAGCCACGATGTCCTAAAGCGCTGAGGTCGCTATAAATCCAGTCGGAGGTTGGGCTGACCCCACACCCCCTATCTAGTGCAGTAAACCCTCACTCTGGAGTCCTGGCGCTGAGGGAAGCATTGAAGCAACAGGCACAGAAGCCTTGCACCAACCGCTATCGCACTCGTATGAGGCATCTCAGAATGAATGAACAACCGAACAATGCCCTGTAGCCTCCCGCATATAGGATACGGACGTCATCGTACCGATCCATGAGACTCTACTTAGACACTTGTTTCTGTACCATGACATCGGTGAACCTAGAGCTCTGATACCAAGCTGTCACGACCCGATTTCTCAGGTCATGATGGCACCTACAACCCCAAGTAGGCGAACCAATTCCCGTAGCCCAGAACGGTTAGTAATGGGCTACTACCTAACCCAAACGCACCAGCACGCAGAAATAAGAGGAAACAAAACTCGAATATAAATACATAAAAGAAACTACACCAACCCCAAGACTTGGTATCAATAGTACAGAAGCTTCTAATAGGATACAAGTGCTAGTAGTAACAAAATACAACATAAATTGCCTCCGAAAGTACAAGGAGCAACAGTACAACAGATGAGATGTAGACAAGCCCCGACCGTCAGGTGCTCACCCTGGTCTCAAAGATCCAAAAGCTGCACGAGTCTCCAACGTGATCAACGGCGAAAGCTCAGCTAATATTTGCACAAAAATGTGCAGAAGTGTAGTATGAGCACCAAAACCACGGGTACTTAGTAGGTATCATAGGCCGACTGAGCGCATATAAGATATAAAAGCAGTAAGTAACAGATAGCAAGAAAGCAGTCACTGAGGCAATAAGCAAGGAACAAGGAGCTAGCATAGATCATCCATAACCAAGAGCTTCAAGTAACACATGCTAGCACAGAGATACAATTACACAGAATCACATGTGAAGGAAAAGAGAACGCACCTGGAGTCCTTGCACAACAATATAAGTAAGTAGAGAGAGAATTGAGAAAATAGCGGTATACCGGTAACCTCAAGTGGAAGGAAAAGACGGAGAGCAGTCTAACATACTCAAAATGGAATCAACCAGTATAAGGAAATCGTAACACCAATCCAATCATATGATGGCATAACCAGGGAATCACCTCACAAGTACAACCCTAGGATGAAATAACTAGGCCACAATAACCGAGAGATACCACTCAGCTTCCCACAAGAATAGAACCAGAGTCTCACACTCTTCTCAGAAGGCCACACAAAAGTGCCTCGATAAGATAGGACTCCAACGCCCTCTCAATAATCAAACATCCCACAACCAAAGCCTCAACAGGCTAGCCTTCACTAATCTTTCAAGAACCAAGTGCCATGACAAGCTCTAAGTAAAAACAGGAGTAAATATAGTCTACCTACAGTCCCAACGACACCGTCCATACAACCGAGGAACACAATCAAGTGAAAACAAACCCTCCGGCAACCCATACTACCAGAGCGTACACTGAACACACAGCAAACAAGGGTGGAATCCAATGCATGATATGATATGATATGAAATAGAACCTCTGTATGTACCTCCTCTGGTGCCAATCAGGCCCAGCAGGCAGGTTCCATGGAAGGACTCAGCATGTATACCTCTACACCACCGTATACCCTTCCCTCCGGCGCATGCAGCCCGAAGCCCCAGGCCCAGAGCGGCAAGGTCCATGGAGGTCCCCGACCCCATACTAAAACTCAGTATCAAGAGATGTCATCCGGAAGCAAGTCCGGGATCAAGATAGAGACCCAGTCTCAAATATGCATGCCCAGACCCTGTCCAGGACTAAAGTAGTAGAAAATGCCTCAAAACCCCGTCCAAGGGTGCCCGGGCTTAACCGGGTCTAAAACTGTAGTAAATAAAGTCTAGTGCTCCGCCCCGCAGAGACTAGTATCATTAATAAAATCAAGTCTGGTGCTCTGCCCCGCAGAGACTAGTATCAGTAATAAAATCAAGTCAGGTGATCTGCCCCATAGAGACTAGTACCAGTAATAAAATCAGTGCGAAAACATCCAAAAATCCCCTTTTCTATCAATAACAGTACCAAAAATGGGCCCCTAGGGCCATGCAAATTTAGGAAAACTATCAATAGTGGCTCACAGCCAAAACTGTAGTAAAACATGCAGGGGAAAACCTTTTTCATGGATGATATGCTCGCACACAAATATAAAA
Organism: Jaltomata sinuosa; assembly: GCA_003996215.1. Classification (NCBI taxonomy): domain Eukaryota; kingdom Viridiplantae; phylum Streptophyta; class Magnoliopsida; order Solanales; family Solanaceae; genus Jaltomata; species Jaltomata sinuosa. Next base: position 577,481 of record QJPP01000203.1, read on the forward strand.
GTAGCCCAACGGCTCACAACAATTCCTATCAGCCCTGCACAGGCCCAATAGCTACTCAGCAGACATAACCAGCCTAAAAGGATAATCTCTATGTCCGGGACTCGCGGACATTCCCAAATAGCGCACCATCTATGTTCCAGAGTCAATACAAGGCCACACAGGACCACAAAGGTAATATACATTACTACACGAATACTACAAACAACGTATGAAATAAACGGACGAAAGGAGGACAAGGTCTGGGGTACGAACCTATAACAACCCATCCAAGGATGCTAATTAATGCAGTTATTTCCTATATACGCAGAGTCTAGATAGGGGAAAACCATAACCTACCTGTTATCAGATGACTAGCTGCGGGAACGACATCGTCCAGACTCAAACAGCTCCAAGAAGCTTTGAATCACATAAAACAAATACTTTCAACTGTAGTCCCAAAGGCGTCTCTATGAAGCCTGACGAACCAAGGTAATGGAACAATTGCTAGAATCAACAAGGCTGCAGGAACGAGCCATAGCCAATTGATAAGATGTTAATGTCACACTCGCGACCAGCCAACTCCAAAGCATAAAAATGAGGCCAATAACAATAACAAATGGCAGCTAAATCCCACAACAATACGTTAACCACATCTCCAAGGAGCGACGAGCTCCCGAGGCACTATTTCAAGCCGTACTTCACGTTTGTCCAATCCAATCACTGTCGTATGTGATCCCAAAAAGAATCGCACGATTTCCCAATCCCTCCAGCACCTTACCACAACCAGAACACCACAACAATAACCAAACATAACAAGATAAAGGGGCTGTCCAAAGCCACAAATCCTAAATACCACTTCGTGGCTCAGAAATCCATAAAATAATACTAGAACATATAAAATCGAAGGAGGGTCGTAGGGGAGAGATTACTTGACAAAAATATTCAATATCCCAAGATTAACAACCTGCCTCCTTGCAGGAACAACAAACATATTCAAATCGAACAAGAAACTACTACAAGTTATCGAAAAATACAACTTTTCGTAACTAGAAGCTTAGAATCTTGATTCAACAAATAGGTAAGTGTACGGGATCCATACCTAGACAATATAACTCCATAGCTACTGCCAAATACTCAGAAAACACCTGCTGGCTCGCTGCATCAACACCCACGAAGATACGCCATGAAATCGACGGGACAAACTACACCAAAATGACGAGCTCGCGACGTAGAGCAACTTCCGTTAAACTTCCGAAATGAAAGGATCAAAGTCCATGGATTATTTTTGGACTCTCCCTCTGATTTTCTAAGAATTTTGGGTGAAAAATATGGGTTAAAACGAAGGAGAAATCAGCTTTTATAAGCTTAACCGACTTAGGACGTAGGCCCCACCTTGACGTGTCTGCTTGTGCAGTCTTACGAAAATGTGAATATCTCTCTATTCTGAAGTCGTATGGATGAAAGGTTTAGTGAGTTGGAAACTAGACTCGTAGGCCTTCGATTTGGTATATTGGGGGCCCACTAAATCTTTACATATAGGGAGAAACACCCCAAGACATTTAACCCAAATTTGAAGAGAATTCCTTAAAGGAATTTACAATAACTTTTTCCGACTTTTGTTTCGCAACTTGCTTGACTTCAAAACTTATCATACGACCATTTTACCATTACAATACCTCATAACACATCCTTCTTAGACACTACTAGTCTTACCCCAAAGGCACGGGTTACTTTAAACCTTCCAAACGGGCGAGGTGTTACACGAGGCATTTCTTTAACTCGAACTTTCGAGTAAGGAATTCCTTTGACCTAGAACCTTGGTTTAATTCTTTGATATTACCAAGAATGTTGATGGAAGTCAATGATTTCCAAAGTTGAAGCTCTAAAATAAGGAACGACCATAAAGACCAAACAAACGGCCCGGGCACCGAACTACCGGTCCTGACAAGCAATAAATGACTTGGGCCGCTACAAGTAAGCTCTAATGGTACAAGAAAGACGAAAATGTGTAAATGACCAGAAGGGTCATTACAGGTTCTCCTATCTAGGTACTTAGAATAGGTGCCTGCAGGCCCAAGGGTTGGATCGTGACAAATGGTATCAGAGCCTAGGTTTCCGATCTCCCAGTACAAGAGTAAAATGTCGAATAGAGTCCTTTGGATTGGTGTGTTGATGTCCACATCTAATCTCTCTTCTTTCATTCCTTTCATGCGGTTTGATACTTGCTTGTATGGGTTGAGTCCAATTGGTATCTCTTGATTTCAATTTGTATCTCAACAAGGAAAATGATATTGTTTGACTCTGATTGAGATGACGCAAGCAAGGGAAATTAGTATCGGAAAGGTTCCAATTGGTGTCTTGCGTGGAAAGCTATGTAAAGGTATGGATGAATTATCTAACGGTCATCCATGAGGTGAATAAAAGGTAATGAAACTGATTTGATTGAGTATTGAAGCTTGAGACTTGAGATTGTGCTTATGTGTATTGATGTTGTTTGAATTACTGCAAATGTGTGGTGTGCAATTGTTTGAATTGCTGTGAATATTGTGGTCAGGGAAAGGTCATAACTTGGTTATGTGTTAATGATTAAGGGAATTCTTGTTTTGTGATTTAACGGAAAAATAATATGCTAAATGTTGGGCAGGGTCTTATCATTGATAAAATGATAAGGAAAAAATTATATATAAACTTGTGGAAACTTATGTTTCAAGTGGTTGGTATATGAATAAGTAATAGGGACAAGAGCTATTGTTGCTAAATATCGGAAATTATGGTAAGAAAATCTTATGGTAACTCATGATTGTGACTTAAGGAAAATTTATTCTGGCTTTAAAATTTGTAATTGCTTTAGTGATAAATTGTGGTATGCCTTAGGCAAAGCGCACTATTCAGACTCTGGAGGATATGTTGAGAGCTTGTGTGATTGATTTCAAAGGTAATTGGGATGGTCACTTACCTCTTATCGAATTTGCCTACAACAACATCTTTCATTCTAGCAGCCAGATGGCTCCTTATGAGGAACTTTATGAGCGGAGGTATAGGTCTCCTATTGGTTGGTTTGAGGTAGGTGAGGCATCTTTGATTGGTCCAAATTCGGTTCATGAGACTATAGAGAAGGTTCAGCTTATTAGGGAAAGATTGAAGACCGCTCAGAGTCAACAGAAATCATATGCAGATGTGAGGAGAAGAGAGTTGGAGTTTAAGATTGATGATTGGGTGTTTCTGAAAGTGTCACCCATGAAGGGTGTAATGAGATTTGGCAAGAAAGAGAAGCTTAGTCCCCGCTATGTAAGTCTTTATTGGATTCTGAGGAGAGTTGGTAGTGTTGCTTATGAGTTGGATTTGCCAACAGAATTAGAAGCGGTTTATCCGGTTTTTCATGTCTCCTTGTTGAAGAAGTGTGTTGCGACCCGACCTTGATTATCCCTTTGGAGGGTGTGAGTGTTAAGGACAGCCTTACTTATAAGGAAGTTCCCGTAGAGATTCTTGATCGTCTGGTTCGGATGTTGAGGAACAAAGAAGTCGCTTCGGTGAAGGTTCTTTGGAGAAATTAGGTAGTTGAGAGAGCTACTTGGGAAGCAGAAGCAGTCATGAAAGCCAAGTACCCTCATCTCTTTCCTTCCGATTCAGTTTCAACTTGAGGTAATAGCACCACTTAATTGGGAATTAAAAGCACCTAATCTATTAGAATCCTCAAGAAGGTAGTAACCTTACTTGCAAATCCTAGGACAAAATGTTGAAATTCAACAAAGGGTTTTCAAGCTCTCACAAGAGGCACAATTCTTCAAATGTCAAAAACTAACTATGAAACCCTAATATTCTACTATTTATTCTAAGGGTTAAAATAGTAAGGAAAGACCCAATTGCCCCTTATTAAAATTACAAGCTAATTAAAATGGTAGAGCACTTAATATATTAAATATCTTCAAGTCTTCCATGTTGGAGCCTTTCAAAGATTTCATCTTCATCCATTAAGATTGCAATGCTTGACGGTCCTTAGCTTGACTCCTTGTGAACGGCCTCCTTGAAGTAGTGTCACTTTGATCTACATCAGGAGTACATGCACCACCAGATACTAGTCGATGTGCATTTTAATAAATAATTAGTGATAGTTCAGGCAAAAAAAGTGAACACCTCATAGTTCAGGTAAAAAACCTCATAAAAATATGATACTTTAGCTGTGTTTGTGTGTCTTATCCTAATTTAAAATAATTTTTTTAGTCCAGCCCGAATTATATTTTGCACAAATTGGACAAACAAATGCAAAGTTATGCAGAATAAAAACTACGCAAATCACCCAAATGCCAATGAAACACATGTACCAAACTCCCCTCAACATGAACTCAAACAAACTCTTACTTCGTAACTATCACAGTTCAAAGTAATTTTTCAGTTTCTTGATCTTCTCAATAACAGTGTATGTATTCAGATTTGTTTTTTTTTGGGTGTCTGTAAATTGCAGATATTAAAATATGTTTAGGCAAATTTTTATTCTAAAGAAAATACCACATGTATGACACATGAATTGCACACATTTCCACATGGAGTGTCACTTGACGCTATTTTAAAATAAAAAAAAAAGAGTGGAGTACATGCACCATTAAATATTAGTCGAGGTGTATTTTGATAAACTATTGGTGATTATTCAGGTACAAAAAGTGAACAGCCCATAATTCAGGTAGAAAGCTCACAAAAATGTTATACTTTAGGTGTGTTTTTCTGTCTTATCCTAATATAAAATAATTTTTTTTGTTGTAACACATCATATTTTAAAGTCGCTCTTATGTCATCTCGTGTGGGTATTAAAGCTTAGAAACCAAGTTATTTAAACCAAGAAACGTCTAGAAATCAAATGGACCAAGTTTCAAAACTTAAGATGGGTTTTCGAGCAAACTGTTAGGTTGGTGCACTGACCGGTGCAATGGACCAGACCTAGAACTCCAGAATGATTAAAATTTCTCAGATTGGCGCACCGTGTAGCGCGGTTGAAATGAAGAGTGGCCAAAAAAATGGTACGAATATGAAGGTTGGGCGGAGATGGCTGAGGAGGAGAGGCAGATCTCATCCCCTCCAAAGTATAGCAAGTTGAGTTCAGTAGCCTCGGTATTTGTGCCAAGTTATGACATGGTTCTTTCATCATTAGCCGCGGGGCATCTTGTGGCTCAAATGAGTGCACCTTTGAATGCTATGGAAAATCCTACTAAAAGAAAGCCTATTGGAATAATGGCCAAGATGTATGAGTCAGGTTCTTTAGTAGAAGATCCATTGGAAGCTTTTTGTAGTTATTTGGGCTTTGACATACTTGATGAAGAAGATGAGAATGAAGTGTTGGATGAATGCTTTGCTAAAGTGACTAGGGATGGAGATCTTTCACCTAAGCAGCAAAGGAAAGGATTCAAGACAAAGAAGACTCATGGAAGAAAGCATAGTTGGGATTGTAGAGTGTCTGAGGAGGTTGTTCCAAGACAACTACCAATGAGAGTAGCAAAACAGAAGAAGACAAGATTCAACTATATCAACAAGATCTAATAGAAACAAGAAGAATTGATGAAGTATCAAGCAATTTTAGAGCGGTTGGAGGAAGAAGACAAGGTGAAGAATTAGATTTTATCGAGCTACATCTTCTTAAAGTTTTCACAATATCAACGAAACATGGGCCTGACTCTACATTCTTGCTTGTTTTAATTTTCACTACCTAAGTATTATCGTCTGTAGGTGATGATCATTAAATATTTGATTCTTTCTTCTTCTTCTTCTTCTTATTTTTTTAGATGCAGATTAATGAGTAGAGGTTTTGTTACACCTCAATAGGATTAGTAAGGTAAGTCATGGCTTCCCTTGCTTGTACTTTTTCTTTTGAGTTTTATTTTTATTATATATATAAAAAACCTAGGCCTAGACACCTCGCCTAGTGGATTTGCTTTTAAATAAAAAAGATCAATAAATGGATCTTTTCCAAAATCAAGTAACAGACAACAGTTGATTCAACTATTTGACTTCTTTTCAAGAGACACCACTACAGTTTGCTTTTCTATACATTGCCTCTTTCAAAGTACATGGATAATATCAGTAGACTTTGATTTTTTTTGAAGTAGATGAACAAAATCATACTCTAAAGCGTTTAGATAATTTTTTATATTTTGAAGAAAATATTACGTGTCTAGCACATGTATGACACGTGAATTGCACATATTAGCTAAATTTTATCTATGAGTAATAGATTGGAAAAGTTAACCTTCCCTACTTGTAGAAAAACAATCAGAATACATCAAACAATCATATTATTCCTCCCTCCCTCTTCGCAAAACTCTAAAAAGGCATAAAAGTGTCTCAAGCAACAAGTTAGGGTTCCAAGCAAGGCTTTAATTTCTCAAGTTCTTCTCTTTTCCTCGGGTATGTAATGATATTCTAGTATAGAACCCTGTTCTTCCCCACAACCAAGTTTTAGTTTCAATCTAGTTCATGAATCAAGTCAGGGTTTGAGAATTTTATTAGAAGGAGAAAATGAATTTTAATCCTCCCTATCAATTTTGAATTTGTTGATCCTAAAACCTTCATCCTCTGTCTAATTTTGTTCAAGCAAGAACCCTAAGTCTACACACACTTGCATCCATTTTATTTCATTTCTCTGTTCTTTTGTAAACTAGATCAAAAAATCTTGAAGCCACTTCTTTGATTATCTCTTTTTAGTCTTCAAGAATTAAAGAATGGAGGTTTAAACAGATCATAAAGAGCCCAACATGAAAACAATGAATAAAAAAAAAAAGACAATGTTACATGTACTTGTAAGTGCTTTCATTTAGTAGGAAGGATCAAAATAATTCAAACCCCATACATTAAGGACCATTTTGATCATTTTCTCATTAAAAAATTATCAAAATTCTAAGTAACTTTTCAGTTTCTTGATTTTTTTTTTCAAAAAATATATATATGTTCAGGGTCTGCTTTTTTTTTTTTGGTGTGCATAAATTGCAAATACTTAAATGTTTAGGCGGATTTTTGTTCTGAAGAAAATAGCACGTGCATGTCTTACACATGCACGGCACGTGAATTGCACGCATTTGCTGAATTTCATTTGGGGGTGATAAATAGGAAACTAAAGATTGGAATAGTAAAAACACTTAATAGTTTATGTATGTAAGTTGTAAGCAACGCCAACTTTATGAGCATTTTTATTTACGAAAAGGGCTTAAAATGCCCCCAAACCTGTTTAATTTGGTTCACTATTGCCCCCAATTAACCTATTGGTCCACCAATGCTTCTATCCTTTTTCTAAAGCTCATAATTGCCCCCAACCTATTTAATTTAGTTCACCATTTCCCTCAATTAACCTATTACTCTATTTCTATCTTTATCAATCTCTCTTCTTATATGGGGTCAGTGATGATTTTAAGTAATTAAATTATGGAGCATGTTGACTTGTAAACTTGTACACGGTACACCCTCCGTTTTTAAATTATTTTTTGTGATTTTTTAAATAATTACCTCCTATTATTTGTCATGTCACAAGTTCAAGACAATTAATTTTTTATCATTTATTCTTAGTAGTAATTGTTTTTAAAGCCTATAAACACCTCAATTATAACACATAAATAGCGTAATATTCAATGAAAAGAAATTAGATCTTAAATTTGGCCGAACTACACAGGTTGGTAAGTTTCTCATTTATATTTGTGTTCCAAGTAATTTTGTTAAATAATAGTTATACTAGTTCATTGATAGAATATGCACAACGAAAGCAAGCATAGAATCTCTTAACTTACATGTAACTAGACAGTTATAATGATAAACAAGATCATGAAAAACACTAACCTCTTGAAGTTCAGGCACAGATCGTCAATTGCGTTGGCCTCCAACTTTATAGTCTTCTGCTATAGCCTTAATAATCTCTGAGTGAAGAACACTTGTGTGGACAAGTGTTGCGGCTCAGAAAGTGTATTTTTTATGGCTGATAAGGGTCCTATTTATAATCATGTTCTAGGGTGTAAACTCTAGTCTCAAACACATAAGATTCTTTTTCTCCAAGAAACTGTACACGTTTTTGGGGTTAACCCAGTCTAAAACGTGTACAACTTTTTCTTCTACAAAATAGTTATTTTTAGCCAAAATCATGTAGGATTTTACTGCTTCTAGAAGGCTGATTTACTTTACAAGTTCATTAATTAATTAGGCAAAGTAGGAACTACAAATTTAATTAGTGAAATTTGCATAATGAATTAATTAAACCTGCCATAATAAATTATAGATTATTTCACTAAAACTTCATAATTACACTCCTCAGTTTATTTTGAGATCTTATATTAAAACTTATTTAACTCCCCATGTTAAAATTACTAATATCAATCAATTAAATTAAATTTATGATAATTTAATTGATTAATTAATTTAATCTTTTATTCTTACACTTAACGTATTTCATGTGACATATATAAATTCACCTGCAGAGTTTTCACATGAAAACTTATAAGCAACCATAATGGGATTCCATCAATCTCAAGGTCGAGACATGGATTCTATCAACTAATCATTATTTCACAAATGTCATTTGTTATTATCCAACCTATCAAGCATGTATTTACCCACAATATAATAGAGTCTCACCCTTTAATAGATTAAGACAATAAATAAATCACATCGATCATAATAATTATATTAAGATTAAGAGTATATGTATATTTAATGATCTAGAGAAGTTATTTTATAAATATTCATAACATAAACAATCATCTCTACTTGGTCCGTTCAATACACACAAAGTGTACTAGCACAAGAAGTTAGAATGAGACCACTCCCATAATCAAGATTAAATTATATTTTAATCCTATGCTACAATCATCAAGATGTTTATCCAACTTCATCTTTGATTGTGAACATAACTTTATAACTTATAAGAACTGACAGTTTAATCTTTCGTGCATTAGCAATAAAACTCCATAAACTAAATCGTATACTATATAAGTAAAGGACACACATGTCAAAAAAATAATTTATTTAAAATAAGACTTTATTAAATCGAACAAATAAAATAAAAGGTCTTATACATAAGCAATGAAATAGAATAGTCATAGTATATTCACACTAGTGCACTAATGTGTCACAAATTATTTTTTCTGAAATGAATAAAATCCCCTTTCTTCCTCCCCTCATTGCTTTTGGAAGAAAAATAGAAAAGACCAATAAATGGATTTTACCCAAAATCAAGTAACAAACAAAGAGTTGTTTCAATTGTTTTAGTTTTTTTCAATAGACACTACTAGACTTTGCTTCTATACACTTCACCTTTTTCTCAAGTACATGAATAACATCACTAGACTTTGCTTTTCTCGAACAAATTCATACTCATTTAGACAAATTCATACATTTCTAACACATGTATGGCATGTGAATTGCACATCTTAACTCAGTTTCATCTACGGGTAATAGATTGGAAAAATTAAAGATCGAAATGGTAAAAACACTCAATAGTTTAGGTATGTAAGTTACAGACAATGCCAATTTTATGAGAATTTTTATTTACTGACCACCAAAATTAGAGTTTACCTATGAAACCATTTTCCTTTCTTATCTTTGATTTGCTTTTGCTTTTTTTTATTGTGTCAATATATGCCATAATCAAAATGAAGAAATTAAATTACTCTTTTCATGAAAACAATAACCTACAAGAGTTTCAACTCTCAATATTTTGCAAGAAACCTCATCAAACAACTACGCAAATTCAAATATTACACGGAGCAATTCAGTTCTTCTACTTCACTTCTCTCTCTTTCGGTCGATCAATTCAAAGCAAAACTTATTTTTTTGTAGTGAAAAGAGCATTGGCCAGTAGAGGAAAAACGCTAGGTTCCAATGCTGTGAAGAAGTCTCAGTCCCGTAGCAGCAAAGCAGGTCTCCAATTCCCCGTTGGTTGTATAGCTCATTTCCTCAAAGCTTGAAAGTATGCCCAGCTTGTCAGCGCCGGAGCTCCGGTTTACCTTGTTGATGTCCTTGAGTACCTTGATGCTGAGGTGCTTGAATTGGCTTGAAACGCGGCGAGGTATAACAAGAATACAAGGATTGTTCCAAGGCACATTCAGTTGGCTGTGAGGAATGATGAGGAACTGAGCAAGTTGCTTGGAGATGTGACAATTGTGAATGGTGGTGTTATGACCAACATTCACAACCTTCTGCTGCCTAACAAGAAGAGTGGTAGCTCCCCAAAGGCCGCTACTGCTGAGGAGGAGGATTAGACTGATGATCTTACATCGAGCTATAGCTTTTATTAGACTAGAGAAATTAGGTCATAAAATTAAGTAGTTCCCCTTCCCCCTTTTATCTGTCAGAGTTTGTGTTAGTGTGAATACAAATTGATGGATAAAGAGTTGGTGATAGTTCGAGGTTGAAAACACAAAAACGTAATGTTTTAGGTAGGAAACACGCAAAAAAGTGATACTTTTGGTGTGATTTTTTTTATTTCCAATTAATTTCTTTAATTGACAGCATGGAGTGCCACTTGACACCATTTTAAAAAAAAGAATGGAGAACATGCACCATCAGAAACTAGTTGATGCGTATTTTGATGAATTATTGTCACGACCCAGACCGCCGTGAGTGGCACCCACCCAATCCCCGGATGAGCGAACCAATAGAATCCAACTCTCAACGTAGCCTAACAGCCTAAAATCAGTGTGCAGAAATATAAACTAGCAATCAACATAATCAAATCAACTCTATAAAAATATAGCCTGAGGAAAATCCCTCCCTAGAATCTGAAAGTCATCGTACCAAAAACATCTACCAAAGCTAGAGTACGGGAATGCAACCCCAAAAATAGAAATAGTCTAAGCCCGAAATATTTTGGCTACAACTCATAGATGGAAATCAAGGCAGCTTGGTCGAACAGCTCACCCTTGATATCTCGAAGTGTCAGGCTTACAAGTGAGGTCGTGCGTCAACCGCCGGAAGATTTCCTGTACTCACAAAAGACAAGCAAGTGCAGTATCAGTACATAACCACCGTGTACTGGTAGAATCATCAGCCAGTTCCAAATAAACAGTGTATGAATAGTACAACAATCAATTAAGAGTACAAAAACAAATAGGCAAGTCAACAGGTATTCCTAGACTACAAGTCTCTACCTAAGTTGTTCCCACATGTAAACCACTTCACAGTTATGATCAATAATCCACAACAATAACAATTATACCTCGATACATAACTCGGACCCACCTTGAATCCCCTCTAGACAACACCTAAGTGTCAGACAAACAACCCGGTCTACACCAAGACCAAACTCATAAAGCAATGAAATAACCCGGCCTCTCAAGGACCAAAATACACAACCACAATTCATAAACACAACCCGGTCCTCTCAGGGAACCATTAATAAAGATGCAATAATACAATAAAGTGAACCTGTATCAAGCATGGTACCCGAGCTAACCGTTAGTGTTATCCTGTACCAGGCATGGTACCCGAGCCAACCGTTAGTATATTCCGTACCAGGCGTGGTACCCGAGCCAACCGTTAGTAATTCCCATACCAGGAGTGGTACCCAAGCCAACTGAATGTCACATAAATTCACATTCACAAATAATGAACAATCAATACTTGTAAACCAACAAGCAATAACACTTAGTTCATTTCACAAGACTGAAAAACAGGACTTTTGGACATTCCTAAATCATTCCCTAAGCAATGCAAACCATACAAATACTTAGACAGGAGTACACAAACATACAATGCATACAGGAATCAATAACCATCACCTACCTCGAATAATCAAGCTCTACAATGTTGGAGCTTTTCCCCTTTCAGGATCCCTTGCTTGTTCTTGGTCTAGAAACAATACACAGTACCAAAAATCAATCCTCATGGCCTATAAATTATCCGGATTATGAAAAATTCCAAACCCCGGGTCAACCATGATCATTCCACCCATTCCCAGGCTCTCCCACCATTAATTCACCTAAATTCATCATTTTCACGGATTCCCTTAGAGAATTATGGCTAAGTGGTCATTACCCATTACCAAGAATCAAGACGCAAGAACTCTAGCACCCTAGAATTCCCTTTTTCCCCGGATTCTACCATTCTTAGGTCATCCCAACCTTTCTCCAAGTCTACACCTAGAAATTTTATAGCATAGGAAAGATATCACGGAGTTTGGGGAGTAGAATCCTTACCTTTAGGACGAAAAATGGTGGAAAACGGATGAATATTGCGCCAAATCCCCCCTTCTTCTCCCAAAATGTTTCAAGAAAAGTTGAACTATTTTGGAGAAATTTCTGCATTAAATCTCATCACGCTCTGCTATAGCGGTACCGCCATAGCGGAGTCGTCCGCTATGGCGGGGGCTGACCATCGTTGACTTTCGCTGTAGTGGTAATTTCTCCGCTACAATGAAGGTCGCCATGGCGGAATGTCAACCACCGTAGCGGTTGACACGGGACAGAAAATCATAAAATCTCCAAAACTAGTCACATTTACAACACACTTATTTTTTTGATGTCCCGAAACAATCCTTTCACGTCAACCTCGATTCCGGGAGTTCTACTTACCCGAATTCTATTCTGAAAAGTCCTCCGGACTCCTTTATGTGTTAGCTACAAGGAAAACTAGCTCGAATTAAGACATCAAACCCAATCCTTACTCAGATTGCCCTAGGCCATACCTCGCTCCAAATCCGGCCGAGACTAGCCTAGCCCATAATTTCAAACTCCAAAACTCGGAGTTTTCTAACTCTAAAAATTGGCACGAATGGTTTTTCCGAAACGACGAACCCGGTCATTATAATTATAGGTGATAATTCAGGTAGAAAAAGTGAACACCCCGTAATTAAGGTAGAAAACTCACAAAAACCGTGATACTTCAGGTGTGTTTTTATGTCTTATCCTAATTTAAAATCAATTTTTCAGTCCAACCCGAATTGTATTTTGCGCAAATTGGACAAACAAATGCAGAATTATAAGAGTAAAAACTAATAAATCTTGCAAATGTGAAACACATGTACCAAACTCTCCTCAACATATTCTCAAACAAACTCTTACTTGGTAACTATCTATCACAGCTACAACAGAGGGAAAAAAGAGTCAAAAAATGGTCCTTTATGTATGGTGTTTGAATTATTTTGATCCTTAATATATATTACTTAATTGAAATAATCCTTGATGTAATATATAAATATGATCATTTTGGTCCTAAATCCTAACTCTGTTAAAAATGTAACCGCTTCATCCTTTCCTCTCTCGCCTCCCTCTCTTTGCTTCTGCATCAATTCAACTTCAGTTAAATCAACACTATTTCGATATCACTATATCAACTTATCAAATTCAACACAACACTATTTCGATATCATTATATCAACTTTTCAAATTCTTAAATTAGGTTTTATTATTCAAAGTTTTTATTATACTTTTTTGTTAAAAATTTACATTGATTACATTCTTACTGCATAAGGCCTATGTATATTCTACACTATCCAGACCTCACTTGTAAGATTGTACTATATATATATGTGTGTGTGTGTGTGTGTGTCACCTGGAAAAAAAAATTAAGGCATCTTTATTAAGTTTGGCTTTAGGCCCCCAATCTTGTTGAGACGACCCTGCAGATATAGCTAAAGATATGGCAAAATGGAAGGAAAAAAAAAATACATATAGGTAATATCTACTATTTGGAATATGTTTTAGTCTTATTAGAAAACTTAAAGTAACAAATCAATTTTCAACACACAAACACTGATATATATTATAATCACTGAACAGAATTACACTAGAATACAAATACTAAAATAACAATTAACTGGGAATTAGATGAACAAGCAAAGGATACCTAGAAAGGGATGAGAAGTTTCAGACATTAGAGAGAAGATGAGAGGAACAGACGGTTTCTTCCTAACAATTCCATAACCGTATTTCTCCCTCAAGACTTCTATTTATCAACCTAGATCTCTAACATAGCCCCATAATTTGATGTTGGGCTTATTTGCTAATACTGGCCTAGGCCCATTCATAACAACTTCTAATATTCTAATTGTTATTATTATTTATTTGTATCTAACCTATTTTCCACTTCTATTTTTATTTGGTATGATGATGACATGAGTTGAGATTGAATGGACATGTGAGAATTCATATAGCCGACTTCAACTTGTTTGGGACTGAGGTGTAGTTTTTATTGTAGGCTAAAAGCAAACTTAAGCACATGATTAAAGAGGACTGCTACATGTGGATTGATGTCTCAAATTGCCATGAAGAGATTACATCAGGGCTTGGTCATAAAAGCCTATATCCATATTTGTCGCTAACTCATAAGCTTTGTATATTTTATTTTCTTTATTCAAACTGAGTCTCCATTGATCATTGATGTGCAAAAAGTTACAAATTGAGTTTGGCATCCCAAACTATTTACATGATCATTGAGGTGAGACTAGAATATAGAACTATCCTAACCAAAAAGACCTTAGTGATTTGTGTTTCTATGGAGGTTCATATATAATGTTTCTGTCTTTTGTTTCTCTGATTCTGAAAGATGGAATGCTCTATCTATCCATATTGACTAATCCCTTCACTTTCGCAGGTAATTCTGAGAAGGCATTATAGACTTTGATCTCCTCTATGTCATGACCGATTGCCGCTAATTTATCGGCAGGTTTGTTAGCCTCCCTGTAGCAATGAGTAATGATAAATCCATGTTCCTCGACAATTTTCTGGATGTCCTCAATTAGCTTCTCTATTTTCCATGGTGGCTTCCACTCTCTCTTGATACATTTGGTGATTAACATTGAGTCCGTTTCTCCCCAAACTAAGTTGAAACAATTATTTGAGCACCATTTCACACCAAAAAGTAGTGCAGCAGCCTCAACCATATTATTAGTGCCGGGTCCTAGTGGTAATGAGTAGGCAAAAATTATTTTCCCATTGCAATCTCTTACAGTCCCCCCCCCCCCCCCCCCCCCCCCTCCGCATAGCCCTGAACACAACTCCCGTCGCTGTTGAGCTTAATGGTGGGTTGTTGAGGTTTGATCCAATTAACAATTTTGACTGACTTGTGTTGTATTGTTGATTCGCAAGCTTGGCATACAGAGTTCCAAGAATCTCCAATCCTTGCGCTTTCAAATTTTCTCCTTAATATCTGCAAAGTAGAAAAGAGAATATTAGAAGTAGAATTGTAAAAAGATGGTCTTTCTGCCTCGTATTTGCTGCGACATCTTGATCTCCAAATCTCCCAAGGGTAGGGATGATCTTGATGATGAAGGAGAAGCAAGGGTTGCTCGTATTGTGGTTCCACCAGCTGAGAAGGGTCATCCTCAAGTTGATGTTCCTGTAATTGATGCCCAATGGTCCTGCGAAATACTGCCATATTTTTTTTGCTTGTTCACCATGGCAAAAAATATGATCTACTATTTCCAGCTCTGTAGTCACCCTTGTTGGGTTGCAACAATAGCATTTAGGCTCCAAGTTGATCCCAAATCTTACCACACTTTGGTCAGTTGCCAACCTATTATGAATAGCCCTCCAGGTGAGAAATGACATCTTAAACGGTAAGTTTTTATGCCATAGATTGTTGTCCATGGTGTTAACATCTCTTGCTTGTCTTAAATTAACCCAAGCAGAACCAATGGAGAAATTATCATTAGGTGTAAGGGTCCAAATAGCTTTTTCATCCTTGGAGTTGTCCAAAGAGATTCTCAGTTTATTAATTTCATTTTTGATAGCATCTGGAACATCAATCTGGAGGCTATTCCAATCCCAAATATCATTCTTCAGAACATCCTTTAGCAAAATGTCTCTGAAGCTATAGCCTTCACCCATGAGATGGTATATTGGCCCCAACTTACACCAATTATCAAACCAGAATGAGATTTTTCCTTTGCCAATGTCCCACTTGATATTACATTCAACATCATCTTTAGTGTCACAAAGAATCTTCCAGCTCATAGCTTGACCTCTTTGCCATTTAGAAATCACTGGATGGACCTCTAGTAAGTACTTAGCTTTCATAAACTCACTCCATAAGGAGTTAGACACTCTTAGGGACCACCATTGTTTTGCATTAAAAGCTTGACAAATATCAGTAAGTTTTCTGAAGTTGGTGCCTCCTTCTTTGTAAGGATAACAAAGATTATCCCATGAAACCCAATGGTGTTTACCACCACTGTCAAGTCCGGACCAAAAGAACCTTGCCATATATTTTTCAATAAGCTCCAAAGTTCCTTTAGGAGGTGTGACAGCAGAAAGGTGGATAGGGAGTGCTAAGAGCACATGTCCAATCAGTATGGCTCTACCACCAGGGGATAGAAGTTTGGTATGCCACCCTCTAATTTTGTTAACAATTTTGTTCACCATGTCAGAAAAATGAGAAAGCTTCTTCTTGCCAATGATAATAGGGCATCCCAAGTATTTGATGGGGAATTTCTGGTGAGACATACCGGTGATATTGTGCCATTTGTTAATATTGCCAGGATTAGTGTTATTGGGAACTGCAAAGCAACTCTTGCTCTTGTTGATAAGTTGACCAGATACATCTTCATAGGCTTTAAGGGTATCAAGGATCATTTTCAGAGGTTTTTTACCACCATTACAGAACAAAATAGTATCATCTGCAAATTCTAGATGATTAATTTGTGGACCATTATCTTTCATGTAAAACCCTTTATAGCCAGCTTTTCCTTGTAGATCATTGAGCATTTGGGATAGAAGTTCAGCACTCAGGACAAAGAGCGAAGGGGAAATGGGATCTCCTTGTCTCAAACCCCTTCCAGATTTAAAGAAACGATGTCTTCCTCCGTTAACGATTACTGAATACCAGTTGTTGGAAATGTACTTGTGAATGAGATCAAACCAAATATCAGCAAATCCCATCTTCTTCAGAACTAGGCAAAGGAAAGGCCAAGACACTATGTCGTAAGTCTTAGTCATATCCAGCTTAATGAAAATATTTTTGCCTCTCTTAGGTTTCTTAATGTCATTGATAATCTCCTGTGTGAGGAGGATGTTTTCAGTAATAGCTCTTCCCTTAACGAAGCCACTTTGGTTTTTAGAGATGATTCTTGGTAATATATTAGCCAATCTAGCATTCATAATCTTGGAGATTATTTTGCTAGAAACATTGCATAAGCTTATAGGCCTTAAATCGCTGAATCTTTGAGGATGGTCCACTTTGGGTATCATTACCAAACAAGTATGGGTATAGAAATTTGGCAGGAAAGCTCTTTCAAAAAAAGCTATTACGGCTTTATGAAGATCACTAGCAATGATATTCCAAGATTTTTGGTAGAAACAAGCACTAAGGCCATCAGAACCTGGTGCACTGTCTATGTCAATTGAGAAAACACTATCCTTCACTTCCTGAAGAGTTGGTTTAGCCATGAGGTTGGTATTATCCTCATCAGTAATACACCTTCGCAAGCAGTTTAGTGTTTCCTGGGAATTAACATTGGTATCACTGGTGAACAAATGTTGGTAGTATCTAACTGCTGCCTCAGCAATGGGATCATTGCCTTCCACCCATTGCTCTTGTTCATCCATGATTTTCCTGATAGTAAGCCTTCTCCTTCTGTCTTTGAGGATGCTATGAAAATAAGCAGTGTTAGCATCACCCTCTTCCAGCCATTTGACCCTTGCGTTTTGTCTAAGAATAGCATCGTGAATCTTGAGATATCTAGTAAACTCTGCTCTGCATCTAGAGAGCTCCACTCTATTCTCAACTGTGTTGTTAGTAACACAATTATCTTCTAGGATTCTAATTTGAGCTTCCAATCTTTTAGGTTCTTCATAGATATCCCCATAAGATTGTCTAGACCAAGCACTGAGGTGTTTGCAAGTATTCTTGATCTTTTGGTGGAGGACATACAGAGGATTGCCATAGACTTCTTGCTCCCAAATATTCTGAAATATCTGGTTGTTATCTGGGTGGTCAGTCCAAAAGTTGAGAAATTTAAAATATTTGATGATGGAGGTGGTTTCATTATTGATCTTGATACGAAGAGGTGCATGATCTGAGCATGTTCTAGATAAGTGGGTGATAGAAGTGGCATTCAGGCAATCAAACCAAGCTGAGTTATACACCATTCTGTCCAGTCTCTTCCAAATAGTTCTTGGTGGGTCTCTATTGTCGCACCAGGTGAAGGTAGACCCACTAAAGCCTGCATCTTGTAGTCCACAGTCATGTAAACAAGTAAGAAAATCCAGGCTTTCTTCCGTTCTATGGTTTCTGCCCCCTTTCTTCTCCTCACTATTAATAATGACATTGAAGTCACCTACTACACCCCAGGGATCTTGCATAGTTAAGGCAGTGTTCCTCAAATCATCCCAGAGATCTTTCTTGAGCTCCTCTAAGTATTTTGCATATACTATGGTTAAGAACATCACTGGCTCATTAGGATGAGAAATTTTGATGAGCACTTGTTGTTCTCTGTCTTGAATGATATCTACGACTACTTCATTAGTCCAGAGGATCCAAATCTTATTAGAATAATTGTGATAGTCGTACTGCATACCAAGTTTCCTTTTGTATTTTTCTAATTTGTCTCTATTCACCATTGGTTCTTGCAGGAAAATAAGAGGAGTTTGATATTGAAGTTTGAAGCTCTTGAGTCTTTCCAAGGATCCTTGAGATCCTATCCCCCTAATGTTCCAGGATATTGTGTTAATCATTGGAAACATTATTGAAGGGGGTATTTTAAGAGCTGATGATGTTTTCTATCAAGAAGTCTGGTTGGCAGATGATTCCTCTTGAGTTTATATTTCTTGGTGAAAGACTGTTGTGGTCGGTGACATTGTGTTGTGCATGGTTAAAAGAATCTTCATACTCAGGACGGGTTACTTTGTTGTTCCTCACAACTTCATCATATGATAATGAGACGTCTCTGTCTTCAGTCATGCGTAACATTTGTTCATCTGCTTCCATAGTGCTTTCATCCACAGCTTCCCTGAACAGAGAGTTGTCATACAATAGATTTAATCCTCTTTCATTCAAGGACCCTGGATCTGGAGGGTCCGTATCCAGGGCAGTCATTTCACTTCCATCCTCCCTACTATTGTTGATAGAGATGCCTGGTTCAATCTCCTCAGATCTCCTTTCCATCAACGATTTTTCATTTTTTTTCCATTCTGTTTCAGGTTGAGAGCTGTCCAGCTGCTTGTATATCTCTTTTTCTCCTTGTCGGCTATGTTGCTTTGTTTTCCTTCTAAGATGGTATTTTCTGGGATGGCCACTTTTTGCTGAAATTTCCTCTTGTTCTTTGTGAGCTTCTTAGCAGCACCTTTGTCTATTTTAACGAGGTCGGTAACATCTGTTTGTAGGTATTTTTCAGCATCTTCCAATTCTGATGATTTTCCGTTTCTCGATCTCTTGATGTTCAGCTTACTTTGATGTTTTCCATTGTTCACCTTTTTTCTTTTTGTCTTGTGCTTTGTCCCATCTTGTAGTTTCAACACTCTTGTGTAAATGAGTCTGGATCTGATCCGTGTTCCACTGATTACTATAATGAGTAATTTCCATGTCATTTTTCTCACTACTAGTTTGGTTGCTAGTCTCCAGAGAGGCTCTATTTTGAGGGTGGGTTTCTTCCAAGACTTGAAAACTGTTTTGTTTTCCTATTTCCACATGGTTCCTTGTCATCATTCTTCCTCTTCCTATCCTTTTATCAACTGTCTGCCAATCTCCTGCGGGCTTTGTGTTTATCCCAGCGATGTTCCCTTTCTCTTTATTGTTGTTTTGCAGGTCCTCTCTGGTAGTAGTCTTTTGAGTTTTGGGATCTCTTTTTTTGGAGCAAGTTTGACCATTGGAGTTGAGTTTACTATTGTGTCTTTGACTGCTATTCTCTTGCCTTCTCTGATTATCAACCCAACCATTGTTAATATTGTTACTTCCTTCTTTGCTTCTTTGAATTTCAGGATTGGCTATCCTACAATTAGCATTGGTGTGGCCCTGTAATTTGCAGTGGAAACAGTATGCTGGGATTGTTTCATATTCAATTTTCTGCACAAAAGTTTCCGCCTTGCCTTCTTGGTTTCGAATCTCAACATTGACTTCATTGATGAGTGGTCTGATTAAATCAATTTCCACCTTTAGTTTAGCTGTGGTAGGTCTCGGTCTTTCCTTTTGTCACCTTGTCCATGATTATTGGAGTTCCAATTGGGCTAACGATTCTGCAAAGTGCTTCCCACTCATAGTAGTGCCATGGTAGATCCGGCAGATTAATCCAAATGGGAGCCAGTGTTGTTTCTACCTCTGGCTTGAAGCTTGCTGTCCATTTGAGAATTTTCATGGTGTTTTCACCCTCAAAGTGTATAAAAAAATTTCCATAGACAGTGTTAAAATCTTCTTCATTTTCCACATCAATGAAAACATGTTTCAGATCCTTTGCTCCAATTTTAACATGGCTTTTGAGGTGGACCATTTTAGCAAATTCCAGTCTGATTTTCTCAATTGTTGGTCGAGTTCGCAGGAATTTACCTATAATGGTCCATCGGCAAGTGTCCGCAAGCATGTCGTGTTCTTCCGTACTGAAGACCACAGTCGATTTTCCTTCAATTACTTCATGATGTCTAGGTGGGACTGAGATTCTTCTCCTATGGTTATTTCCAAGAGCACCTGCATATGTAGCTTGCTGATTTGTAGCAGAGGTTACTTCCATGCCTTCTCTTTCTTGTTCAATTTGAGGGTTTTGTGGGTTGACCTTCAAATTAGTACCAGTAGCTCTTGGGTCTGGTGGATCTGGAGGATGGGGTAGCGGGGGACCAAACAAATCAATTGATAAGCTCATCAGGGCCGGCAGAAATGGGGAAAATCTAGCCGTTTCCGGCTAGAAACTAGCCGTTGAAGGCTGAGAACGATGACAAGAGAGAGAGAGAGAGAGAATTTTTGTGTAAAAGTGACCTTTGTATATAGAATTCTTGCTATACATATATTCTAATGGCCATCACAAATTCCTCATGTAATTTCAATAGGATGAAGATTGAATTTTTGGAATGGAAGTGGCAAGCCTTAGAATCGTTGCTTATAAGCTGCAACCACCTATGGTTGCACGTCAAATGCTAAAACGAATTCCATAATATAGGAAATGCTGCAAGGTGCAATTAGAATAATAATAATCTGTACAAGCCAAACGAGAAAGGAGATTCCGCGTTCTTGTGCAGCCAAGCCGGTACTAGTACAAATTCTTCTTTAAGATGGTATAGCACAATTAAACAATTTATTCCACAGAAAGAAGGTATAATCTCATGGGCTGGTGAAGCATAAGAGGGGAATGGACTCTTCATTCCAATTAATTTCTTTAAGTAACAGAAAAGAGTTGTTTCAACTGTTTTACTTTTTTTCAAGAGAAACCACTAGAGTTTGCTTTTCTATACTTTACATCATTCTAAATACATGGATAATTGCTTTTCTTGAAGTACATGAACAAATTCATACTCTAAAGCATTTAGACAAATTTTTATTCTGAAGAAAATATCACGTGTCTAGCACACATGTATGGCACGTGGTTTGCACATATTAACTCAATTTCATCTACGGGTAATAGATCGGAAAAAATAAAGATCGGGATGGTAAAAACACTCAAAAATTTAGGTATGTAAATTTCAGACAATGCCAACTTTATGAGAAATTTTATTTATTAACCACCAAAATTAGAGTTTACCTATGAAACCGTTTACATTTGTTTCTGAAGGTCTTGTAACTTCTCTAACATGTATGGCCATTCTGCTTTTCTCTATCAGTTTCACCACTTCCCATATTCCTAATTTTGAAAATACGATAACACCATCCAAAAGGCAATAAGTGAACCAAAATTTTGATAAATATTGAAATTCTGCTACTCCTTATCTATCAAATGTAGAAATCAGATCATCATGCATCTGGTAGAATCATTACAGGGAGTCTGTTCAGGTCTTGGTTTTGTGGAAAGTAGTACATGCACCATCAGATACTAGTCGATGTGCATTTTGATAAATAGGTTGTGATAGTTCAGGTAGAAAAAGTGAACACCTCATAGTTCAGGTAAAAAACTCATAAGAACATGATACTTCAGGTGTGTTTTTGTGTCGTATCCTAATTTGAAATCAATTTTTGGGTCCAGTACAAATTGTATTTTCCACAAATTGGATAAACAAATGCAGAATTATGCAGGATAAAAAGTATGGAAATCTTGCAAAAGCCAATGAAACACATGCACCAAACACTCCTCAACATATACTCAAACAAACTCTTACTTCGTAACTATCACAGCTTCAACAGAGGAAAAAAGAAAGAGTCAAAAAACGAGAAAATGATCGAAATGGTCCTTAATGTATAAGGTTTGGCCTATTTTGATCCTTCATATATATATATATATATTATCGGTGTACATAAGTTAAATCTTTAAAGAATTCTAGTCTTGGACTATTTTTTTCCCCATTGGTGTTCGGTATCAGCTTTGTGGCCCGACTAATCCAAATTTGCGTCTAGAAGTCTAATTTTGGGAGTAAAATGCTTCCTACCAAAAACGATTACATTTGTAGGCCTTTGACCTGAGACTAATGATGGAGGGATACTTACCACCCAAGACTTCAGTCCTATACTAGCTTGCTATGCATGTGTTATGAAAACCTTAGACTTGCCACAACCAAAAGGAAAAAAAAAAGGGGATGGAAAATTTGAAGTACCTTGAGGAGCATGATAGCCTTGTTGTCTAAGCAGTCGAAATTCTAAAGCTGTAGCATACAACTCCTCATTCTTCAGCCCATTATGTTGATCTCTTTTATTATAATTAACGTATATAAAGTTGGGCACGTGCTTTGCACGTGTATATTGCACGTTTAAGTTATTAAGAAAATTATATTTCTAAAATTTAATCGAGTACATATTCTAAATGTTTATATAGAGTTATAAGATAAATATTTGAAGTATTTTAATTTTTTGTTAGTTTATTAAGATTAGAATATTTTTAAACTATCAAAAAAATAATTAGCTGATGTGATACGAAATTATTATTTTTAAAATTGTCCAAAGCAGTAATGATAGTATATAAATCTTTATATGTTTGGTGTATATTGTCTTCTACTATTTGAATTACTTGTATCATAATCAGAAACTATCATTGCCAATATTAATTATTACCTTACTGTTAACAGTGCATTTTAGAACATATCTTGATAGCACATGACGCAACATATATTCATACGATGCCAATGATAATTTTTAAGGAAAACAAAATGATAAATCCTTTTTACAAGTATTTATCCGACCTTAGTAATCGTGATTGAACCTAAACTGTTCTATTAAATTTATATGTCAAACTTCAAATCTAAATACAATATAATTTACATATATTCTTATTATAAAGTTCTAGATCTTATCAAAATGAGAATTTAGAATCAAAACATAATTCAAAGACAAGGGAATGAATATAGTCATTATAGGGTGTACACCAGTTCATTCGAAGAGCAAAGCAGTGTGAGCCTTACAAATATTCATGATGTCCTCCTATTAAAATCTGCATCATATATATAACTTTTTGAATAAGGTTCTTCTTCTTGTACATGAAGCTTTGGATGTTCTCCATCAGAAAATTACACTATAATTAATGTGCCAATTACAATAAATAGCAAAAAATTGACAGATATAATTATTGTTTTGCAAAAATCTAAAAAGAATATGGAGATGATGGTATTTAAACACACTCAAAGAAGCTACAACATATTTTGTCAAAATGATAGAAACTGACTTTTTCATGATCTTGTCAAATAATTGGATGGATAATTGCCATTTTCCTTCGGGTTTGGCTGCCATATGAAAAATTCAGCTTTCCAACTTTCATTATCCATTTGAAGAGAAGGCATGGTATTTATACTATTTTATAGTAGTTCAATTAGAGAAGTGTAAAGGTCAGACCAATCTAAAATGACCTATTAAGTGTGCATTAAATTTCATCTCTTAGAATTCTTCATGCTATGACAAAAATGTAAAAATAATTGAGTAACCCACATGTCATTCTCATTCACATGTCTTACTTATTTTCATCTTCATTACATAATTTAACTTAATGCGTATTTGAATACTTTTAAAACTGATATCTAATTAGTTATTAGAATATATATTTGATTTTGTACAAAAAAAGATAAATAGAAATAATGTTTTGAAGAGCAAAAAGGAAATACAACTTTATCGTGAAGATTTTTAATTCTCACATTTTAATATTTATTTTACATACGTGATAGGTTACCAACTTTTGGACTTCTCCAATTATTAACAAAATAAATAAATGAAGGAGAAAATTAACTCCCTCACCCCATTAAATTCATTGAATTGAGTGTCTTAAGCATTAAAATACTATTATTTTATGTATATTTTACTATTTAATATTTTATTGATTAAATATTTTATAATATTTTAATTTGATGTAAGGGTAAAATGGTAATCTAACTTTTGACTTAGACTCTTGGGTGAATGAATTAAGGGTGACAAAAATGTTTCAAATTTAAGTTGTAGTGACTTAAGTTATTTTAATTGAGTAGAGGTGACAAAAATTAGATTAGGAATTAATGAGTTTTGACTCATTTTCTGAGTTGCCCTCAAGTTTTTATTTTTACACTTTGACCCATGGGACCCATTCCCCTTTTGGGAGAATTAAATAAAACCCTAATTACCTAAAATGGAGGGGGAAAAAAGGACCGCCTCCCCTTCTTTTTGCTTCTCTTCCTCTCGCCATTTTCAGAGCATTCTCCATTGTTGTTGTTGTTGTTGTCTTCTTCTTCTTCATCATCATCATCTTCTTCTTCTTCATCATCATCATCTTCTTTTTCTTCTACTCCCCTGCCCTCCATTGTTGTTGTTGCTGCTGCCACAACTGCTGGTACTGGACCAAAATTTTGGACCAAATTTGTTCGTAATCACTGGGCATTGCTTCATAGGTGATTTTGGTAAGTAAAAATAATGATTTTTAGTTCAATTTCTCATCTGGGTATATCTGCTGTTTTTCTGCAATTTTCAGTAGCGTATCCAACAGATGACCCATCTGTTGCAACAGATGATCTATCTGTTGGATTCATATTACATTAGCTGGCAAAGCTGGTTCAGAACCAGAAGCTTAATCCAACAGATAAGTCATCTGCTGCAACAGATGAGTTATATGCTGCAACAGATGAGTTATCTGTTGCAGCATATGACTTACCTGTTGGATTCATGTTCAGAACCAGTAGCTTGATCCAACAGATAGGTCATCTGTTGCAACATATAACTCATCTGTTGCAGCATATATCTCATCTGTTGCAGCATATATCTCATCTGTTGCAGCAGATGACTTATCTGTTGGATTAAGCTTCTGGTTCTGAACATGTATCCAACATGTTTGTTGGGACAATGATATAATTTTATTGTTTTATATAGATACTCAACTTTACTATACTATTATTGATTTTTTTAACAAAACTCTTTAGGTATCATTTATGGAGGAATCAATAACAATAGGGGTTGATTGTCATGGTGAATGGATCGAGAAGAACAATCGATTTATTTGGCGTTGGAAGGATGGTGACTTGTTAGAAACGATAGCGATGACAGTCCAAAAAGATATTTTGTATGATGATTTTGTTAACTTAATCATCAGTTGTTGTGAATTAAATTGCCCACCGAAAGATCTTGTCATCAGTTACATGCACAGCTCTTTTGAAAATCAGAGGGTCTTGCCTTTTAAGATAAGGGATCAAGTTCGTTTGCGTGCTTATTTGAGTGATGCATCTAGGCCCATTTTAAGGGTATACGTAATTGAAAAGCCGATAGAGAACCCCAATTTAGCTCAAAACCAACAAGATATGTTAAATGATGAGTTGGAGGATAGGGTAGATATGAATATTCCAGATAATGGAAGTGGGGCAGAATTGGATGGTCCAAGCTGTGGGGATGACCAAACTCCTACACCTGATGTTGGGAGCAATACAGTGGGCAATTCTCAATCAACACAGTCTATCCATGTACAAGAGGATGAAACAGGTTTTTATAAGGGAATGACATTCAAGAACAAGCAAGAACTAGCAACTTCGTTGAAAATTGCTTGCTTGAAAAAAGATTTTAGACTCAAGAAGGTGATTAATTCGCGTAATGTGTATTGTTTTAGATGTGTATATCAGGAGTGCAAATAGTGGATTAGGGCTGTGAAGCTTTTAAGTTCTGATAGATTCTGTATTACAACCTATGTAAAGTATCACACGTGTGGTTGTGAGCATATCATGAGTCATAATTCGTACGCCACAGCAAAAGTCATCGGTGAAATTTTCAAAAATAGGTTCCCCGAAGGTAAAGGCCCATCTACACAAGACATGAAACATCAAATTCGTACAGAATTGGGTGTTAAGGTGAGTTATTGGAAGATTTGGAAGGGCATGGAGATTGCAAAGTCTTTGATTAGGGGAACACATGAGCACCGGTATGCAGTGCTTGATGCTTACCGTTATATGCTTCAGTCCGCAAATCCAGGAAGTAAGACAGCATTGAAAATTGATGAAAATGGAAAGTTTAAGTACTTTTTTGTATCCTATGGAGCTTGGATACGTGGTTTTGAGCAAATGAGAAAAGTCATAGCCGTTGACGGGACATTCTTGAGGAGCAAGTATGAAGGAGTTTTATTGTCAGCTGTGGCACAAGATACGGAGAATCATATTTTTCCGCTTGCTTTTTGTGTAGTTGACAAGGAGTGCGATGCCTCATACCGATATTTTTTTGAACAAATGAGAATTTATCTAGACGATACTGCTGATTTGTGCTTAATTTCTGATAGGCATCCAAGTATCAAGAAGATGGTTTCAATTGTCTACCCTACAGCTCATTATGGTTGTTGCATAAGGCACCTTGGGGAGAATATTCGAAACAACTTTCACAATGCGAAGGTCGTATCTCATTTTTATAAAGCAGCAAAAGCGTACAAAATTGATTAGTTCAATGACCATTTCAATCAAATAAGAGACATGGTACCCGGAGCAGCCGAACATCTTGAACGTGTTGGATTCCATAGGTGGAGTAGAGCATTCTGTCCGGGAAATAGGTATAATATTATAAATTGAGTGATTTATTTGAGTTTATTGTCAATTATATCTTACTGGTGATTATTTATTTGTATAGGTATAACATTATGACGACAAACATTGCTGAGTCGTTGAATGCAATGTTCGACGTTGAAAGAGAATTTCCCATTGTCGCTCTATTTAATGAAATAAATAGGAGATTTGCACAAAAATTTCACGAGAGGCGTACGGAGTTCATCAACTCACCAACCATCTTTGTCCCTGAAATGGAAAAGAAAATAACAGAGTACGTCAACTTGGGAAACAAGTTATTGGCTCATCAAACTACCAACTACAAGTTCAGTATCACCGGTCATGGTGAAGTTGCTACGGTCGATTTGCAAGAAAGATCTTGTACATGTAGAGTATTTGACATGGATACCTTGTCCACATGCTATGGCAGCGCTTCGAGTCCAATATGGTGAAGATTTTGGTAGGCGGATTTATGAGTACTTATCCTCATATTATACGGTGGAGAGATACATCATTGCATACTGTGAGGAAATTTATCCTGTGCCTTCTGAAGAATCTTGGAATGTTTCTTTGGAGATTTTAGAGAGAGAAATATCTCTTCCACATATTGACCCAAGCAAACCGGGAAGAAGGCAAAAAAAGAGGAGGCGTGGAGTCGGAGAATCATTTCCAACAAGAAAAAATAAGTGCTCTATATGTAAGACGGTTGGCCACAAAAGAACTACATGCCCAAATCGAAATGCTCCATAATTGTTAATGTTGCACTCATTTTCTCCATTCTTGTAATAGTAATAGTATTGTTATTCTGAACTTTTAGTACTTTTTTATGATATTTCAATCGGTGATGTTTGTAAACTTAACTGATTTATATATTGCAAAAGATGGTGAAATCTGTTGGGAATAATTAAATATGTTACTACAAATATTGGAAATAATCTGTTGCAACATATGAATTATTTGTTGGAAATCATCCAATAGATATAGACATATGTTGCAGCAGATTATTCATCTGTTGCAACAAATGACTCATCTGTTGGA